>OX346256.1:8763111-9963111 GCA_947049275.1 Epinotia bilunana
ACTTGCCCTGTTCGTATGTATGGGACCAAATCTTGCAAGTTAAAATTGACCCACTTCCCGGTGACTGATTGAGCTGACATTTTGGATATAAGTATAGATTGGATGACAATTCAATATTATGGTACCATCGAGCTGATCTGATGATGGAGACACAAGGTGGCCATGGGAATTCAGTACTTAACCGACGTAACCCCGTTGAGTTTGGGTTCGTTAGAATCGTCTCAATGAGTAGTTGATGATGGTATACAGAAAAGAACAGTCGGCAATAAAAGTTTGTACCAAAAATTAAATTTTTGACAGAAACTTATTATACATTTCGTTGCTGGCGATTCTGAGTATTTTGTCTATGTTTTTTTGTCCAAGTCCTTTATTCATTGAAACTGCTACCAATCAATATGACAGAAACTGTGAAATAACTAAATAAATGTATAGTTAATAAAAACGACCAACAAGACTTTTGATTACAAAAAAACCGCACTCCTCATCCATTCATCCGTTTGCTACGATGCCAGAGACCAGGGATCGGAAACCGGTATTTTTTGTATGGGAACGAAAACGTTATTTTTTCGTTAAAGAACGAAAATTAGATTATTATTTTAGATTGCCCAATTAGAAATGAAATAATTAACAAAGGTTAATTATTTCATTTCTAATTGGGCAATCTAATAATACGCAGTCGTTACCTCAAAACACAACTGAGTACTATATATGAAGTATAAAATAGTTCGAGATATGTGGTTATATCGACGTTTTTGCAAAAAACCGGTTCCGATCCCTGCCAGAGACAAGCAAACAGATACACATGTTCAACTTACACCGTTCGTTCGCATCGGGGGGTTGAAAAGAAGATGATAAAGGGTGGGTGATTGCTTTATTCAATACAATAACAGTTTGACTGTTTAGTAGAAGAATAAGATACCGAAGAGACTTTACTATTAGTACCCTTTATTAGTAGTATTTACTACCAATGATTGAGGTGACACCATTTAGACATCATAATATCGTTTTTTTTTCGCAAATTCTGTGGCAATTAATGTTCTTTGGTCTATTTTCTGTTTTCCTTAACAAATCAAGCTGATAAATATGTTTTTGTAAAAACTTCACGTAATTCATTAATTCACACGTAAGACATTCGTCATTTAACCGAACCGATGGCTGTTGGGGCGGAAAGGTTCTCGAGCGGTGATCGACCATGTACCGAAAGGCGCAGAAGGACGCCGCGGAGCGGGAGTGCGAAGACAGTGCGGACGGAGCCGGGGTCGAAGACGCGCGCGGTATGCTGCCGCAGGCCGCATCCTCCCCCAGTAGGGCCAGTGGGTTGGGGACCCACATTGCACATGGCCCTACACGTCTGGGGGGACAGTCAAGCGTCTCTGACTTACCCCTCTCTTGGCGCGGACGTCCTGGCGTAGTTAGCCAGGACCGCCGGGGGGCATCGTGATTAGAAATGTCGTAACATGGTGTAGACATTTCCCCAGCGTCAAAAAAAAAGGTTCACTGATGACCTGGTAAAGGTCGCTGGTGGCGCAGGACCGGTAATTGTGGCACTCTTTGGGGAGACCTATGTCCAGCATTGGCCGTTTTTCGGCTGATATGATGATGATGATGTAATTTTTACATTTACGTATCCAAATCATGAAATTCTTTTCGATTTTTAGAGTTCCGTAGCCAAATGGCAAAAAACGGAACCCTTATGGATTCGTCATGTCTGTCTGTCTGTCTGTCCGTCCGTATGTCAGAGCCACTTTTTTCCGAAAACTGTTTAAACTTGGTAAGTAGATGTATTCTGTGAACCGCATTAAGATTTTCACACAAAAATAGAAAAGAAAACAATACATTTTGGGGGTTCCCCATACTTAAAACGGAAACTCAAAAATATTTTTTTTAATCAAACCCGTATGGGTGGGCACATACGTGTGGGGTATCTATGGATAGGTCTTCAAAAATGATATTTAGGTTTTAATATAATTTTTTCTACACTGAACAGTTTGTGGGAGAGACACTTCCAAAGCGGTAAAATGTGCCCCCCCCCCCTGTAACTTCTAAAATAAGAGAATGATAAAATTAAAAAAAAATATGATGTAAAAAATATACCTAACAAACTTCCACCGAAATATGGTTTGAACGAGATCTAGTAAGTAGTTTTTTTTTAATACGTCATAAATCATAAACCTCAATTTACCTTTTATTCAACGGATCATTGGTACGGAACCCTTTGTGCGCGAGTCCGACTCGCACTTGGCCGGTTTTTTTTAATACTACCTACCTCTAAAGTATATTCAATATCTGTTGCAGTTCAACTTGCATCATCGCATCAAAAGTTTTCAATTCAATCCTCTGAATGCATACAAAAAAGCCAAGCACAGTAGATAGTCATTAAAAAACATCAAGTTTCCATTTCAACGTCGGGTTTAAATTGAAACCGTCATGCCAACGTGGTTTGTGTACATAATTCCTCGAATACTTCAAACCTTTGCTCTATTGAAGTGGTGCTAGTTCTACACGAAAGGTTCCGGTATTTACATGTTTTAGGGTTCCGTCCTCAGCAAGGAACCTTATAGTTTCACCACGTCTGCACCCATGTCCCTTTGCCGCTTAGCTCAGTTAGAAATCTATAATTCGGCATGGGTGTCTAAAACAATAACGCCGACAAAATGACAAAAACATTTTTTTTTTTTTTTTTTTAATGTATCTTCTCTACACGTAAAGTGGGGATGCAATATAATATTATATAATTTTCTCGTTAAATCCATGGACGGTGTTCAAAAATATTAAGGGTGCCCGTGTGGTGTCGGGTTAGAATATCACCACCCCCTTTCTTCCCGTGGGTGTCGTAAAACTCGACTAAGGGAGCAGGGTTGAAGTGTGTTGTGGGCGATGGGCTAGCAACCTATCACTGAATATCACATTTTGTCGATCCTTTTTGTACCCACATTTATCCTAAAAGTGGCGCTGGAACATAAGTTTTATGTGCTCTGCCTACCCCCTTTGGGAATATAGGCGTGAATAGATGTATGTATGTATGTATGTATTAAGGGTTTCTGAAAACCATTTTTCAGCTCAGTGGTCCATTTGTTCATTGGGCTTTCTGCCGGCTAAATGCCGACTAAAATGGCTGCTACTGGGAATGTGAAAAAAAATCGTTAGTAATAGTTACCGAGTAATAGTCGACCAACTTAAAATGTACTTAAAAAAGGTTAACTTTCGTACAAATTCGGTCGGCGCAACCGCACCATTTAGTTGGCGCGTGCGTGTCGATGTAACAAAGACCCTGTCTTGCAACTTGCCTGCCTGTCTGGCAACTACGGAACCCTACAGTGTGCGCGGCCCGACACGCACGTGGCCGGTTTTTTTTAGTTATTGATGGTTGTACCTGGTAGGTTGTCATAGGCATTTTTTTCAGCGAGCATTTTTTTACATATGTTTTTTTTTTATCTACCGCGTAGTCTTACGCCAAGATATGTATTTTTCTCTCGGTGAGAGAATCATCTTAGTTTAAGATGTATTTCTGAATGTTCAAGATAATGGCGGTCTTCCTAATTATTATCTTAATTCAAGTAATATTTGTTTTCTTTGAAACGGCGCCATATTTTTAAAACTGTCTCCACAAAATAACACCTCCGAGCTAACCGCACCCGACAAACGCTACATTGTATCTAACAAGTCACGTACTTGTTTTATGCATCCAAAATAACAGCAAAGAAAATGCACTCACGTCGTGTTCCCAGACCACTTTATAAGCCGGTGGATTTGCGTCAACCTCGCACCCGAAGTAGACGTCGTCGCCCTCCTCGATGTCGTTTGGGTTCATCTTGGCACCAAGATGAATACTCGCCACGGGCACATCTGCCGACAGCAACATAACCTCAATTGGTTCGGAAATAGGAGTAATTTTTGAATGATATTGAGGTGAGGGCTTCCAAACTTTTTAGAATTATAAAATCTTAAGCGAGCTTAATTCTTATCTTAAGGATTCATTTTGGAAAATCTAAAGGTGTAAAGTACCTACCTAGTGTCAATTTAACAAAGCTTGTGAAACTCTTATTAAGTACCTACTTATAAATAACATTAAATGTCACACCTAAATTTAATTTGAAATAAAGTTTTACAGAAAGGTTATTTAACAAATTTCTGGTAGACAAAAGAAACCTATGACACTTTTATATAGGTAATATCGATTTACTTACAGTAAATATTTAATGGCAGCTTGCTCTCAATAGTTGAGTGGTTAAACTTAGGATGTTGGGCGCGGCAAGTCAGAACTTGTCCGTTGTGTTCTTTTAGTGGCGTCCAACGCAGCAATGACATCGTTTCATTGCCGCTTTCTAATTCCTGAATTAGAAAATATAATTTAGGTAGTTTATATTAGTTCAACCTAAAAATACCCGCTTTCAATGACTTCAAATAAAACTCAACAATAACAAATTGAAAATGCCTAGCCTAAGTGATCTCAACCAGCTTTCTAGCAAGACTCCTCGTTAATTGAATACACATGCCACACCGATCCATTTATTCCGCCAATCAGCGTCGAATCCCCTCGACCCGCCAGAGAGACATGTTTGTACACTGTCCACGGCTTTTCGCAAGATCACTTACAATACAATGCAAAGACAAGAGGAACACGCGTGAGTGAGCAACTTGCCTCAAGGTAACTTTAAGATCAAAGCAGTGGGTGGAAACCAAACTACAGGACTACGAATCCACAAAGATTTAGGTAAGTAGTAAATTTTGGATATCCAGGGAAAAAATGTGGTGGAAGCTTCATATTAGTACAAATTAAAGTCTGAATGAGAGGTTGTCCCAACTGAATTAAAAATATTCCATACAGGTAATTTATCCATTCATGTTTCTGGCGTTAGTTTTCGATAGAAGAAGATATTTTAGACGCAGGTAAATCAAGACGATTACTGGCACGAGGCTATTTCAGGCCAAGTTCTGAATACGGTATAAAAAAATATAATGCAAAATATCAAGTGTACATTAACCAGTACATCCGGTAGCGAGAGCTTTTCATTTAAGCTATTCACATTAGTCTCGGTAATTATCATCTTTGCCGGCATGAGTCCCACTGATGGAGCACTCTTATCATGGGCAAAAGGGAATACTGAAATGACTAATTGATTATGCTTCCATTTTATTAGAAATACGAGGGATGTTCAATAAGTTTTAATATGATTGCGTTTCATGATTATAATTTCGATTTTTGTTCACACTGTGTGACTATTAAATATTAACTAATGGCTCTATCAGCAGTAGATCTCGCGTTTTTATTTTTTAATCAAAAATCTGTGAAATTAACGAACCTCCTTACAAAATTTTACGAGAATCGGTTGAGAAGTGCGAGCTGTAGCGAAAAACAGCCGGAGAGCGGGACAGCGGGACATCCAGACTTCTGGACACGAACGAATTTCGGCCCAAGCTGAAGCATAGAACTTCGTTCGCTTCGCTCGCTCGTTCGATGAATACATTAAAAACTTTAGTATAAAAGGTATTAACTTCAAAATGTTTTATACCAATTCAGAGAATTATTGAACATCCCTCTTTCTTACCATTTGTTTCGTCACGGAGTTTAACTGCCGCCCTCCAAGCCACCACGTGACCATGGCCGGAGGCCTGGCTCCCGTAGATCTGCAGGAGAGCTCTGTCATCCTTCCGACTGATAGTGGGTTCTCTCGAGACAAAATCTCCACTGTCAGTGGCCTTACTGTGGATAAATTATATAAATGTTTATAGGTGAAAAACTTGTGCATCCCCTCTAGCATTGTAGTTGTGGACAGTTCGATTAGACCTTTGCTTTGTTTGCTCCTAATTTTAAATATGTTGTGACCTGTTCGAACCGGTCACAAATACCTACACACAAAAGGGGCCTCTTTTAAGTTTAGTACCGTCAACCGGGGGTATTAGGGATGGCGAGGGGAATAGGGACGAAAACCGGGAATGACATTTACCCGATAATTTCTCAAAAACTACCAATTAGAAATTTTATCAGGTTATTTAAAATAATAGTAGAATAGTTGGATTCAGTAAGGGCAACACTGGAAGGGCATGAAGTTGGTGCTAGATTGTCAAACTAACCGTTTGAAGTTGGGTCTCGGTGACGGCAGTTTTTTTGCTCTGCAAAACTTTCTTAATAACCAATGGTTTTACTGAAAGTATGTACTTTCAATGGTGCAAAAGGTGTTCAGAATGTAATGCAGAACCTGTTTTAGACACGGTAAGTCAACATTATCTTAGTTTTGTAAGTAAAAATGCAAAAATAGTGAGGCATGGAAAATTTTGAAAATCCGAGGTTTATCGGGACGCAACGAGGGTTATTAGGGACGAGCGTGGGGTAAAAAGGCACGCCGTTGGAAGTTTTTAGGGACGTAATAAGTTGAAATCGGGACGCTAAGGGGTGTAAAGGGACGGGACTGCCAAAACCTAGTGTCGTTTTGGTTTAGTAAGTACCTACATATGATAAGCACCACTACCTACTTATTTTCCAGCTTATTATATTTGTGACAGCGCTAGCCATGTTTCCCTATTGGTACCCTTATTCGCCTCTATTGACCCCATATCCAGTATGAATAGGGACGGCCTGTTTTTTTTAAAAAGCGGGTTTAAAATTATTTTTTTTATAAAAAATATGATTATGAGTGGGTTTTGAAACACAAGATAAAAGTTTTAAAACCTTAACTTTGCAAGCGCTTATAGAAATATTCCGCTATAATCACGTTCAAAGTTCAAAATTGTACCTATTCACCCCGGTTGACGGTACCTTCAACTATTACACAATTCAAACCAAAAGTGCAAGTGCTGCACTTTTATGGAGGCTGAATAAAGCATCTTTTAAGTAGATGTTATACACCAATGTTTAAATTAATGTATTATTTACAAAAAAGAATGTCATTTAAACAGTATCGACGCTATTGCAATTGAATGAATCGTGTTAGAGAAGTTTTTAAGAGTAACGGAACTAAGACATATCGTTCTATAAACCGAGACATGACACTAAAACGAATTGTGAATCAGAACTTGTCAGACATGATACTCGTAGTCCTGAGTAAGATTGAACCAAATTGAGCATGAAGACGAGTACAAAGACGTCACTTTCTTAACTCAAACCTCACTTTCTTACCGCGCAATATGGAAACGCAATTGTTGCAGTTAAAGATAAATATAATAGTAGGTATTAAGGCTAAGTTATTTTTTAAATAATTAATACTTATTTGTTTTGAACTCGAAGTAGGGAAAATTAAGTATTGAAGTAAAAACACGGGACAACGGATCTTTGGAAACGAGCTACATAAAATGTTTACAACGCGGAACTTAAACACTTTGTATTACATTAACCTAAGAGAATCTATAAACTGCATAAAGACAGCAACAGTAAACTCTGGAAAAGCTGTTACTTTAAAAGGGATTCAGATAGGGGCGCGAAAAAGGGTATTCGCAAAACTGTTGCCAAGCTATGAAAATATGTGTAAGACGATTTATAGTTAAGTACAAGGTGAAACCGGCGTGTTAAGATCGTAAAAAAATATTTTTGCCAATCCCTGAAAGAATTTATGCGAGGGGTAGGGCTAAACGGTGTTCAAATAGGTACTTTGTTTTTATTAAATTTGAAATTTTCTTAACGTATAAAATTAAACAGAAATTAATTTAAGAATATGTGAGCATTTGCAAGGTCAACCATTACTAAGAAACAGAGTATATATTCTTGTCTTATTTTTGTAGACGTACTTGTACTTATGTACTTTATATAAACTGGTGTTTTAATTAAGAATTTTTGCAACTAAATTATATTTTTGAACGTTTCATATTTACTAACTACTTACTGCCCACTCGTTTACTTAAAGCGTTTATTAAGACATATTTATATTTAACTGCAACCAGCGTAGAGCTATGTATTAGAAAGCAAGACAACAAAATCTCAAATTAATACACGAAATATAATAAGTACTCACAGTAAACGTCGATTTTCACCGTCGTTGTCTGTGGTTTAGACAAAAGCGTGTTGTCGGCAGCGCACGTGTACACCGACGACAAATGCACCCGAGTGACATTTTTGACCGCTAAGACCAATGTCCTCGCTTCACCTGGTTGGGGAATACCAGGGTCCAATGTTTCAAGAACTGTGTCTCCTTGAAGCCATTGTATTTTAGGCGTAGGGTTACCTTGAAGAAAAACATACTTTTACATTTTAAGCATCGTGGTATCGTAATAATGTGACGTAAGTACATTTTAATTTAAAAAGCTACCTTGGTGATAGATAACGACCGATGAAATTATAATAAAACTAGCTTGCGCCCGCGACTTCGTCTGCGTGGGCTCGGGATAAAAACTATCCTATAATTTAGTCCAGGCTATAAACTATCTTCGTGCAAAATTTCATTCAAATGGGTTCAGCCGTTTAAACGTGATTGAGTAACAAACATCCAAGCATCGAAACTTTCGCATTTATAATATTAGTAGGATACAATGCAATAATTATGGTTTTGAATAACGGTTAAGAGGAAACACAACGGCCGTTTTTCCATAGAAACGTAGTCCCCTGTTTTCTCCCTGGATAATGGCAGTAGAGCAATATTTTTTTCCATAAATCAATGGCTACTATTGACATGTTCCTATGTTTTCCTTTTCTTCATAAATTTATTCTTAAAAGAGATATTAAGCTTCAAAAACCTAAAATAATTCAAAATTTTCCGCTGTGTTTAGACATCTAGAAAACAATTTTGACTAGATTATTAAAAAAAAGGAAAACGTAGAAACACGGCCAAAGCCTTTCTTTGATTTTTAATAACAATAATAGTTAAATAGATCAAGTTTTAGAGAAGAAATCAGGGGACTACGAAACGTTGATTTTATGTACTTTTAATACGTACTTTCGGTCCAAGCTGCATCAGTTGTCTTTATGGCGCTCTGCGGGGGGAGGCTTGAGGTTGGCGCGACAACAATACATTTTTCAAATACCTATTTCTCAATTATCTCGAACTTAGTGTTTCCTCTTAAACACAAAATTTCATAAACCTAATCGCAAAACAAAACACTCGCTTCTAAGTGTACAAATAATAAAACAGTATGTAAAGAAATTCATGCTCGAGAGAACATGAATACAAATACACAATTGTAAAACGAATAGCATGAGCGAAATTGCTTTAATAAAAATATACCGCAAAAGTGCCTTCATTCTGCTTGCCGTTTTAAATTTATATGCCATCTTTTACCTCAGTTCCCGGCTAGTACCTACTCGCAAAAGAACACACGCGAGCTATCAGGTTTTAGCATAAAATCTCACGACGTTGCCGGCAACTTGGAATGCTTTTATATCGTGTATCTAACTAAAGGTTTTATTTGCCAAGCGAGAATAATACAATCCCATCACAGAAAACCGTAAGTTTTATTATGATAAAAGGGAACACAAGGTAAAATGATGCTGCGGTTTCTTTATTGACAAATAACTCGATATGAGAGCGGAATGCCAAACCGATGTTTGGCCCCAATCACATTTGTCCTTTTTGTAGTACATAGTAGTAGGTAATCTACTTATCCCAGAAGAATTAAGTACGCTTACCTTTGTTCACTGTGCAATTAAGCCTGAAATCTCCCCCTTCATTATAAGGGCCTGCGATCGCGGATATCTCTTTGCCAAATTCATCAAAGATCACCGGCTTATTGGGAAGTTCTGAAAAGGACGAAAATTAGAAAACGACAGTTTAATTATATCATTTAGAATAAAAGAGCTTGTCAATGAATGTCGCCGCTGGCTTATCGGGCGATTGACGGGTGAGATGGAAAGGCGAGAATCGCTTGCGTTTTATTGGCGGCGGCGGGTCCCTCCTCTTGACTATAGGATGGGACATTTATTTATCTACGAATCACCAACTTAGAAAAGTTGAAAAACCCCCGACATTTTCATTTGAAACCCCAATATCTCAAAAACGACTAAACAGATTTTCATGCAACATGGCTAAGAACACTCGGGTTTACATCAGCTTTTGAATAAAAGAAACCGCATTCAAATCGGTCTATTCGTTTGGGAGCTACGATGCCACAGACAGATACACAGTCACGTTAAACTTATAACACTCCTCTCTTTGCGTCGGGGGTTAAAAAGTACAAAACCAGAAGGTATTTTTTTAACACAATACTCTTTGAAGATATGTTTTGTGTACCTACATGATTTATCTCGAAATAAAATTAAAACATTAAAATTATAGTTGAGGAAAAACAGTTCTATTTTTTCATGTAAGTACTAATTATGTGAAAAAATATGACAATGATATTGAATTACGTAGACCTAACGTTTGCGTATGCAAATCCTACGCACACTTAATTGATTTTGGTTCGTATGAAACATCAAATAGGTAATATGTGTTTTGGGTCTACCTATTTTAAATATTAAACCCATCGTGGATATTGAAATGTGTTTGCTATAATATTTTCAGCTTAGGAAATATAAAATGGGTGCCGCAAATCAGCAAAATTATTAGTGAACAAATACGAAATTTCCTTTCGAACAATTCAGTAGAAATTCAGCTTATTCAAACAACGCCTCGATATTGGCGTAAAAATATTCAGATTCCAAATCAGAACTCGTTGAATTGCAAAAGGCGTCGAACGCGTCCAAAATATCCTCAAATTGGGGATAAACAAACTACGAACAACGCTTCAATGTGGCCAAGGAAATGAAAATGTTTTCGTTGACTCGAAACAAAAGGTTCCACTATATGAGTATTCAGAGGAAGATCTCTGCAATCATGCGGAGCTTTCATATCCATTCCCGCAACGTTGCTATCGCTTACTGAAATGAACAGCTGCCACCCGTTCATTGTTTCGTTCGTTCGCATAAGTGGGGCCGGCCTAAAATGAGTATTACGTCGCCGTTTGAAAAAAGTGAACCGTTCGCAAAGTTTGGTTTTGATTATATTGAAAATATGGATTTGGATAAGAGTTTTCTTGTTTCAATAAAACGTATAGATTTTCTTGTTATATTAAACACGTATTGTGGTGTTTGAACACGCTTTATGTCATATCAAACGTTATTTTTTGAAGGTTCAAACACTGCCAATTTATTTTCAGATAATTGTATGAATTGCCACTACATACGATATCGTGTACGGCAGACTTACTTGGTTGTTAATTATTTGTTTATCACGTAAATTATGTTGCTTTAAACTTTTTTTATAGAATATAGTGATTTAGTAACGCAGTAACTCAATCAATATCACTGATAGTAGGTGTAATTTAGGTAACGATCTAATGCAAATGTGTAAACTAAAGGTCTTCATTTTTGTATCTCAAGTATGTTTTTGAGATACAAAAAATTATCACAATTAAATGAATAAACAAGCTCAAATATTACTTGGTCAAAGATATTTCACCAATATCGATGATATGTTCATAATATATCTAATTATTATATTACTGCACAAAAAAAAATGTAAACGTTAAAAACAATTTAATTATCTTAAGATGAATGTGTTCTTGAATTAATGAATTTCGACATCTGAATAAATATACTATTTTTAATAAAAATGTAGTTGAATCGACGGATTGAATATACACAGTCCATTATGATCATTATTAATGTCGTGGGCTAAAGTAAATTCTATAATACCTATTCAACATTCAACATTTATAAAGTACTAATTTGTATCTTTTTAAACGGAGAACTGGGGCGAAAAATCGTGGTTTAATTTCTGAGAAAATGGGTTTTTCTGGGTTTTATCTCCGACACTGACTAAACTCGGCATCCCTGCACAATTGAAATAAGTAACCAATACAGAAAACATGAAAAACGCCAGTAATACTTTTCACTCCCGGTAAGTATTGTGGACGACGCACCGCCCTCAATGGCGCGTAGTGCCTGCGTGCGGCTGCCCTCGCTCGACGCGCCGCGTTGCCTCGCGCTGGGGCGACTTTGTTGCGCCGACTGAGTGCTTCGTCATACGCCTAGAGCAGCGACGTATGCCACTCTATAGTCACCTAACAGACTACGCACAGGAACGACCCGGAACAAAATCCTGGCGGCCTACTCGATCCCTGCGGCAGCCCACGACAGCTCACGGGCACGACTCCCAAGTTTTGTGAACTGTGACTAATAAAAATGTATATTTGAACTGATGACTTTATAACTTATTTATACTCCTAACACTGTCCTAAACAACTTTCCTAACTCCCCTAACACTTTTCTCTGTGTACTTCCTATGTACATCTTCTCATTAGCTGCTTACTTCTCAAGAGGACTCAGCTGACACTTAGTTGTTGTTCCTTCCAAGAGGATCTGACTGACACAAATTGCCATGGTTTTTTGCCCGTTTACATTTAAATTTTACTTTCGATTTCGAATTCAAATCTTGTTTGCATTTGATTTCGTGACTCGGGAGGAAGTCTTAAAATAATTTTGCATCCGATAATATGATTTTAACTATAATTACGATACAAAGATAGTTGGTTTCTTTTGTTTGAGCTCGGTTTTTATAGTTTTGTTAGATTTATTAATGCAATACAATTGCCCTGTGAATTATAGTCTCTTTAACAATAAGGACTTTTTATGGCCTATCTGGTGATATTATCCCTTACTATAAACGGTTAAGAAATGGTCGCGCTGATAGGTAGGAATGATAAGCCAAATTACGTAACATAAAATTCCGATTAGACTCTTGTATGATTAATTATTAGCCAATCAGCGCGTGGTGGGTCACGTGTGGCGCCGGGGTTCGTTACTATACTCGATTCTAGGTGGCTCTCTTTATGGTCAAGCCTCTGAGATATACTCAATTTTAATGATTTTAGACTTGTATATTGGCTTTTATACCTTGATTATCTACCTATTTACATTGAAAGGGATGCTAGCTGTGACCTTTAATTACCTGATACGACTTAAGTTGACATAATTATGTTTATTTATTTGGTCTATGTTTCCTATAATGTTTTACGAATTTCAATGTCATTTGGTTCGGCTTCGATTTCAGGTGTATTCTTGCTTCTATTGTTAATAATTATGTACGTATCCTTCATATTACATAGGTACATTCGACGTTAAATATGTTTGTTAAACAATTGCATCTTCATCATCTATGTAAAAGCGAAAAAAGTAAGATGTGTTATAAGTAATCAATAAACTAACAATGATTCCAAATTACTTCATAAGCTTGTTTATTGCTTTCATAACCAACTACAGTAAAGTAATCTTTCGCAGCTGCTCGCATTTCTGTCATTGGATCAATATTCATAAAACCCATTCGTACTTAGGTAGAAAACCTATTTTGCGTGAATTGGTTTAAAATAGGCCAAGCGTGAGTGTGATTCATTTACACATCACTTAAACACTCTTCAATAGCTGCGATTTAATCTTTCTAAATTGACAGTAGGGATATCCCTCAGATATTGCTTGTGTTACAGGTCTTTGTTTTTTTTTTGATATATAGACTCCATCTATAGTCACTATATCTCTCTACAGTTACCATATACCTCGGTCTTCGTACCATTAGTTTCCTGCGGCACTTAGGCCTCTGCTTTACGAATGGTCACCAACTATCTAGTATTATATGAGCTTTTTCTGTGACTTTATAAGATTATTTAAGGTATATCATATCGATCGTGAAATGTGTTAAAAAGAGGTCAGAGTTTTAGCAACATTTTATGTATACTTGTAGAGACGTCACTATACTGGCTTCAGCTAAAATAAGCTTTTTAATTAAATAAAATACAGTTTTGTACAGACCTAATATTAGCAGTTCTCTTCATTTATCGGTCTGTTACGAGCGTGGGGGGGGGGGGTATAAAATAGAGTTATTAACACCTTTGACATGACGGTAGATTTATTCTGTGATTTACACAGCAAAGTCCACTGAGTCCACACGTACTAACACCGACTTAATTAACTCACGCAAGTGACTGAGTCCACGCCTATATACTAGTACGACTCAGCTAACAGTCCACAATTACTTTGCACTAGACCACTTCACTTTCATTTCACCACTTGCTTCCACCGTTCTTCTTCTTCCTGTTCTCACCCAATGCTACTCACTTAGTATCTCACTCCGAGAACTCCAATTCGATCACTTACTTTCAGACTGACTTGTACCGGGAAAGTGAGCCCTTTATATATTTGAGTATATATATTTTTTTTGGGCTTTTCCAGATATACGAGCTATGTCCACGTTTCTCGAATATTCTAAGCCCATACATCTGTCTTTCAATTTTCGTAAGCATCGAATGTTCCATTCGCTTACTTCTTCAAGAACATTCCATGCTAATGTACTCGGCATTTTGAAAATGTACTCGCTATAAATTTTAATGCGTACGAACCCGTCTACATCGGCCCCTATACCACAAAACTTTACAAGCGTACAATTCCACATAATTGTACAATTTTATATAGAAAAATTCAATTTTGTCAAATTGTACGCTTGTAAACTTTTGTGGTATAGGCCCCGGTCTAACCTTGACGGCGTGTCAGTATGCCAGCAAAACTGTTATTGACCCCGCCGTCGTAACACGTTTGTGGAGCCTCTGTATATTATTAATACACAACTATAATACTATATTGAATTGAAAGAAAACATTTATCATTTATCGGATATAGTATTTTTATATGGCAGTAGCAAACGAGCTGACAGCCTGCTGGATAAAAAGCAGACACCATAACCAATTTTACCCTTTACTTCAGAGACCAGCGTGATTATCAGTTTTCTAACTGTTATTCTAAACCTTCGCATCACTGCAAATAGTTCATATCAATCATTAAACAGGGTTATTGGTAATTCAATGTATGCCTCTGAGGGGGTTATAGGGGAGGTTTTAAAGCGAGTACAAAGGTGTTCAGCCCCTAGTGAGGCCGCCTGCCTGGCTTACCGTGCTTCGCGCCGGGCAGTCTGATGCACGTCTACTTTGAATGTGTTTGTTTCCTTCGTGGAAATTCCCTATTATTATGACAGAATGTATAATATTTGCGAAAGGCTGTTCGTAAATGAGAAACTGTCAGCATTAGAAACAGAGATAAGATAATAAACGCTTCGTTAGATAATAGACGTTACGACTTGTCCAACTGTCACCTAAATTAATTTAGTTTGTTTACTGATTTTATACCTATAGTTAGCCAAGTAGCCACTAGATGTCACTGTTACGTGTATGAGCAATCCTGAAACACGCTGTTAAGATTTTTCCTGGAATAGGGACCCCAGCGTAGTAATTGGGCATTTTTAAAAATTCGTGTACCCAAAAAGCGCGAGTTGTAAAACAAAAATTAAGTCAGTGTCAGTTTTGTGACGAAAATTAAGCATACAAATTATGTAAAAATAAACTTGTTTGACATTTAAATCATAAGTATATGCATATCATTTATAAATTTAAAAGAAAAAGTGAATTTTTAACCGACTTCAAAAAAAGGAGGAGGTTCTCAATTCGGTTGTATTTTTTTTATCATTTTTTTTCAATGTTTGTTACCTCAGAACTCCGTCGTTTATGAGCCGATTCGTAATTTTTTTTTGTTTGTAAGTATATGGTTCCAGATGGGTCCCATTTTTTTGAAAATTCAATTGGATGATAGGATCCATGAGGAATTGAGGGAACTCCTCCATTATATTAGGCGCGCGTTGAGTTATTTTGGTATTTTCTATTATAACTCGTGTATTTACATCCGGAAATCATAAATTGGTGGAGTGGAATTGATGATGAAGATCACAGATGACTTATGGAATTCCTCAATTATGTACTTAAAAGTATTATCACAGATTCTGATAACATTCCGTTGAAATAGCAACTAATGAAGTGCCAAGGGTGATCCTTGTGGTATCGACGGAAGTCCTCAAATATTATCGGGTCACATACAGCGATTGGGTTTTTTTCTCTAATAATCAACGCATTTGCTCTCGGAAATCAGTTCATTGTGGTAAATTGGAAAAGAAATGTGGAAATGTTCTCGTGGCTTGGCGGAGTACTAAATTGCAGTCGGTTAAAACTTTGTTTTTAAAGTAAATTATTATTATACAAACTCAATACTTAATTGTCGTCACAAAACTGACACTGATTTAACTTTCGTTTAACAACTCACGCTAATTGGGTACACGAATTATTGAAAATGCCCAGTTATTACTTTAATTTGTACATTAAGTAGCTGAATAAACCATATTGATGTATGAAGCAGTAGTGTATCATTTTGGGACCCAGTGTTTCACTACTTATAAACTACTAAGTAGGTACCGATTGCTTTACTCTTTGTCAATAAAACAAGTTTCTTTTACAGAAAAGTTTCATCCGGGCGTTATTCGTGAAAGTTACGTGTTGATTTTGGTGCGGATAAGAGACTAGAGTTTGCGGCTGGGTCGTAGCTTATCAGATTGTTCGCCCGTGTTTGAATAAAACTATACTGGCGATCTGGAAATTGTTACTTTAGTAGAGATTTAAGCAGAATTAGCTGTCATAAATCCGTTGATAAAATGAAATTACTTTCTATTTTATTGGTAGTCAGAAACGTATCACGCGCTATGGCATTTAATTTTAAATATACATCGTAGCTAAATGAATTTAGTTATAGAAGCGGAAATGTTTAATAGGATAGGGTTGTATGGGAATAACAACTTTTGGTGGTTCTGTTATGTGTAAAATACTAGTTAAATTATTTACATATAAGTTTTAGCAAACGCGATTAAGTCTCGTTCAATAAAAAAAACTAATATTGCTACAAGTATACAGTATGATGAAGGTAAATTTTTGAACACAATTGTACACGTAGTTCGTAAAAATACCGTGGCCCTGTTTAACTAATTCTATTACCTGTACGTGTACACGCACGTCTTAAATTTTACACATACTTGTACACATTACAGTTCTCGAGCAAATGTTAAACAGGTTCGTGAAATATGTGGACCCCTGAAATAGTTCATTGTATCGTGTGGGGAGTATGACGAGTATATTCAAAATGGTAAAATACTTAGGTAAGTAATAATACTAATAATGTATCTACTCGCGCTCAAATTTATTGGTTGCGTAAATAGATAAAATTTAATATTTAAATGCCCGAGAGAGTAAGAGTACGGCCGCTAAGAGGCGTTATTTACGGCTGTTCAATTTGATTGGTGGTTTCTTAATAAAACGTCTTACAAAATACAAAATATTTTATTGATTTAAAACACAGTGGTTTACAGACAAGGCAAGGTTGAGGCCTTTATGTGACTAGACAGTTTCGGCAGTTACTAGACAGTTTCATAGGTGCTATATTATTATCTCTGTGCCTATAAACAACAGTCCTTCAGTTTCACTATAATCAAGTTTACTTATCCATTCATAAATTACTTCCCTACATTTATCGTATCGTAAGCTATAGAAGTGGCTCTTAGCATTTAGATTGTTGCATAAGTGCGTCTTATGTTAGAAAAAGCTTTGATTACCTTTTTAAGTATTATATGAACGGGATAATCTCTCAAATTTCAATTGGCGGCCTTAATGCCGTAAGGTACCTACTTCTTTTTGATTTATGCAATAAAGTTAAATAATTAAATAAATAATCTTACACAAATCGAACTAGCCCGATGGCAGTCGCTTTCGTAAAACTAGTGCTAAATCTTGGGATCAGGTGCCAATTAAGCGGACCCCGGGCCCATTAAGGGCACAACCGGGAAATAATACCGGCTAATAGGAATCCTCCTATATTTGATTTGTGTAAGATTACTTATTTCATTATTTAACTTTATTGCATAATACAAAAAGAAGTAGGTACCAACCTTACGGCATAAAGTCCGTATGATATAAGTACCATCCGTTGATGAAGATGGAATCGAACTAGCCCAATCCTAAGCTCAATAGAACTTGTATTAAGGGCACTAGACGAATAAGATATGTATATTTGTTGTACACAATAACAAGTTAAAGAATAGACATGTCAGAGAATAGATCAAAGTACTAAGGCCAACTTGTCTATAAGGGATCTTTTCCACCTAACCTTTGAGAAATTGAGAGGAAGGTAGGTTTATAATTTAGTAAGGATTCGCCCTAATCCCTTAAGCGCGCAGAAACGCTCAAAATGCAAAGCGTTTTCAGAATTCCGAGTTCCAGGAAAATTACTTACTCATTTAGCCTTGCTATAGTCTCTATTCGGACCATCTACTCAATAATTTGCTCAGAAATATAAACTTCAACCCTATATTTTGTCTGTAAAGTCTGTAAAACTACGTGCATGTGCCTTATTTGCATTACAAGCGTCTTTGCAGTGAGGAAGTTAATTAATACCAATTTCCTTCGCCTTCATTTTCAAGGGTTTCATTTGTTTTGCCGTTCATTGGAAAAAACAACCTTTTTATGTACAAAATAAGACTTAAATAACGACGGACGAGCTAACGATTTTCTAACATAGGAAAGATTTAATTTGAAAAACTATTTGAATTATTATTTTTCTCTAATGCAAATGTGGCACAAAATCTGCGTTTGATACAGCTTTTACGGTGCCGCATTCGATAATGGTGTACGTGTTATCACCAGACCAAGGCTCAAAGCGTGTTGATTTAATTATTCATATGCTTCAATCCTCCAAAACTATTTAGTTTCATTGAATACAATTAAATGGAGAACAGAGAATGAACAGTATCACTATCAACGTCAATACAACGGGTACATCACTAAATCAATATTGAAACAGCTCCCAAATACCTAATTACGTGGCGGTGAATAATGCGTTGGCTTTGGCAGGGTTAAAGCTTTGATGTTTAATGTACAACGAACTCTTAATTTTTTTTAGAAGATATAGTGCTTTAGGGTTAAAAAAGTTGTTTTACTAACGAACGCCAGCTCAAACAGCTGTCCAGTGTCTTCGATGTACAAGTTTTATAAAAATAAAGACAGGAACGTAACGTTGTGTTTCGCTTGACTTACTTCTAACTCTCCTCATTGATGCCTGATTCAATCAAACTCTTGTATGAAAATCACGTTCATTTCAGATTATTAATTTTTTCAGTTTTGATACTCTAAACTTGCGAATATGTCCAATTTTTTTATCATGACATTTAAGAATGCCCTCTACAAAAGATGTTACATGGACAGAGAGCGGGAGTTCTGAGATTTGTCCTATTGGTGTAATGGTGTTTCTCCTAGCGTTGTTCCCGGTACTTAGTGCTCAAACGAGCCCAGGCTCCGCTTAGGCACCTAATCCCACGATTGGACGTAGGCACTAGTTTTACGAAAGCGAGTGCCATCAGAACATTCAACGCAGAGGGGCCACTAAACCTTATTGAGTTTTGACCGGTTTCCTCACGATGTTTTCGTTTATGGAAAACCCGCTGTTAAATATCAAATGATATTTGGTACATAAGTTTTGTTGAAAAAACCCATTGGTACTTGCCAGGCAAAGCCAGGGTTTGAACCTGCGACCTCCGGATCACGTCACACAGAAAAAATATTACTAGAATCAATAAATAAATTAGGAGACCGTCAATATCTTGAATTTAACAGATATCCTCTTGGATTAAGATGATTCTCTCGAACCAACAGGAAATAATGTTGGCTCAAAATAATTTCGTACCATTCGAAATAATTTACTATCTTCCTAATTCAAATCTTGGTTCAAGAGTTCTAAGTGCGTTTAGGTACTTAGTGAGTAAATGTTTATTTACATATCCTAAAATGCTCTCTGTTGAGAGTGAGGCACCTGCATTTGTCTCTAGCTGTCAACACAACGAATTCTTAAATCACTACAGGGTTGACAACGCGCTTGTGATTTTACTAGAGTCGCAAACATCCATAGGCTGTAACCACGTAATTTACTTACGTGTTAACAAATAGAGACAAATAGCCAAAATGCCAAAAACGGAACCCTTGTATAAGTTCGTCATGTCCGTATGTCCGCATGTCATGCGTGGGCATTTTACTCGAAAACTATAAGGTGTATAATTTGAATAAAATTGAGAATATAGGTGTATTTTGTTAGCCTGCTACATAGTTATGTCATCTAATTCTAAAAAAGATGTTTTTTGGGTTACTCCATACACGTAACTGTCACAAAAGGATGGTGATTTCAATGAGGATGTGATTTTCTGCCCTACTAGTAGAAGGTATGAACCCTTCATTGTGCGTGATCCGACACGCACTTGGTAACTTTTTATTCCCAGATATTACCAGTGGTAACGCGTCGGATTAGCTGGAATAATAATGTTTCCTCTCATTGTTGTGATTTTTTGCGTAATCTCGGAGTATTGGTATTATAGGCATTCCTTCGATTCCCAGCCTCTGTTGAATCACGAATCAAGGTTTACTGATGGAAATATAATGCCTTGGATGATACAAAATATTACACGTGAATTATTTATTTTCAAGAATTGTTTACCGGGGATGCTGCTAAGATTAGCTGCAGGGTAGTGTACTGCAAGCGTTCCTACATGTGTCTATTATTTATTCATTCGC
This sequence comes from Epinotia bilunana, assembly GCA_947049275.1. Lineage (NCBI taxonomy): Eukaryota > Metazoa > Arthropoda > Insecta > Lepidoptera > Tortricidae > Epinotia > Epinotia bilunana. The sequence continues at coordinate 8,783,488 of OX346256.1, forward strand.
TTGAAATGTGATTACCCTAATGTAGCCGTCCTACTAATTCAATGGAGTTGGGAGGCAACGCTAGGGTTCTATAACATTTGTTAATTTGTGCCTTTGGAATTTATGTTCTTATTTCTAAAACAAATAAATGATGGAACGAGTTAAGATTGTTTTACCAATTGTATTAAAACGAATCAACGCATTTTAGAACTGCAGATTGTATAGGTAGTGTCTAATGGCGTTCAGAACCCATTTAACACCAGGGGACCTGTATGCACGGTGTCACTTAACGACTTCTTGCTTGGCTTAAGGGGATGCATTGCAAAACAATAAGATTTTTCAAAAGTCAGTTGTATGTACATACATCCATACACATATCGTGTCGTGTCCTAGATCGACATGATCTAGGACACTGCAGGATTAGATTTTCGGATAAATGTATCTTGACCATATATTTTGTTGTTTATTAGAAGCCAAAACGGTTGAATTTGCTCGACAAAAAAATACAGTCGGGTTTTTATTTTTCATTTCAAATGAAACTTAACGATATAGGTAATCAAGTTTATTTTACCTCATCTAAAGGGGATCCTGCCGTTTTGCCAACGTTCTTTTGGTAAAATTTCACTACCCTAACAAACTTTGGCAACCGTTGTGTTTGGTAATGCAATCTTTGGAATAAGTAATTTTAGTAGGCACATTTTCATTTGGCCAAATTTTTACTCAGCATAATATTACGGAAAAAAACGTTCAGGCATTTGGTATTTTAGCAAATATACTTTAGTACAGCAGAAAATCTTTAGATAGTAAACATTTAGTCAAATATAATTCTTGACTCATATAACAACACTTAATATTATTATTATATTATGATATAATTATCATTTTATATTATGATTAATTGATGTAAGTAATAAAATTTAATATAACATACTTTATGTCTAATGCATACCTACTTCCTATACCTAATGAACATAATTATGATATAATGTTAATTTCTTCTAATGTTTGGTAGGCTCTTTGGCAGGTCGGTGTAGGTACGACGACGAGCGAAGCGAGGAGTGTTAGGTTGAACCGCGACCCTACAGCGCGCGAGCCGAGCGAGCTAAGCGAGCGTGCCGCGGCAGCGGCCGGCGAAGCGCCAGAACCGAACACTGTTTACTACCTAATACTTACATATTATTCAAGTACAATTTGCAAAGCGTTTTTTTATGCGCCTTGAAAAATCATGCTTGGTTACTTGCTTGAAAACTGACGACACAAGTACTTTGCCTCATTATATTACGCGTAAAATATGTTTTTCCAACTGAAACATTTGACTACATGAAATTTGGTCAAATTACCAGTTGCTAAGGGAGACATTGTTTATCGGCCATTCCCAATAATCAATCCACGGATAGTTTTCCTTACCAGCAGTTATATTTTGACACAATTTTTACGGATAATCTGTCAAAATGTAACTGCTGGATTCATTATCATTGGGAATGGCCGTAAACGTTCACTTGCCAAAGATTGGGTTTGTCTTATAATTATTTGTGAAGAGTTTATTTGCCACATAATAATTTTGCTAATGAAATTACTTACTATTACTTTGTCAATTTTCTTTTGGCAAAACAAAGGTAACCCTATCTAAAGATTCATAAATGCACCTATGAACAAAACTTTATAAAGTAGTTTTTTTCTAAATGTATCCAAAAATGCCGTTCCCAAAGGGTTGACCAGACTTGGGAAAGAGATTTCTCCCGTGGGCGAATAACATAAACATCTCTTATGTTTACGAGAGTCGAGTAATCCCATTAACAGTACAACTTTGTAACCCCCTTTGTTTAAATTTCTTTCAATGCGGTCAACAATCACAATGAAAGACTTCCTCAATGCAATAAAACTAATCTGAAAGCCACTAAAAACTCCGACAAAAACTCGCTATCGCATGGATCTGAAAAAAGCCAAGGTGGAACTTTATATTCTCACCTAATCTCACCCGGTATCTGCTCTCCCCTTTTTGTGTTTTAATAAAATAATTCACCCCGAAAGAGTGGGGTAACAAAAGCTATGAAAAGTCGTCGTCGTAGCGGGCAATCTCGATAAAACTGGTAGGATCGTAAACTTGACCCTCCGTTATCCGGGTGGAATCAGCACGAAACTTTAAGGAACGTACACGTCGAGAGATGATTTACGTTCGGTCGCGTTTTCTGACACTGAAAATGCGGGTCAAACATTTTTTCTTCTTTTGTGTTTTGATATACAAATATAAGGATGCAAATGACAGAGGTAATGACAGGGTCTTGTTCATCCTGTCTGAAAAAATATGACCAAGTAAAGTACATTGAATCACAGTTAGTATTCGTTTTGTCAATAAATAAATAAATAAATGGTTAAGATTGTCGTTATATTACTTTTGCTTATAAGACATTAAATCATTCCTAATTTTCCATAAATACTCTAAGTTAATAAGCTAATACTATAAGTTCTATGCTTCAGGGGATGCCTTGATTCGAATCGACCACGCCCCCTTTGACGAGATGCAACTATCTTCGGGAATGGCATAGTATTAACTTAATTCTGTCGTACAATAATGTATTGTCTGAGTAGGCTGAGTAAAAAAAGGAAAATAAAGACCCATTTTTTAAGCAATAATTTATCGATTAAATCAGATAAACAATCATATAGTCAAGAATCATATATGTGAAAATCAGACCTTATTGTTTCTTAATCTAGTCAGAACGGCGTTTCAACGTACGCGATAATTTTCAATTTACCCCCTTCAGCCTGGGCCATAATTCCTTTATATGTCCGGATATCCAGATGACGTCCGGCTGTTCTCCACTACATATTGTCCTACCAAATACCTGTTAGGAACCTTAGGTTATAATTCGTTGGAGGTAAGGCGTAATTACAGTTTGTTGGTGACTGCGTGTCGGATCATACGCGGTGAGTCAGATTGTCCGGAGCTAGTGAGTCGCCTCGTGCGATTGTATACTGCGGATATCCCCAGGATAACTCTCAGGGCACGACGACGCGATTTATTGGCGGTGCCGGCAGCTCGCACTGTTTCACGCAGGAATTCGCCGCTGATCCGCGCTCTCTCACAACTCAATGCGCTCTTAGCATCATCACCGGAGTGTGACTTAATTGCGTGGCGATGGATGTATGTGTGCGGTGAATGTCTGAGCTTCTGTGAGGAGATGGATGACAGGCAATCAACTGTACCAATGTAATTATATGTGTTTATTTTTTCTCTTTTGTATATGTGGTTTCATGGCGCATTGCTTATACTGTAATGTCATGTTCACATTTAGTCATTTAATAAATAAATAAATAAATAAATTGTGTTGTGAGCAGGTTCGATAACTAAGTATATAATTTTATTGGCAATTCAGTTCTTGTAAAATAAAAATAAAACACATACTCGTGAGTTTGAGAGCTCACGGAGTAAATATAATTTAAAACTATTATTCTACATAATAGTACTAACCATAATATAAGGCAAAATATGAACGAGTGAGTGAGTCTAAGGAGAGGTCTATATATGAACCCGTCTACATAATTACACTTTCTACTGAAACATAACGTACGTACCGCTTTGATCGACTAAAAATGAAGACTATTGCAAAGAATTTAGAAATAATAATAATAGTTAAATAGAAACCTAAATTAGTTCAATTAGAGTGAATTCGGGGGTCGAGTTGAAGATTCCAATTTACGAAAATCAATCTCGAACTTCTTAGAAGACTAAGCAGATACCTCGAATTACTTTATTACCGATACATCTGATATTAGTGCTGCCATTGAATTTCTATGCAAACGGTGAACCACTAAAAAATCAAATGTCTCTACACATTTGTTTCTTCACAATTCATCTTAGCTAATAAAGATGCATATCCACCAGAGATTATGCGGAACTGTGTTTTTTATACGTTTGACACGGTCTATTAGCGACAGCTAGACACCGTACATGCCTGACAAGGCATGTAAGGTGTCTAATAAGGCTTGTCCACGAAGAAAAGTAGCTGGTGTTGCATAATTCAGGTTTTCAATATGAAATGTAATTTTTTTAAGAATTTAAGAAAAATAAGGACTTTACCTTTCGTTTTGAGTGGCGATATGGATATTTATTGTTCCGCGAATATCTTTGCAGACTCATTACCGTTTGCAGGTCATAAATTGTTTAAAATAATGCCAGAAGTACACACATTTCTATGCAATCAGTTTATTAGCTTCAAGCCATAACTGGCAATATGTAGTATTTCACAACTTTTAAGGAAAAATTAATAGATTTTAGACTTTCACATAAAAAAGAATGCTAAGTTGGCAATCCAATTGTGGTTTAAACTACCTAGACCTACTGGGTGACAGTGGAGACTTAGTTTTCCATGGTTACTTTTTTCGTGAACAAGCTTTAAATTAAAATATGTCTTCTCACGTCTTTAGTAGGTGTGACACCCTTTCTTTCAAGTAAACTGTGTCATAAATTCCCTCCATTACAATTTTTATTAAAATATACATGACGCAATATTTTGAAAGTCTCCCGTTTTTATTAAAATTTGAATGTTATTATTATTTGTATTCGAGTACAAACCCGTCAATCGCCGCAAATAAACGCAGCTATATATATTCAATAAAACTCACCAACTACGTCGAGAGCAACCCTATAATTCCTCGTAGGCGATATTTGGTAGTCGACCCTGCACCGATATACGGCGCGGTCCCTCGCCTGCACGTTGTGGATGCGCAGGGCTGACGGCAGGCCGTGCCAGCGCGCTCGCTCTTTGAACGCGTCTTCCATCCAATGACCCGTGTCGTCTAGCGCGCGTGTGTCGTAACTGAGGACAATATACAAATGTTTTAAAGTTTTGTTAAGCAACTAAAAGTGTAAATTGGAGAACAGGCGAACTATTAGGTTTTACATTTTTTTAATGGCACCTCATTATTTGTATGTGATATCCGTCGTATTTATATTTTTAATGGTTGTACTTTGTGTGGCCTAATATTGATGGTCATAAAATCTTTTGGCTGAACATTTTTGGTGTAACCTTGAATGAACCTCTATATTTACCATAATCTTTTTTTGCATTATTGTTGATTGTCCTAATTCTTATTGCTCCTAATGCTAAATACGCGAAAATCGAAAAGGCTAAAACTTATTACACATATCATTATATGGCATAAAACATGTCTCGCCTAATATTGGTATTAGGTATAGGTAGTACAATTGCAATGCCTAAATTCGAAATTAGTATCATCTTCATCATCATCATATCAGCCAAAAGACGTCCACTGCTGGACATATGTCTCCCCCAAAGAGTACTAAATTAATATACGGTATCAAAAATGTATGAACTGCGGTTGAATAATAAAACACACTGTTTATGTTATGGTACATCGTAACAAAGTATTTAGAGAAAGAATTATAGTGATGATCCATTGTGGGATCCAAGCGTGTGTGATTCTAAGGCAGGTCTGAGTAGGTACGACGACGAGCGAAGCAAGGAAGAGTGTTAGGAAGAACCGCGACCCTAACGCACGCGAGCCGAGCGAGCGAAGCGAGCGTGCCGTGGCAGCGGACAGCGAAGCGCCAGAACCGAAAGAACACTTTTTAACGACCTAACACTAACATATTATGTAAGAATAAAATAATATTATATGGAACATTTATTTAGGAATTGTAAACTGTAGTCTTAAGAGCATTGGTACATATAATATTAGGAACTGTAAAGTTCGTTAATTCGATATTCGATACAATTAATAATTTGCACAACAATAATTAGGATAATCGATATTAATGCGTAACGATTTCGCCAAAAAAATATTAAGTCAAACAATTTATTAGGCCAAACATTTCTAGGCTAAAAGTTATTATGCGACAAGAATAGAACAATCAAAATGTATGCCATCCGATATAGACCCATTTTTAATACAAAGAACAGCCGAATGGATTGATACCATAGTTATCAATCGTTTAAGAGCTTCGGTGGAATTATTATGTTATATGTATATTTGTAAAAGTGTTCTTATCATATTGTGAAATATACACATACTAAAGGTCGCAAAGTTCGTAGAATATACTATACAATAGTGCTACCAAGCGTTCATGCCAGATGTAGACAATTAACCACAGTGTAACTATGCATTCCTAGCCAATTTATAGCGGTAGTAATATTTACAGTATCCCTTCGGGACTCAGGAGCTCACGTATGCAATTAACACTGGACTCATAAACGACATGTAAACATTAATTAAAATTTCACAGGACTCGTGCGAAGATCGCAGCTCCATGCAATCCATTCACAAATGTAAATTTACAGTCGCAAGCTTGAGCCTGTAGCAGGGGGTCAGTCTGAGACATACATGTTGCATCAGTATTATTACAGAAGCTGCTTTAATACTTTCTACGCTAGTACTTGCTCTGTAGGGATGTAGTGTTGACTGTGATTCTGATCCTGGCGGTGAGTAAGCCACCAAGTGAGCAGTACCCCCCCTACGGTGAAGCGAGCTGGTCTTTAGGCCCAATTTAACGCTTTTACTTCACATGATGTTTTTTTCACTCGTTTTTTGTCCGCCTTTTTGTCATTTTGGCGCGCTTGGCATCTGGCGCCTACGCCGGCTTCCGCTCTACCCTCGGGCTTCCCTCCGCTCTACTCTCGGGCTTGCCGCCGCTCTACCCTCGGACCGGCCTCCGCTCGAACCTCGGGCTTGCCTCCGCTCTACCCTCGGACTAGCCTCCGCTCTACCCTCGGGCTTGCCTACGCTCTACCCTCGGACTAGCCTCCGCTCTACCCTCGGGCTTGCCTCCGCTCTGCCCTCGGGCTTGCCTCCGCTGTACCCTCGGACCAGCCTCCGCTCTACCCTCGGGCTGGCCCTGCAAGTGAAGGCTCCCAAGAATGCACTCGAAGTGAGAGATGTGCATTTGCCTTTCGTTCAACAATGGATTTTCGCTTATCTTTAGGTATTCTATACCACGTTTGTTTGCCGCCGCGCAATGGTACGAAAAAATTAAATGAAATGCTTTTTTACCTGATATGTTAATTCACACGTAGAATCAAGTGCACAAAACGTACGTCGCAGATAGGCCCCAGGATGCGTGGCATTGCATGTACAAACGACCACACTGTTAACTGACCATCCTGTGTTTATATAGAACCTTATTACAATGCACTTAAGGTGCACCGATGGTCAGTTAGCTGTGTTGTCGATAGTACGGCATTCCGTTTCCATTGTTGAAAAGGTATGAGCAACATACGATCTAAAGAATTTATGCGAGAGCACCCGGAGTTTAACGTAGACTTTAAAGACTGTTATTGGGAAACAACTAAATTGCTTAAAACTAGTTTACAAATCATAAAATATCTGCTGTATAATAAGAATAGTTAGAGTTAATCGCAGAAATGATGTTTTTTTCCTAACTATTTAGTTAAAACTGGGAAGGGATTTGTGATACAGTTATAAATTATGGCCGCACCCTACTTATTCACGTTCAAACCTGTAAAATAACATAGTTAGGGCATAAGTTTTTGTGGATGATATAGCATCTTTCACGTTCCCGAGGATTATAATAAAGCGGGACGACATGATTATGTACAATACTAGCGCTCTGTATTTGAAGCCAGATGAGCACACTACATAGAACCGGAATTATCCTAAGCTGTTAGTAATGGTCTGCACTTGGTGTTCGGTGCGAAACTTAACACATGCACTGACAACTTTTTGTAGAGCTATGCAAGTATCCAATTACGTGTTTTTTTCTCATGCAGCGGAAACTCACTATGAACTGAAAACTTGACTAGCTGGTTGTGGGATATCGTCGGCGGTAACGGCTATAGCCGTTTACTTGCCATTTAACATTGTACATTATGTATTGTGTTTTTGGCATTCGGACATGTTATTCATAGTTATGTGATAGTTTCACTGTGTTTATAGTTGGTCCCATACATAACGCAAGATTAAAATTATAGTGATGACACGTTTTATTTTAAATTTTTCTAAAATTTTGTTATTTTGTCATAAAGTAATAAACTGAAGGAAATATAGAAGGAAGGAGAGGCAGGGGAAGACCAAGACGTGCGTTAATGGACCAAGCTAAAGAGAAAATTAATGTAACATCTTATCAACAGCTCAAAACAGTGGCAGATAGAAAATACAGAATGGTGATTACTCCACTGACAAGAGCCCGGCTCTTAAGTATATGATGAGTCATATAGTAAACAGAATCGGGTTACGTATGGAGTAGCACATGGGGGAAATGGGTCTACACGGCTTATCTAGGATGTATGTATTACATATTTTCATAAGTTTCTATTACTATTTTGCATACAAGAGATTTTTGTTTGATAAGATTTTGAATATTGTTTGAATTTTTGGAGGTAGATTTATTGGCACTTCATCGGGCAGACATCAAATAACCCCTTACAAAAATATAATGGGATTAAACAACGCCATGTATAAAGTCATTTAACACTGCTTCAACGAAATTCAGAATTCTAAATGCCAATTTTTCATGGAAAATTTCAAAAAAAAGTGCATATTTCCCGGACAAGCCGCGGAGATATATTTTCCCCAACTTTTCTTTAGGAATCAATAAATACACAATCTAACAATTAGGTATCGTGTTTTCTTATCAATTTCAAATCGTGCGTATCTTTTAGGACAATCTAAATATATATTTAATCAAGTCTAATAAATCTTATGTAAATATGTACTAACAGGAAACAAATTGAACAAAAATCAAAGCTTTCTCATTTCCCGCACAGCGATAAGATCTCTCAAACTCAATTCTGAGTCGATACAATGCGGTTAGACATAATCAATCTATTTTGTCGACAAACAAGGTAATTTGCTCAAAATTTGGTCCAATTGCGTGTCACCACCCCGCCGTGAGCTACCGCTAGTGATGTGCACGATTCGATGGTAAAATTTTCATTCCTTTGATCACCTGGTTTTTTCACGGTTAAAATACAAGTATTTTCTTTTAATTCAATGATTAATTAGTGAGGCTAAATGCAGTCAGGTGAAATTAATATATAAATTATCTTTACTGTTCATAATAATTAACTTTTTGTTTCTCAAGGTTGAAACGTGAAAATCACTCAGCGGAACGATAAAGTCGTATTATAAGAGCACACATGTGGATAAGTTTTGATCCGGTAGTACCTGAAATAAACCTTCAAAAACATCTGTCAATGGATTACATTAATATCCCGTTAACGAAAAAAGTTGTCGATTTTATTCTGCTACTTGCTACTCTGAAACCAGCCAATTAGGATACTATTTAAACAAGCCATCAAAGAAAACGTTTTGTTCTTTCTTAATTAGAATGAAGATAGATGACAACTTTTGGTAAAATCGGTTTTTACGCCTTTCAGCTCCATAAGATTGACCTTATCATACCTACAGAAGGTAACTAAAATTTGAAAACAACTGAAGTTATTCCGATCCTTCAATATCAAGTGAAGCATGATCAGTTTAACTATTGATTTCTGGTTCACTATCCGATTAGCGTACCGCATATTTGGGTCGGAAGACACGAATTTCAACTTCAACATCAGTTTCAGAAATTATCCACTAAATTGTTAAAAGTTGTTGTTATTTGAGGCTTATTCGTTTAAGAAAAAGCTACTCGAATTCTCCATATTCATAAAATATATAGATTCGCTGGATAGACTCACCCCTTGTATCGATTAGATCCGTGATAGATTTGATTACTCAGAAGAATATTTCTCCTAAAAACGTCTTAATCTTATATGAAATTGGTCTACTGGCACTTCACACGTTATTTTCGACCACCTCAGTCGTGTCTCGGGAAACCCGTAGATGAAGATGGGTCAAACCCCCATACAGGAGCATTTACTGTACTGCGTAAGGGTTTACGTGTTAAGTCTACCGACCCATTTTGTGTCGTATTCACAGAGGATTATATTATTATATCGGCAGGAAATAAAGTTTAGCTGGCAAGAAGAAGACTTGGTGTCAAGATAGGATAAACACTCTACATATAGCCGGATTTGTCCAAAGGTACTTGTAAATAATTGCCTGGCGCAAATAAATGAACAAAGGCACTAAGTAGCCACTTTTTTTTCAATCGCCTTATCTTGTCCTTGTTTACAATGTTGTTTTATATCCATACAGTCGGGTGAACGCTTAGTAAGAGTTGATGTGTACCCTGATAGCGGGGCCCCAAATGTACGATTCGATAACTGAACAAATTAAGTAATGTCTTTTATGTCACACCTGGCCATTATGCGAGTTTTACTGCACGCTGCGCGTACGGTAAAACTCGCATTGTGGCCAGATGAAGACGTAAAATAGTGTACTTACCACGGGCGGTAATTCGTAAAGCCCCAGATCGGATATTTATGGCCCTCACCTTCGGTTCGGGCCACAAACAACTGCGATCTGGGTCATTCACGAATTCACCGCCCTAGGTACGTAATGTACTATTGTTACTTTAACACCCGCTTGATGACAGCTTACTTCAGTAAAAAAAGACCATTTTTATGTATTTCAAGTGTTACCTTATCATGTATAAATCCATGCTAATATTAATGCGAAAGTGTGTCTGTCTGTCTGTCTATCTGTCTGTTACCACTTCACGCTTAAACCGCTGAACCGATTGAGATGAAATTTGGTGTGGAGATAGTTTGAATCCCGGGGAAGGACATAGGATAGTTTTTATCCCGGAAATCATCCCCTGAGGGGGTGAAATGGGGGATGAAAGTTTGTATCGAGCTACGATATAAACGAGTTCCACGCGGACGGAGTCTCGGGCAGAAGCTAGTATTTCTACTATTATGTATTATGTCTATTCACCCCCAAATTTCTAGTAACCCCCTTTTAAGGTACTACGAGTAAGCCAGTGTTTTTAATTCCAATGTAATAATCACGCACGCGACCCTCTCATGAGGCTGCGCGACCCCCAAGGGGGCCGCAACCCACACCTTGAATAAACACTGGCATATGCTAACAATAATAAAGCCAACAACAATAGACGTTGTCCATGGCAATTTCTGTTACTCACTTGTTGCGAATAATTTTATATCTTCGGTATAAAAATCCGTACGGGAGCTTTGCAAGTAAATTCCTACGTTTTATTGCCATGAACATCTTATTTGAGTCAATAATTTTTTGATCCATAACCAAGGTTTGCGTGTTTGGGGCTCAATTCAATTCAAGGAAGTATACGTTTCACATCTCATTTTGACTTTGTTGTGATGTACGCGCGCATATCACAACGAAATAAAAATTATTTATCTCCTTAAGTATTGGATCCGGTGAAAGAAATAAACGAATAATAACATTTTCGTATTTCAAACAACAGGAAGATTCAAAGAAGGATGGACGGAAGGGACCGAAAAGGAAACAAAGAATTTCTTCGATTATGATGTTAATGTACAATATGTAGTCATAAATGGCCAAACAATGGACAAAGCAGATATTTCATCTACCATTATAAACAGTAGCTAACAAGATCAATAGGGGTCGTGCGTTGTAAACTGCAATGTAGATTAGCTTGGGCCTGACCACAATACGGGAACATTCAGTTTAGCTATGATCAATTTCGGCCGGGGCTTTGTGGCTGAACGGTATGTGAATAGATTTGTTGTTGATTGTGATTACCCGTCGAGCAACTTAATCGCGTGTTCTGAAATAGTTTAGACGATGAAGTACAATGGCAAAGTTTCTATGACAAGACTCTTGATAGGTAGGTATTGAGTAACGATCTGAAAGCGTGTTTGAGGCATAACCCGTTCAGAAATTACCAGCAGTGAGGTTAAAGGGCACTTGGAATTTTCTACTTTCACGAAAAATAATACATAAAATGTTACAGTGTTTATTTTTGCTACAATTCTGTGACCCAAGTTAGCTCTTATTTTGCGTGTGTTGACGAACGATTTATTGTTATTCAATTTTCTATATGTTTCCTTTTATAACTTACTATTATATTTATTAAACGTGCTAAAGAGTGACAAACTTTAGAGGCGAATAACGAGTGGACTATTTTTTTTATAAACACGAACCACACTTATTTACATACAAAACGCTCGAATGGCGTGCGCTAACCCCTACACCCGCTTACTGTCAAGTCGAGCGGTTTCGCCTTGAGTTAGTTTCGTCACAGTGAGAGGCAATTTTAACGTTCAACAGGGGGGCTAGTACGCTAAGTTTTATGTCGGACATAAAGCATTCGTCCCATTTTGGCAAATATGCGAGTGCAAGAGGGACGAATGATTTACGTCGGACATAAAACCTAGTATGCTAGGGGGGCAGGCTAGTGCAAAATTCTTGACGTTCTTTAGGTTATATGGTACAAACGACCACACTGTTAACTGACCATCCATCCTGTGTTTTATAGAACCTTATTACAATGCACTTAAGGTGCATCTGGTCAGTTAGCTGTGTCGATAGTACTACATGAGACTTAACTACTTTTATTTTTGATTTTAGGGTATGATAGTCAATAAAAACTATTTTTGGCAGTAAATAATAAATTTAAAACGATTGGGGAAGATTGCCACATGTAACAATGTGATGCATGTATCAAAGGATGTTTTAATAATGAAAATGAATGAAGGCAACATCAATAAAAAAATATATATATATTATATTAATATAATTATATAGATAAGATACGCGTTATGTACCAACTCATTATAACAACTCATACGAGTATAATATGATGTTTCCATCACGCACACTGAGCTATAATTTAGCCTTTTATTACACCCTTGGAAACGTACATATGTTATTTGATAACTTACTCGTAAACCAGTTTTAAACGAAAATAATTAATAACTTAAAAAAGTTCAAAACCCAAGAAGTTTTCAATTCAAAATACGCATTAAAATCCGTCCATTTATTTAGGAGCTACGTGGTGGCCACAGTCAAACACACAGACACGTCAAACTCATAACATCCCTCTTTTTGCGTCGGAAGTTAAAGAAGAAAACTAAAACTCCCGTTAAAACTAAGGGTAGAAGCTTTCAAGTAACATAATTTCTCTGCCCAAAAACTGTGAATGCGCACGAAGCTGTAACTCGGTAAGAAAGTTTACCGGAGTGTTCATCACTCGTAGAAAGCAAGCTTAACTCCCGTCCAATTATGCAAAACAGCCCTTTGCCACTAACTTCGGCACGTATCTTGCAAAATTGCAAACACATCTCAGAGTGATCAAATATTTTAATTCAATTACAATGAATAATTGTATTATATTTAGAACGTTAATTGGCTGTCGAGAGCTAAAACCCCGGTAAGGACCGTAGTGTTGCTAAATGAAGAGTACCTAAACTACCAAATTATTATCATTACGTATAAATAACCAAAATATATCTAACTAAAATCTTAAAAATATATGGACCTTGACAGTTAAGAAAAAATATGCATATTTTTTTATTGACCAAGAGTGAATTTAAAGCTTCTATTAGGATCCTTACGCGTTTTTAGAAACTTGTATGACAACTAATGGACCTAAACGCCGTATTTCGCGACCGAAACAGCAATTTACCAGATTTTCGATACAACGTTTAGTACAAATACCAAACTGTGACGTCAGTTTTCTATGTAAATTAGTATGAATCGTTTCGGGTGCTGTCAGCCAGGACCCTCTTGGATTCAAATTTTTGGGTATTTATGTTCTTTAATGGAAGTTGCTACCATACAAACATTTGTTTCTCTCTAAAAACTAGTTCGAATCATTATCATCATATCAGCCGAAAGACGTCCTGACGACTGGTGGACATAGGCCTCCCTCAAAGAGCCAAGGTAACCGATATAGCCCTACGAATCGCTAAACTTAAGTGGCAGTGGACGGGGCACATTGCACGTAGAACCGATGTCCGTTGGGGCGTTAAGTTTCTCGAGTGGCGACCACGTACCGGAAGGCGCAGCGTGGGTAGGCCAAGGTGGACTGATGACCTGGTAAAGGTCGCGGGAGTCCGCTGGATGCGGGTGACGCAGGACCGGTTCGAATGGCATCGAAAACAATCTTAGGAATCCTATTCATTCTCTTGGCAAAATAATACAATATTTTACATTCTTTGTCTGAGAGATTTCACAAAATAGTTTCAGTGTTATTTGAATGGGAATATTTCTGCTGCATTATATGAAAGCAAGTTTGCTCGACACTTGCGATTTGAACGTTTCGAGCCAAACAATAACCGCGCTAGTATGAGTTCCGCACAAGTCTTAAGCTGCTATTCAAATGTAAATTCTGTTTCCGACTGTCTAGGCGTGAAAGATCGGTTTTCATTATCCGTGTCGAGCGTGTGAAGGCAAGTTTAGCGGATTACCATGAAATTATTAACTAAGTTGACAGTTTTTGTTGTTTGTTTCTGCACTTACTACAATGCGATTATGGGGTTACTACTTAGTGTAGATATGATCGACGGCAGAGGAGAAAGTTACTGTTTTTTGCCTTTATGCCTTGCTTGACATATGGGAGTCAAACAATGGGTGTTTAACAATGTAACAGATTTCTTTTAGTGACTGATATAAAAAAGATACGACTAGAAAATATATTATAATTGCAATAATTAATGTTAATGATAATTATATATATGGGTCAGAAATAATAATTTCAGAGAAGCATCCTCTGTGTACACATTGTAACACTTATTACGATTACAACATTTTTTTTTTTTGCTATTTAGTCGTTTACCAACTTAACCGTTTACCTCAGCCCTGATACATAATCTGGTAAGGGACTATGTAAGTAGATTCTGGAAACTTGATCATGTTACCACACTTAATCATCTGTTTTTGCTGACCGTGCAAACTCCGCCAAGTAATCTAAACTACACCGTATCGAGAAATCACAGTAACACAATTATCTAGCGTTGTACCTCTAAAACACGATAACTTGAAGTTACTTGAAGCTAGATTCCCTCAATTAGTTTTCACAGTTCAGTTGAAACTATGAGTTAAAAGTAACAGCTAGCTGCTTGACAATCATATTATTTACAAACACTGAGTAAATGAATATTAATATATAATAACTGAAAATAAACTAACCTTGGTTACCTGCGTGCATAAAGTTGGTTTATTGCAAGCTTTTTTGTTTTTACTCAATAAAATTGCTCAAATGCAGTTAGCATTAAGGAAGAGATGACATAGGGATAAGCTCACCTTTGTACTTTATCTATTTTTTATTTGTTGGATGTTTTAATTTAGTCATGTTTTAATTTAGGTACTAAATACATACTTACAAATATCACACACATATTTACTCGTAAATAAAAACGTATCAGTATAAGTATCAATTGAAGTAGATTTTTACTGTCATACTAATAAATTTTTTTTACGGAGATTTTACGTTGCGAAAATAACTTATGATTACCGAATCTGTATTTTACTGTCCGGCCGGACACGTTGTTTCATGTGTTATTAAAAACACATGTCAATTCGATGTAGTGGAAAAAAGGTTTCCATGTCATATTTCTTTTTTAAAAAAACTAGAGCGAAGGATATATTATGTTATTTGTTGAATTGTTAAATCAGGACATTAATTGCTTTAGTATGCCGATGATTCGCGCGATTGTGATTATAAAAACATTTAATAAAAAGCCTTACTTTTTATTTGAAAAATTAATATTTATCTGAATGCTTTTATTTTGTGAAGGTAACAGCCATAATGTATCATTTTTATGGCTTTTATTTGTTACCGCAAAGCTGTTTGTTTGTTGGGTTCTATTGCGTCGCCATTTACAGAATAATTGTAATATTGGAAGGCCAGAAAGTATAATTTGAGAGATTTTTTTTAAGCTGCAATATAAACATGACCAATATTTAATTCAATAAAATATAGTAAAATTAATAAAATTATAAAAGGCGCACACATACTTAGGTTTTGGAGCGATAAACCTAAACACAAACGTTTTATGTCCTTCTCTCTCACAGCTACATTTATGATGCTGGTAAATTATACATATTATCATATTTACAACTTCGGTTGTACTTTAAGCCATACAAAAGCGCTATGTAATCAAAGCGAATATTTGAATTCAAAAAATTTACCGAGCTCAGCATATTCGGCAGAATATTCAGTGTTTTACATATTCTACTCACGGCCCGCTTCTGTTTTATTACTTGCGCGTAATTTGAACATGTATTTTGAACTTTGTATAAAGGGAATTAAAATTCAGTTCAGATCAAATCGCTGATGTTACGCGTTGTAGCCTGGTAATGCAATATGAAGCAGCTGAAATATTCAGTCTTTCTGCTAAACAACAATTGAGGAGACTGAAACACGTTGCGGTTGCTACAATTGGGATGATGACTAAGATTTTTTTATGATGTCATTCGAACCAGTTTTTGGAGAGGGACAAAAATTTGTATGGGATCAACTACAATTAAAGAATACAAAACCCAAAACTTTGAGACAAAGATTGACCTCGCTGGCGGCAGCGCAAAACGCTTCATACTGACATTTGTACTAATCGTTGTATTGTAAAATCAGGTAAATTGTTGTTTCAGTCGCGAAAAACTGCGTTTAAGTACATAGTTGTCATACAATTTTGTTTCTATAAATGCGTAAGGGTTCTATATGTAGCTTTAAATTTACTTTCGGACAATAAAAATAAATACAGATTTTTTTCTAGTCTTTCATGGTTCATATCTTTTTATGATTTTAATTATATTTTATAATTTATTCTTTACTACGATAATTTGATGAATTACTATCCATTCATCATCACTACGTTATCAACATGAGGCATCATTCCTATTGAGGAGTTTTGTTTCTAATTTTTTAGTAAATGCATGGCCCGTTACGCTCTGACCTCGTATCATGGTCGGCCTTATCACACGATAAGTGACAATATAGAGCGTCCGTCGCTAGCTGACACCATTCGATGGAACGACACGGACGCTCTATCTTGTCACTTATCGCTTGTTAAGGCCGACCATGATACGGAGCCTGCTCTACATAACAAGTTTTCCTAAAACATGGGTCCTGTTTACTTTTATGAATTATTTGCCCCTGCAACCCTGCAATTACAAAAACTCTTATATTATACTCGTAGTATAGGTATGTTATGCATATGTATGTTTTTATAAATAGTTGGTGTCAAAACTAACTGAACGCAAAAGATTTCTATTAAGTTTTACCATAGATCACTTGGTACTAGGCTAGCTTGGGGACTACGCCCATGCGCTTTCATCCTTGAGAGGATAGAAGCCTCTGCCCAGCAGTGGGATGTAGGCTAATGATAATGATTATACCATAGCCACCTGTGTAACGCGATTTCCTTATTACTGCATTCGTACTGTACCGCTTCCAGGCGTCTTGCGCCAATCAGGAAGCACTTATTTCAAATGAAAGCGCGCAGTTAAGGATCGGTACTGACTCGAGTGATAGTTCAAACTGACACCTTACAGCTTACTGGTTTCATACCGCCTCTGCACCGACCAATCAGAAAGTGGCCTAACTGTTAAAGAGTTTTACGGTACCCACGTTAAAGTTTTTGTAACAATACCTAATCTAATAAAAGTATACACCTACCTAGAATAACGATAAAATGTTTTATGTGAGTTTTAACTTTCCAGTATTTTTATTAAGTTCCTACCTAATGTAATTAACACCATAACCGACATTCTATCATGCACTGTAACCTCAAAAATGAAATCATATTCCCAAATCTCATAAAAAAATTACATTCTCGATAAAAAATGTACAAAGAGGAGATTCGGTTGACCGAACTGTATGAAAAATTCAATTTGCACTGTGTATGTACGAGTATGAGTATGAATTTAGATCAAGGTACTAACGTTGAAAATGAGTGCCTTATTTCACCGTTATTCGTAAGTTTGGCGAACCTAATTTAAGCCTAAAATGTACCATACTTTTTTGAGAAAAAAAAAATTGAAAGTACCTGATGTTTTTGTATACTTTATGGGGAAAATATTTTTTCATTTAATGGCGACAGACGCCAGACAGAAGGGACCTTCGTGACAAAGAATCACGCTTGGGGTTAAAACGCAACCTATGTCAGGGACAAACGTTTAAAATCGTATTTCGTATTTTGACGTTTAGCAAATATTTATCGTGATTAAACTTTGCATTTTGTTATTTTGAGTAGGCCTTACGTAAATTTTAGTGGACTTCCTAATGGGTGTATTCCTTCGGCGTCTCGAATTTACGGCTTTTCCTGTGTCAGGATAATTAATCATTCACACGTGACTTTAGATTGTCAAATAGAAAACGTCATAACAAGTGTTTGGTAATTTGATTATTATAAAGATTTTTTGATCAAAAACAACAACGTTCCACAATAAGTTGGCCGTTTCCTTACTTGATTCAGATTACAATTTATAATGCATAACAGTCAAAGTTAAAAGAATGTCTACCATGATCGTCAAATGTGCATTCGCGGGACTCGGCACATATTCAGATCTATAAAACATTTTTTCGGCTTCAACGACGGGGCAGCTCAACCCAACATCGCCACCTGACCCCCCTCTACATACAACTGTCTACATGTCCTATTGAAAAACAATCTTTTCTTAGATGGATCAAGGATATACCTGAAAAAAGCCATTAAAATTAAAATTGTAGTATAAAATGTAAATATAAAATTTTCTCCCTCTTGTAACTTTTATCTATAAGACGTACAGAATAAATACAAAAACAACAAATAATTGAAATTTTATTGTCTTTATACTTTTCATAAACATTTTTGTCATAAAGTCAAGCATTATGTAACAATGAACCAATTTTAGCCCCTTCAATTCAAGATGGCGACTAACGCTGTGACCCCTCGAGGTCGAAAACTTACATTTTTCATGACTAGCCTAACTTAAGCAATACAAATTGAAAAAAATCTACACCACCTTTTGTAGGGCAAAAATACCTGCTGACTGGCCTATGGTTCAATTTTTAAATAGTAAAATAAATGTTTGAGTTCTCTGAAATGGCAACTTCTGGCAGCTGTCAAAATTTCAGATATATTTTTTAATACAATGAACAATAGGCCAACTATTATTAATCATTCTGGAGCAATCCTTAAACTAAACTAGTATTTGATTAAACCTTTCTGTATCTCAATCTCAATCAACAAGCGTTGTAAATAACCTTTAAGTTCTATTTTAATTACTGGAGTTAGTATGTTAACGAAGATACAGGCATACCCACCGGGGTCAGTCCAAGTCAAACAGGATCACAAAGGGCCAGCCCCAATATTTGCATGGTTTGCCGTGGACTTGGTTCATTACGTTACGTTTGCCAAGCCCTCTCTAAAAAGGATAATGGTAAGTATATTTTCAAAGAACGTAGGCGACACCGTGGGACAATGAAATGGAATGATAATTAATTATTCCAGAAAGAGTCCATAGGTGCATTCAATCAAATTAAGTTGAATAACAATAGAATTACACAATTTAAGAATGTCAAAAAATAAATTAATACTAATAAGTAACTAGACTATTTGCCTTACATACGGCTACCCCAAGGTCGCAGTGTAAGGCTTGTGGTACTCCCGCCATCGGAATATATAGCCTATGACCATCTTAAAAGTCTTATATATACTGGTGATGAATTTCTGAAGTCGAAAGAGTAGTTCGAGAGATTACCCATTAAGCAGGTCACAGACAATACCTGGGGTTAATTCATGATCTTACCCAAACCCTGACCATGTGTCTACGATCTGTGGAAAATGCCGTATTTCATAGCTTTTTTACGGAAGCAGCTCGGACAAAGGGAATATTCGCAGTAATATTTGGTATCCCACTATAAATGTGAAAATTTTAATGTTTGTATATTTAGATGTTTGTTAATCAATCACGCTTTAACGGCTCAACCGATTTGAATGAAATTTAGCACGAAGATAGTTTATAGCCTGTATTAAAATAAACGATAATTTTTATTCCAGGTCCACGCAGACGAAGTCGCCGGCGGAAACTAGTTTATAATAAAGTAAAACTATGTGGATTTTTGCATTGTGAATGATACGAACGCGTACAAGTTAAATGCAAAAACGAGAATATGTTTTTGATATATTTTTGTTTGTATTTCCGGTAATTACCAATCAATTCCACAATAAACAATAAATTACAGGACAGAAATATTGTTTAATATGATAAAACTTTCTAAAATGCTTTGACACAGCTACAAAATTTATACACTAACGAATTAAGGCACTTCCTAACGTCCAACGCGGCGGACACATACGGGACGTAAGCTTTATGATAGCGATACCTTCTGTTCTCTTTCTTGCTTTATCTTATAGGTCCCGTATGCAGTCACGCTCGGACGTTTGGGCGCGCGATTAGTTATTTTCTAATGATCTTTTAATAGGGACTACAAAACACCTACGGCCTTATTCATAAACGTCCTTCAAACCTACTTTAACTAAAATGCCGTTAAAATTCGTTTGCCTTTATCTATCACTTTGTTTTTGTGCTTGTCAGAAAGGGACAAAGCACACTTTATTTAGCATAGGCATCTTAAATTGTATGTACTTTAAAGGGGCTAATGTTTTATAAATTCTGTGTCCTGATTGGTCAATTTGAATATAGCTGTTTTCTGGTTTGTTGATACCAAATGCAAAGCTTTTTTGAAGTTTAATTGGTTGAACAATGTAGATACCAAAAATGAACCCAAGGTTCCGATTGACTGTCGATGCCTATTGTGATTGGTTGATTTTAATATGGTGAAATATTTTATTTGTACAAATTTAATGTTTTGTAAATCACAAATAAGCAAGCGATCAGCGTATTATAATTAGTGGCTAAATTTACTTCGTAAGCCCCGCTTGAAACGACTAATTTGACACACCTTTTGAGGATGAGATGTTATAAAAAATAGTCAATTATATGAATTCATAAAACAACAATATAATTATAAGAAAAATTTACCAGGAAGCTTTATAATGTTACACCAAAATGAACTGCTCGTTTATTTTACCTATATGATGGCAATAACAATTAAACGAACGGAACAAAGTTTCGTAAACAAAACATTTACGAAATAACGTTACCGCTAATTCAGTTTGATGTTTTCTCGTTACGGGAAGGATGCATTGGTCTAAAGGGAACACTGGGGCCTTTCGTGTTCGGTACACTTATTTGAACGTACGGATAATAAAGAACCGTTACAGGCTAGCTTTATTAACAGCCGGTGATATATTGTTTTAAAAGGTTACATAGCACACACCTCTCACTGTCACAAAAATAATAGCTTTCCCCCGGGCCAGGTTAACCCTTTCAATTAATGAATATTTAACGTTGCGCCCAAATTTAGTTATCATGACGCTTGTGGCAATATTGATATATGTTATGTTGGTGTAAATATGGAGAAACTTTTTTTTTGATGTTTAATTTTGTCGCAATAACACTGGACTAAGTTTTAATATTAAGACGCAGTAACGTTGCATTTTAATGTCAAATTACAGAAAATTCTAAAGTTACAATTATTTTTTTTAATTAATCGCATATACAAACCCGCATAAGCTGTAAATTTTGTAAAACGGAACCCTAGAGGCGTCGGGATCTGTTGGCATGAAATTTACAACGCAGTATCTGG
This sequence comes from Epinotia bilunana, assembly GCA_947049275.1. Taxonomy (NCBI): domain Eukaryota; kingdom Metazoa; phylum Arthropoda; class Insecta; order Lepidoptera; family Tortricidae; genus Epinotia; species Epinotia bilunana. The sequence goes on from OX346256.1 coordinate 8,804,969, forward strand.
GTCATTCTAAAAATGATATAACCGTATGTCCTATCGGTGGACGGAGGTTATGTTGTTTATCATTTTGAATGTCGTGTATTTTATAGTTGACAAATCTTGAAATTGTGTGCAGGAATGTAATTAATAATAAATAAAGTCTAGTTAATTACTAGGTACCTTTTTGTTGTGAATAATGACATTAATGATAAACAGTTATGTTTCATTATTTTACTCAATGGTCAAATAAAAGAAAGAAAAAGAAAGAAGACATTATTCACTACATAAAAAACACACAAAGGCATACAATAGACGTACAATACAATTTACACATATTGTGTGTGTTTTCGCGGCAGTTCACCAACAGATGATACCTCAATATGCTAAAAAACTAACCTAGTACATAAATCATTGTAAGATTAGCCGTAAGTGACCACAACGCTCAAAATGTCTGTTAATAAAAAGATCTCTGGTATCATTTACTAATGGTAAAGAAAATCTAACTCAATAATTTGTTAGCTTACTTATCTCAGGCAGATAATCTGGCTTACATTCTGTACATATAAAGGAAAATACAAATACTAAATCATATTATAAAAAGTCTACCTAGGATGCAGCCTGCAGAGAGGCGGGGCTTAAACTAGGTACCTAATGGTAGTAAAGGCAACAGAGAGAGGAACCAGCCTTTGAAAACTCTCATAGAATGAAAAAATGTACGGGATAGTTAACGCATCTTAGCCAACCTAACAAAACACAGAACTTTTGCACCTTATTACAAGGCAATAAAGTGCACTCATTTTTCTTTACGTTGGTAGTAGACCATAAGAGAATCCTAAAACAATGTATGAAGTTCCGCCTCTTAAAACGTAGTGGTTATATTCTCTTTGAGACGAACCTCCGGAGTTAGGACTATCCGCGCCATATTTAGAGGGGTACTTGCGAAACTTTTCCAACAACCTTTAGGAAAATTTCAACTGTCGTTTTCCCATACAAAGAAATACAATTAAGTAGATCTGCCTGACGTACGGTACGCAACGTATCGGCCAGCAGGAGTGCCGCATCTAAATCTGACCCTTAATCTAGCCATCTGGCGATAGGATATTGACAGCATTTGAGATCAAGTTAGCAATTAGTCCGATTACGCTTAATTTAATTATAGATACATAATGGTATGATAATCTTGTGAACGTTATATAATTATATCATTACAATGGAATAAGATGGAAAAGTGTTATCATATCATAATATCCATACCATAGGTACTTATAAGTGCCTTTTCACAGTGAATACATTTTTAAAATAGGTTTATAGGTAATTTTATAAATAAGTACTTATCAACGTCGTTAATTAGTACACAAAAAAAACCATTCTTAAACACAATGGTCAACTATATACAATTATAAAATATTTACAAGACGAGTACCTATGCAAGTCTAGTTAATATACTGGGACTTGATTCCTAGTCGTAATTTCATTGTTATCTGATTTTTTAGACCAATAAAAGCTGGGAAATGGTTGAAATTGTACTGACAAGACAATAACCAATTTATATCGCAACGAAATCTGCACCCGTTCTAACAAGCTTTGACAATATATTTCAATACAGACATTCTTCTCATTAATGGATCTAAGTATTCTAAGTCCAGCTTGACAGACATTCTCAAGCTGCCAAGAAGATTTTCTCACTGTTGAAATTGCTTAACTTGTAACTAAACTCGACGCCCAATTCCAGCCGCTCAGCGAACCGGGCTCTGTCACAATATTCGTGCCGCATTGCGCATCGCGAGACTGCCGGAATATTTTTACCAAAATGCCTTGAAACTAGTCGCATGACTAAGAATTTTTTTGGAACCATTTTTTTTACTTTAAATAACGACGTGTGGGTATTCAATTTACACAGGGGAGTTTCCCATTAAATGTTTTAGGGAATAAATAATTATATATTCTATATCAATTTTGTACTTTGACATTAATAGAGTCATCTGAGTGATAGTGACCTCCCTCCCTCTCTTTATTACAAGTGTCGATTATCAGATATTTGGTGCCACGGATCAGTTTATTCATTATACCATTAGGTTTAACAATAAAGAATTATTATTATTTACTGATAATGATTGAATATAAATAAAGAACTAGGTACTGCGATAGTTTCGCCTGATAATAAGTAGATACTGGGACTAGATACGTCGCTATACAAAGGATATGGCCAGTAAAATATTCTCGTGTTGGATATTTTATGTTTACGTGAGTGGGACCCATTTGCGGGTGAATAATTTTAGGTACTCACCCACGATACGCAACGCGTGTGGTATGGGTATGAGTTACCTGTATAAAAAATGGGGGGGGGGGGTAACATATTGTTCATTATTGCAAGCTTGTAGATTTGTTCGTTATATTAATGCGATTTATTTATTTCTCAATTCAATTATTTTAACCGTCAAAGTTTTGGGACTTTATTAATATTATTATTGTGAGTCTGGACAAAGGCCTCCCTCACTTTTTGTGCTCCTGATTCTGAGCAGTCTCTCGCCATTCTTTTAAAAAAAGTCTCGCTCGTCTCTCCATCGCCGACGAGGTTTGCCACGTCTCCGTTTCGAGCTGTCTGGCTGACATCGACTATTTGAGTTTTGGAGCGCAGCGTGGTGTTCCGGATGCGGATCAGAGGTGTATTCTATATATGATTTTTTTTGCAACAAAATGGAAAGGAAGAAATACAAATGAACAAAAAATGAAATACAAATTATTATTCAGAGGTACACCCACCTACTACTTTATTTAAGTAAGCTTTATCTATAATATAAAGTGAAAAATTATAAAGAAAACATTTTAGTTACCCTACAGATTTTCGATGCATAACATTTTGAGTGTCATACCGTTATACATTCATATATACAATTTTTAGAACGACATTTTATTTAGCTGTTGTTACTTTGCCGCCATATACCACAGCACAATTACTGACTCTAATCGTTTTGAAAAAAAGGAAAAGATAAAAGGATCGTTGCTTGTATATCTTTTTTTCAATGTAGTGGAAGTACTACTGTTCGGGCCCATGTGAAAGGTCCTAGTATTATTCCCATGGCAACACCGGTGAATTATTAAAAGGTAAAAATTGACAGCTGTCAGTTGGACAGAATGAATGCACAAGCCCGGGTGCCAACCCGGGCTTGTGCATAACCTAACTTTTGAAGCCGCGTTGGCGGTTAGAGAATTGTATAAATATAAGTGGTAAAATCTGTTTTTTGAACGCTAGTCCAGTGTTCAGCTACTGTGAATTGTGCGCTCGAGCGCCAGTAGTGAAATTGGTGTCAGATTGTGACTCTGCGCGGGACAGTTCCTCGTGTTCGAATTGGGCCTTCGGCTCCACGAGGACTCCGGCAGCAAGATCCTGACTTTGACTTTACCTCTTGATCTTCTGACAGTAACTGACCGCATTGTAGCGAAAACGCCGGCACATTCGTTGAGTCAAATCAATCATTTTAAATGGTTATTATCGGTTCCCACGTATCGTGAGGCATCAGACGACCCCTTCAGGGCGTTTTGGACAACTACACTACATTGAAAAAAAGAAAGAAAAAAGACTGAAAGAAAAGTAACTTTTTTTTTTGCTTTTACTTTGTTTGCAACTTCACATTTAGGTACCTACATTTTATTTTTTTAAACATCAATTCATAAAACAAAAGGGATTGAGAAATCTACTCTTACTAGTTAATAATTGATACTAATATGAAAATGTGGTAAAGTTTGTGTGTTTGTAGCTTTGTAAGTTGGTATGTAGGGAATGATTTCCGGCTTTTCTTGCGTTCTTTGAAATACTCGGGCGAAGCCATGCGGGTAGCTAGTAGTCAATAAAATGAGAATGGCCCAAATTCCTACAAATACATCAAATTAATAATAATAATAAATACTCTTTATTGCACCACAACAAGAGAGAAGCATCTTACAAAAAAAAATGCTGCTAAGTAGATAATTAACATATAAAAGAACACTCTAAAACTCAACTTAATTAACTAGTACACTAATAGCAACTTCACATTGCCACGAACATCTGTTACTTCTACAAACTACCAATAAAACTTATCTCACACTTCTGAGAACAGAACAACTTTATAAATTCAACTTGAATCAGGGATAGTTTACAGCAGAGACACAGTAAAAACTAGAACGGTACCTACCCTGAAACATGTACCTAATTGTACCTACTTTTATGTAGCTAAATTGATGACAATTAGAGTCAACCATATTCTTCAAACATATCTTGGATTTAGGATTTTAAGGATAAAACACGATATAATTAAGAGATAAAAACGGATCACAATGGTATTGGTTTCGCAAAAGAGTCCAATAAGCTCTTTGGATACGGAAAGACTCATGAGAGTTTTCAAAATCTATTTTAAACTAATGTTTATTTATTTATTTATTTATTTATTTATTTATTTAAACTTTATTGCACAATACAAGATATAGTACAAATGGCGGACTTAATGCCATAAGGCATTCTCTACCAGTCAACCATTGGGCAAAACAGAAACATTTGGTGCAGGCATTTAAATTTAAATGAAAACTTAATCCAAGATAAACTTCTATCAAATACATACGAAAAAAAACATACACATATACAAAATAATATACACTAATATATATACATATTACTTACTTACTACCTTTTGTACCTAGTGAAAAATACTATGTTGACAACTATCCTACGCGCTTATCAGAAAGATACTTGCGTAACTTGCGCTTGAAAGTCAATTTGCTTTGTGCTTGACGAATAGTTAGCGGAAGAGCATTCCAGAGTCGAATTGCCTGAACGGTAAAAGAACCAGACATAAAACCGGACCGGTGAGGGAGAACCGACAGCTTAAGGCTACGGGAACTGCGGAGTACGCCTCCGGGTCGAGCAGGAACAAAAATAAATTTGGACCTGAGATATTCTGGCGCGGCAGGGTCGAATAGAAGGGAATAAAGTGTGCAAAGGACTCGTAATGACCTGCGTTCACGAATGGGGAGCAATGTTGCTACTGATCAAATACGTATACTGCTGCGACGCCATGCCGTTACTCGACCATTCCTTCGAAATAACTTTTCATTGCTCTGGTACCAGATTTTCGAAGTATAGTAGAAGTTATACTCGCACTTCGCTGATTTTATTGGGCGCGGAGCATTTGTCAAATGTTTCGTTCGATGTGTAGAGTTAACTGAAAGCTCTTCCATTAAAGTTTATCCTAGAAAGTGTTTCAAATGACAAGTGTTGGTGTTTTTACAATATCTAAGTCGGTTATTTTTAGTGTCCTTCCAAAAGAACATGGAATATGCGATTACTTACTGTGTCTGTCACAAATAGTAATCACAAATACCGTTTGAAAAAAAAACTGAAATATGGCACAGATATTTAAGTAGTAATTGACTATTGCAATAATTTTTTAACGATATTTAATAGGGATAAACGTCATATCCTCATGCAGTATTTGTTGTTCATTTAATGCTACCATGATAACACCCTAGGCAAATGTACACCCTGTTTCTTTAAAAAATACCTTTGGTTCCATTGTGTGTGTTAATATAATATACAAGTTTGATTCGTGCATCGAGACTAGAAAAAATAATTATTATTCAATTTCATTAGTTTATTCATTTCATTCAGATATTAAGTTCACTTATAAACTAAAAACGAACAATATTATTATGTTATGGTCAAATTCGGACTTTACGAAATGCTGCTTGACGATATATGCGAACGAAACAAAAAACATGAAATAAAAAAATCCTCTCGTCAATTTTCGTTAATGCCGACAAAAATATCGGCAGATGCAGAGCAGATATAATAACGTTAGACATCTGTAGTACATTTATAAATAAAGAATCACTTTCTTTCTTTTAATTCAATCGTCAAAGCGTCCTGTTATTCAGTCTGCGCATTTTCCTGTAAGTGCCTTGCCGCAGCTCTAAGCTATAATTTCACTGTGTGCAGTGTCAATAAATTTGTGCACGAAGCAATACAGTGGCCCCATCGATTCAAGCTAAATACAGGACTTGAGGGTAGACTTACGGCATACAAAATGAGCGTTCTTTTTGAACTGTGCAAAACCTTCCGCTTCAGGTAACACGAATGTATGGATTTGATTTTCTTATCATGGACTTCTGCAAATTAACGATTAGGTAATTGATTTAATTAATTACTTAATTGCCCTATATTTTGTCCAGTATACTCGACGAGTCCTAAGACGTCATCAACGTCATGCATATAACTTTGAACAGCTTTTGAGTCACTGTTCGAACATGTGTCCACTCTATCTGTTTATGGCTTAGTTCACATCATATAATACCTGTGACTTTATTGTGACATACTTACCACGTAGCAGTAGGGTAATTACCTAACTTTTGGAACGACCGTTAGGACAAATCAAGTATCATTTTCCCTTATGACATTTAAATCTACCTAACGTACGTGCAAAGCGACTCAGGATATTCCATAGGTGTGCAATAAGCCAGATTGGGTACGGAACAATAAGCACGATAGGCATTGCCACATTTAACGGCGAAAATGTACTGAAATTTAAACACTACGATAAAACGTACCGTGCTAGCTGGGCAGATCAACCAGATATTCGAACAATATGCGAACTGCGCTACACTAAATGAGTGCCTTTGGTCTCTATGTTGATTTGGTTGTTCGGTGACAGATTGTCAATTGTTAATTAGAACAGGCTTTGTCGTAACCAAACAAACATGGCAGCCGTTCGTCAGATATTGTTACAATGAAGGTAGGAGTTCAAAATACAGAGGAGAAATGTGACGAATATATACATCTTTCAAATTCCTGAAAGTTTTATTGGCGCTGGTGTCCAAATTATCTATGTAAAGTATAACTTCCACGTGCCTGATTGAGTGCTTTCCACATGGATCAAACGGTAAGGGAAAATGGTAGATCTATCAATAATCTCACATGCCAGCATATCATTCAAGACTTGCGACTTAGATAAGAAATAATTCGATCGATAGATAGCGTATGAACAGATAACTGTGGGTAAGGGAACATCGAATCCGAATTTCCTAAGCAGCGATGAAATGCTGAAAATGATTTCCCAATGCAGTATCACATTGTATATTCAAAAAGAAAGTAATCGTCCAAAGTGTGACACCTTCATGCTTAATAGTTAACACCCTATTGTTCACCTATATTCTTATGGATTAGATTGAAAGAGCCGAATTTTGGGTTAGTGCAAAACCGACGACCGAATGATGGTGATTTTATGGAATTGTACTACAACGTGTCACATAATTCCCCAAAAAGACGATATATATATATGTATTTTACAGAAAAAAAATTCCAACCCTAATTACCTGTCACGTCAATCAAACTGAATGTTCTTAGATTATTTCAACAGAATACTAATTGTTTATTATTTGTACCTTGTTTAATAATAATTAAACCTTGTTACTCTAAAAAGGTTTGCTATCTCAATAAAAAGAAATCAAACCGCTTTATGTACTTAAAAAGATAGAATAAAAATTATGGTGGCCATTACAAGTCATCTCAATACATTTTCATCTACGATCAAACCTGATGATTTTCACTAATTATTTTAACTAAACGGAACCCTGTTTAGCTAAAATAATCAGTGAAAAACATGAAAGTTTATATTGCTTCTACAGTGCGGAGTCGATGCAGTATCCTACGCTGTCAGGGTTAAGAGTCAGTACCAGATATCTTTACTGCGCGCCAACATTTTAATGAGTGCTTCCAAATACTGCATGTTGACCGCCCCTACAAATGCGGAAGTGGCATGTTATGGAGTAATAATATTATGTTAGTATTTAAGATGGCAAGCTTCCGAGAGAAGGAAACCAGGTCGCCCTTGCAACACTTGGAGACGCACAGTCGACAAAAGCTCCCTCTACGGGCCAAGGTTGGAAGGAGTTTGGGGTTGCCCATCAGGACAGAATTAGATGGAACACCCTTCTAAGAGCCTTATGTTCCTGATAAGGGATCAGAAGGTACCATCATCATCATCATCCTCAATGTTGGTGAAGTTTTTTTTTAGCGCGACCAATTCCGAGCTAATTGCGTTTACGAGCGTTTACTAACATAATTGCCTACTGCCATAACATTTTCATATCAGTTAGTCTCGGGTATGAAAACGCAAACAACAAGAATGCAAGTAATTTATATGCAAGATTCCTAAGCGTTGAGCAGTGTACGTTATAAAGTCGATAAATGCTGAAATTGAAATAAGGCTTGTAAAACCGATGAAAATAAAACATGATTATTCCGAATATGAATACGGTCACAAAAATAATTTATTTTGTAACTTTAGGTGTGTTTAAAGCCGTAAATATGAGAGTGTAAACAGTTGACATTCAAAGGTACATTCAAAGGTTGTTTTATCTGAGTCGACACTCACGCATGTTGTAGTTTTATTGCAGCGAATGTAATAATAGTGATAAATGCTGGAACTGGAACTGCTTACGTAAATATCTGGAAATGTAATAGGTACGACATCTTGTGAAGTTTATTAAAATACTTTGCAGTGAAGAAGCTTTCAGACTGTTGACATTAAAATCGTATACAGTACAATTTTCTGCGTTCTCTTCGTTGCTGCATTGCTGTGAATTACATTCCAATTTTTTTTGAAAAATGAATTACATGAGGGTAATACAAACTAATATTATGGTGAGATGATTTTTAAGGGTGGCGTTATAATTTATTTAACCACGAAATGTGATGGATATGATAATAATAATAATAAATACTCTTTTCAACACAATTGCTCGTAACGTACGTCTTATTGTGTCGCTTTTAGGCTCATAATCCTGGATATTAAACACGCGTGTTTTATAACATTACGACACTTGTGTGTTATGCTTATATCCCGATCAACTCACGTTGGCACCTTGCAGCAAGATGTATGCATTGCACATGGTGCATTCTTAAATTAACCGGGTTGTACAGAATGTACAGCTTTTTTTTAATTCTCGGCAAATGGATTCTTACTCCACTTAACAAATTAAATCCTTTTTGTTAATTAATTGACTATTTATTTTTGGATATGATAGAGAAACGTTAAATTTAGTAAAACTATTCACGTTTTATAACATTTTACATGAATTAATAAAGATAACATTTTAAAACGAAAATATTTATTTTATTTTGTATTGGCTGTTTAGAGATTTAATCTAATGCGCAAACTTCACGAAAAAAAATCTGTTGCTTGCCATTATATGTTATTTCACAGATATTTGTAAAAATTGTTCATGCGTGTTTGTTTATTAACAAAAATGTTGACTCGTGGTGACTAGAAAAGTGGTAAAAAGAATGGACGCCACTGGAAAATCTTGGCGATGTATACAACATGTGAGTAAAAACCTGTTGCCATAAATAAGTAAAGAAAATAACTTGGCAGGCCTATACAATTTTCATCCTATGAAAGGATTTTTTCCTCGCAAAATGTGTTGAAAAACGTCGTATGAAACGCGTGAGCTTTGATAATTACATCCTCGGCTCTCTTATCACGCTCACCTGCGGCTCGCGTGATAATTCCGCCTCTGATGTAATTATCAACATACCTCACTTGTATCACAATGTACTATTATTGCACCACAACAGGAGAGAAACATCTTACAAAAAAAAATATTGCTTAATAAATAATGGTAACAACAGGCGGTCTTATCGCTTTAAAGCGATCACTTCCAAATAACCTTTGTATAGCAGGAAACATTTAAATTAGAATTTTAAACAGGATATTAAATTTCCAAGAAAGTATATAATACATAAGCCAATAAAATCACGCGAGAGCAAAGTATTTAAACTGCTTCTTAAAACACGCTCATTCCAAATTTTGTTTAGTAAATTCCATTAGGCGTATATCAGTCCTAGCGATTTAACTACGCTCAGTATTATGCATGTGTCCCGTTAAAACGCCTACCGCAGCACCATCGAACTTGGTTCCATAAATCTCTGTCTAATGAGGATTTGTTGCCATGTTACCGAGTATAAAATCCAGTTCTGCGTATTAAAATTTATTGGTTTGCCGATTTATTTATTACGAATGTCAGTTAAGCCAGCGGAGTTGTCTGGCGAAACGAAAATAAAGATGAAATGTATATGACTTTGTAGTCAAATAATTGGTGAATAAAAGCTTACGTGACTGCGTAAGGTTAATTTTATGGTATCACTTGAGAGAATAGAAGAGAAAAATATGAAATCGGTATCACAATACAATAAAATAAAATCTTACACACTATTCCAAATTTCAGAATTCAATAATAGCGAATTGACTGTGTTAAAACTGGAAATTAATGACTTTAAATGGTGTTATGGAATTTATCGTGTATCAAAAAAGCCAATTTTGATGTATACCTTCATAAATAGCGGATTTATTCATCAGTATCGTATGGCAAATCAGTGTATTTAGAACCGTAAGATCATCGAAAAGACAGTACGGTTGCCACTATACATAGATCGATGAAATGTCAAATAAAATTTGTTGTAACAAGTATTTTTTAAAGTAAAAACACCTTTTTTCCTTTTCTATATTTTGCGTTTTTTGCCTTCATACCGCATATAGGTTTTTGTAAATTTCAATAGCTCATGAAACGAGGTCCTACTACTAACGAGGAATACGACCCACACAACCAGTTTGCTACATTTACTTAATTTAGTTTGACAAATATTTTTGCCCAAATTTTGCCTGGGACGTAGACATAATATTATGTCCAACAATTCGGCTAGGTCAAATATAATTACATACGAATATTTGAAATGACCTTCGTTGTACATCTCTTTTTTACGTTTAATGGTACTGTAATAGTACATTATTGTCGACGCAAGGGAAGTAGGCAATTGCTGGCTGAGCATTAATTTTAAACGGACGACCTTGGGAGTCCGTTTAATTTAATACGAAGCCAGCAATTACTCTTCCGGCTGAAACTAGTGCTTTTCTCAAAAACTGTGCAAGAAAACAAAAATATACTTTCTGAACATGCTGCATGCTTTTCTTCTGGCCACTTCATGAAATTGTCGTACGCCTTTAGATATTTGTCTTTTGGCTTTGCACGGAACAAATTATCAATAACTGAGCTGTGCAACATTGTTGTCGAGAAAAATCGAGCCGGCAATTTTTTTTTTGACTGACCATAAACTATGCACTTTACATCCTGATTTTTTACCAATAAAGTCAACTTTGCCGAACATTTCTGAGAAAAGTACCTTTACAACCATGCCAGCATAAACGTAAAGATTGTTAAAATTTAGGAAAGTTCCTGTCTCGTCACAGGCGGGAACAAAATTAAATTTTAAACACTAAATATTATTAAAGAATTGCAGGTACCACAGCAAGACGCTGCCATAAGTTCAGAGAATAAAACTATTGTATTATGAAGTCAACTAACCTCTTTTACTAAGTACCGCATCCTCGCCCTAGGCCTTCCTACTACTTAAACGATATTATGAAATATTTATACGTATTTCTTTTCTGGTACGGAATGGCAACGCTTGCAACTTAAGCCGTTCAGTATTATTAAAAATCCGTACTGCAACGCATACTTATCAACTCCGTGATGACATCATCTTACGTCCACACTATCTAGCTGGGCAACTCGCCGTCATCACGCGAGAAGACCATGCGTGGACCATGCTTTGCGGCCTGTGAGCAAGGCGGCTTACGCGTAATAAAACTGTCGTGAGTAAATAACACTAGGTTAAGGCTTGTATACCCGCTAAAGTCCTTGAGCGTATGGGCGGAGCCTCGACCCTCTCCTCGAAGCGTTACATAGATTAAGTTACAGACGCGTCATCGCGCATCGTTACCAATGCAAGGGTGGACGTGGGTGGGTGACATTCGTCATGCTTAATTGAAACGTGATATTTGTCATACATAAATTACATAATTGATTAAGTTCAAAAATTATGTCTCTACTATTATAATACTATTTACTTACGATTAGTGTAGTTCTGTCAGCACGGCTAGCACGAGACGGCCGCGACATACACTCGATTTTTCTCGCACTATCGGTCTCTGTCTTATTAGAACATTAGGAAAGAGAGGTATAGTGGGAGAAAAATCGAGAGTATGTCGCGGCCGTCTCGTGCTAGCAGTGCTAGTGAAAACGAAATTCTTTCGAATAACTCTCATTGTCGCTCGAACTAGCAAGCGCGACAGAGAGGACGATACACGAACGAAGTTCGGTTTCGTTTCGCGGTAGGCCCTCAGCACGCCTAGCACTAGACGGCCGCGACATACTTTCGATTTTTCTCGCACTATACCTCTGTTAATAAATATTCTAATAAGAGAGAGACGGATAGTGCGAAAAAAATATAAAGGTAATAATAATAATCCATACCTACTGTTGCCCTTAGGCCATTTTTTAATGTCGCTATTAATAGGGGCCCATCTAGCAGTTAGCGAGTCACCGTCTGCCAGAGATAAAATGTGAAACAGTTTTATTGGGCAGGCGTCCGATGTTTCATCCAGTAGCCCAGCAACTAGTCCATCATTTTGACCCAATAACCCGTTTTATTTAGATTCCATCAACTAGCAATAGACTCTTACACCCCAGCGGGTGCTGTTTCTGTGTGCGTCCCATGACACGGGCAGAGACAGCATCCGCTTGGTGTACTCCTTGCATTTCATTAAATTGTCAAAAGGGCCTCTACGTGTTGGCTCAGAGCTCCACGCACGCCTCCTAAAGGTCCGGGACGTCATTGTCCCGTGAGCGGGAAAGACATATAATCCATACTATCCATACTTCCATATCCATACTCCATACTAATATTATAAATGCGAAAGTGTGTCTGTCTGTCCGTTACCTTTTGTGTAAGTGTAAGGTTGTTAAGTTTTAAACAAATTTTCGGTATATTTATTACGTTCTACTTCCTTGATTTGATGATGATGGCGTGTACAGTCAGCATCAGATAGTTAGTAGCATCCAAAGTAGCCAAATATATCGTAACACATTCCTTACTCCTACTTATAGTAACAAAGACTATTTCGATGAATGTACGTTCCGATATATTTGGCTAACTTGGCTGCTACTAACTATATTATGCTGACTGTACAGAAATCGGCCTCGGGTAAATATATACTTATAGATTAGTTGTACGTTAACCATACTTTGTTTCATATCAAATAATAACTCTGTATCGAACTTGGAGTTGGCATGCAACCCATAGGTAGGTACTTACAATATTTGCCAAGCCCACCATTTTTATTAGAACTTATTCTATTAACACTTGACAGTCATTAATACGAGCAGATAAAACAATATTGTTAGTAGGCAATAGATTACTAATAAAATGTCTGGTTTTAGCGATTTCCCAATTTTGATACTGTTTAGATATTTGATACTTTTATAGAATAGGTATTTACTTGTGTATTCTTTTTCCTCTTCTCTTGTAAAATTTCTTGATATTACGTATTTTCCTCCTGCGCTTATTTAACCCCAAAAACCCAAAATAATTATTGAAAAATTTGTGAGACCTAAGCTAAGACCTACTAACTCTAGTATCGTAAGTTTGTATGTTACTAACAATCTATGGGCAAACTGGCCTGAAATAAAGAATTTATTATTATCTCTTTATTATATTAATAATATTATATTATTATTCTATGTCTTTCCCGCTCACGGGACAATGACGTCCCGGACCTTTGGGAGGCGTGCGTGGAGCTAGGTACCTACAAAGTACCAACTGAGCCAACACGTAGAGGCCCTTTTGACAATTTAATAAAATGCAAGGAGTACACCGAGCGGATGCTGTCCCTGCCCGTGTCATGGGACGCACACAGGGACAGCACCCGCTGAGGAGTATAGGGCCTATTGATGGTTGATGGAATCTAAATGAAATGGGTTATTGGGTGAAAATGATGGACTAGTGGCTGGGCTATTGGGTGAAACATCGGACGCCTGCCTAATAAAACTGTCTCACTTTTTATCTCTGGCAGACGGTGACTCGCCAACTGCTAGATGGGCCCCTATTAATAGCGACATTAAAAAATGGCCTAAGGGCAACACCGGTCAGAAAGCTGGGGGGAAGAGAGGTGGCACTGGACTTTAAACATATAGCCAACTCGCCACTTAGGTGTCCACATCAACCCTCGAGCAACAGCTCTTGCGACTCCACTCTGAACGGCCAGTAAAGGCAAGCCAGAGACAGGGGGCCTGTCCAACCATCCACCCGGTCGGCTCAACCTGACCACAGGACACCCCCAGGAGTACTCAGGTACGTAGGGTCGCTACGCCCTAACAGCCCGCCACAAGCTGCCTTACGTTGACTGATTGCACCAGAAATCTGGTGGGCGATGGGGCCGTCACATCCCTACGCTTTTATTCTATTATTATTATTATTACCCGTGTGGTGTCGGGTCAGAATAGCACCACCCCCTTTCTTCCCGTGTGGGTAGTAAGAGTCGACTAAAAGGGAACTGGGTTGAAGTGTGTTGTGGGCGATGGGCCAGCAACCTGTCACCGCTATATCACATTTTGTCGATCTTTTATACCCACATTTATGCTAACAGTGGCACTGGACACAGGTTTCATGTGCTCTGCCTACCCCTTTTAGGGCTAAAGGCGTGTATGTATGTATGTATGTATGTATTATTATTCTCTTTATTCATCTTTTATCTTAAGCTAGGTTTTCACAATAACTGTATAAAAAGTAAAATATAAAACTATACATACAAAACATAAAATCATTATAAAAACCTAACCTAGGGTACCGCCGGCAGCGAGGCGGGGCCTAAGCTGCCGGTGGTCAGGGCGCCAGAGACAGGAATCTCCTGACTATCCGCGCAGTATCCATGAGTACCGCCTTCTGTATCTGACCCTTGATCCAGCCATCTAGCGAGAGTCTCTTGAGGTGATGGTCGAGACTCTTCGCTATTAAACCGTTCGCTGAAACGACTATCGGGACGATGATCGTCGAATCAACATCCCACATGGCGGTTACCTCGTGAGCCAGGTCTAGGTACTTGCTGGCTTTGTCCTTCTCGGCCTTCACGAGGTTCTCGTCATGGGGGATGGTGATGTCGACGAGCACTGCCTGGCGTTTCCATCGATCTGTCAGCACGATATCAGGCCTATTGGCAAGAATAGTCCTGTCCGTGATGACAGTTCGATCCCAATAGAGCGTGGCACGACCATTTTCGAGAACTGGCGCAGGTGTGTACTTATAGTAAGGCACTTCGGAGGCCACAAGACCGTATAGCAGAGCAAGTTGCTGGTGAATAATTCTGGCTACAAGGTTATGTCTGTGCAAGTACTCGCCGTTAGCAAGATGACCACAACCGGAGATAATATGCCTGAGTGACTCCCCGGGACGGTGGCATGCCCGACAAATGTCGACCGTACCGTCCTTCAGGATATACCTCCGGTAATTGTTCGTCATGATAACTTCGTCCGCAATTGCACAGACAAAACCTTCGGTTTCCCCGAAGAGATCCCCGAAGCGTAGCCAGTTCACCGACGCGAGCAGATCTACATCGGGTCCTGTGAGGGCCTTGTAGAACCGCCCGTGTAGCTCCTTGCTCCTCCACACCGCCCTGCGGTCCTCGACGCTCATTACTTTAAGTCTGCGCCAGTTCTCGTTTGCCAAGGAGAGCGGGGTGAAGTTTCCTTCTACTGCCACTACGTCGCGATGCATCCCACACTCGTTGTTTAGGAAATAATCCCTGAGATTGCACACCTCACGGTTGTGAAGGTCCTTGGCATTTAAAAAGCCGCGACCTCCACACTTCCGCGAGATGTACAGTCTCATAACAGACGAGCGTGGGTGTAGCATGCGATGCGCAGTAAGCAGTACTCGAACTCTTCGGTCCAGGGCATCCAGCTCAGTCTGAGTCCACCTTAGTACGCCAAAGGAGTAAGTAAGCAAGGGCATCACCCAGGCGTTGAAGGCGCGCACCTTGTTGCCGCCCGACAAAAGACTATTAAGTACTTTGGTCAGGCGACAAAAGAAGCGCTCCTTCACCGCCCGCTTTACGCCCTCACCCTCAATACCCAATGACTGTGACATACCAAGATACTTATAGGTTTTTGCTTCGGAGATAGATTTGAGGGACATTGTCTCAGAAAGTTGCAAATTTGCTGAATTTACAACTTTCCCCCGCTGTACATGCATGACCGCACACTTATCGACACCAAATTCCATTTTGATGGCGCTACTGAAGACTTCTGTTGTTTTCAGTAGTTCCATCAGGTCATGTCCATTCGGTGCAAATAGCTTAAGGTCGTCCATATAGAGCAGATGAGAAATGACCTCACCCTCTCTCCGAAGTCGGCAACCTAGTCCTGAATCCTTCAGCATGGTGCTAAGCGGATTCAGCGCTAGGCAGAACCACAAAGGACTCAGACTGTCGCCCTGGAAGATCCCACGTTCAATTCTTATAGTCCTGTGGACCAGAAGGGCAATCTCCTCCCCCCGGTTGACGAAGGACTGTGGTCCACTGCTCCATGCAAGCGCCTAAGAAGGATCTCAGAACTGCATCATTATTATTATTATTATTATTTCCCATCTTGAACTAAAAACAAAATCTAAACTATACCTACGTAAATGTTAATTAGGTACAAATGCCAACACAGTTAACTGACCATTCTGTATTTATACAAGAACCTTATTACAATGCACATAAAGTGCACGGATGGTTAGTCAGCTGTCTTGTCTATAGTACCTACTACTTTACAAACCACGAAATAGATTGTCCACTCTATGCAACAAAATTATCTGTCACTAAAAACTAAACTATACGCAAATATTTATTAGTTACCTACTATACGAATCACAAAACGGATTGTCCACTCTATGCAACAAATATAGTCCACAATTTCCACAAATATTTAAAAATTTCGGCGCAGCGCAAATTGACACAGGTCCGTCATGCAACGTGTCTCGTCCCGCACTGACCGTATGGACGAAAACGGGGAGGCGTAGGAACTTTGGCGGAATATTTCAGAAAACGAGATAATTTTTTAAGAAAATTAAGAAAGTAAGAAAATGATGCCCTTGTTCATTATTGTATGAAGAAAGTTATAAAATTTCATATTATTCTGATAAAAAATGGAGCAGTAAAATGGTTACAAGTGAAAAAATAGGGGTGACTAGATTTCTTTTTTTCTAATTTTTATTGTTAAAATGGATTTCTACGAAAACTATGACCCGTCGCATATCTTGCAGATTGATATATTTTTTCCGACAACAAAAATGTTACGTTATAATGTATAAAACGGTTACAAAACAACTCATTTTCACGAAAATTTCGAATGTGGAGCCTTAAAAAAACTACAAGAAATCAAACTTAAAATTTTCATGGCTGAACGCCATTTGTGGCACAATTTGTTGTGGAATGGAAATTAAAAAAGACAATCTTGCACAGGCCTAGGCCTCCGATTTTGTATGAAATGCCATTACGGATCTCTCGTCTCGCTCCGCCCGAAACGTGACACTTCGAAGCCCATTTCATTGCATGTTTGAGAAAATGATTGTCTTACACGGGTGTACAAACGACATCACTGTTAACTGACCATCCTGTGTTTATATAGAACCTTATTACAATGGACTTAAGGTGCACCGATGGTCAGTTAGCTGTGTTGTCGATAGTACAAAGCGCGAGTTTAAGGTGTTAAATATAATATATCCGAAATAAATGGAACCGATCCGATCATGGCAGGCTGTGGTGCGCATACTATAAATACTATCTAGGTATATAAAAATGCTTCAGGGTAGGCGACATCGTCTTTTTTGGGGAAGTTTGCCCTCTAATATTTACTACTACTACTACACTAGTCCGCTGAATGCGGGTGGCGCAGGACCGGTCACTGGCACTCTTTAGGGGGGGGGGGGGGCTATGGCCAGCAGTGAACGCCTTTCGGCTGATATGATAATGATGATGATGATTGAAATCAATATCATAACGGGTTTAAACCCGCGCAATTTTTTCCAATCTTAAGCTTGGTAAACATTCATTATATAAACGCGCAAGAGGGCGATCTCGGAAATTGAAAATTGAAATTAAAAATTAAAATTGATAAAGAAATTTTAATTTAATCAAATAATATAATAATATATTTTTTCTCAAACATGCTCGGAAATGTATGCGTTAATATCACGAAATGAAGACATTAAGTTTCTTGTTTAAAGCTCCCTACATTTCTTCTTGGCCTTACGCCAAGAAGTAACGTATGAAAACCCTAAGTAAAACCATTATTGTCCGCTACTCTAACTTTTTTAATTTGCTTACTAATATTAAACTGAAAAAGGAAAAATTACATACTGCCAACCACCACTAGACTGTAAGCATACTTGCGACATAAAAAAAAAATCTATGGTACTATACTTGTTGTATGTGCGATTAAACATGGTGCTCGAACGGCTTGTCCGAATGGCATGGTTAAAAAAAAAAAGGCGGCAAATTACCTATTATTTAATTGATTACCTTTTCTTTCAGAAAAGCACTATACAATCCTCGGCCGGAACAGGGATTGCTGGACTCGTATCCGGCCTCGTCTACTCCAAACTCGTCCAGCAATCCCTTACTTCACGGCCTCTGCAGTAATGTACTATTTCTCAAACATGCTCGGAAATGTATGCGTTAATATCACGAAATGAAGACATTGGTTGATCGATTGGTTGATCGATTGGTTGATCGATTGGTTGACCGATTGGTTGATCGATTGATCGATCGATTGATTGATTGATTGATTGGTTGATTGGCTGATTGATTGATTGGTTGATTGGTTAGTTGATTGTTTGGCTTATTGGTTAATTGATTGATTAATTGGTTGATCGATTGGTTGATCGATAGGTTGATCGATATGTTGATCGATAGGTTGATCGATTTGTTGATCGATTGGTTGATCGATTGGTTGATCGATTGGTTGATCGATTGGTTGATTGATTGGTTTACCGATTGGTTGATCGATTGGTTGATCGATTGGTTGATTGATTGGTTGATCGTTTGGTTGATCGATAGGTTGATCGATAGGTTGATCGATATGTTGATCGATAGGTTGATCGATTGGTTGATCGATATGTTGATCGATTGGTTGACCGATTGGTTGATCGATTGATCGATCGATTGATTGATTGATTGATTGGTTGATTGGCTGGATAAAAAATGGAGCAGTAAAATGGTTACAAGTGAAAAAATAGGGGTGACTTTAGATTTCTTTTTCTCTAATTTTTATTGTTAAAATGGATTTCTACGAAAACTATGACCCGTCGCATATCTTGCAGATTATGATATATTTTTTCCGACACCAAAATGTTACGTTATAATGTATAAAACGGTTACAAAACAACTCATTTTCACGAAAATTTCGAATGTGGAGCCTTAACCACAGGTGGATGAGGTGAGCCGGTACTGATCCGATGCTGAGGCGACGAGTGTGCATTAACCTTTCTCGATGAACTGGCAGAGTATTTTCGATTTATTTTTGGGCCAGTGTAGAGTATGGTTTGGACTTGAAAGTTCATTGATTAAAGCTTGCTTTTTAAAAATACTGATAAGATAAATGTAATTAAAAAATACATTATTTTGAGTACTTATCTTTTTTAAGAAGGGGGGGGGGGGGTACAGTTCGAAGTACTGCAAAAATGGTTCTTTTGCAATATCAGTTTAAGGTCCTGAACTTAAACTCGGGAATCTGACCAGTACTCAATAACGCGTTAAAAATGACAATCTAACGTTTAAATAATCAGACAATGATTTAACTTATCAGGTTCTTGAGTTACATGACACGGGGTAATTTCAAAAGTCCTCAACAGACATCAAAGTGCAGTAATCTCGCAAATTTGTTCGTAGCACACAGAGGACAGGAAGCCCCCGCTTCACGAGGGGTGCCTTAGGGCTCCATCCTCGGACCGATTTTGTTTATTTTATACTCTGCCGACATAACAACTCATATAAAACAATGTAAATACCACATATATGCAGATGATGTACAGGTGTACATTTCATTCAAACAGGGGGACATTGACGATGCAATAGGCAAACTAAATGAGGATCTGTGTGGAATAGCAAACTGGGCTTCCAGCAACGGATTATTGTTGAACCCGGCCAAAACAAAATACTTAATATTCGGAAGCAAATATCAGTTGGCTAGGCTGGATCCGACAATGGATGTCAAGTTGATGGGCAATCCTACCGAATGTGTCAGTGAAGCGCGGAACTTGGGCCTTTTAATGGATTCGGAACTCAGATATGAAAAACATATGTCCAACTCAGTTAGGAGCTGCTTCTACAAATTGAAAGTCTTGTACAAGATAAGACCTTTCTTGAGTGAAACTGCGCATTCAATTAGTGGACTCACTAATTTTATCGAAATTAAATTATATGGATATAGTCTATGGTCCACGCCTACTTACTAAAACAAAACGTCTTGTTCAACGAGTACAGAACGCTTGTGCTCGTTTCTGCTTCAATATTCCGTTAAGGGCACATGTGACTCCATATTTAAACAAATGTAACATGCTTAAAATGCTACACCGACGAAAGCTTCATTTGGCATGTCTTCTATTTGAGGTAGTACACCACCAGACCCCTGCATATCTGTTTAAGAAGCTGTCCTTCCGTAAGTCGCGGGGAGTTCGGCAATGTGGGGTACAGCTGTTAACGCATAAGCACAGCTCAGCTGCATTTCGCGGAAGTTTCAGGTATTTGGCAACTAAATGTTGGAAAAACCTTTCTCCGCCTCTGAGGAACCTGAAAAGTGTGCATAGTTTCAAGGTTAAGCTTAGAAAAGAGTTGTACGAACACCAGCAAAGACAGGAAAATCTCAGATATGATATTAGTTTTCTGTAAGCAACCTCTGATGTACCTGTAGTTTATGTCCCATAAGCCAATCTGTGCTATTTGTGCCTTGCCTTCTCTTTTTGCAAAATTGTAGCATAGCCTGTCCAGTAAACTACATTTGGAATTTATGTTAAATGTTATGCCGTAAACTAAACTTGATAAATTCTCTTCTCTGGTCGGCGTGACGTTACAGTGACGTTTGGTTCTGCATTATCCACAGACATTATATCCTAGTAGTTTGCGTTTTGTTTTTGCAAGTTTGTACTAAAGGTTAAGAATAGTTTAAGAGTAGATTAAGAGTAGTATGCACGTGCATTGATTGTTTTTGCATACTATTCCATGTTGTGAATTAAAAAAAAATAGACATAATGTCAGTAATCGGCAAGTGTAGCCGCGTCGTCGGCGAGCTGGGGCATGCACCTGGGCCACAACGGAAGAACAGCGCTGGCTTTGCCAGCTTCATGCTGAGTGGTGGCCCTTTTGTGACAAACAGTGTTCGGCCTATTTGTGTAATTTTTGTTACCTACGTGTTTGTCACAAATAAATGCTTTTCTTTCTTTCTTTCTTTCTTTCTTTCTTACATTAACATGGCGTCTTGGCAGGTCTTGCCAAATTTTAATTTGTTTTTAATTTAGTGGATATTTGTGATTTCGTTGTGTTCCAATAAAGTTTCCCAAGCCCTAATCGTTCTCGATCAGAAAACGGAACAGGCAAATTTAATGGAAATGAGCAGTATTACCTCGCCCATTATATTTTCTTATAATGTCAGGTAATCGCAGTTGTTTTTTAAAATTAAATTTTGTGTGATCTTAGTTGTTCAAGCGCAGCAATTATGCAGCAATGTTGACAAAATATACAATGAAAACTATTAATTCCTGATAAAAAAAATGGAAGGAAGAAATAAATTAAATGGAAACCAATTCGAGGTGACAAAATGTGACGTTCCGGGCATGTGATAGGGATATATAGATAGCCGCTAATTTCTGCAGTCTGAAAGACAAAAGCAAAATTCTAGGCCAGATAAGCGACGTCCTATTCTAACATTTAAAACAAATGTAACATAAGAAACTTGACGCAGCGTTGAATTTCGAAAGATCGTCATCATCATCATCATATCAGCCGAAAGACGTCCACTGCTGGACATAGGCCTCCCCCAAAGAGTGCCACAATGACCGCTCCTGCGCCACCTACATCCAGCGGACTCCCGCGACCTTTACCAGGTCATCAGTCCACCTTGTGGGGGGCCTACCCACGCTGCGCCTTCCGGTACGTGGCAGTGGGCGGGGCACATTGCACGTAGAACTGATGGCCGTTGGGGCGGAAAGGTTCTCGAGTGGCGAAAGATCGTACTTAATTAGAATAAGCTAAGTAGTAATTTGACGCCTAGGAGAACGTTATAGATGTATATTCGTAAGATAAACGCCAGTCAAAGTATTGCCAGAAGGCTTCGACAGGCTAAACGATTGTGATATTGCAGGCAATTTCAGTTAGCAAACTATTGACAGCTGATATTTGTACTCCGGGCAACACTGCGGGGAAATTTAACTTGAGTTAATAGCAGCTCACGAGATGGCGACCAAGGTGAAAGCAGCCAAAATGCACAATAATGCAAAATGTACCTTTTAAAGCCAAAACATAGTGTCACTAAGGCGAGTTGATTATTTATTCGGTAGGTTAATGAGGTAGTACTGCCACGAGGTGCTAGTTAATTTGCATCAACTGCGCAGGTGAAGCAACAACTACAGTAGTCGTTTAGCAAATAACATTGAATGTTAGAGGCTGTTGGTTGGTTTCAAATTCAGTGAAGTTGCACGCTTATTGAATAAGGTGTAATCCAGAGGGGCTACCGCAAAACGAAAATGAACTTCGTTCGTGTAGCCCCGTCTTTGTCGCTCGAACTAGCAAGTGCAACAGACAGGGAGATTCACGAACGAAGTTCGTTTTCAATTCGCAGTAGGCCCTCTGAGAACATAGCCTAATCAGAAAAGGTCAGATGACGGTAATTTCCAAAAAGTACCCACGATAATCTTCGTGTTAGGTAAGGTACAGGCTGACTAGACAGTAAGAGGTGTATACCTACGTCTTTAAATATAAATAATAATAAAAATGAGTAATAAATACTAAACTTTATTGTACCAATGTACTTAAGACTAGGGAATTATGTATGGACGTTAAAATATCCCCCTAGCATTTTTAGAGCATTCTTCATGAATTTGCGCATTTCCAAGGATGTATTTTTGACAGCGACTCGAATTCTCCGCTTTTGCTGTGTGTGGTTCATTATGCAAGCATACACATACTCTGATTAGATAGCCCTATGCAATTTAATATTTGAGGGTCAATCAATATTACTTAACAGTTTTTAAGATTTTCTAACTTTAAAATGTTGGTTCAAAATTAGCCACACTGTCTCGTGTCCTGGTAAATGTTTCTACTGCTTAAAAACGTTCCATAAACAATTTGCCTTCTCTTCGCTTGGTATTATTATTAAAAGTGAGTGTTGCCGCCAAAAAAGTTACATTGAAAAAAATATACTTTCCAGTTGGCTACCCTGTAGGGTCCACTAACCATGAACGTATCTAGGATGCAATCGGCGCTAAGATAAAACAGCTAACCGAGGTCAATTTAGAATGGTGATATGTAAACTAACCTGTAAACTGGATTGTCGTCGCGATACCAAACCACCAGCAGCAAACTGTCGTTTCGCATGGGGGGGCGAGAGTCACAAGGCAGGTCCGCCTCGCCCCCCACCACCGCCGGAACGGTCACCACCCTGCCCGTTACCGCTGATTGGGGGCTTCCACCTGAGGAATAAACAATAATAAGTTCAGACGCTTTCATTGAAGATTGAAATAACTGGAGGTAATGGTAGACTGTCAACGGCAAATAAAACATATATTATTTTACATATAACTTTATCCATTAGGTACTTAATTATTAAAGGCGCATTTTCATGTTGGCCTAGGCTCAGCAAGTCTTCATAAACGCGAGCATATGAACAGGTGCTAGGCTTGTGATATCTTGTATCGGATTGAGTTGTGTCAAAAGGGCTGGGTGGAGTTTATAGAATTCTTTCGGTTTATAGAAACGACACATTACCACAGAATATCATTGCACAATTACCGATTAATTAGATTTCTTTTAACAAATTGTAAGCGATATCAGTAAGCTGTCACCTGCCAGTGTCACTGTGTTGAGTCAGCACTGATTATTTACTGCAAGCCTACGTTTAAATGAGTGCCTTCTGATTCGATAACGGGCATGGAATGCGCGGAATCGGGGCGGTACGAATGCAGTATTATATTTTACTACTGCAAAGATGTAATAATGACAAGCGAGGACATCGGTGAGATATAAACAAGATTACGTCAAAATACAAAATACCGTATACCGATCCCGCTCCGCCAAGTTAGAAAGTCGCCTTATACATAACTAGCTATTGCCTACGTCCGCGTGGAACTCGTTTATTCATAAACTTCTATCCCCCATTTCATCCCTTTAGGGGAAGACTTCCGGAATAAAAAGTATTTTATGTTCTTCCCCGGGATAAAAACTATCTCCATACCGAAATTCATCTCAATCAGTTCAGTGATTTCAACTTGAAAATGTAAGACATAGAATTACTTTCGCATTTATAATATTATACACGGTGTTTTTCTAACCGTCTTAGAGCCGAAGTCCAGTTAATCCTATACATTACAAAGAACTTTAAAAAAGTTCGTTTTTGTATTTTTTTAATGTATTAATATTGTTTTTTTAAATTAATATTAATTTTAATCATCCAGCCGAGTGACTGAAGTGACCGCTAGCCGCCATCTTATGACGGCGGTCGGACGAACTCTAACCGGGTGGATGAACCGCACCGCACGCCATACAAGATTTTTCAAACTAAAATACCTTTTATTACTAAAACTTAACTAACACAGTTTTTTTTTTCACGAATGATTAGTAGTACATTTTGGATACTTTAAGTGGGCTTCGGCTCTAAGACGGTTAAAAAAACACGTTGTATAAATAATCAAAATATAGAAGTATAGTAATATATATATATATATATGGACTGTACGCAGCAAAAATAACGACTGATAATATTCAATAACAGAAATACGAAAATAAATTGTATTTTCACGAATAACTCTACTACGCTTAAAGATTCAACACAGGCTGGGAACATTTTGATAGCAGCGAGCTTATTTCGTTACTCAAATTGAACCAGCTGTCAAATCGTATGACAGTCGGGTCATGGTTGAAATGCGGAAATAAAACGACAGAAGCTTCAATGATTGAAATATTTAACGTGTTTTCCCAGTTCATCTGTTTTCCGTGAAAGCGAACGAAACAGAGATAATAAAAAAATAGAAAAGCTTTATTGGTTTTCAACGATTTTGAGTATGTTTTCAAACATAATCTCACGCCTCTTTTTCCAATAGGCACATGAAATTTAATTTAATAGTCTCCACACGGTCGACTCTAGTTCTCTCCATACAAACGTACAATTTAAAAAGGCATACTGGAATAACATAAAACTTTGTAAACACAATAGGATCCGTCATATCTAGGTCAATATGTCAGAAGTCCATGTTGTAGTTTTTTTTCTTATAAACTACATAAACAGTTGATTGACCTACATAATAGCACGAGTGGTATGGAATTAACTATAGTCTGGCAAAAAGTCTAGAAAATAATACAGGCGTAGGCCCCACTCGCTAATACGGCAACACGAATTAGTACGACCTAAATATTTTGATACTTAAATTTTTACTAGGACATTATTTTTATTTGGTTCCTATAATTTAGAAAAATTACAATCAAATATATATTGGTATAGACATACAAACTCAAAAACTATATAATGTTTATGTGGACAGATTGTTAAACAATTAAATACAAGTTAAGTTTATCAATTTTATTAAATACAAGTACACTAAATAAAACACTTAAAACAAACACTGCAAACATAACCTCTAAAATGCACTTAGTAAACAAGACAAACATTATCAATTTACTGTGATTGGTAGCGTTAGGAATAATTATAATTATATAATATAATAATATGAATGATTATATAATTTCATTTATTATATATTAGTCTACAATAATTAAAAACCTGTCATTCAAGCAGTTCTTCCATAAATATTGTCCAATTCCGACAAAACGATTCCTTGATATTCTGCAAGACATCGCTTGTATACATTATAAATGACTTCCCGAGCGGACTCCGTATTGTCTTGCTCATTGTATGGATTTTTTGTTTTAAATGCCAATAATTCCGCGAACTTTCATAAATACGGTACAATAATAACAATAGTTTGACACACATGACAATCCGTTTACTTGACTACAGGGTGGAAAAAAATAGTTCCGTTTCTAGATATTTTAGCCAAGCTATTAGTGTAGTAGAATCGGTATGGAAGCAAATACGTTTTTGACAAAATCATTTTTTTTGGTACAATTTTTACTGTTGTCAATATTTGTTTTTGCACAGTCTTAAACTCCAGCACAACGGGTTTATAAAGTTTAGTTTAAGAGTTGCTATAGCTTATTTCTGTCTGCATGTTCAGATAAAGTCCAGTGTCATAATATTGCGTTTGTCACCTAAATTACGTAATGTGCCTATGCCAAATTTCAGCTCAATCGGATACTAGGAGATGGCAAAAAAATTGCTTTCATAAAGGACACAAACAGTGCAAGATAAATAAACGCTTATAAACATGACTATGAGCTCCAACAAAAAGGAAGTCTTTTTGGTTTTTCTTTTGACCGAATGAATTTATACAGTTTTGTTCGTAATATAGATAATCATAATCTAGTCTGAACATACGATCTTATCGACAGGAAGCGCCATCTTTAGACGACTGGACACATCGCCACGCTGTTTATTTTGCCCGCGACTTCGTACGCGTACGTTTTAACATCCAATCTTACATATTTATAACATGAGTAGAGTATGGTGGGAATGCGTGGAATTAAATATTAGATCGCTTGCCAGTTGGACATGGTTCCACAATGAAAAAAGATATCGCTGATTTTCTGGTGATGTACACATACACAATATTCATAATGAAGCCATTGTTGAGATAGAATTTGTCCCTTAGCAACAGTACTAATAAGCCTAATATCTTCTAATTTAACGTATGTATGTAACACAAGACGAGTGTACTCGTCAATGAAATGTGTTTCTTGAGAACATTTTCGTCGTGCTAATTTTACAAGCGTCATAATCGGAATGTAATACAATATGTCCTTTAGAGTTGACGTTCAGGAACTACTACAGGAAAAATACGGTTTTGAAAAACATTAATTTATAATAGCGTTTTTTTTGTTGATTTCATTTTAAAATGTTATTCTAAGATGCTTTATTCAAAAATCCGACATTCTTTCCAACCGGAAGTAATTATGTAGAATTAAATAAAGCATGCATTGTCTTTTTTGTATGATTTATCTTGAATATTATAGAGCAAATGTAAATGAACCGAGAACCGATACAGACAAAAATATTAATTGATATATTTTCTGACTTTTCAGAAGATAGTTAATTTATAATTTTGATGTCTGAAATTTTGTCGGATTCTGTCGCTGGGTAACTATTTAATAGACAATATATCCGTTACACAGAAAAATTAGCTTTATACATTATTTTCTAAATTGTCGCAGAAGTCGCGTGTGGGCCAGTAGATGTAGATTTGTCTAGTTGTCTTTACATAAAACAATTTGAATTTTGATAGTACTGATTGGCACATTTGAGGCTCTATTCGATACAATGTTAATTGAAATCAGTTTGGTGTTTATCGTGCACGCTCATTCGGGCACGCTTGACAAGAGAAGGGAGTGCGTGTGAAAAAATTGCACAGATTGCAATAGAAACCATAAGGTAACTATTTCACGCACGAGTGATAGAGGTCTATTGATTTATTTCTTATATAAGGACTACCTAAACGATTTGGAGAACATTTCATACAAGAGATTTACGTTTAAGTGTAAGTACTTAGTTACAAAATAGTTTTATATTATTATTATTGACGACCGGTTAGCCAAGCGGGTAGTGAACCCGCCTACGAACGCTGAAGGTCCTGGGTTCGAATCCCTATAAGGGAAAATATTTGTGTGATGAGCATAAATATTTGTTTCCGAGTCTTAGATGTTTACTATGTATTTAAGTATTCATGTCTATTAAATATATCGTCGTCTAGTGCCCATGACACAAGCCTTATTGAGCTTCGTATAGGGCTAGTTAGATTTGTGTAAAATTTATTTATTTATTGTATCCTAATGTTAGGTAATTAGCTACCTAATACAATTAGGGATAGCTTATTTTACTAAGAGTTGCCTAGCGAATTGCATTATTTTTCAACTTGTAAATCATTATTAAAAGCTTTCATTTAGATCACATTCTAAAAGCTTTCCAAAAACATCGTTTAAAACTATTTGATATGTTTGTGAATTAAATATCACATAAGTGGTCAAAGACACGCTAACACTAGAAATAACAAGGTCATAATTATACAGAAAGCAGTACTTTTGCCATATTTTTATTCCACAAAAATGACAATAATACTCACGGTGAAAAAATAACTGGAGACAATTTCGCTGTATCCTAATGTGGAAAAACATTATACATCGTATCTTTTGTAGACCCAACTGAGCTCAGTGTTTATCCTTTAAAGCCTTCTCGGACAGTGATACCTGGTTGGGTAGACGAAAACCCGCATAGCTGTACTTATTTTTACTTTGCTGTAAGATAAAGGGGCAGGCGACGTTTATTTTTCAAAGTTATTTTATGCAATTTGCAGAAATCGTATTTTTTTGCATTTTCGTTAATTCCTAGTGTTTTAAATGAGAGTGCACTTTACTTGTACTTATTTGCTGTAAGTTTAAAAGGGCAGGTGACGTTTATTCTATAAAATTATTTGATGTAGCATTTTCGTTAATGCCAAGTGTGTTAGACAATCCAAATATAATGAATTATTAAAATGTTATTATTTTATCTTAAAATCAACCTTCATTCACAATGTTTATCTGGGGGCACGGCAGTGCCCCCTCCAAGTCGAGCGCGAAGCAAACACTGCCGTACCATCCTTTACTGGAACCATTTCGCCACATTTTCAGGCCCCTATTTGAGAACCTCTGGATAAGACCAGAACGCAGAAATTTTCGTCATCCAGTAAGCTATAATCACATACTTAAAATCCAACATTTCAAGTCTGTAGGTCATTTAGTTCCGAAGTTAGGCGAAAGCAAAGTTTCGCATTTATGACACTCACTCACTCACTCACTCACTCATGATCATCAAAATAGAACTAGTACTTCCCATAAACTAAGAGAGCTGAAATTTGGTACAGGGTAAGGGTTTAATAGCCACATAAAGGGAAAACTATAAAAACTAGGATAATCGAAGCTCTGGAGTACCTGGTGACCCTGATTAAAAAAAACACAAGAGCCCAACCAAACTATTAGAGATATATCTATACCGCCTTTACAAAAAATATTCCACTTGCTGGGCCGCTGAATTTGATGTCAAAAATCGAAGGTCTGAAGTCTCTTTATTTGATTAGAAAGTAATATTTGCAGTGAATGGGGTAAAATATAAACTGCATAAATAACTTTGTAATCCCATATAAAAATCCCACAAAATATCAAGAATGGGATATTGACACAATAACCTACAAAAAGAAGTGAGATCCCATAAAAAACATTCCATGTAAAAAAGAGGCCAAGTCTTGGAACTCTTCCACCGCAAAAAGTTGTGATATATTTGGTAGTACCAAGTCTCAGGCATTCTTATTATTCTTATTTTTGCTAGCTCAATAAAATTTTGTGACTTGGCAATCACACAATAGTTACTACATAGTTTTAGGTATGCAAAAATCCATAAATGCAGTATAGTCGTGTGATTGCCAAGTTGCAGAATTTTATTTAGCTAGTAAATAAAGAATAACAAGAATGCCTGAGACTTGGTACTACCAAATATCTCACAACTTTTTGCGGTGGAAGAGTTCCGAGACTTGGCCTCTTTTTTACATGGAAGGTTTTTTATGGGATGAAGCTTACTAGGCACACCATTTCCGTTAACACCAACAACATAGAGACGATATATTGAAGAATAATTTACACATTTGTAACAGTTTGAATTCAAATAAGTATATGGATCACATACTAGTACACTTTTCGGTGTAACCCCTTTCACGTAATCAGCATAGACAATTTTTCACGCTTAGTAGAATTAACCACTCGTAAAAGTGGCACACGTTAACATTATACTTTATATGTCATTTCAACTCGCGCTGCCAGGTTGTACATTTCTTCGACTGCCACACAAGTCGCAATTCAAATTATGCGATTTGCATGTATCTTTTATCTTAGTTATATGTTTAGTGTGATTGTCTTTGGGGTGTTTAGATTTTTGATGGATTCCCAATCATGGGTAGGTAATTCCCAGTAGTTTCAGCGAAGCAATAAGAATAACGTGGAGGTTAGATGGTTGTGCGTTCAAATCCCGCTCGTGGCATTATGTACATGATATACCTATTCACTTTTTAACTTTCGTGAGTCACGTTTATATTATACCTATAATAACGACCAAGAGGGAGGAGTCCAACTAGATGCGCCGATCAAAAACGCTCGACACTGGATACCAACTTGCATGTAGCACTCCACGCTGCTAAGGACCGGAACATATGGAGAGACATGGTGCGAAAAAAAACTAACTTTACATCGGTGAGTTCACAACCCTCAGCAATGAGGAACACGACGCAAGGAGGAGGGAATAACGGTTGACAACTTTGAGAAAGCTTATAAAGTGTTTGGATTTTTGTACAAAGCTAGACGTCCATACTCGTACTCGTTAGAAGTTGCAGGATATCCATATAATCCCACAACAAGCGGACCCCGCCACATGCTGACGCCCTGGCGTGCGTCACGAGGTAGGTGGAGCGGGCAAAATCGGTGTGTGGGCCGATAGGGCTACGAGAACACTCATCCTAGTTCGAAAAATGTCGCCTTTAATGCGTATATTTAACCGTTATCATAAGTATACATTAATACGACGGGATAGCGCATTGTAACTAAAATCCTCCTAGCGTTATTCCCGGTTGTGCCCCTAAAGAAGCCCGGGGTCCGCTTTGACACCTAATCCTAAGATTTGGCATAGGCACTTGTTTTAAGAAAGCGACTGCCATCTGACCTTCCAACCCAAAGGGAAAACTAGACCTTATTGGGATTAGACCGGTTTCCTCACGATGTTTTCCTTCACCGAAAAGCTAACGGTAAATATTCCGTACATAAGTTTCGAAAAACTCATTGGTACAAGCCGGGATTCGAACCTATGACCGCCGCTTGACAGCCGCAATCCTGAACCACCAGGCTACCGTAGCTCATTGTAGCTAACTATTTAATAGCGCATTGTAACTAACGATTCCAAATGCAATTTGAGTTGTTTTACTATACCTAATTCATATCTGGTAGCTTCGCTGAAGAGCATTCCTTATCAAACTCTACCGGTACTGTGTAACTTACTCAGTATATGACAAAGATTACAGAGACATTTCGATTAACCGCTGTCGCTCATTGCTTTGAACCAGTCACTTGACAGACATGTTTGTTAGGGACGTAGGTTTCCGCGCGTAGCCGGACGCACGTAGCTAATACTCACCGCACCTGTCGGCACAAAAAACCGCAACCTCGTCACACTCGAGGCGCCATTGTCTTTCAAAGGACAGCGGTCCGTACATCCTTTTAAACCTTTGAGGCCGGGTTGAAAGATCTGCGCAGGGCTAGAAAGTTCTTGAAGTGAAAATGTTGTATGCAGGTAAATTCCCATATAACTAACGTTACGTTTACTACATAGCAATTAGGTACATGTTTTTCTTACGTTTTTTTATACGACGGTCGCAAACAAGCCTACGGCCCGCCGGATGGTAAGCGGACACCGCAGCCTATAGACGCATGCAACTCCAAAGGAGTAACATGGGCGTTGCCGACCATTGATATGTTTAAGGATTCGCCGTGTTGAGTTGACAGCTGAAGGAACATATTCCCTCGCTCTCAACATAACGCATCCTCGGGAGCTCTGACGTAGTTAATAACATTGTCCAACTACCGTGAATGTTTATGTTAATGCATTCACCATTGTGCATAATCACCTAGAGGCCGCCTGTAAAAAATCCCTGTCAAACTCTGTATGATATTCTACTAGTTAGAAATAGTTATTTGTTATACAAGAGTGCAAAGTTGTATTTTACCCGCGAGTGTGGAATTGAAACACGAGCAAGCGAAAGCATTCTGTAATTGAACCACGAGCGAAGCGAGTGGTTCTAAAACAGTATACTGAGCATAGCGAGTCTTTCAACACACGAGAAGTAAAATACCTTTGCACCCGTGTGTAGCACAAGACTCTTCACCTTACTGTATTTAGTATGTGCAATATGCAAAAGAACAGCTCATAAATAATAAGTCTTTATTTGTACACATTATAACCATCACCAGGTTAATTATAATCATCATCAATATAGCATTACATTATTTAGAATTGTAATTAACTAATTAAGATAACAAATCAGTCTTCATTTGTACTAGGCAATAGACGTATCACGTCGACGTGCAGCTCCCGCTTTCATAATTATTTATCACATTATTCATAATAAACATAGAAGCTGTTTAGAGCCGTATAATTTAATTAAAGTACGACACTTTTCGTTATCCGTGTCTACGGCCGTGCGAGCCAACTGAAATCAAAACACATCCGTCCCAACTGCGTGCGAACAAATCACTGCACTGACGCTCCTTTGCCGCGTCGCCAAAAACCGACAACAAATGGTCACGCTCCAATACTTTCCCCACTAGTAGAAGGCTTTATTACCCGCTTGTTTTAAAAGATAAAAGACGGGTTTCCGAGGCATTGAGGGGAAAAGGGTTTTTTTACTATATACCCATGAGTATTAGTAATAAAAAGGTATGTTCCAATACACACGTAGAAGTAAATATACTAAATTAAGATTCATCCTACTTGTAAAACTGAGATACGAAAAAACAAAACAAAAACAACAATACTCGTGTTTAAATTTATAGGTACTTTATTAAGTTCGTAGTTGGATTATATTAATTATTGTCGCGATTGTTTTTTACATGCACGAGTAGAGTATTACACAAAAACTTAAATGCCACTGTAACCGCACCGTCATCATATTTTAGTAACCAAAACAACGAGGTTACAATAATAAACTGAGTAGCGAGAGCTCGTTTTCGCTGTATACCGACATTTTAGGAAAATAATATTTGCATGAACACTTGAATTTTGTTTACAGTAATAGGCGAAAGAGGGTTTCGCTATAAATATTTAGCTTCCTGATAGTTACAATTTGAACGTGCGAGAAAATATAACAAACGATATGATACTGAAAGAAAGAATATAATAGAAAAATAAACCATCTTCGTCTGTAGCCTCCGACAGGACTTGAACCTGCGTTCCTCTATTGCCGATAGAGTGCTTTAACCACTAAGCTACGAGGACAGTGACTGAAATCGCGTATCTTTTAACTATATTCCTGCTACGAATAGCGATCTCCCTGTATAATCTTGAAAGGCTGATAGCCTTTAGGACCCCTCTAATGGGCGAGCTATGCGCTCGCTCCATTCTAATCGAACCACAACATGTAATTTCTGATTAACGAGATAGATGGCGCTGATGTACATTATAATTTCTTAACGAAACAAGTTATTTATTTAAATATTAATAAGAAAGTATAATGTACATCAGCGCCATCTCACACTCTCACATGCTTTTCCGTGAAGGAAAAACTTAAGGAAACCTGCATACATCCACGAAGAATTTCAAAGGTGTATGTAAACCTGCACTGGGCTAGCGTGGGGACTACTGCCCGTTCCCTCTCATCCATGAGAGGAGGCCTGTGGCCAGCAGTGGGATAGGCTGATTTGTTATTTATAATATTATTATAAACTATCTTTGTACAAAATGTATTATAAATCGGTCGAGCCGCTTAAGCGTGATTGGGTAACAAGCATCATCCAAACATCCAAATCAAAACATTTAACATCCTAACTTTCGCATTTATATTATTAGTAGGATTACTAGCATTGCAAGGACGCGGCGTGGTTCGCATGCAGTACCGCATTCGGCCTGCTTTTGAGCATCCCGCGTCAATCTGGAAGCACTCATATAAAATGTAGCGGCTTCAGTAAAGAATCTGTACCTACCGGCTACACTGACAGTTGACACTAACAGCTGCCAGCTTACTTTTACCGCACCCACGCCAAATGGGATGGTAGACTTAGCAGCGATACTGACAGCCACAGATAAAAACCGGGATAGGCGAAAATAAAACTGGGGAATAATCCATACTCAAAGGTACCGTAAAATGGGGTGAGTAGGGTGAAAACTGACATTCAAACCTCGATAACATTTTATTTTTACTTATACAAACTGAATGGTGTATATAATAAGTGTTCCGGACGTTTGTATTTTAGTTTTTATTTTATTTTGGGTAGTTCCATTTCATAACTTTGACGATAAACAGGAAAACCCACCTCACCCCGTAGTCGCTCGTAATTGGGGTGAGATGGGTTTACATACGAAGGTGATTTTGGAAGATTGTTGGATCGTTTTTTTTATTATGAGTATTACTATATCTCCATTTTAAATTGGAATACATTATTTTTGTAGCAGTAGCCTTAAAAAACCATCACACCCCCCTTTCATACCTTCTCTCCCCATTCATAACCCAACTCTCCCCGCGAACCCTACTCACCCCATTTTACGGTACTAAAGCACCATTGTAATCACCAGTACGGCGCATTTTTTATGATTTGGTCGAGTGAGGGTCCATGCAAACTAGTATTGCATTGAAATTAAATTTAGATTGGTCATATACGCCAAGACTTATGTGTCAGGACAAGTGCACACCACGAATGTAATGTTTCTATCCGTTTAAAGAAATCCCCCCCATGTTCTTATTACGCGCCTTTTGAACAATGGTACTTATGTTCTCTATCACACCCGAATCGCTTTTAAGGGTTCCCTTGTCAACAAGGAGCCCTTATAGTTTCGCTATGACCGTCTGTCCGTCTGTCCGTCCGTCCGTCCGTCCGCCCGTCCGTCCGTCCGTCCGTCCGTCCGTCCATCCGTCCGTCTATCCGTCTGTTGCTTAGCTCAGCGACCCTTACTACTAGACAGCTGTAATTCGGCATGGCATATAGGTACATAAATGAATCACACCGACCAAATGAACTCAGAATCTTAAAAAAAAAGTTCCCTTTCCCCTACACGTAAATTAATTTCTAAGGTGTGGGGTATTCTTGGTTAGCTGTTCAAAAATATTATGGATTTCTTAAAACCATTTATAAACTTAGTGATCCGTTCCGTGAAATTGAACGTTCAAGCCAAACTAATTTTTGTTCGAGTCCCCTACCCTACCGACATAATTGGGTACTAAAGTGAATGTGAAAAAAAAATGCAGTAGTACATACATATATTTAATTTTAAGGAAAACTATCACGGCTAAATAGGCATAACTAGTTACCGAGTAATAGTCGACCAACTTAAAAAATGTACTTGGAAACGACCACTTTCTTACAAATTTGGCCGACGCAACCGAGCCGTTTAGTTGCTGCGAGCGTGTGGTTGTAAAAAAGACTGAAGGGTAACTACCGGAACCTGACCCGAACCGCTGCTGGCTGGTTTTAAATATAATATAGGCATATACTGAGGTCTAAGATCACCAAAGGATGTTATCCCCTTTCAATCACCAGGAGTTTATAAGATTGACTGCAGTTGTGGAAGTTCCTACATTGGCGAGACCAAGCAAACCATCGGGGAAAGGGTCAAGGAACATACTGCGGCTGTCAAAAATCGGCAGGTGAATAAGTCTGCGATAGCCGAGCATTTGTTGGAGTCAGGACCAAACCACTGGATTGAGCTCCACAAACCGAAAGTCCTGTCTACGGAACGTCATTTCTACAGTAGAAAAATACGTGAAGCCGTTGAAATCAGAAAACATCGTAATTTCAACCGAGATGACGGCTTTAACATTTCATCTTCGTGGATTCCTATCATAAGTAAACGCCAGAGTCAAAAAACATCGTCCGTTATATCACCGGACATTATTAGTGTTGTGTGCCGGCCGGGTGACAACCCTAGTCTACAAGTGGTTAATAAAGACCAAATGCGGGTAGTTCGGAAAATCCGCGCAGCAAGAAGATGTTGATACCCGCTCAAGCCAGTTGTCCCATGACCATGGATGTTGCAACACATTCGAAACGTCGGGAGACCTCAGTGAGGTAAATAAATAATTTAATTATACGCGATTAAGTCCCGTTTACTATAAATAATGTAATCGTGAAAGTTTAAATCAATATATATTATAGGCATTTCGCGAGTTTTTCTGACACGTCTCATTTGCTCAGTCGGCATAGAAACAAGTGAACGAAACGGATTAAAATATTTTTGAGATCAAGCGACAAACAATAATATGCCTCCAGTATAATGCAGCAGCTACGCGGATGACATGGTGCTGTTGAGCCCCTCAGTAGGTGCACTTCAGCGACTGGTGTATACGTATATATGTGAGACGTATGCCGCTGCCCATGGGCTAAAGTACAATTTAAAAAGTGAGCTATTTCAATTTAAAGCTGGTAAAAAATCATATAAAATGAAAGCCGTCACGCTTTGCGGTACCGCCTTAAAAGTAGTACAGAAGTTTAAATACCTAGGCCACTGGGTATCGGAAAGTATGTCAGATAACAATGAGATAGAGAGGGAACGTAGGGCGTTGTGTGTTAGTTGTAACATGCTGGCCCGCAGATTTGCACGCTGTGGTAATGAAGTAAAGCTAACGCTTTTCAAAGCATTTTGACAAACATTCTACACGTGCAATCTGTGGTCCAGTTTTACGCAGCGGGCATAGAATGCTCTGCGTGTGCAATACAATAACGCGTTTAGAGTGCTGTTTGGCCTGCCGCGTTACTGCAGCGCATCGACAATGTTTGCCGAGGCGCGCACCGATAGCTTCAATGCAATAATAAGAAAGCGGTGCGCGTCGCTACAGAACCGTCTTTGCCACAGCTCAAACAGCATTCTGAACGTGCTGGCGCAGCGCTGGGACTCGCCACTGCTCGCGCGCTGGGTGCGGGCTGCACGCGCCTATAGTTGCCGCACCACGCCGCTATTAAGCCGCCGCCGTTATTTAGTTAAGTTTACGTCCAATCATGACATATGCAAGTGTAGCATTTGCTCACGTGCCTATGTCATCGCTCAAGCCGCTTCAGGTCATTCAGAATCGTTTTCTCCGTAGGGCGACTGGTGCCCCGTGGTACCAATCAAACCTCAGCCTGCACCACGACATGGGGATTAGCACCATGTATGGTTTCTTTAAGCAAGCTGCCAGACGTTATTTTGACAACGCTCCCCACCATAGAAATCCGTTAGTTAGGAAGGCTGCTGATTACGTTCCCATCCCTCCCCCCTCTGTCGTTACTCGGCGCTCACTGATTAGGGGCCGCACGGTCCTAGGCACACACTCACGGACCCGGACGACGAAATCACAGCGTCCATCGAAAGATGGAACGCTGCGCTTTCGGCGTCCAACACATCGCGTACACTTCGGCGTTCCCGCCGGCGGGGACGTCCACCGCGAGATCGCGACAACACAGACACATACAGTCCCTATTCGTCCCGGTACCGCCGCATACCGGGTAGAGTCAGTCCGACCCAAGTCGGGCCTAGCTGAGTTTCTTACTGCACTCTTCTCAGCTAGGCTAGGTTTTAGCGAACCAGCGATAAAACTCCCAGTAGTTCGACACCACTCACACCCCAGATTCGGTTGATACCGTTCAACCAATCTCACTGGAGCGCAAACTCGTAGAGTATTCCAGTGTACAAACTTTCCCGCGTGGTCGTGCCGGAGGCTCCCCCTGGATTTTCCCCAGGCTATCCTCCAACCACGCAATTCGACCGCTATATTGGGTTCGTCCTATTATAGCAACAGTCAGGTTCAAAAAAAAAAAAACAAAAAAAAAATTGTTAAGTTTAGTTTTAGTAATTATTTTGACTGTCACCAACATAGCATATTAGTTTCATTGTTACTAACATTTTATATGGATGACTACCCGAAATATTTTTTTTGAATTTGAATAATCGTAACATCAAAAAATACAACGGGAACGCGCGCGCCAAGCTAAAGTCGCATATCGCATGTCGCTCAGAAATTAATGAAAAGTAGCTTATGCGTTGTCAAAACACACCCCCAAGTCCATTTACAAGGTATTATTGATGATGCGAGGCGGGACCGAAAGCAATTTGGAGTTTAATGAAAAATGGAACGTTGTGCAACAAAATTACGCGTAGAAGTACAATTAACGGTTTGAAACGTGAGTTAAGCCTTCTGGTGTTTTGTTTTTAGAGTTTCTCAAGGCACAGGTTATATACGATGGGCAAATGATCGGGAATGGATAACTTAGGAGTAAATTACCTGAAAATCTTCTTTTATGAAGTTAACATTGGACTTTTGAAACCATAGCGGCAACATCGTGCCCGGGCCTTTAGCCACCTACGACCGAACAGATTTAAAGGAAAAAAAGCTGTCATAAAATTTCGTAGTACAACATGGTGGAGCTAAAATATTTGAAGAAGCTCGAGGTAAAAATGAAATTAAAATTATTTTTGTTATAAAGAATGTTTGTGGGGTCAAAATAAACTCCACGGAAAAGGGTGCAGATACGAAACTCACGGCGCAGGTGACATGAGGCTGCTTGAGCTTTTTTTGCCCTATGATAATATGCCCGAATATAACCAGTCCTCGTGATTGATGCGGGTGGCGATGATTTCTAACTAATGAAATTATCTAATGGAACAAGCATTTCTATGCATAAATGATGGAAGATGGTAGAAATGGCTGATGAGTTAAAGGTGGATTAATATTTGCAGGTTAAACTTCTACCGGCTATATACAACGGTGGTGGTGAGTTTGATACTGGAGCTCATCATAAACTTAAGAGCCGGGCTCTTGTCAGTGGAGTAATCGCCATTATCTTCTTCTCTCACTGTTATGAGCTCTTGATTTATACAGGGTCTTCCATTAAGAATTAGTGATATTTAATATAACAATGAGTTTAGTACTAATGTTAATATTTTTTGTTTATGTGAATATGCATGGTTTGCCACTTACTTATGGAATATTATCAGAATCAGAATCAGAATCAGAATCAGAATCAGAATCAGAATTTTTATTTGTGAAACATAGGTACTAATAAGCTGGTATATAATAAAATCGTTCTCTATGTTTTACCCACTAGTGTAGGTGTACAAATATAAGTAGCATGCAGATTATTTTTGGAGTATGAAGTTTAACATTTAACGAGCGCACTTGGTAATTACGAAACACTTAAACATTATTATTAGGCTAATACAATTATAATCATGATTTCAAATCGTAACAAAAAATTAACAATTATATTTACTTGTCATTAAGATAATCTTTTATAGAATAATAACATTTATTTAACAACAAATTTATGATTTTTTTCTTGAATAATTTAGAATTTAATTGTAATATGTCATTGGGTAATTTATTATAAATAACAGGGGCCATATTTAATATACTCTTATTTAGAAGAGCTGTTTTCCCTGCTGGACAACGGAGTTTGTACATGTGTTGTGGCCGCGCAGGCCGCAGTCGCCCTCGAGACGCAGGTACAAATAAGTGCATGTTATGTTTTACAAATAATGCTAACTCTAAAATATATAATGCAGGAAAAGTTAATAATTTTAAAGATTTAAATGCAGGGACACAGCTTTCACTAGACTTTAAGTTCAGCATAGCTCGTACTCGTACACTTTTTTTGGGCTTTAAAGATATTACTTGTACATGTAGAATATCCCCAAAATATAACTCCATATCTTAATATTGACCCTACTAAGCCATGATAAGCCGTTATTAAAGCTTTTCGGTTTACAAGTTTGGACAAGTTTCGTAAGGCATAAGCTGTTCTGTTGATTTTTTCACATACTTCTATACCTTGCGTTTTCCACTTTAAGTTGCTATCTATTGTAATGCCTAAAAATTTGCATTCATGGGCTTCGTTTATCTTAATTCCTCGATAGTTAATATTTTTACAAGATATTGCCTTTTTTGGTAAAAATGCATTATGTTGGTTTTATTTAAGTTAATGATTAAATTATTATTGCTAAGCCACGTTACAATTTCATGTAGGGTAGTGTTGATTTCCTTTTCGTATTCGGTGCTTATATGACATTTTATTATCGCTGTGCTATCATCAGCGAAGAGTATCATAGGGTGGTGCACAGCTTTTGGCAAGTCATTTATGTAGACCAAAAAGAGTAGTGGTCCTAGTACACTGCCCTGTGGGACACCGTAGGTTATAGTTCTAGGATCTGAAGTGTATTTGAATTCAAATTTTCGTCTTGTGCATATTCGAGTTATCTCTGTATATTGAATTCGATTCGATAAGTAAGACTTTAATAAGGTTAAAATGTTACCCCTTATTCCATAGGCGTTAAGTTTGTGGAGTAGTATGTTATGATCCACGTGATCGAAAGCTTTTGTCATATCAGTGTAAATAGCACAAATTGGCACTCTTTTGTCTATATTTTGAACTACTGTATCGAGAAGACTATAAATGGCCATATTTATTGTTTTATTTTTTCTAAAGCCTTTTTGTTCGTCACATAATATACCAAATTTATCCAAGTAACCATAAAGATTATTGTATATAACAGTTTCAAAGACTTTCGAGAAGATAGGTATCAATGCGATAGGCCTGTAATTTTGTGGGTCCTCCTTGTCACCTTTTTTGTAAAGAGGTTTAATTATAGCTGTTTTTAAGCTCTCTGGATATACACCCGCACTGATGGACAGATTTATAATAAAAGCCAGGTGTTTGGCTACAGATTCGTTAACGAATTTTACTACAGTAGTATCGATTTCGTCGTAACCTACGCTTTTTGTGTTTTTTAGGTTTTTTATTATATCTTTTACATCTATAGCCGAAGTTGGACCCATAAACATCGACTTAACTATAGCGTGAATACGGATCTTATAAGGTTGATGAATTGACAATTGTTTAATTTGATCTATAAAATAATTATTAAAAGTGTTTGCGATATCTATGGCATTTGTTATAACGTTATTTTGGTCTAATTTGATCTTTAGTATGGGTTCCTTGGGACATATGTATTTAGAATTATTAATGATCTGCCATGTAGCTTTATTTTTACTATGTGCTGTATTTATTTGATGGGTGTTCTGCGCTTTTTTTGTAAGTTTTATAATTTTTTTGAAGCAGCAAAATATACAAGTATGATATTTTGCTAGAAGAGACTTGTTGGTTGGGGTTGGAGAAAGCCTATAGCGCCAAAGTAATACTCTATGTCTCTTGCTGCAAATTTTAATGCCCTTTGAAATCCATTTATGTTTTTTGAAGGTCTGTAGGAGTATTTTTTTGCGTGGAAAGCATAAGTTATACAACATTTGGAAAATGTCTATAAAAGAATCATAAGCTAAGTTTGGATCTTCTGTGTCATAGATTTCAGTGAACGATAAGGTTTCCAATAAAGATTTGAATTTAACTAGATTTGTTCTAGAGAAATCTCGCTTTAATATGTACCAAGAACTTAGTATACAGGTTTTCTTTACAGGCACTTTTACAATTTGTGATGTATGATCCGACAAGAGGTATTCAAAATCAAGAGAAACTCTATTTTCTTTCAGTATGTCTATGTTGAAATCACCGCACAGAATAATTTTCTTGTGATGGGTGTTATATAACATTGCTAATATATAATCTATTTTTTTATAAAACGTGTCTAAATTACAAGATTTGGGTGGTCGGTACATACATATAATTACAATTCCTTGTATCAGCAGCTCTACTGCGCAGCATTCTAGAACGCCCGGTATGCATTGTTTAGTTACGTCTGATAATTCTCTACATTGGTAGTCACATCGTACAAGAATACATGCACCACCGCGATTGATTCCATGTCTTGCGTAGAAGGCGGCAAGCTTGAAGTTGGGTATCGATAGTAGAACTTCGTTACCGGACATTATGAAGTGCTCCGTTATACATAATACATCTACGTTAATATTATTCGCTTTCAGATTTTCCAGATGGATGGTTAAAATATCAGTTTTATTAATAAGGCCGGCAATGTTTTGATGTAAAATACTAACATACTTATGATAGAAAAAACTCTTCGTTTTGTGGTGTTTGTTCAAATTTGTTCTTTGGACTAGGTTGATTACATTCTTCTTCCCACGACGTGTTATATTCTTCAATGGCCTTGGTTGTGGTTTGCAGCAAAATGAATATATTTTTAATTGCGCGACGGTTTACTTTACCGTTGGATTTAGAGAACATATCTTCGGTATATGATAAGCTGTCGTTTGAATCTACAAGATATGCATATTGATGACTTTCATTATCTAAGTAAAGCAGGTTATTGAAAGTCTCTATCCTCCAATTGTATATGTCACAGCCGCGGTAGTTGTACTTAAAAGTAGGAAGGCATATAACGACGTTCGTGTGGTTTATGAGTCGTACTGTGTTCCTTATGTGGTGTACCAATTCGACGTAATTATTGGAGCGATTAAAATCCTCTTCACCGACAAATATAACACAGAAATAATTCATTGTGAAGCGTTTTACCTTTGTGTCGATATTTGTAAACAGGTCGCGTATTCCTCGATTAGGTAGCGAGTAATGGCATATATTTATGTTCGGAGAAAAGGTGTCTTCAGCTATAGTTAGAATCTTGGGTTTGGTGATGGTACTTATAATGCCGATATGTCGTGTCGTTGGCATTGGACCGGTAATATTTATGTCCGAGATTCGAGAGTCAAGAGCTTCATTGGTTGCTTCTGAATTATTTAATGACTGCGGAGTAAATAATACTTGCGGTGATTGAGTTGTGGTTAAGGTATTCTTCTGAGGACTCTCAGTATGCGTTAAGTGGTTGGTTGAGCTGCGTACACTCGTAGAACTCTTTTTAAGCGGAGTGGTTTTCCGAGAACGCCCGTTCTCTGTAGCTATTTTCTTTAATATTTCTATTTTGTTTTGTTTTTCTTTTAACATTTTATTAAGGTTAATAATTTCTCCATTTAGCCGAGCAATCTCATCATGGGCGCTTGAGAGTTGAACGGAAAGGCAGTCTATTTCTGACTTCAATTCTGAGACTTAAGGGTCTTCGGTGGTTCCAATATTTGGCAAGCTATGTGCGGTATCATCTCCTAGGTGTGATTCTTGAGAATGGAAATCATATTCTTGAGAATGGAAAGTAGTTTTTGTTTTCCTAACTGTAACATTGTCCTGGGGGCTCTGGATGCAAATATAACTTGGTTAATTTTTATGGTTCGGATTATCTCACTCAAATGACGTTCACGGTGTCTGATTGTGGTATGTAAACGAATGGTCCAATATTGAATTACTTTTGCACGCAATTGAGGCTCTATCTCTCAAATAACACGAGTAATGTTTGCCTGCATGAGTTGTGCTTGGCCTGTTTGTGTAAACTAATGATCTAACATATATCCCTACAAAATAATTCAATGGTGTGAAATCACTTGGCGGCCACCCGATGTCTCCAAACCTGCTGATTACCAGAGGTCGGCGGGGTGGCTATTTTTACGTCATTAATTTCATGTAGATATTTATATGGATACGGTGTATCCATAAATAAATATTAAAAGAAGACTAAATCTAAATGATTAAACATAAAATGGAAATGCATTACTACTCTCTAAGGAAGTTTGCTTTAATACTAGTTGAAACTGTTTCCCACTTAAGCGGAATGCTGTGCAAAATAGATTAATCACATTCCGTAGATTCTTATAAAATTCATTTGTTTTGATGGCGACGTAAAGCTTGTGACAGAAAGGTAGTCTAAATGAAATCATTTCAATAGTTAATAATTACACATGGGGCATTTACCATTCAATGACAAGGTATGTCCATGTTATGCAAAAACTGAAAACAGCTCACCCCCGCCAACCTCTGCTGATTACACGCCCATTGAACTGCTCCTTCAATAGATTCATGGTCAATGGAGCTGTATGACATGTGGCACCGGCTTGTTGGAACGAAGTGTTTGCAAAATTGATACTCGATACCTTCCGACGGACGCCAAAAAATCCCGAATCATAGCACGATATCAGTAGCCATCACCGCCTCGCTCACTTTGTTTTGAAATAAATACGGGCCAATGACA
This sequence comes from Epinotia bilunana, assembly GCA_947049275.1. NCBI lineage: Eukaryota > Metazoa > Arthropoda > Insecta > Lepidoptera > Tortricidae > Epinotia > Epinotia bilunana. The sequence goes on from OX346256.1 coordinate 8,848,958, forward strand.
CCGCTAGTCGAACATCCGCACCAGACAGTTATTTTTTCGCAGTGTAAATGTGGACGTTGTTGAATTACTTGAGGGTTTCCATCTGCCCAGATCCTGCAATTTTGCTTATTGACAAAGTAATTCAGCCACTGAGCCTTAAATCAGGATCAACTTTCAGATGTTGTAATGCACTGTTATCGAATAGCACAATCAAATACCATGGACGTTATTAGAGTGAGATGTGATTCCCAAATCACATAACACATACCCACAAGAATAGTCACAATCTGGTAAATCTCATTGAGATTCCCAGAATTCTGTTAACAGCCGAAAAGCGGAATGTAACGAGATTTGTACAATACCGATGTGACATTTATGAGTTCCACAAACCAACGCTCCGACTCGCCTGTCGCAGAGCGACACCATTCGATGATATACATCCCTCTAATATAATTACGTTGTTCGTTTCGATCGTTGACAGATAAGGATCCTTTTTATGTATTATAATTTGATTCCGAAAATGAGTGAGTTAATTCTGTCATTTCTTTTTACCCTGAGCTTATCTAACAGGCTAACTTTATGAATAAATATATGAAGGTACTTTGACGAATCATTATATTTTAGTAGGAACTAAGTAATACCAAATTCTATCTAAACTTACATAATACATTTTCACGAAATACTTCAAGACATCTACAAATGTACGTGTAGTTTATACTTTTTTTACAATATATAATATTCGTATATTATAATTATCCGTTTATAATTATTTCTGAAATGCTTAGCATTTTACCAGTGTTCTATATTGTACTAGAATATTTCCGCTATGTTACAAACAATGAAAATGTTCTTCTTCCATGAATTGGTATAAGTACCTTAATAAACACAGTAATAGGCGAAATTCCGCGGGCCGCAACTAACCTTCCTATAGGTCTAAATGAAAACAAGGGAAAAACCATTTTGCTCTCAAAAGGGTTTGCCGAGGCGGAAATTTGTCCCACGTCACCTGGGCACCCTTCAACCGACCCGACGAGGACGCCGTGTGTAAGTATTTTGAAAGAGTCTTTACCTTTTCTGCAAAATATAAGGTTCACTAAGTGGACAAACTATTTGCTTGACAGATTTGAGGAAGGGATGTCTGATAATAATTACCTAATGATTTAATTATGTAGTTTTTGTGATACGCAACACACTACTCATGGCTCGAAAACGGTCTACTTAAGTATCGAATTAAAGATTGGTCGATGTATAAAATGCTGAGCATTGCCCTTGGTTGACCGCCACTTCGTTAGGTCAATAAAAGTCAACTTTCAAAATAATTAATTTGTGAACAAAGTACACAATAGTAGGTAGGTATGTTTTCCTCTATTGCTAGAACGTTAGAGAATGTCATTACGCAGATCAGCTTTAACCGTGAATATATCTGCCTACTTATCCATCATAATCAGAGCTCGGAAAGGGTGAGCTGTTTTGAGAGTTTGCATAACATGGACAATTGGACGTAGCGGTCATTTAATGATATTTGTAGAATAACTGCTAGTTCTTTATTCCAAATACACAGAAAATTTAGAAAAAAAAGACCGGTGCATTCCGGGAGTGCCGGCAGAAGTGAAAACTTGAATATGAACGATGTGCATTTTTGATACTTTGGAATGGATAGGGAATAATTTTGCACGAATTGCTTTAATTATCAGTATTAAAAAAAACCCCGAGCCTAGCTAGGCAATAGCCTATGTCCATTCCGAAGATCAATTCTATGCACTGGTGAAAATTACCATGCGATGACTTAGTTCCGGTGATAAAACGTAACCCTCTGCATACAAACTCACAAAGCTCATAATGTCAAATACTTTTCCATATTATATTATAAAGATACATATATAGTAGACAAAGTGTTAGGTTTCACTTTTCTTAGCTAAAATAGGTTTGATGAACGTTTATGAATAAAGGTTACAACTTCTGAAGAGTTCAAAACATGTCACCAATGAGTGTAGGTATACGAGTGATATCGTTTAATAGTTAATATTATACATTAATTTGTACAGGTTGTTGAAATTTTGTGTGTAAATTAAGCAATTATTTTAATAATTGCTACAATTTCGTCTACTTTTGTATCCGAGTTTAACCTCTAAAAGTCGATTCAATCAAAGTAGAATTTATCTGTGTTTTTTTTACCTTGTTGTTCTTCGTTTCTAACGAAAAATACCCAATTTTACGGCCATTTCCAGCACGGCTATCACGCGACGGCTCGCGAGCTCTCTCGATTTTTCACGTACTATCCGTCTCTCTCTTATTAGAACACTTAGTACAAGAGGTATATAGTGCGAGAAAAATCGAGAGTATGTCGCGGCCGTCTCATGATAAACGTGCTGGCAATTTAAGCGAGGTTGACTAAATGGAGAATGCTGCAATGACAGAGGGCCAGGCCCTCTTAATATTGATGATGATGATGACTACATTTAATTGTTATAATATCTATATCAGCACTATAAGGGGGAAAATGATTGGTCATTTGATACGGCACAACTTCTTTAAAACCATAATGGAATGAAAGATTGAAGGAAGAAGAGGCAGGCGAAGACCACGACGCAGTTATATAGACCGAATAAAGGACAAAGCGGGTGTCGTGTCGTATCAGCAAATCAAAGGGCTGGCGTACGACAGAGAGAAATGGAAAATACTCCACCGACAAGAGGATAACTCTTAAATTAATGATGATGATGATGAATATCTATAATCGATCAAACCAATTTTAAAATATAATGAAAGCAGCTTCATTAAGTATTTGGTAATGACCAAGGTAAAGCGGCCAAGATTTAGTGTTCGATATATCACAAAATTTAACGAATTTGCCTATTGTGAGCACGTAATTAATAACGTTAGGCATTTCTCAAAGAAAAAAAGTCGACGACAGGATTAATAATCTATGCAATAAGGGGTCTCTATTGTTTCCCATAAAAATTATGTTCCGATTTTTTCAGTCCATAATGTTTTCGATCATTTTTTATTAGTTATATAATTGTCCAGTCATAAAATTAAATAATATAAATCGTAGTTCCGATTTTTGTAGGTCACCATTATTGTTTGTCATAAGATTGGTTATTCGTAACATTCAATGTCCAGATGGTATGCCATTACATAATGTTAAATGCAATAAACTAGCTTATAATAATTGTTGTAAGGTCATTTTTCGCAGGTCACAATAATTGGTAGTCACCTGATTAATTATAGTCATAACATTTAATGCCATGGTGGTGTAAAACTTCATAATGTTGAGGTCAATAAAAACACTTGTAATAATCATAACACATAATATATACATTTTTTACTAATACTTACATATGATAAGTACAAAGTCCGGGGGATTGTCCAGTTTGAGGAAGTGAAATAAAACATGTTCGGTTCTGGCGCCTCGCCGGCCGCTGCCGCGGCAAGATCGCTTCGCTCGCTCAGCTCGCGCGCCATATTGTCGCAGTTCTACCTAACACCGCTCCTCGCTTCGCTCGTCGTCGTACCTAACGAAGACCTTCCTTAAGATAGAATAATAGGTTAAGAATCTATAATATATGAGAAGTAGTACCCTTTAAAAATGTATATGTCTGGAAATTTTTCTGAGTAGCCATGTTATCTATATGCCTAAGGATGTAATAGATTTGGTTTCTTAGACGTGATTCACTTTAGGCATTAAAATGATATGAATAACAACCGTTAGTACGTTGAAATATATTCCTTAAAATATATCGGAAGTGCCCCCGAAATTTCGATGTCATGTGAAATGGTTCTTTGAATGTTGAAAATATGTATATGTAATGTAGTTTATTTAATTACACATATTATTATAATGACGGCGTAGTAGTAGCGTGGTTCCGACACAACTATAAATTTTATCAGGTCAATGTTGGCAATGGGCAGATTTGTATGTGTACCGTCCCGACATACACCAACTGACCCGGCGTTGGTTTTAATATTCGAGAAATTATCCATACACTCTCTGATGTTTAGGTACGTACTTCACTATGTCGGAGCCTGTCTGCAATTCAGACAGAGTGAAGTGTTTTATTAAACTCCAATAGGATAACGTTGAACGGGGCATTGAACTTGATGCCAAGGGTGATGGGATAAAAGACCGACCACCAGCAGTTTCATATAACTATGTGTGTAGAGTGTTTGTATAGCCGCAATATTTGCGAGCGTTTATCAACAAGATTGGCAACGTTAGCCACATGCGAGTACGCCAGCGATAACAACGGGCTGGCCAACCGGCACGATATCAGCCGTGGGGCTTATTACTGTTCTGTAATAACAGTTCTTCTTTTTTTATGTCCCTCGGTGGCCTTCGTTTTTCACGACAACTCAGATTCAAGAACGAATGTGATAGCAATAAGCAGCAGACAATTATTTTCGTACGCTTGAGCTATATACATTACATTCTATAGCGAATAATATTATGAATAAATATGATTATTTATTTCCTTCTTAAAAATAATAATTCAGTAACAACACTTCCATATTTCCGGACGTACAAATGTTTATAATTATAATATTAGTAGGATTCATAAGAGGAGTCAAACAAGTAGAGAAACCATCGAACCCTTGTCCTCAAGGTTTACAACTTGTACGTGAAATAGCTAAGAACTGATTCGGACATTAAAAGTATTCATGGAAATCATCACAGCTAGTATAGTTCTGTAACCTGCAAATATTACGACAAGGCAAAATGCTCAAACAAATTTGACAAAACCCTTTTGATAGAACCGTTCGAGCATGCATTTTTCCAGTTTTCCCACACGCGTTTAAATTAATTGCCACTTTATTACCAGGGTTACTGTAAAAAAAAACTAGAAGGAAAAATAAGGCTGTCGTTATAAGGTTTGAAGCACACTTGGGCGGCTTGCGGTGGCGGTCAATAGTAAACTTGACAAGGTATTATCAAATTGAATATTGAGGTTTTTACGAATAACAGTTATCGTTACGGGTAACCATTTTAAGTCATTGTCATTACGGGTAAGGAATTTAGTCAATTAAGGAGTAAAGGAAAGGAATAAATACTTACAATTTTAATGCAGTTACAGATCCATTAAACGGTACCTGTATTTGAACATGCTAAGTTTATGATCAAAAAGTACGTGGAAGCCATCATGACAATGAATTCAAGCTTAAATCAAAGAACCCGCATTATATACGTCCAATTTAAAAGCACGCGTCGAATTACTTGATGCGTAAAACCTCATTAAGCAAATGATGCACCCTTTTTGAAGGGAAAGCATAATTGAAAAATATGCTCAGTTACACAAAAATATCCAAGGAGAGCAGAAACATCAGACAGTCGCCTTTCACAGCAAAAGGGCTGTGGCCCGCATTTCCATATATAATTTCTCGATACATTCCCCCTTTGGTCAATGTAACTTTAATGTATTCATCCATCCGGATTCATGAAGGTATACGAACCTTACCTTCTCATTTGCTGTGACTGAATCACTGAAGCGAATTACTTTGTCAAATCTTATACCTATATTTTCAGAACATTACGCACTACTCATTAGTTTTATTTTATTTTATACAGACGGTGGTAAACAAGCGTACGGCCCGCCTGATGGGAAGCGGACACCGCAGCCTATAGACGCATGCAACTCCAAAGGAGTAACATGGGCGTTGCCGACCCTTGATATGTTTGAGGATTCGCCGAGTTGACAGCTGAAGGAACAAATCGAAGCCCTTGCTTAGATAATTAAAATTATGTTATATTATGCGGGGTAATTCCGTTTTTTTGTATTTGCTTTTGCAGATTGGTATTCATTGTATAAAGTCAAAGTCAGAAGGAACACTCAAATAAGCTCCCTTCCTTTCCTTGCCCTGATCTCATTATTTGGTGCCAGGATTGGCGGTCCTGTGTCGTCACTGATGGGATTTGGGCTTTTTGTATATCCCTCCTTATACAATACATAGAAACTACTACAGATATAGGTACTAAGAATACATTCGTAAAAACAGCTTCTAGTCATAACTCAGAAATAAGAAGGGTCGGTAAATCTTCAGAAGGGAATTGTCACCTCTTTTGAAGAACAGCATCACCAGCAGTCTGTTTCACGCCTTTGGCATTCTCCCTTCCAGTAGGAAGGTGTCGAACAACTTGTGAAGGGAAGGATTGGTTTTCCACCCACCTTCAAGAGTTCGGCTATAATTGCGTTTTCACTGGGTGCCTTGCTGTCCTTAAGCTGTTTCAGTGCCATTCTGATCTCGTACATAATGATGTCTGGGATGTCGTCGGTATAGTGTTGGGTTAGTCTAGCTCTAGGGTTTTCCGCCACACCAACTGCAAGTCTGCGAGTTGACGTGTATATTGCTGACTGTAAAACCGCTCTATCTCATTCACAAGTTTGGAAGAAACAACTCTCCCATTATCATTTTAAATGTTTATTAAGCAGAAACGTCCGCGTCTCCCATTATCAGTTTTGAATTTTGCGAGCTGTCTCGGCCCAATAGACAGATCTCGTGAGAACAGTTAAGGCCCCTTTTTTCGCTCGATGACCTCTTCAATACGGTTCGAATTGAATTAGCGCAGATCGTGGGTCAGGGACTTGGAGATCTGTTTATTGAGCTGCCGGTATAAAGTTTCATCGGTTGCGGACTGCAGAATCATTCGTTTCCTTCATGAGCTGCTAAGTAGAGCTAGAGAGCCTTTTAGTTCTATTGGCCCACTGGGGCTTGAAGCACTTAGACCCAGTGGCACGGTCAGCGTCGTTGAGTTCATCCACATCACCTCCTAGGTAATCGAAACTGTTTGGAATCCTACTGAAAGCTCTCGGGGGTTTAGATTTGGGTGGATGCTGGACGGATCGTAGACTTCATCAGCCGAGAGTGCTCTCGCTTGACACACATATTCAATATGCCTCTTACCAGGCAGTGATCACTCCCTGTTTTAAACGTATTGATCAAAGATACATTATTGAATATATACTTACTAGTCGACCTGGTGAAGTCAATCTTGTTTCTAGTCACACTATCGAGACTCATCCCGATCCATTTTCCGTGCTCGTTTCTTGAAGAAGGAATTCATCATGAAGAGTCCCTCCTTCTCCAAGAAACCAGCCAGTAGTTGGTCCCGGTGGTTCCATCTTCCACCTCCAAATTGCCTCACTCTTGCCCAGTTTAGAGTTGAAGTCCCCCATTATAACAGTGAAGTAGGTTTTGGAACTATTTATTGCCTTAGATATACATATCTATGTACATAGCATCCACCTCCTCGTCGGAAATTATCGAGGTCGGCGCGTAAACATGTATGACCTTCAACGAGTACTTCTTGAATACTCCGAGATAAATAAATGAATTTTGCATTTGCATGAGTTTTTCAGCGCAACTTGCTCAATCCTACCTGTAGTTGCGATATCTTTTCGTTGTTCTGCAGTGTGCGCGTGTTATATGTTGCCAGGGCCAGGGGTCATCGGTGGTGTTAGCCGGATCTTCGTCGGCGATTCTTAGCACCCCTGACCACGCAAGTACCCTAGCCGCTACCATAACCCCCTGGTTATGGTAGCCGGGTCCGACGGTCAGTACTGGGGGTCGCCGGAACCTCGGGGCCGTGGCTGGGTTGTACTCATCATAGGGGCCATAATCGCCACGCTTGGCATGCGGGTTGGCGGTCATAGTAATTCCACCGCACTACAGGGACGCTGCTGCCCATCCCCCGGTGGTCTTGGTCGTAGTTTTAGGACATATAGGAAACTACATTACAAGAACTATATGACTTTCCAAGATGTCGAAAAATAGAATGCTCCCTCCCGTTTCAACTATCACATTCGACATACACATTCGCTAGTAGAACATGATAGTAATAAAACTAGGAAATATCTTCAATACACGACAAACGTTACTAAGTTGTTTAGGGCTATAAACGAAAAATGCAGCGGAAAACTCATAAACACGTTGCTCATACTTTTGGAAACGCTCTACGAACAACGGACGTTGAACATGCTTCGACCGAATCCGTTCGCGGATCATTATCCTTGAATTGTTTTCCTACAGTTGTCGAGTTTTGATATTTTAGGTGTTATGGTAAAAGGTCTCCATACATTTTGTATAAAGGTTTTACGTTAAAAAAACTTTCTCATTCCCTACAGTGTCGTTACCGGAGTTGACGGGAAAAGCCTACCTACGAAATAGTAACATGATATACACCAAATAAATTTTTTTTTTCTTCTCTCTTTCTTTCTTTCAAATAAGTTGTTTACTTTATACACATCATCTAGAATGTGTATTATTGACACATTCGAGTCAAGTCTTCTAAAAGTAGTTTAATCTCAATTAGTCACTATCTCAGGAAAAGAATTAGCCAAATCCAAGCCAAAACTGCGTAACACGAAGAGTTAAAAGTACATTGAGCTAATAGCAATAACTCTGCAGAAACTGCTAGGAAATACACCTTTCAATTGCTCCTCTAACACCTATTGAAACAAAGAAGAAACATAATGAAAGCTATATAAAACATTCGAACACCAATGGCTGTAGTTTCAAAGGAAAATACGCGGTGCATTCGCCCGTTAGTTACTCCGGGAGGTAAAACCTACGTTGGAATTAACAGAGCCTGGATTTTAACATTAAATTGCAGCACTTAATTGTTTTTCCCGACTTGTTCCTTTCTTTCTATTTTTACCTGCAGGTAATTTTTATGTTTTTAAACACTACAAGGCACTTCGAATGGGTAGTGTCTTGATGCATTTAATTTTAGCAAGTTTTTGCGTTTACTTTCATTTCTCTGTCGTTTATTGCGCAATAAAGATCACTTTCATTAAAACTGAATGAAAATAATACAGCCTTAATTAGCTTTCAAAACAGAAAAGCAAAGATCAAAGAACGTTCTGACATGCCTATTGTCTTACTACAATAGTAATCCACAAGCCCTTGCCAGACAAAGAATGAATTACCTTGGTAACGGCTATCCGCAACCAAAGGAATTTAAGGTGCCTCCGCTGAGCTGCATCATCCGCTTTGTGGAAATGATGGAGCGAGCTTGGGAGTAGGCATAAAGAAGAGAGCAAATGCACAAAAGATCCCACTGGGTCGAAGTGCACCCGAAAGGGCCCTCATCTAGATAGATAAGATAAGATAAGATAATCCACCAAATAACCCTGGGACCGAACCCAATGTTTAACATTAACCATCAAGAAAATTAGAGGAGAAAACATTTGAAACGTAAATAAAATACAATGTTTGCCCGCGAGAATGTTGAATTATTTATTTGGTACCAAGACATTTGCTCAGTCAAACAGCTAAACGCGAGTAATTGAATGTATGTATGTAAGGCTGATGTACGATCCAATTAACGAGGGTAATAAAATGTTTTTGATATAATCAACTTAATTATGTCTTGTTATTACAGTTTGATTTTAAAATCTTTTCCCCTGGTACAAACGACAACACTGTTAACTATCATCCTGTGTTTATATAGAACCTTATTACGATACACTTAAGGTGCACCGATGGTCAGTCAGCTGTGTTGTCGATAGTACACTTGTCCCTACTAAGCTGTCTTGTGTGGGATAGGTGCACATTTTGTAGATTTGTTTCTGTCGGTGGGGATGGGTGGCTGCCATTTTTGTACACTTGCTGGGACTAAAAATCCTCTTTAATGGTGGGGCTGTTGTGAATTGCAAATATTTATATATCCGCTTCTGTTGTGGGGATGGGTGGGTTGGGTTCGTTAGGTATCTTCGAATGCTCGAGGGGCGGACGGACCGGAAATGGGAGCCCCGCAGAGCGGGGTTCCGTCAAGGCTGTCGAGGTGCCAGGAAACCATACATTAATGATAATATTTTTTCAATTTTCATTGCCAGAACCTCCTAAATATTAATTAATATAATATGGTCTCCTGGTGTTTCGACAGTTTTGACGCTCTTATTTCTGGAGGATGTGAGGATACTTAACGAGCCTAGCCTGCCTATCTTTTGCAATGGAACTGGAGATACAAATGTTTGAGGATTCTGGTGGTTTTTTAGTCTTGGTAGGTGTGCAAAAATGGCAGTGGAGAGTGGTGTAAGTGGGCAGTGCGCCTGTACCTGCCAGTGGGGATGGCTCGGTGGGGATGGGTGTTCCGGGGGGTTGGGCATTGCACCTGTCTCTGGCGGTGGAAGTAGATCTACGAAATGTGCACTTGCCCCTGCCAGTGGGGATGGCTCGGGGATAGGAGTACAAGGGGAATCTTTTGGCTAAACTTAAACTCTAGTCCTATCTACCTTGTTTTTCTCGTGCTACATCGTATATACATGTTTTTGTATTTAATAATGGAAACTATAGGTCGAGGGTTAAGGGAAAAAAACTTAACAATGCTTTGTGTATGACCGTTTCGTCATCTCAGTACAATTTTACGTTTTAAGGTTATAAATTGTACTGAGATGACAGCTGTCGCAGGGCTCAAGCTATATTTTACGTAGTATAGTATAAGTTGTAGACAACTGTACAAGTATCAATCTATTGTAACACAAAACTTTACCTATTAGATCAAATGCAAATTGGCTAATATTTGTGTATTAGTACCAAAAATTTATAGTTTTTTGTATATTTTCAATAAACTCCCTACTTTTTGACAAATGCGTTATGGGGAGTAACTTTAAGCCTGAAACTACACACAAACTACATAGACATGCTTGTTACCTTGCGCGTCATCATCATCACATTGCAAGGTCAATTGTGGTCATACTTTTATGGTTCTAAGAAATTAATATTAAAATATTTAGGTTACTATCACCTAAAATCCTGAAATGATATTGCATAGGATTCTGTTTTATAAACACAATCGGCCATGCATAGAAGTTTTGTTCTTGAAGTGGTAGGACAGAAATGACTGATTGTGTAAACCGAAAATAGTACTGGTCATAAGTATTAATTTTATCATCAGGGCTATCAGAAAAAACAAGAAAAGCGTATGCAATCAGATTTTTGAAACACTTTTTTTTTGAGTAGCTCAAGTAAAATTAATTTTAAAATATTTGTAAAAAAATTAAAACTACAAATCTACTAATGTGGAGCTTAAAAGTGAAATATTTTTTAATTTAAAGTGAGAACGTTTTAATTTACAGGTAAATCCTGTCGACAATAATCTGCGAGGAACATTCTACAAAGTACAGGAGGAGGCGCCTTGGAGTTAGTTCTTCGCCGATGATATTGTCCTTGTCGGTGAAGATGGACTCGGGTTTGAGCAGACTAGAGCTGCAGCATTGGCGGAGAAGTTAAAAGACCTGTCGTTATGCATGGATCGGAATGTTGGACCGCAAAGATTACGGATGAGACGAGATTGCATGTTACGGAGATGAGAATGTTGAGATGGATGTGTAGCGTGATGAGAATGGATCGAATAAGGAATGAGTATATAAGAGAAAGCCCGAAAGTAGCACCCATAACAGAAACAATTAGATCAAATGGCCTACGGTGATATTCATGTAACTAGAAGGACATTAAGTATGAATGTGGAGGGTTGTAAGAGAAAGATAGACCACGAAAAAGGTGGATGGACTGCGTGAGGGAATATAAATAGGAAGGAAGCGTGTGATGAGTTTACGGGCTATCCTTACCTCCCTAGGTATGGAAGATAAAAACATGCGGTGCCGACGACCCCAAGTAAATGGGATAAGTACAAGCGAATGATGAATATTCTACAAAGTAACAATCATGTCGAAATCCCCAAAATGGCGTCATTTTATTATTATTCAGAGATCCATTTACGTCATATTGCGTTTTAAAGCCCTATTTTTTTCTGACGGAGTCTAGTGCTGGCTTAATGGTTACTACGGGGTAACTGAAAAATCATTGGTAGTAGTAGTACATATAATGAATTTAATAGGAAAATGATCACACCTAAGTAGACATAACTAGTTAATGAGTAATAGTCGACCGACTTAAAACTGTACTTGGAAAGGCCAACTTTCTTACAAATTCAGGCGACGCAACCGCAACAATTAGTTGGCGCGCGCGTGTCGATGTAACAAAGACAGACAGGCAACTATGGAACCCTACAGTGCGCGTGACCCGACACGCACTTACCGGTTTTATTCGTACATGTCATTTATTATTTATCTTCGTTACGCTTATTTTATTTCCTAAAAGTTTATTTTAAATTACTGATGAAAAAAACACTTATTTCTAAAGCAAAGAAGCACTTCCTTCCTGTTTACAATAAACAAGCCCAGCTTCCAATTCGATTCACGGAACAAAACCACTGAATAGAAAACCAAACAAGAGTTTGATGAAACGCTGGTATTTGCTTGAACTTGTGTCACACCGGGTTAAACCAAACACAAACAACGAAGCTTAGTTTTGCATATTTCACATCGCATACTTAAATAACAAAAAGAAATCAGACGACAGATATTTATTTTACTACAGTCGGTCACAGAATAAATATTATTACTTTACGGAAAGTGTTCTGTCTAACAAAACCGATGTTTGACGACTAGAAAAATCCAAATCATGGCATCCCGCTCGCTCATGCTCGTCGTACAGCTCTTTCGCTCCTAGTGCTATCGTGCTTATCAACACCTCGGGAGTGTACGATAGCCGAGATACCTCCTGAGTATACCTACAGAGGCAAAGATCATACAGGAGAGCCATGCAAAGGTAAAATGTCACGTAACTAATTCATGCGTTGAAAATTTTACATAGAATTCTGAAACAATGGGTATATTTAAAGCAATGACGCGTATTTTCAGTGTCCGAGAGGCAACCGGATCGCTCGCGGTATTTGAGCTCCCGAAGCGTCGTGGAACCGCCCTATGCAACCCGAACTGAGCCAACTTGGACTGGGGCAGAAATCCTATGTGCCCCTCCCACTCCCACTTAAGTTTAGCGATTCGGAGAGCTATATCGGTTATCTTGGTTCAGCTGTGGATAGCAGTGCAGTTTCTTAATCTTTATGTATTTGATACCAAGCTGCCAAACACGCAAGGTGTCAAATATATGAAAAAGCATTTTGCGGTTGCATATTAACCCATAGTATAGAATGATAATTGGATGTTTCCTATACACTTTACTATAATATTTAAGTTGTTAGCTTGGCATTTTGACATTTGAAGCATCTAGCCTTTTCGACATGTCATCTGTTTAATAGCCAAAATTGTAATTTTTACAGATGTTTCTGTCTCATTCAGGTTAAATTTTAATTAGTATATATTCAAAAGCCCGTTTATTTGAAATTTAAAATTTATATAGTAAACTGTATGGAAACTTAGTAATAAATAATTAGGATACCTACCAAGTTCTGTTTATTATAACGAACACTTTCGTAGAATGCTAAATGTTTTGTAATGATTATTGATTTCAAGTTACACATTTTCGACACGCTCTTTTATAGGGACTTAAGCCAAGTCCAAGTAAATTAATATGATCAGATGCAAATAAGTCTGGTTTGGTTTATTCAAAATGTACTTTGTTCATTTTCTTAAAACAAGTATCCTTAATACGGATCTAACTTTTTTTTGTAAAAGCTTCGTTTTCCTTGGCCCCTGCAAAAAAAAAACCATCTAGTTTTTTATACAAGATCGTCTAATAAATACCCTTTGTCCAGAACGCATTTTTCATGATTTTATAAATATTTACTAACTTTTTATCTAATATATAGACTTATATACGAAACGAAAGTTTATAGAATGCCTTCGAAAGGACCCCTACCAAATTTCATATTTCTAGTGAAACCTAGTAAGTACCTAAATCTTGTTAATCGACATGAAATTTGCAGATGACCTTGCCAACGTCGGCAAATTTAAAATAATTTTTAGATTGAAAACGAAGACTTAAGTTGTATACTTTTTAATAAAACTTTGCGAAGCAAATTAAATTTCAGAGCTCGGCTTTAATAAAATTATTGCGTTATGAAAATTCTTTAGTTGGTATGAAGTAAACGGTTTATTAAACACATCTAAAAATCTGCAAGCAATTTTTGTAAAAAAAACTGGTTCATCGGCTTGATATGAAATCTATATTCTCCAGCATGCTAGGAAATGTTCGCCTTGTTATAGCAAAAATTGTACGTGAAGGTTCCTCGTTACTGACGAGAGTAAATTGAAAAAGTTAAAAATCAGTTAATATTCGAGTCCCTACTCTTCGGAGGAACAAGTCGTGCTGTTTTTTTTTTAAATCACACCCTTTCTTGGTAGCCAGAGCTTAATGGTTTTGTTCTTGTGCAGCCATTGATTCATTGAGAATGATTCATTATTTTTCCATCGCCACTAAATTGCCGGAAAAACATTGCTACTCCAGCAACTTATTGTCATGTTTGTCCAAGAACACCTTTTTCTTAAGTACGAGTAGATGGATGTGTTGCATCATAAAACTAGGAATTATAAATTTTAAGTGCGAATTGATAGCGGTTATAACAGATTTGCATTATGCGTTTTTTGGAAACAATCTCATTGTAGGTATTAGAAAAGAAAACCAGCAGAAATGGGAAATCCGTTGATAGAGACGTGAAATGGAATAAGGGGTCGCAACATAGATGAAGATAAACCACGGTAACGTCTGTTATAAATCTTTTAGGGGATAGATAGGGCCGGTCACGTGGCCGAGCTGTTGATTATTTAAAAGGAAATGCGATGTCGCCGTCCTGGCCGTTCATTAAAGCGCAGATAATGTTATTTACGAGATGCTGAAACGATAATTTGGTCAGTTTCTTGATAGAAAATGGTTTTTGGTACGGATTAGTATTTGGATTTTGAATTGGTAGGTAAATCTTTCGCTTGCGGTGTCAAGAAAATTGGTGTAGCTACAGAAAAAGAAAATGTTTGTCATGGGGCAGAAACCTTTCTGAATGTTTCTTCAAATTGCATTAGGTTTTACTAAAAAAAAAAGAATATAATACATAGCTACGAACGATAATTTACGCTGCCCAACCGACAAGAGCCAAGCTCTTAAATATATGATGATGAACTAAAAAGTGAGTATGTATGTAAAATGTAATTTCACACAGTGAGAACTTAAGTATAACAAAAAAGACGAACTCAATGCTAGAATGCATTCTATACCAGTCAAAGTTAAGGCAAAGCAGAGATTTAATCTTCAACCTAACGAAAAACATTACTTTTCTAATAGCTCACATATGTAGGTGTGTAATAAAAGTGGTATAAACGTAAAAAAAAACCAATGATTATTTAGGTTTTTTTTTTAATTTAAATCCTAAAATCCATTTTTAAAAGCACGTTGGGGTTGTGGTCCATTGGCCGCCGCATCTGACGTGGGCGAAGGGTTTATAAATACTCCTGTATTTAATCCCGCCTAAACAATAACCTAAGTACACTCTATAATCTGGAAGAATTTTAACCTTTAACCCAATAGCAATAGGTAGCAGTGTTGGCAAAAAATATTATGTATTTTCTTTACCCCCATCGTCTTTACGACCCGTGTGTCGGGTTAGAATTTCACCACCCCCTTTCTTCCCGTGGGTGTCGTAAAAGTCGACTAAGGGACCAGGGTTGAAGTGTGTTGTGGGCGTTGGGCTAGCAACCTATCACTGCAATATCACATTTTGTCGATCTTTTAACCCACTTGTGCGCTAAAAGTGGCGCTGGAACATACGTTTCATGTGCTCTGCCTACCCTTTTTGGGAATAAAGGCATGAATGTAGGGGAGGGGGGGGCATAGTAGGGTACTTAACGTTTAAAAATTCCAAAAAATTAAAATAACGTCATTAAATTAAATGTTTTAACTTAGGACCAAAGCTTAATTCATTGTGAATGACTATGGATACGTTTATGTTGATAACGTAATTAATTTACGAGATATGAATACTTACATGAAAAAAGGCATTTGACCAGCTTTGCCCCGTGTATAGGGGTAAAGTGGGGTCCCCTATGGGGCATTGTGGGGTGGTTATTACAAGGAACAAAACACAACTTTCAAATGAAATAGTTTTTATTTCCTAGGAACATAATGACAGTTAAAAAAATTATAATTCAACTACAAAACTTTAGTGTAACAAACTCAGAACAAATCACAATAAACTTCTCTTTATTATTATAATTTTAAGTTATAGAAATCAGAGATCACACAAAAACTTAAACACGTTTCTTTAATATAATTATAAATCTTTCTCCGGACACAACATTGTGTACAGCTTGTTTCATAGCTTCCACAGACCATGACTGCTGTTCAGTCTTCCTCTTATATGTCCGGACCATATTGGCTAAAAACAAAAAAAAATACTTAAGTATATATTACAACTTCAATTCTTCGAAACGTGGCAAAGTGGGGTAATTTTCTTTACTGCAAAAATGGGACCCAAAAATGCCCCACTTTGCCCCAGTCGCCATACCCCACTATGCCCCAACGGCTCGTTGAAAATTAAACATAAACTGTTGGAATCTTACCTTTGATTCAATGACCTGTGCTTTTTGATTAAGAAATCCGAAAGGGAACTGATCTATAATAAAATATAATACACCACAGAACGTAAGTACGTTTTAGAAAGAATTCCTCCTCAAATTCATTAATTTTTTTAAGAAAATCACAGGTTTTGATATTTTTGTTTACATCTCACAAACGCTTCCCGAAATGGCGTGGCTCGCCTATGAAGATCACGCGCCGACTAACAACCAATCAGAAGCGGTCTGTTGATAGTGTCCACGGCGTTTGGCTCGAGTTGCATAAGGCTCACCCCGCTATGCCCCGTGGCCCCGCTATGCCCCCCCTCCCCTATGTATGTATGTATGTATCTTCTTTACTCCACAACGTCGGATTTGTTTACATGCTACTCGACTTACAAAATGCGACGTGTCCGGATCATGTTGTGTTTCATTACCTGTTTCAGCGTTTTTTCTATGGTCACATTAAAATAAGACTAAAAATCAGGGATCGGGGACAGAGATACGGACGGATATACGTATATATATAGGACGGGATGCCTGAATGCATTTCCCCAACATTAAAAAAAGGGACGTCACATTTTGTAAGTGAACATCCAATACAATAGCTAAGCAGCTAACTAATGCACGAAGAAAGGCCATGGCAGGTTAACCCTGCATCATAAGCCTTAATAGCTTTTCCGCTTGATTTTTTTTCTGATAGGTCACGACGTTGGTAAGTGCTATATACTAAATTTCAGCCTTCTCCTCTTCTTATTTTTGAAGAAAATAAATAAATAAGAAATGTTTTTTTATGAATATCTCCGCTTTAATGGAATACACTTAGCTAAGATACGTAATATGTCACTATAAGCAGCATGACATTCCATAAAAAAAAGTAAATGTTGACATTTTTAATTTTTTTTTTATTACTTAAAAGATAGACACCTCCAATTTGTTTACTTATGATAGGATAAAGAAGATTTGGCCATGGCCTTTAATTTATTTTAATCTAAATAATTTTAATTTGCTGTTATAAAATATTTCATATTTTAAACAGATCCACCTTTCAAACGAAAATAGGTAAACAAAAAAGAGAGGCCTAATCAGTTTTCATTTGTAGTACAACAATAGCGTTTTGGGGCTTTTGTAATGTTCTTTTGGTCAATGCTGCTTTTTAAAGAAACATTGTAAATGACATTGTACAGGATTTCTTTATAGCTCTTACCAACGCAATTCACTTTTAAATTAATGAGGAAATCCTTCAAGGCCTCGGCCCAGCTACTGCGATTATCAACAGAGGGAAAAAAACAATTGCGTTTCGTCTCAACGAGAATGCTTCAAGCCTTCTGTTTTAATTAAAAGTTGGTACATATTTTTTATTTTCCCCTCGAAACAAGTATTATACTAAACACGGCGCTTCTTAGGTGTTCCGCTATATTTTATCTTAATTAAAACTTTTTTTGATTATTTCTTGATAACACGATGGCGGCAAGCATCAGTTAAAGAAATGTTAGCTTAAGTCAGCCGTCAAATCGCGGTTGTTTTAGAGAAAAATAAATTATTTTCCATTAAAGACAAGCAAACAGGCGGAGAAGCCGTTGAAATAGCTGTTTGGAAAGTTAAATGGCTAGGCAACTGCCTAAGACACCCTTGGCCCACGGTTTGAAGCACGTTGCGGTCGGCAGGGTCAATGGGGGTCGGACATTAAAAACCCTGACCACTCCAATTGAATGAGAGCGTTCGCAAGCATCCTGAATGAGTTTGAAATTACTAGAAGTTTGAAACCAAGAATAACTTTGTCCAAATAAATATGAGGACAAAGTAGATCATTTTATCTTTTATTTTTTTACCTACTCTAGACATTATACATCTTTTTACTGAGATATTCTAAAATATTTAATTTTTCCAAGTGAATGTAATAGAACTTTTTCATAGTATCATACCCAAATGTATTTCGAATCATTTATCGTTTTAGTTTGTAAGTATTTTGTTGGACCTTAGCTTACCACACATTATGAAACTCTCTTCTTTAAAGTTTTTTTTTTATAATCAAAGTCAACGATCCCCAATTGCCCATGTATTATCTTTATCTATCTGTACTTACGTAAAATTATGTCAACAAAGCATAAACACATTCACTTTCTCACGATCCCATCCATATGTAGACATCTTTTGTATTATGAGAAGCAAAAAGCATGCAAGATGAGGGTTCCAGTTCAGAGGCGGATACCTCGACGTTCTAGTGTAAATATTTGGTAGGTCCTCAGAGCCCTTTGCATGGCTCTGGAAACCAAGAGACAAGATCTAATTCAATGTCAACAGGGCCTCTTCGAATTAGAGTCAACCTTCTGTTATGCGTTTGTTATACCCTGGCTGGTGTTCTTATTACCTACTTACAGATGTTATTTATTAATTATAATTAAAATTATAAAAATGAAATGGACTTTAAGTCGAAGCATTATACGTATAATATAGACAGTATGTCATTTTATTACAAGCTTGTATTTACTAAGCAATGTAGGTATGTACCTAACTATGTTTGATCGATTTAATTTTGCTTCAACCGATTGAACTGAAATTTTAGGTATAGTTTGGATGAAAAGTCAATATTATGGTACCATTGAGCTGATCTAATGATGGAGACAGAAGGTAGCCATGTAAATTCAAGACTTAAGAGACGTAAGCCGGTTGAGTTTTGGCTCGTTAGAATCGTCTCAACGAGTAGTTGATGACGGTAAACAGAAAAGTACAGTTGGGAATAAAAGCTTGTCCGAATATTAAATTTTTGACAGACACTCATTAAATATCAAATTAAATGAAACAAAATTCGATATTAATTTTAAACTACCGTGACTCATATGAGCACTAAATGTTAATTAAAAGTAATGTTCATCTCCGATGTAAACATATCGCCAATAGTTAACGGCTGCTTGCGCATTTAGTGGGGTGGTTGGCGGTATTTTGAACTTTACCAAGAGATTAATAATATCGCTCAGATATACCTTTACTTGTCGGTTACCTCTCCTTAGCATTAATTTGTGTTCTAATGTTTGGAAACTTCTGTGCACGCTAATTTAAAAGTTTTTTGATTAATTTATTTAATGACTATTATCTGAAGTCCAGATCTAAACTTGTATGCTTGTTACTGGTTTTTGTGAGTCTAATTAAATAAATCAAATAAAATGATTTGAATATGTGTTGATCTCATATAAAAATGCTTTAGTATTCACGATGGTTTTAATAGCGTTAGCGCCAAACGCGGTAACGTTTTTTTTGTTTAGAATGATAGGTACAAATTTAACACGTAACTGGGTCCAAATTGTGAAGCGGGTAACAGTGACATCGCGATAAAGCGATGATAGTGTAAATATTAGCTTACAAAAACACGCCATAACTGACCAATATATTGTATTATGCCTCGCGACGTCGCGCATCGTTAATTTATACCAAATAAATTCCATGCGGGAAGGTCAACTCTTTCATTAAAAGCTGCGGGTTACTTAGAATAATAATTCTCGCTTTGTTACTTGAAAAGGTTACAATGGGTTATGACACATTTAAAAATTTGATATTTCTTCTAATTGAACAAGCATAAAAGTCGTCTAATACCCATAACACAAGCCATTTTGAGCTTACTACGGGGCTAGTTAGATTCGTGTGCGATTGCTTCCTAATATTTATTATTTGTTTATAAAAAAACTCGTACACTATCAAAATCAACTAGAAATAGGGATTGTTAGGGTATGAAACGCTTAGGTACCTACTGATAACGTTCAGATTTGCGTATTCTAATTAAGTACCTAGATATCAGTGTATTTCGCGAGTGTCAGAATGAACGCGCCAAATAATCAGAATGTGAAACGTAAGTTTTGCATTGACTGTTTATCGGGAATTTAAATAATTTTTTCATCATTTTCAAGTTACTTACTTAATGCAAAAATAAACATAAGAACATAATAAAACCTCTAAGAAACATCAATCAAGGAGTATCTCAGCTTAAAAATACATCAGTAACATATTGTCATGTTTCGGTACCACGATTTTCATATTCATATCATATGTTGCATACTAGTGTATTACTTCACTTTTTTATCCTTACCGAACTACGGGGAGAAACATGAATTTCCGCAGTTCAGGAAAGTAACATAGGCGGACTGAAGAGCGAGAAATCAGACTACTTAGTGAAGTTTATCGGCGCGAATATGGCTTAGCGGCTTAGCAGTGAGTTGCGAGATGACTCAAACTTATACATATTTACCGACTTCTCAGACTCAAGCATTAGTTTAAGAAGCTGTTTAATGTTCCCGTACGGTGTAGATTTTCGGATTTATTTGCTAATAACGTAAAACGCCATTTCAGCATTCGGCGATGCTAAAATCAGTGCGATATCAATAGGTTGTCAATGTCAAGTCAGTTATTTTTGTTTTCCGTGCCTACGCTTCGATGAGTGCTTCCTTATTGCCTTGGAATGCGCTGAAGAGGGTGCAGGTGGTAGGAATGTCAGTAAGTGTAGTAGGCATTGCAAGTGCCCCGCTTCCGCGCAATATAATTACTGCTGCGCACATACAATACTGACAGTAAACCGACACGTAAGGAAATCTGGGCGACATCACTAATATCTCTGTAGAGTACAAAATTGCATTTCAGTAGAAGCGTTAAAACTAAATCTATTAGAGGGCCAGATGTTGAAGGTTTAATTACAATTAAGCATTGAAGTTTCACCTTCTTAATCCATCAACTACAGAGCAACTTGGTGGTACCAAAATATAAAATAGTCATTTATATTTACCTACATTCTTACAATGTTTCAATTTAATACGTATTGTATTATACATTATCAGTCTTTACATCTAGTTACAGGTAAAGATAGCATAATAAGAATTGTAACATGACAAATAAAACAATTTATATTTCTTTGATCAATTTAAAAAAGTTAAACAATACAATCCTATGTTTTAATAATAACAATGTTACAAAATGTAAAATACGCGACAAAGGCATAAAATAATTCCATTTAATTTTCCTTTATAACCGGTGGCTGTCACAATGTCACCCACGTCTGCTGGGCTAATTGCAATATCACAATCAAAGCGAACTAAATTAAGCCTTTGCCATCTAAGTAGGTACATTTGCAAAATCCTTCATCAACACACTGTCTCATTGCATTACTTCGTATTTCAAGCCAACAATGATTAATATCCCAGCCTGGGGGTTCTATTTTGATTAATATTTCTTTACAAAGAATGAAATGTCAAGAGTATTCATTTAGGCTAGTATATTTGACAAAAGAGGGTATGTCTCCACTCGTGCCAATTTTGAAAGAAAATTAACATGATGTTGGGTATAATGCATCCTTTTTTTATGAATACCTACCTGAAATGGAAAATGTACCTAATTCAGGCGGTTGCCTGACTCGGCGGGGTCGGATCGGTATGCGGTATTTTGTACTTTGTCGAGAGCTTACTGATGTCGCACAGATTTTCTCACTTGTCGGTATACTGTCAGTAGTTATTACATTTGCGCACTAATAATTTCGTGCGCGGAATCCGGGCGGTGTGCTTGCAGCACTGCATTCGTACCGCCCCGCTTACGCGCATTCCGCGCCAGTTAGGTGGCACTCATTTTGAATGACGGACTTGACTAACCGTGAACTGGATTTAGCCAGGTCTAAAGGCCGCTTAAGGCCTGAATCATACCACACAAATGAGTGACGAAGAATTAATCATAGACTACACTAGTGGGAACTAGATATACAATGTCGTATCTCCTGTCCCTCGTCGCGTAGGCATAGGCCTTTATTTACTTTCAAAATCGTTGTATTCTGTAAAGGAATATAACGAACGAACATTGTAAATTGTATGTGTATTTGACATGTTTTAATTTTAAAATGATATTATTATTTTATTATGAATATTGTTTAAATTACTCATTATTTTTATATCTAATTTTTTGACCATTGACTATTTATATCTAGGATACCCTAGCTTTTATTAATAATTTGACATTTAAACACATTTTACTCCTTTGACATTTGTACCATTTTAATATTATTTCAATTGTTCCTTATTATTATTCTTGTTTTTTCATTTTTGCAATGTACATATTTAGATTTTTGACTTTCATTTATATTATTGTTATTCTTATACACTCTGGCGATCTTTTTGTGAATTCATGCTATTTAATTTTCAAAAAATGACATGTCAATTTTCAAAATGAAATAAATGAATCTAATCTAATCTATTGTCACCAGAATTCCTAAAATCTATTGAAACTAACCTCACGTACTTTATAATACTACTAAAGTATATGGGACATGAGATATCAAGGATGCATTTGTCTTCGGATACTTATCAATTTAATCAGGTTAATTTACCTCCATCCCTTTCAGGAATTCGCTGCTAGGAATCCTCTATTTACGTACGAGACAGAAACAAACACCAAACATTGTAACCTAAGCAAAGAAAACCCCGCAACATTTTCAACGTAACCGTATTAATTGACAACAATAACTGAAATTCCGAAACGCAAAATTAATTTTGTGTATTTGCATTCGGAATCCACTAGTTTTTTTTTATTGTTGAATTTGGACTGCTTTTTTGACTAGCCGAAATAAATGTATCTTTTTAACTCCATGGAAATAGTTTAAAAAATTGGGTACATAAAACCGTCATCCAGGCAAGTACTTAGGTATTCATTTCAGTGCTGGAGTGTTTACCATTAAAAACGAATATTTAATATGGTTTATTGAGATGAAAAATAGCCCTCAGTTGTTCGTTTTTACCATGGCTACTATTACGAATTTTTACTTCATCGTCATCACCATCATATAAGCCGAAAGACATGTACTGCTAGACCTCAAAACGTGCCACAAAGACCGCTCCTGCGCCATCAGCATCATTGCGATCTTTACCAGGCTTTAAGTACAACATTACGTACATCATATTACGCGAATCTGAAATTGAAAACGAACATAGTTTCAGTTCTTTGTAAGAAAAGGGGGGGGGGGGTTTGTTCTTGAAATGAGCACAAAACGGCAACGGATGGCAAAAGTAAAGAATGAGAACTATCTGTGTTGTTCGTTTCTATTATTTTTATCTCGCTCGCTTTATTGTGCTCGAGCACCAGCCTTTCTTCGGATCGGGCCCTTATCTGCCGCTAAGAGATTTATTTGCACGACCCGAGTTTCAGTGTTAAGGTGGTTTCACATAGGCCGCATAAAGATGGGATCAAGCTATTATTAGACCATGTTTTACTCTTATTACATTAACTAGCTTTTGTCCTACTAAATTTTAGCGTACTTATATGTGTTTCCGATGTAATGATGCAAATAAAACAAGAGAATCCGGTCCTTTATCCTGCGTGACAGATAAGTAGGTAGCTATCTTCACCAACTTTTGACAAGTATTAAGTCCTCGTATAAGAGCACATAAATAGTAGTATACCTTATGTTATCTTAACGCTTTACTTTTCCCCTATGCATAAACAAAATTTGTTTTGTCCCTTTTTACGAATACAAATGTCAAAGTGACGAAGTTTAACGGCCTTTTAGCAAAAATTGGTTTGTTGGACGCATATGAATACGGCCATTCATGTTTAAACAATTTGGTAACATCGGTCAAGTAATTGCTCTTTTTACTACATATTATATTTCTTAACACGGAAACATTGCATTGTAGACAAACCTTTACGTAAGTATTTTCTTCATTTAAAAGGGAAACTTGTGTTGACTATGGGATTTTAGAAAAGGGCCGCTTATTTATTCTGTTAGCTCACGCCCTGAGGATATTGAATATCTTAATATGTAACGCTTTTGTATACTAATTATGCTACTGGAGTTGTGCGCAAAACTCAATTTAATAGTGTTAACTCTACCTAAGAAGGAGGTCCAGGGTTCGAATCTCAGTAAGGGCATTTAATTGTGTGGTGAGCAACAATATTTATGGGTATTTTCTGGGTGCCCTTCGCTTGGGCTAAAATTTTATGTTCTAAAATTGTTTGGTCGAAAATGTTTAGTAAAATATTTAATGGTAAGTATACTTATTCTTTAGCATAAAGATTTTTTTGCATACATATTTTTTGTTCTAAAACATGTTTGACCTAAAAAAAATCGTATATTTTTATGACTAAAAGGCTAAAAGTATAATATTGTTAGGTATATTATTAGCAAATGCTTAAATAAGGTAAAAAAACATTAGACAATAAACATTTAGTCAAGTTAATGTTATGACAAACTATAAATAGACAAAAATCACATTTGTTTGGGTTATCAAATTTTACCAAAAAACTATTAATAAAACGGCACGGCAAAAAGATTATTAGACCAAAAAATATGTGCCGAAAAAAATATCGGGCAATTTTTTTTAGATCAACAGATATAACAACATATAGACCACGTATTTTACGTATTTATTTACCTATATTACTATGTATATCGTCGCCTCGTACCCATACTTTGCTTAGTTAGAGGATTATTAGTTCTGGGTTAGGTCGATTTCTCTATTTTATTCGTGTATTTAAACATGCTATACTTTATGCAGAAAGATCGAACACAATGAAAGTCTCAACTTTTCACCTACTCATATTTTAAAATATTTATATCTTCCAGAAGCGAAGACGTAATGTTTAGCGTTATTAATCGAAATATCGTTAGTCTCATTTTACTGAATACACGAATGTTTTCGTCGAATATTAAATTCGATTCGTTCGTTATATTAACTACCGTTTCTGCAATCGTATTATTCTTCAAGTTAATTAGTTTTTCTTTAATATTTTGTGAAACCTATAACATACCTAACATTTAATCTGACAGACTGACTGACTTAAATCAACGCCCAGTCCAAACCGTTGCACCTAGAAAGCTGATTTTTTACAAAAGGTAATTTATATAACGTTAGTACCCACTACGAAGGGATTTTTGTAAATTCCACCCCAAGGGAGTAAAAAGGGGGTTGAAAGTTTGTATGGGCATGGAGTGAAATTTTAAGTGAGAGACTTAAAACTTTGTGTATGGACTCCTTATTACAATACAAGAAAAGTGATTTTAGGGTTTTTGGAAAACCTTACCCGTAAGTGGGCTACAAAATCTTTTTATGAGATACAAAATTAACATTTTATGAAAAGATTCCTTATCAAAATACAAAAAAAAATATTTTTGCGTTTTGAAAAAGTAGACCCCTAAGAGCGTTAAACATATACATTATAAATGCGAAAGTGTGTCTGTCTGTCTGAACCGATTAGATAATATTTGGTATACAGAAGGGAAGGACAAAGGATAGTTTTTATCCCAGAAATCATCCCCTGTGGGTGTGTAATGCGGGATGAAAGTTTGTATGGAGCTACGATATAAACGAGTTCCAAGCGGACGGAGTCGCGGGCAGAAGCTAGCAAGCTACATTCATTAAGGCTTTCCTTTATTCATAATAGCTTCTTTAGGCTGTCATCGTTTAATGATGTCGAAATGCTTGCAGCCCTAACCCATGACCCCGTTAATTGGAGGTATTACGAAGTTTAACAATTGCTTCATGATTTACCTTCACAGCAATCATTTCTATTATGTTCTTGAGCACGATAAGATCGTTTAGTTTTATGATTCCGCGGAAAAGAGCCATTTATTTTAATTAATTCGGGGCTTCGAGAAAAAATACGTTAGAAACCATTAAAAGTCTACTTGAGAATTCAATTTTATACCTGAACGAAAACTGGTGGCTTGGTCAATAATCCGTACTAATATCAAAAAATGCGAGCGTGTGTTTGTCTGTTTGTGTGCCTGAGTGTAACTTCCTCACGCTTAAACTGCTGAACAGTTTTAGTAGAAAATTTGGTATCGAGATAGTTTCAGTCCCGAGGAAGGACATTGGATACTTTTTTTATCCCGGATATCATTCCCTAAGGGCGTGAAATGGGAGGTAAGTTTGTATGGAGCTACGATATAGCCGAGTTCCACGCTAGCGGAGTAGCGGACAGAAGCTAGTTTATAGTACAATTTGTAAAAGGACTTGTTACCAAAAATACGATACAATTTATCACACATCGACGACGTCTGTAGCCTAGGAGTTCGAATCCCGGTGAGGGCATTTATTTGTGTGATGAACACGAATATTTCTTCCTGAGTCATGGATGTTTTCTATGTATCTAAGTATTATTTATCTATATAAGTATGCATATCGTCGCCTAGTACCCATAGTACAAGCTCTGCTTAGTTTGGGACTAGGTCGATTTGTGTAAGATAATCCCCAAATATTTATTTCCTTCTTAGCATTTTGAAAAGATAGGTAGGTTTAAACAATCATCGCCAATATAAAAATAATAAATCGGCTTATATACGTTTCAATGCTGGGAGTGCTGGCCTCGGGCCTCCTTTGATAGATGAGAGGGAACGGGTAGAAGTCCACACGCTAGCCTGGTGCGGGTTAGGGACTTCACATGCACCTTTGAATTTCTTCGCAGACGTATGCAGGTTTCCTCACGTTGTTTTTCCTTCACCTAAATGCCAACGGCAAATATCTCAACGGAAAAACTCATTGGTACGAGCCGGGATTCGAACCCACGACCGCCGTTTGGCACTCCCATGCCTGAGCGGTACCAGGTAACGTTTTGAACGCAACGTTTTGAAATGTATCGTTAGCAGACCTTAGTACTTAATTCAAAAACAATATCGATATGCTGCCTCAGCTCTCGCCGCCCACGCACGGATCAACTTGTAAAATTTTAATTCTAATTTCATATCGTCAAAACGAATGACGATTTCGGAATATGAAACATTCAGATTTTAGATAAATGGAATACCAATCTCTTTTCGAACGAAACATAGAACTATCATTTTTAGTTTGGCAGGAGTAACTAAGTGAAAGATTAGGTTGTAAACAGCCTCATTTCATGATTTTGATATAGTATTCAATGTTCTGTTCGTACATGAAATTCTTTCAAACTTTGTTTATTAATGTATATCAAATAATTGACGACCACTTTAGCCTAGTCGCTACGAAGCCGGAGGTCCCGGGTTCGAATTCCGGTAAGGGCATTTATTTGTGTGATGAGCGCGAATATTTGTTCCTGCGTCAAAGTTGTTTTTATGTGTTTAAGTATTTATTTCTCGAAAGTACGTTTATCGTCTTCTAATACCTAACCAAAGTACATTTTTTGCTTAGTTTGGGACTAGGTCGAACTGTGTGAGCTTGTCCCCTCAAGTTTTATTTATTTTAAGATTTATTTAGCAGTTCATTATTAACCTTAGCGCCTAACGTGGCATAGCTGCTTCCCTTAATTTTCTTGCTTCCTAACTTACTACCGTTCATTAATAAATCGATATTTGCCTTAACAAGTTGCTAATCATGTTGTGAAAGTTTAAATTTTATAAGTATTTTACTGTAATAAGGTGGAACGACAGCGTGAACTTTCCGTGGAAAGATTTTTCGGCCTACGTTACGAATAATTTTTTATGTTATTTGTACTTACTAAATAAATAAAATTGCCACGAATAACACTGTTTATTTAAACGAAGCAAGATGACAGGTATTTAACATGAACAATACATTTTAAACTATGTAATTATCATAGTAATAATAAAAACAATATGCGAAAAGCCAAAACAACAGCATTAAAAGGGAAGTAATGAAAAGAACACGGCCTCCATCAGGTCAGACTGCGGCATGTAACCCATTACGCTGGCGGCATTACGTCTCTGAACCTATATAAGTTCGTTGCGAAGCGCCAGTTCTGGGGTCTCCTGTTGTTTGGACCGGCCACGAAGATACTTGTTTTTTTTCTCATATCTGACGATCAGGGACCCATGGTTACCGCAGCAAGAACCGCAAAATCGTAATCCTTAACAATGCGGAGTATTTGCGGCGCTTGTTAATTTGGACCTGGTTGGCAGCATAGAGTCGGCTTGTGAACGCGTCTCTTCTACTTATTTAAGAGCTAGGCTCTTGTCAGTATAGCTCAAAGTAGGCCCTCCATCTACTCTCTCTCTCTCTCTCGATACGTCCTAATATCAACTCCTTTTTTGAGCTTCTCTATGTAGTTTATTCTAGGTCTTCCTCTTTCTCGCTCCGCCTCTATCTTTCCTTCAATTATATTGAGTACTAGCGACCCGCCCCGGCTTTGCAAGGGTACTATACATATAAACCTTTATCTTGAATCCTCTTGAACTCTATCTATTAAAAAAACCGCATCAACATCCGTTGCGTAGTTTTAAAGATCTAAGCATACATAGGGACAGACAGCGGGAAGCGACTTTATTTTATACCATGCAGTGATGAACTGGTCATGTCGTATGAGGTGTCCTATCATCTTCCATCTTCTATTTTCTAGGCCTCACTCTATTCAGCTCTTCATTGGTTACTCTCTCTCTCCAGAAAATGTTCTGCATTCGCCTCCACGACACATCTCGAACGCTTCTAATATCTCCGCATCTTTCTGGGTCAAGGTCCCCTGTGAACTGTGTGTGATGGGGTACTCTGGTATTTTATTTATTTATACTACGACGATGGCAAACTACCATACGGTCTCCCTGGTTGTAAAGAGATACCGTAGGCTATGGATGCTTGCGACTCTAAAAGAATCACAAGCGCGTTATCGACCCTTTATTAATTTGAGGATTCGTTGTGTTGATAGCTAGAGACAAACGCGGGTCCCTTACTCAACACCACACTTCCTCGGGAGACCTGGCGACCTTACTCGCCACCTCCCGGTGGCGACACAACACCAAGGACAGTTTGAGGTACAGAAGTTCCTCGTGGTGACTGAGGTCACCAGAGCTCCTAAAGATGCGCAGTCATAAGACTTCGGTCTAATGACTGGATGGCTGGATGCTATTTTGCTTTTTATTTAAAGACTACGCATGACAATGGTGCTCTTTAACTTCCATAATTAATTTTGTCAAGAGATTTACAAAAGCTAGAAAATATATTTTATTTACACAACGCTATGGTTCATTCATATTTCTACAGGCCAGTATCGCGCTTGTGTCTCCTTTTGATTCCTGCTTAACATCAGAAGCGGCCAAATGCTCGCCTGCTACCTTCAAAAAATCCGTGTTTGAATCCTGGTAAGGCTATATATTTCTATGATGAGCACGAATATATGTTGTTCCTGACTGGTAGTCTTGGAGGTTTTATAATCCATGTATGTGTATCGTCGTCTAGGTTTCCATGGTGCAAACTTTGATTAGATTAGAAAAGATTATCATGCCATTTTTCGTTGCATTTCTGGACATGGAAAAGGTGTTACATGTGATAAAAGAAGCCACCAAACTATGTTGGTGGCTTCCTCTACAACTTTTTTGTCTGGTCGAAGATCCAGGGGTAGGCCCAGAACAAGATGGAAGGATGTAGTGCTAAGATACATAAAAGAGTGCAAGTTATCCGAAACCGATGTCGAGCACAAAGCGAAGTGGAAAAGTAAGACGAGGAAAGCTGACCCCACCTCGTCTATAGCTTCCTAGCTATACTCGTATATCCCACATAGAGAGAGAGAGAGAGAGATAAGATTAACCCCATTAGTTTGTTATATTTGTGTTCCCTTTAGTTCAATTTGGATGAAAGAGCGACAGAGTGAGAATTATGGCAATCGTGTATGTTTACTAAACTATTCACGAAACTACCTCGCATAAAAATCAAATCTACCTCAGCACTCAAAATAAACCCATGTGCATTCTTTTATATTACAAACGGAACCGTTTTTATGGCTATTTTACTACGAGTACATTCGAACATTGACAAAACACTAGTGAATATAATCCGTTACGCTGCAGCACTCAGGATTGATTTAATAAAACTCATGCAAGCTGGCTTTGATTGAGGCAATAAATACTTTCCAATATTTTGTAATGGATATTATTGCCTTTGACATTTTTGTCCTACAAATATAATAGTACTGTGGCAAAATCGCAAAAAGTCGTCTCCTTCACGATTTTCGTGGACATCTATTCGATATACCTAAAACTAGTATGGATGTGTTCCTTGTTGTCTCCAGAGTACGAATCTACGGGTTTTAGTTAAGGGAGAGGGGGACGGACATAACTGTGACGTCACGAAGATGGCGGCCTATGGTCATCGATTTTTGTTCAAATCTCGGGTTCTATTTTACTGATTGCTTCGTGTGAGGTGTCATTTAAAAGCATATTAAACGTACTATAATTTCTTTTCGGGACGCTATGACGTACAATCAACAGTTTTTAAATTATTAGAAAAAATATGATTTTTTTACCGCGCACGTTTGCATGAGTACTGATAAAACACGCTTGTAACTCAATAAATAATAACTTGAACGCAATTAAAGTCATTATAAAAAAGATAGGTCATTTTATAAGCTTTCCAAAAATATAGATTTAGTTGGTGTTTATTAAAAAATAACGAAGTAATAACAAATTATGTTAATTACGCACCGATTAACTATTACCACGCTCGCCTCTGCTAGCGATCGCTGTCGTCACGTCGCGCCTTTAGAAACTATTTTTTTTTGTTTTCTGAGTAATTATACGAGTCAGACGGTCATGATACGTACCTAAAGCAGTAAAATAAAGGTCACCTCAGGAACTTTGTAGCCCGAGCCGAAGGCGAGGCGAGTGCTCTGAAGCCTTTGTTTTTCACTCCCCCATTCACAATTTTACGCCTTCTTTTGGGTGGCAAGTGAGATTGTTATTGCCATTTTACGCCTGCGTGATGTAAAATTAGACTAGTTTCTAGTATTACATTGAGAATCCTACTATAATATTATAAATGCAAAAGTTTGGATGTTTGTACGTTTAGATGTTTGGATGTTTGTTACTCAACCACGCTTAAACCGCTCAACCGATTTAGATGAAATTTTGCACGAAGGGAGTTTATAGCCTGGATTAAAATATAGGATAGTTTTTATCTCCGCGACTTGGTCTGCGTGGAGCCGGGATAAAAACTATCCTATATTTTAATCCAGGCTATAAAATATATATGTGCAAAATTTCATCCATATCAGTTGAGCCGTTTAAGCGTGGTTGAGTAACAAACATCCAAACATCTAAACCTCAAACATCCAAACTTTCGCATTTATAATATTAGTAAGATTAGTAGGACTAGTTTTTGCCTGATACCTGTGTTTTACTTAGACTTGTATTTTACTAATCTGACTTGTTTCGGTTGGGTTACTAATGTGTTGCATAAAATTGATTGTCATAATTTTATTTTGCATAACAGCCCTTGGCAGAATCATCATTTCGCAGAATTACTTTTCGCATAAATTTCATTGCATACAGTCATTTCGCATAACTTTCTTTGGCAGAATAGTACAGTAAGCTGCAGAGATAAGTATACCCCTTGCTTGTAAAACTCGACTGACCGAGTCACGTGACTGCAACAATGCATCACGTGACTCCGTCGGAGCTAGCGGCCATTTGAATATTGTTTAAATTAGTTTTTAGCCATCGAACTACTTAACCAGCTAATATTACCCAAGAAGGCCATAAACTTACAAAAAGACACCAAACTCGTCGGGATCGAACGCGCGTCATCGGCACTGTGATTTATTTAACCCGCTCAGGGTGCCACCAGGCTACTTGAACATTAAGATTACTGGTCGAAATTACTTACTATTTATTTGCATTCACTCTATTATGCATCCTTGTCTAGCGTCAAAATGGAACTAGTCTTGTCCTTGTTTGTTATCTTATTATTGCACTTGATCGGTCAATGCATCTCGGACTGAATGAAAACGTTTCAATTATCTTTAAAATAGGGTCGTAAATTGAATGCTTTATTAGTTCTTTTTACTAATTGCATTTGAGGGTAAGCTCATATTAAAAGATTATTTTTAGAAATCTCTTAATACGTGTTGTGTAGTGTGCGTTAACCTTCACCGCTTATTAATTATATTCTTGGGAGTTTTAAAAGTGTTATCAGGGTTCGATTGACGACTTTTTTAAAAGCCAAAATAATTGTTCTCTGGGAACAAAACCAGAGTATTAAGAAAATAGCCCGTGATATGAATATAACGGTAAGTGAGATTATGAAATGGACGAATATTTTTGGTTACCTATA
Source organism: Epinotia bilunana (assembly GCA_947049275.1). Lineage (NCBI taxonomy): Eukaryota > Metazoa > Arthropoda > Insecta > Lepidoptera > Tortricidae > Epinotia > Epinotia bilunana. The sequence continues at coordinate 8,881,272 of OX346256.1, forward strand.
TGTACGTTTTTTTCAAGCCTTCTTATCTAAGTTTTAATATTCAATAATAAGTGTTCCTTATAAGCGTTCATATTTATTTTCTAGAGAAGAACCGTTCAGAAGTGGATTAGGAAATATCAGGAGACGGGTGATGTGAAGTGTGATCTCCCCGGCCCACGTCCTCGAGTATACACCGATGAATCAGAGAGACACCGTAATATTGTAAATATTCACACGGAGGCCCCATTTACTACCACTCGGTCAAGTGCTCAAACATTTGGGATTTCGCTCAGTACGGTTCGACGACATTTGCATGCAGCCAATATCCATAATAACAAACCTGCAAGGAAAATACCTCTCACCGATGCTCATCGAACCGCTACAACAAATTTAGCTGAACGTTACCTTAATTTTGATTGGGAAAACGAGATAGTAATATTTACAGATGAAAAATGTTTTAAATCTGATAAAGATGGCAGAAAGTTATTATGGAGAAGAAGTGGAGATCGGTATAATCCTAAAAATATGTTAGATTTGAGAACTAGTCTAAGAATAACATTGGGTAAGCAAATTTTATCTATGTATAAGCTGTGTAAAAAATATGTAAATAATTATAGTGTTTTCTATACATATATAGAATAAAAAAATACTGGAATTGTATATTTATTGTAATTTACAGCGTATTGGGGCTGGATGTCATCCATGGGCCCCGGAGAACTAGTGGAAGTCGGTGGCCGCATGAATAGCCAGTGCTACTTGGAGGTGCTAAGGGATGTCATGCTGCCGACGGTGCGAGTCGCATACCCCGAAGGCCAAATTCATCTGGTCCAAGACAACAGTGCGGTCCACCGATCACGACTCGTCCAGGACTGGCTGTCATCACAGGATGACATTGCTGTTTTTAATTGGCCGTCTAAAAGCCCTGACTTTAACCCAATTGAAAACTTGTGGGGTCAAATGGTTTTGAATTGGGACTCTAGTGAAGTCAAGTCAAAACAGCAATTAGATCAAGAAGTCAAAAGAACATGGGAGTTGATGCAAAGCAGCAGTGCATGTTCGAAAATGGTCATGCACATGAAAAGCCGGCTCCAACAAATCATAGACAATCACGGTCACCCTCTTCGATATTGATAGCCTATCACTGTAATTATCCTAGCCCATTATACTCTAACTGTCAAGCCATTCGCGTCTGTTAAAAATTGTGATACTTGTTTACGAGAGATATAAATTGTCAGACTGCTTCATAGTCTAACATGTTGGTTCTCTTTCCCACGTAAAAAGTTCACGATTTTACAAAAAAAGAATACCTAAATATATATATATCTAATAAGTCGTATTTCTAGAAATATAATGTTCAAAGACTTTAAAACAGGGGGCATTGTATTTATTGCAATGCTTATTTACCCAGATAAACATTGCTTTATTTATAACATATTATGAGTAATCCTATTATGAACTTGCCTATTATATACCTTCGTAGATTAGGATATCTACTTATTCTTAGTCTGATGGACGGTCGCCAAAACCCCTCCGACCAGGCGACCTTGGTCGCCACCGACCGCTGTAGTATGAAATTTTGCTGCAAACTACTGTCTACACGGTCGGTGCGGACCAAGGTCGCTCGGTCGGAGGGGCGTATTGGCGACCGTCTAGCAGACACTTATATTTCTAGAAATACCTACTCTCCTGCCGTAATTTGAATCAATAGAGATTACAGTTTTTGTTTGAAATGTGAATAATGAAAATATGTAACCATGTTATACCGATTTCTGCAAGTTTTACCAAATAATGTTTTAATATATATAAATGATTGATTAGAAACAGCCCGGCCGCACTGAAATACGTTCAGAACAGTCTGTAAATAACAGCAAAACTGTATGCATTCAGTTTTTTGCTAAGTTAAAATAAAAGCCAAATAAAAATATTTATAAACATTTAACCGTTTTTTATTTGTAATAAACATATTTTTCAAAATTATTCAAGAATAAAAACATCATAATATATACTTACTAAATTAACTTATGGAAAAAAAAAACAAAAAGGTTATCCTACTCCGAGGATTCGAACCTGCGACATACATATGTGTCTATACTTTAATAGTTTTCTGTAGCAAGTCGCCACTCGACCAAGATGCTACATACGTCACGGGACGAAATTATTATACCTTTTTGTATAAGTCCGAGTACTATTCTCAGGGGGTATACTTATCTCTGACGCTGACTGTACATTGGCATAATGACGATTGTAAAAATAGTCCTATGATCGAATAATCATGTCACCGAAATTTGTATCGCATAATATTTAGCTGGCATACTGTCATTTGGCACAACGTTCTTTGGCAGAATCGTACAATGGCATAATGTTGTTAAGAATAATAGTCATAATTACCAAATAATTGTATCGCCAAAATTTGTGTGTTTGTGTGTAACTTGTTTTAATATGTTTGTTGATATTAAAATAAGTTTTCTGGTCTTTTATAAAAAAAAACCTCGAAGACGGAAGCGGGAGCTAAGCTCCCGCTTTCGTCTTCTAACCTATCCGCGATCCGAGTCGGTTTTGCCACTAAGTCCCTGTTCCCTACTGCCTACTGATTCGTGAATCCAGCATGCATAGATTTACTTATTAATTAATTTAAATTGATATCTGTATATTCTGTATAAAATATTTAAGTTAAAACAAAAATAATGACAATTCCTTGTTTTTTTTATAAAAGAGCAGAAAACTTGTTTTAATATGTTTGTTGATATTAAAAAAAAAATTCTGCTTTTATAAATTAAAAACCTCGAAGACTTTGCTTTGCTCCCACTTTTGTCTTCTAACCTATCCGCAATCTAAGTCGGTTTTGCCACTAAGTCCCTGTTCCCTACTGCCTACGTGATTTGTGAAATCCGAGGTATTGTACAATTTAGAGTGCAAGTTAGTATATTTGATAAACAATTCGTAACGTGCTCGCTTGGCTCGCGCGTTTTAGGGTCGTCGCTTCGCTCGTCGTACCTACACCGACCTGCTTTAGAACGCTTTCCGCGCTAGTTGTCGCCTAGAGCAGCACGGTTCATTATTTGCACGGCTTCGGCGAAACGTATATTCTGGCACATAAAATTATGCAAAAATAAAATCGGTGATATTAGTTGTATGCTTCAAGAAATTCGGCGGAATATACGTTCTGCTACGTAAAATTCTGCGAACGTAAATTCGGACATATTACTATTCTGTAATTCAAAATTCTGCCAAATGAGTGTTATGCGACATGATAGTTATGCTAAGTATATGATTATGCTAAAGTATCATTCGGCTAAAAAAAAATCTGCGATAACTGTTATGCGGAGTGTATTTCGGACAATCGATATTATGCCAGATAAAGGAAACCCGTTTCGGTTAAGTATTTACTCGCAAAAGAGAAGTGAAAAACTGCTATGGGAAGCGAAAAGCGGGAGAGAGATTTCTGAAACGTTGCACGGACCGAGTGTGCACTTGGTGAATGTGTGAGTGTTGTTTCTAAAAGAGTGGGGGGAGTGTGTGGCCGTGTTGGCTTGCCCTACGAGTCTTCGGCCCTCGGGCATCGGCCCTTAACGGAGCTCGGCCTTCGGCCTCGCATGCCTTGCCGCTCACCTTGGGCCTGGGGCCTTCAGGTTCGCTTGTAAAACAGTCGGGGGTAGGGTGTCCGAGAGCGTGCTCTGAAGGGGCACTACAGACCTTCGTCCCTAGCTCGGCCTGCCGCCTCGCGTGCCATGCCCTCAGGCTCGCTTGTAACACATTCAAGAGTAGAGTATTCGAGAGCGCACTCTGAAGGGACGCTTCGGGCCTTTGGCCCTCGGACTCACGTCGAGAGCGCGCTCTGAAGGGATGCATGAGGCCTTCGGCCCTTAGATGCGCTTGTAAGATAATCAGGAGTAATAAAGTGTTCGCGTGAGCCCGCCCTTCGAGCCTTTGGCCAGTGCTTGCGTGGAGAGCCCGCTCTCAAGTGACGCTTCGGGCCTTCGGCCCTACGCGGAGCTCAGCCTGCCGCCTCGCGTGCCATGCCGCTCTCCTTTGGGCCTTCGGCCTTCAGGTTCGCTTGTAGGATGCTTAGGAGTAGTAAAGTGTCCGCGTGGGCACGCCTTTCGGGCTTTTGCCCCTCGGGCTTGTGTGGAAAGCCCGCTTTGAAGGGACACTTCAGGCCTTCGGCTCTACGCAAAACTCGGCCTGCAGCCTCGCGTGCCTTGCCGCTCACCGTTCGCTTGTAACACACTCAGGAGTAGAGTAAATATCCGAGAGCGCACTCTGGAGGGACGCTTTGGGCCTTTGACCGTCGGGCTTATGTAGAGAACGTGCTCTGAAAGGACGCTTCGGGCCTTTGTCCTTCAGATTCGCTTGTAAGACTCTTAGGAGTAATAAAGTGTCCACGTGGGCTCACCCTTCGGGCCTTTGGCCCTCTGGTTTGCGTGGAGAGCCATCTCTGAAGGTACGCTTCGGGTTTTAGCCCTCAGCTTCGCTTGCAATACACTTGGGAGTAGTAATGTGCACGTAGGCTCGCCCTTCGGGTCTTCAGCCTTCGGGCTCGCGTGAAGAGCACGCTCTGAGGGGACGCACGCACACGCTCAGATTCGCTTGCGGCTCAGAACTCTCAGAAGTAAAGTATCCGAGAGCGCGCTTTGGAGGGACGCTCCGGGCCCTTGGCCCTACGCGGAGCCCGGTCTACGGCCTCGCGAGCCTCGCCGCTCACCTTCAGGCCTTGTTGGTTCTGTTCGAACTTGTTGCCTGCAAAACTGCAACGACTTGCAGTTCCATAGTTCACAACATGTATCAGTCGACAAACCGTATTTACGGATAGATATTTATCTACACGAATCTCCAGAGAAAAAAATGTGTTTACCTATAGCTGTTAGGTAAATGTAACAAATCACCACGTGCAAATGTCTCCAAATTCAATTGCAATTTGCCCTCGAATGAAATGAAATATGCGCGGGCGTGGGGTACGGCAAGGGTGGCCTTGTCGCCAGTTTGGGTCCTAGTCCTCGGGCTGGATTTTGGCGAAAGCTTGCGGCCCACAGTCAAGTTAGGAATTTATAATGCGTTTTTATTGAAACATATTTACAGAATAAATTATGTTCACCTGGCTGATAAATAGGCGTCCTGGGCGTAAAAGAACTCAATTCGCCAATTATAAATACTAATCGACCCATACAAATACACAGTTAAACACAATATTTATTCATTCGATTACAGTACCTTTCATTTGGGAACACCAAAAATTAACTATCAAAGTATTTCAATCATACAAAGCATGCCGGTTGGCGCGGACTTGCGTTACGGAATTGGCTATAAATTACATGTTTATTATTGAACGGCGACAAATTGCGTATTTTTGCTAATAGAATGTATGATATTTTTTAATGACATTAGTCACGCTAAAGTATCTCTTTCTCGAATTATGATGGTAAGTAAGCAAATGTCAAGGGTAAAAAAAAACATTCTTTTATTTTTTCAAACGGTTGGTTGTTCGTTATAAAGTTCGAAAAAACAATTATAGTACGTTTAATATGCTTTCAAATGACACCTCACACGAAGCCATCAGTAAAATAGAACCCGAGATTTGGACAAAAATCGATGACCATCGGCCGCCATCTTTATGACGTCACAGCTATGTCCGTCCCCCTCTCCCGTAACTAAAACCGGTAGATTCGTACTCTCGAGACAACAAGGAACACATCCATACCAGTTTTAGGTATATAGAAGTCGTGTCCACGACTTTTGTCAAAATTGGCCATTTTCCGCCTAATTAATGTTTGATTTAACTGAGAACGAATAAAAATATTCATGATCAACAACGTTTTTTCCTTCGACACAATCATGGTGTGGGTTACCAAGTGTAGAGAACTTCTGATAGGTATTATCAAATCTGTGTCAGAAGATAAGTTAATCTAATTCCTTTGAATGAAATGTACAATTTGACAACATTTCTGAGAAATTTTTATTTTTATTATTATCTAAAGCTCGAAACTTAACAATAATAGTGCTGTCACAAATAACCATTAATGTTGTATTTTCTCGAAAAAGGATTAAACGTATAGTTAAATGGAGAAACAAAAAACACAAAACTGTAAATAATTACAAAGTTAATGTGTACAAAGTTTCAATAAGGCGTATATTTTGTCCCTTTTCCGCAAAACGCACCTTCATATGAAACGTTGTCATTTACTATGACGCTCGAGGATCGTGGCGTCACGTTCCCGGAGCGTTTTCTATCTCTAACAAGCAACATTAAAACGGGTGGGTAGCTTCGTAATGTTTTGATATATTTGAATGGGATTTTCGTCATTCGGTATATTTTTTTGCCTCCTTTCTTTTGAAGTACCTAATAATACATTTACGGCTGTATTCATAAACGTACTACAAGCCTGTTTTAACTAAAATGGCGTTAAAATTCGTTTGTCCTTATCTGTCACTTTGACATTTGGGTTCGTAAGAAAGGGACAAAGCACATTTTATTTAGCAGAGGCATGGTAAGTTTTATGAATAAGGGGGTTAGAGTCTACACCCCTATTATGTATTTTTCATATATCACAAAATATTAGGAAATGTCTTTGAAACTTTGCTCAATCTAAAACAGTGTGAGTGGCCATTCGCACGTTATTATGTAATGGGTGACTAATATTATAAATGCGAAAGTGTGTCTGTCTGTTATCTCTTCACGCTTAAACCGCTCTTCAACCGATTTGGATAAAATTTTGAGTCTTGAGGATGGACATAGGATAGTTTTCGTTTTTACCCCAAAAATTATCCCCTCAAGGGGTGAAATGGGAGGTGAAAGTTTGTACGATATAAACGAGTTCCACGCGGACGGAGTCGAGGTAGCACTTATGAAAAAAAAAAACTAGATTAAATACCTCATCATACTCGTAGCGTAATTCCAGTTTGTTGCCCTAAACGAGCCCGTGATCCGCTTTGACACCTAATCGTTATTACATATCGGAACAAAAGTAAATAAAACATCTTCTCTTCTTTAACTTAAGAGTACTTGTCGGTGAAGCAATTGATAGCCGTTTCTGTCTTGTCTTTCCGTTCTGATATGACCCTACCTTAACTTTCTCCTTTATTTGTTCCAAATAGATTCTCCTTGGCCTACCCCTGCCTCTCTTTCCTTCAATATTTCCTTCCATAAGATTATAGTCCTAAAGAACAGGGGCCTTAGACAAGGTTACAATCGACAAACGCTAACGCCAATAGAAAATAATAAAATGTAGGGGAAAGACAGATGCCGACGAAACACTTTTCGTTAACATTCTGTCATTCCCATACATTTTATTCGTTTTCTATTGGCGTTAGCGCTTGTCGATTGTAACCTTGTCTAGGCCCCCAGGTCGTGTCTAAGCAGATGTCCTATCAGTACTCCTCTTCACCTTTCTATTTCCGATAATATGGTTCTTTTCAATAAAACAGAACTATTTATAAAAAACTATCTGTAACTTTTATTAGATAATTAGCCAACAACAGGCAATTACATAAAAGTGGTCTCAAGGGCCCCTATAAAAATACTTTATCCAACAAAGGCACAAGACATCATGTTTCATACGCCCGGGACCGCGAAGTAAGTATCTAATAAACTTAGCATCATCTGCGAAGATGCCAGACGCGTCACTAGCGTTTCGTCGGCCTTGAAACTTTGTCATAACTCCGACAAAGAGGTTCTGGACATAAACGTTACGGTGAACATTGCTGCTTTTGTACATATCGTAGTAAGCGCATATCTGGTATTTATTCTAGCAATTATTTGGAATACTGTGTCAAAACCAAACACTTAAACATACATTTCAAAGATGTAGGGAAATTGGAGCTTATCTAAAGTAATGCATTAGGGCAAGAACGGAGAAAACAAATCTCGGGGTCAATCCTCGATCATTTAAGTACCTACATTTTCGCATTCACACCCACTCGCGCACATTTAAAGTGAGGTAAGCTGGCGAGATATTGCATAGTACCACAAAATACCTTCTTTAATGTTCTGTGCATAGAACAACAAAATTAGGAAATGTGGTGTAGATCGAGCAAAGTGGCATATACTTTAGTCTGAGGCAATTAGCAGACAAAGACACAAGTTGAAGTCATCATCCCTGAATAATAATCGTAAAAGGTTTGTCTTTAAGATAAAGACAAACGCATTTTAACGGTAAATGCGTTTGTCTTTTACAGTCACCGACGATTGTTTCACGTGAAGGAGGGACAAAACACAGGGGTGAGGGAGGCCTCTATCTTAAGATGCAAGCGGAGTAGTTCTTAGGAGTATTAGGTACCTAGTGAAACATTAAAAAAAGGAGTGAGTGTACCAAAAAAGTTTAGGTTTCAGATCATACACCTAAAAATACAGTGCAAGTTCAACAAACGCATAGTAAGTATTTGTCTCATTGTCACCTTTTAAAAATACTTTAATCCATTAACCGTATCAAGTTCCTGGCGTAGATATTGATCTTTTCTTTTGACGACCGCTTTAGTCCAGTTGGTAGTGACCCTGCCTACGAAGCCTCTAGGTCCTGGGTTAGAATCCCGGTAAGGGCATTTATTTGTGTGATGAGCACGAATATTTGTTCCTGAGTCATGGATGTTTTCTATGTATTTAAGTATTTATTTATCTATATAATATGTTTATCGTCGTCTAGTACCCATAGTACAAGCTTTGCTTAGTTTGGGACTAGGTTGATATGTGCAAGATTGTCCCCTAATATAAATTTTATTTATTGTAATATACTCGTTACTAGAGTAATCGATAAAGTTATTGCCGGACACAAGCACTTATCGAAGCTTGAGAGATGAATAATATATTTAGATTTTCTTACCCTCGTGAATTCGCACGTTTTACTTGGTCAGAGCAACATAATATTATTACGCACACAAATCCTTCTTTTTAAGAAATCTGTTTTCTTGACAAATCCTATATTTTCTGTGTCGAGACTCGTATATTATTTTTTTAATTTTAAGACCAGTAAAGTTTAGCAGATATTTAACGTATTTAAGTTACTAAACAGATTCTAATAGATACGAATTTTTACCCCAAAATAAATTCAAATATTTAAAGCACAAACTAGCTAAATTAGTTAAGAACTTGTATACAATACGTCGGCATTACGTAGTATGATATACAAAATGATCAAGTCACTCGATAAATAATGCTTGTTTTTGTCTGATTTAAGTGCAATAGTATAAAAATATGGGTGCATAAAACTTACTGTTTATAAATCTGCCCCATCGCTTATTAAGGTTTTAGTACATATTTATGAGAGGATTAAATTGATACATATTTATATGAGCCTATTAAGGTTTTAGTACATATTTATGAAAGGATTAAATTGTTACATATTTCTGCATTTGACTGTAGGTACCTAATTACTGAAACAAATGTAAGAACCCCGCGATCTTGCAGTATAAGTGGTGAACAAGGATGTACATTGTTTCTGCAACGATGCACGTGCACTTTGCACTAGCCCAAAATAATGTCATTAACCTCGCACACGCAGCGCTGTATCCGACGTGTAATTATAAATATAAGTGTAGCAATAAGTCAGTGTACGATTGACCAGTTAGAATAAATCACCTCTCCATTATTCGCGGTCTTTTACTCCTCGGCACTCGTCCTCTCATTGACACTTTACTGCATCTTTATACAAGTGGCTTTTCTATATTTTATAATAAAGAGGTACTTAAATTAAGTGTTTGAGCTTGTAAGTTTAAATGTAGGTGGTAAGTAGTCTCCTGAACTACTCATCCGATTAATAATAAAATATCACCAGTATATAAAATGGACCTTCAAGGTGTCCTCATAGGATATATTTTATCCCGCTGGTCCTCCTGGGTTCCCTATAATACGCGCGCGGAGCTGTGCGGGCAGATAGTTTGTAATAATTTTGTGTGTCTTAAATATATAAATGTCTAAAATGTTTTATGCCTGTAATCATTGGAGTGGTGCGGGTTGTCATGTATTGAACGATCTTAAGCTCACTGTCACATGTGTCAGGATGTGATGGATGTTGTGTATCAAGTGACAATTAATTAAGCGGCAACATAATATCGTAACGAAAAATAATAATGTTACAATTGAAAACTCACCCTGAAATTACTTTGCGATCTTCGAAAAAAAAAGGTTTTTAACATCATAACACTTACTTCCACCATACCATTTGGTCATAAAGCAGAAGTATTAAACTGACAAACATTAATAAAACTTCGGCCCGTGGCCCGTCGGCAAAACTCAAATAATATACTTTATTCAGTTCATTTTGAATTCAGGACATGCTTTTATCTGTCCTCCCTTTGTTATTATGGTCACATGAGAGTTATATATGAATAGTATGAGCGCACTGTTGAGTTATTGGGTACTTAGGTAAGCCCAGCGTGGCTTGAAGACAGATCGAGTGCCGGCTCACCGGCTTATTTAGGCAGATGATGAAATAGTTGGAAAGGAGGGCGTTTCAACTACCTACTAAAATAATTTGTAGTGGAGACTCCCTCCTTTTCAACTATTTTATCACTTAGAAGAATCACTTCTAAGTGGGAACTTTAAATGGGTACAAGTACCTATAAGCTCCTAACTTGAAAAATGAAAACCGGTCAAGTGCGTGTCGGGCCACGCGCAGTGATGGGTTCCGTAGTTGCCTGTCTGTCTTAGTTACATCGACGTGCGGTGGTGAAAATTGGCCTTTTCAATTACACATTAAGTTGGTCGACTATTACTCGGTAACTACTTATGCCTACTTGTTCGTCATAGTTTCCCTTTTAAATTAATAAAAAACTTTTTCCAAATTGTATTGTACTGTCTTGTCGGCGTGATTGATATACCCATGCCGAATCACAGTTTTCTAGTACTAATGGTTCAGTAACCATTAGTACTAGAAAACTGTGATTCGAAAATTGTGAGCTCAGTAGCTAAGCCGCAGACGAACAGACAGACAGACAGACGGACATGGCGAAACTATAATGGTTCCTTGTTGACTACGGAACCCTAAAAAGTAGAAAACAAAATTGAAATAGGCTATCTAGGTATTCTGCCGTGTACCTACAAACACACAAACCGTGACAACTTGATCATCATCATATCAGCCGAAAGACGTCCACTGCTGGACATAGGCCTCCCCCAAAGAGTGCCACAATGACCGGTCCTGCGCCACCCGCATCCAGCGGACTCCTGCGACCTTTACCAGGTCATCAGTACACCTTGTGGGGGGGGGGCCTACCCACGCTGCGCCTTCCGGTACTTGACAACTTGATGTAACTATAGATACATGAGTAAGTGGTTACACCGTTTTACGGTATTTATTTTATCTTACTCCCTATCGAAAAAAGTTAATAACAAATCTTCTTAATTAGAAGGAACATGAAATGTCCAAAACACGTAACTCAAACTTTTCCTTATGATGTTTTGACTAACTACTGTATTCCCAAACACATGAGATGGTCTAACGATCATCAGTGTTAAATAAACTTAATGCTCATAAAATAAGTGTGCCAATTAGCTGCATCTTGCAGTTACATGAGTGGTACGCTCATCTACCTTCTACCCCGCGGGGTCCAACTAAATCAGTTACGTTGAGGTTAGCCATGTTCAAATTACTACTCCCCGTTCCCTCTCATCCATGAGAGGAGGCCTGTGGCCAGCAGTGGGACGGTATATAGGCTGATTTATTATTATTATGTTCAAATTGCGTTAACTTCATTTACATTATATTGTCATGACAACATTTGTATGACTCAGTTTTCATGGCAAACTGCTATAACAGAAATAAAACAAGGAATATTGAATAATTATTTAAAAAAATAAAGGCTTAAAAAGAAACTGTTATTGCACGGTTTTAGAACGTAATTATGTGTATTTATCTGTTTGGTATTGATACTATTTTGAAAACCAGTTTCAACTTCAATGTCTATTTCCCGAAAACATGGTTTATGGAGTTAAGCCAGGTTTAGACGAAGCTAGTGCTGGCTTGTTATTTATTTATTTATTTATTTAATCTTTATTGCACAAAAGAATATCTTATAGTACAAAAGGCGGACTTATTGTAAGTGAAGCACTGGCTGCCATTACTGGCGGGAATAGAGCGCCGGCCTATTGTTTCAGCCAATGAGCCAGCACTGGTTTAAACCTAGTTTTACATCAATTTGTCATGACACGGCAGCATATAATCAAATATTTAATATCAGCGCCTAATATGAGCTGTTACACGTTTGTGATTTAATTACCTACCCTAAGCAGAATAATTATGACGTGTTGATATTATGAAATAAGAAATATACATATACGAAATTTTAAACAACCATTCATTAATTGTAAAGGAATACAATTACAGTTAATTACATGAGGTACACTTAATTATATACCTACAAAAAGTTTCTTAGTAACCTATTTTTTACTTCAGCTGATGCTTCAAAAGGTATTTCATTTGTTAAGATAATATTTAAATAACAAATCCCTGGGAATATTCAACAAATGAAAAGCCCTTTTAAACGTTTGGTAATTGTACAGTCACGGAATTTGATTGTTGAGCCATTTAGGGGTCACTTTATATTGGACAATTCATATCATATGTATTGATAAACCATATAACCTTCATCCCTAAATGGCTCAACAATCAAATTCCGTGACTATACCTAGCTAGAGTTATCTAACTAGGTAGAATTAGGCACTTAGCACATTAATGATTAGTGCTCACTACTTACTAGTACGAGAACTACTAACTTATTATTGTTGTATGTCGCTAGTAAAAATTACTTTTTATCATGGTAAGCAGCAACCTCATCCAAAATGTAAATTGAGATACGTAGCGAGCAACTTTATCTAAGTAATATTACAGAGATTCCATGCAAGCAATCAATCAACCTCAAAATCTACCTACAAACCTTCTACCTCTCGAGTTAGTAGGTATACGTAAATCTAGTACTTGAGCAAAGTCTATCATAAGATATTTCAATGAGAGAGTTTAAATTGCCTATTGCCCAGAAAACCATTATTTTACATCTCAAGTATTATCATTTAAAATGCCTTTCTTTCCAAGTACACATTAAGTTGGTCAACTATTACTCGGTAACCAATGGTAGCTAAGCCGCAGACGGACAGACGGACATGGCAAAACTATTAGGGTTCCTTGTTGACTACGGAACCCTAAAAACTAGGGTTTCCGTAAGAAACAATTGATAAAGGTTATATCTACCAGGTATATACGACAACTAGGAGTCACATATGAAAACACAGTGTTGCACATTTTTGGTGGACACATCCCTGGAATACCCAAATTAAGAAAAAATCTATAAAAAAACTGGAACAGGAAATGTTGGTGGAACCTACCTAATTTTAAACTCCCTCCAGCCACAACCGTCAGTAAGGGTCACTTCACATGCTACCATGCCATTTAAGCAGGTTTAGTTTCAGTTAAAATATCGCTGACAATAAACTTAATAATTCCAAGACTGGGAAACATGCTATGCAGAATATCTTGGTAATCGTGATATCTTGAATCTCGTCAAAATACACATTTTTAAGTAGAACTGGGGATCTGAAGGTAAGTAACCTATGGGATCCCTTAGAAATCGGGGGAACTCCTTAAATAAGCGAAGAAAGCGGCTTGGTTATTTCCTGTAGTAAGCTGCGGTAACGCATTTGATAGCGGAAAGCACTTTATGTGAAAATGTTATGTAGCAATTGCGAAGTACAAAATTGGAGTCGGTTTTTTCGCATATAACTAGATTAATAATAAATATGGTTGTCTTCTTTTTTCTATATTACTAGTACTGTGCATGGTATTTTCCTACCATTGTAAATAAAATGCAACAGATAATTAAACCCTTAACCTTACTTAAGTACCTGATGTGATCTAGATAGTTCCTGGAAACGAGGTAGAAAACTTTACCGCAAACGCATACCCCATTTGTAGGAAAACCGCAAATGGAGTGTATAATTCTTTACAGCTCTACACTATGCTATGGGTATGTCTTACCTGAAAAAACGGTATTTTGAGTAGCCGTCGGCGTCGATACAGCCAAAAGGAGAAAAGCTATCAGAGTTCTTCTCATGCACTTTACACTATACATTTCGTATATATTATCTACCTATCTATGAATCTATTTACAAAACACGCTGATATTTTATTGATTCGTCTGGTTTTATTGTGTGTTCCATTCTAGAGCGCCGCGACTTCGTCCAAATCTGTAACAAGAAAGGTCAATCAGTTTTTGTAATAACATGTGTTGTGTAGGTGATATATTTTAAGGGGTTATTCAGGTTTAATCCTCATGTCGAATCCTTGATTAATTATTATTAAAGGTTGATCATTCTAATTCTTTTGACTGACTGGAAAAAACTAATATAGCGGGGATATACACAACAATTATACTGAAGAGCAAGGGACAAGATTTTTTATGATTTCTATGCGTACCTACACGGGTTTATTAGCTCTTGAGAGTAATCATATATTTACGAATTATCAAAAGAATATCAGATATCTAGAATCAAATCAAACTAGTTACAGACTTTTGATACAGTACATTTGGTTTTACGGAATGCCCTTAAAATTCAATCTTTTTTGCTTCAATTAATATAAACTTGGAATACAACTATTGGTATGTAAATCAGTAATTTATAGTAGGTAAGTACCTAGCTTCGTGTCCCTGACAAAAATCAGAACGTATTCAAAATATTAATTTCAATACAGGTACTATTAAAAAGTAATCATGTCAAAAGTGACCACAATATAGGCCATGTTATAGTTTTACATGAACAAAAAAAAACTTTTCTGTCACAGTCAGGTGCAAAAATATGTATCGAATTACCACAATATAATGCCATGTTATAGTTTTACATAGGTATTACATTTTGAACCAAAAAAAAAGATTTTTCTGTCACAGTCAGGTGCAAAAATATGTATCGAATGAATCCTCTGATAAATATGTACGATAAACTTAATTCGCCGACATAAAGGGCCATGAGACATATTTTGCCTGTACCTAACGATCAAATTACCTACCTATAGAAAAATAAATAATTTCTGTGTTTTGCATAAAAAAACGTCTTCGGTGTTCTGTTTTAAAACGAATAGAAATTGGTCCATAATCTTTTCGTAATTTTTCAACTCAGGGTCGAGAATAATTGAATAACCAAGCCTTTGAGTAGGTTGGTTAACTGTATAGTTAGTTATGTAGTCACTTTTTCGTAATTCAATAAAAAGACAGGTTCGGGCTCTAGAGCTCAAAGAGCTACTAGTCATAAAGAGGAAAATATTTTCCCGGACTCTAAAAGCTCTGTGCCGGCAAGGCACATTCTATTGTACCGATAAGATATTGTATAAAACGTGTATAAGATTAGCCATAGCTTAAGTACGTGCGAGATGGTCGAATGAATAGAATAGAATAGAATAGAATAACTTTATTGCTTTCATGTTGGCATACAGGTGGTCTTACAAAATTAACAGTACAACATGGACCCTGTAAGGGTATTGCACCTCTTAAAATCTAAAACTTAAAACTATAGATATACCTAGGTAACACACTTTATATATAATATAAATCTATTAAATGAAGTAACTCCAGAACTCTTTTTATAAATAGGTTTATTTCTCCTAATTGACACAAATTACAGCTTAACTTAATTTTAAATGTTCAAGCTAGCAAATTCCAAAAAATAATGGCCCGCGCCAGTCGGTGCGCCTTCTTTTATTGACTCGGTCGCGCGGTGGTACTGGTTTCTATGTCAGGCTCCAGTCGTCGTCGCTAGGGGGCGCCTCATGTTGCTAACACGGCCATGCTGCATCGTGCCTGTCCTCAGACACGACAAAAATCTGTAACATACAATAAATATGTGTTTTCAATTTTATCATTGTAATTTTTATCGACGTTATTATCCTCTTATCAAACGTCTCGGTCATCATGTCAAGAAGTTTGCTCGGTTTTAGTTTAACTCGCATATCACCACACCTTTAATCTTAGGTTTGTGTGATTATGTGAAGAAAAACTATTGCCTGTAAGTCATTTCAGGCCAAGGTTCACCTTTAGACTTAGGATAAACCACACTAACTTTTAGCACCGTACCTTTAGTCTTAGGCACGTCTAGTAGTTAGTTTACTTTAGGCCTAAAATAACAAACTAACAAAAACTTGAACATAATGCCATCATCATCATCATTACTTAAGAGCCTTGCTCTTGTCGGCCTAAGAAAATTAAAATCATTCGTTTTTTTTACTTGTACAAGGCTAAACATTTAGACACTTCACTAACCATAAGTACATGAGATCAAATATAACGTGTATATACTACATACCCAATTATTAAGGCATAACTATACCTTGCTAACATGGCCCGTTGTCCAAGTCCAAATCGTGGATATTAATCCACGGTTTCATGTTTTCGGCTGCTGTATTTCCTGTATACGGCTTAGAACTCCTCTCACTGCCTCTTAAATCAGATATCTGGTACCTGTCGTTTCCCAAAACCTTCTTTACTTGGAATGGCCCCTTGAACACCGGCATTAGTTTTCTGCTCTTCCCGTCATTGGATTGACTTACTATTTTGACCAACACTAAGTCACCTTCCTGATATTGCTTAGCTTTTATTCGAGTACAGTCAAACCTCCGTTTTTGGTATTCCGCACTGGCTAATATATTTTCTTCCATCTTTTTGCGCAATTCTTTGACATCTGTATGATCCGTTTCGCTATCTACTGCTAACCCATCACTATCCGTTCTCAACCTATACCCAAACAAAGCCTCACTTAGCACTGCCCTAATAGTTTTATGAAACGTACTATTAAGCGCCTGCTGTAAGTGTGTTACGCATTGATCCCACCAATTCGATTTCGCTTTTTAGAAAATGGCATTTCTTCAAATTAAGTGTCAGGCCATTATCTTTAAATATTTTGAGAACCTGCTCTAAAAGCTGCAGGTTTTCTTCCACCGTCTCGCTCACAATCAGCACATCGTCTAAATAAACAATAACCTTGCCAAATCGTAGGTTACCTAAAACTTTGTGCATCATTTGTTGAAAACATGATGGCGTATTGGCTAACCCAAAGGGCATTCTTAAAAATTCATAATGCCCCTCTTCTGTAATGAAAGCACTTTTTGAGATTGAATCGTCTGATTCACTCATTTTTATTTGATAATAACCGCTTTTGAGATCGAGACTCGTGAACACCCTACAACCGTGGAGTCTGTCTATGAGGTCTTCAATGAATCAGAATCAGAATCAGAATCAGAAAATCGTTTATTTCTTAGTTAAATTTATATACAAAATATTCCTGGCTCCATTCGGATCACAGGGTTGTAACGGCTCGCTTAAGTCTACGTGAGATCAGTGCAAGTGTGGTGTGTTGTGATTTATGTTAGTTACTTTATATAAAGAAAACTATCATGTTTTGTTCCTGGTTGTGTTCTTACTACTAATTACGGCTAACTTACAATCTATGTGGCCTAGGGGCTACTGCTCGTTTACTAAGCGGTAACCTGCGGTCTTTCCTATTTTCAATGTACGGAATATCTCCTATTCTATGGTTCGAGAGCAGTGGATTAAATTGACCGTAGCCGAGATATGCATCGCCAGGGGTATCAAGGTCCGCTATATTCAGTTGCTTTAGTCTCTCCAGCATGTCTTGATGTAAATCATGGACACGGATGTGCCATGGGTCCCAATCTAGAGTGTCCCACAGCATTTCGGTAGGTATGCGTTGCGGGAATTGTGCTGCTGCTTTTAAAGCCATACGGTATTGCCTTTCTATTTTTAGCAAGTTTGTTTTACTATACCGCGGCAGGAGTTGTATGGTTCCATAATCAAGTACTGGCAACAGACACGCCTGAATGATCGCAAGTTTCACTTGGAGGTCCGTTTTTGCGTAATAACCGATGATCGGGCTGAGGGCTCCACGAACTCTTTTCGCTTTCGTCGTTACCAGGTTTGTGTGTGGTCCCATTGTCATCGTCTTATCGAAGATAACTCCGAGGTATTTTGTCTCTTTTTTAAACGGCAGTGTTTGGTCTTTCAGTTTAACTGTTGGCTTGTAACCCCTTTTTTTGGTAAACAAGATGCACTCCGTCTTTTCGACATTGCACTTTAGTCCCCATCGTTTATAGTAGTCGATAACAGTCTCCGCTGCCCACTTTGCTCTAGTTGTCGCTTGATCTGGACGAGCCGCTCTGTTTAATACACAAAGATCATCTGCGTACTGAGACAGCTTGATGCCTTGTAGTCTGTCATGCTCGTCCCAAATATCATGAACATACAGGTTGAACACAACGGGTCCAAGTATGGAGCCTTGTGGAACCCCGTGTGGGACAATCATTTCTTCTCCTATAGTAGTACGAAACTTGCCTCGTACTGTGCGGTCCATCAAATAGTTCTCTACTAGTTTAATTATGTTATTATCAACATTTTTGTTTTGTAATTTCTTGATTAGGCCGCGATGATTGATAGAGTCGAAGGCTTTACTCAGATCAGTGGAAATCATTGCAACACTGTCTTTAGCATCAAGCGCGTCTGTGATGAATTTCCCAGTACGAAGGATCTGAGTGCCAGTCCCTCTTGCTTGCGTGAATCCATGTTGAAACGGGGGTTGTAGTCGATGGCTAGTCTCCCACAATCTTGCCAGTATTAATCTTTCGCACAGTTTACCCATGATGTTAAGTAGGGTAATGGGTCTATACGATTTTGCCTCTCGATAGTTCTTTCCTGCTTTGTGTAGGAAGATACACTCCCCTTGCTTCCAACGACGCGGAAAGTAGCCGGTGGTAAGAACGTAGTCCGCAACTCTTTTAAACGCTCCAAGGAATGCTTTGCCTCCAAGTTTTAGAGCATCCGCTCGCAATTGGTCCGGACCGGGTGCTTTTTTGTTTTTAAAACGGCGTAGAGATTTTTTTATTTCGTCAGTTGAGGTTAGGTCGAGCGGCCGAAACGGTGTTGTCTTCTCCGTTCCTTCATCTTCCGGCGAGACAATTGCTTCTTTGACGATAGCCGCGTCGACCAGTGTATCAATTGTGTCTTTTTCAGTGATACAATTCGGGATCTGTGGGAGTTTTTGTGGTTGTGTTTTCATACTGCGCTGGATGCGCCACATCTGAGTACGATTGTCTCTCGGGTCTTCAATAATTTTCAGCCAAGATTCCTCTCGAAGTGTACACAGTGCATTAGACACTTCGTGTTTTAGCCTATTGTACTCTTGGCGTAGAGCTGGTCGACGTAAATGGTTGTGCCTAAAACGCCAAGCCTTGTTACGCGCAGCGTTTCGGTCTACAATAAGTTGCTCGATGTCCGCTGGTAGGTGATCTCGTCTACGGTCTTCTTTTAGCGGAGCAATTTCGTTTAACGCTGCAGTTAGTGACTTTTCCAGTCGTTCTATGAAATTGTCGCAGTCTACATTGCTGTTGATGTCACCGAGAGGTCCCATGCTTTCGATGAAAATACTCTCGTATCTCCTAGAGAGCTCTTCGTCTTCGTAGATTGCTCTCATATTTCGTACCAGCTTCCGTTCTCGATCCACGTCGATATGTAGGTCAAGCAACCATGGCAAATGATCAGAACCGATAGATTCGACGCCTTTCGCCGAGACTCTGTCAATATTTTGTGACTCGTGCGTGAGAATGGCAGTGTCTAGTATACCATTACCTTGACTATTTGGTCTTGACGGCACACCAGTGTTGGATAAAGAGCAGACATTTTCTTGAATCAGTCGTTTAACCAGTGTACCAAGGCTTCTATCTCTCGTGTGACCCAGTATTCTCATTTGAAGATTCATGTCTCCAATCACAACAGCACTACTTTCCAAGAGAATGTCCTCAAATTCATCGCGTGCGTGATGTTGGTTTGGGATCGGAATGTAGATACCCTTGATATTAATTGATTCTCCAGTCGTATGGTTAATAACAAGGCTGATAGAAACGCCCTCTATCCTTCTATCGTCGTCCTGCCAGTTCGTTGTAAGATGGGTTTGGGCCCATCTAAGTCCTCTTGCTATATACATTGCAGTAGTGAGATGGTCTGCTTTCGAGTCCGTGATTTTGTCATAATCTTTAATGTTATATTTGACTTTATCAAAGTCTAGCTTGCATTCATTGACCACGATGATGTGCGGTCTATGTTTACTCGTCAGCGCTTTCAATTCCTCGAATTTTTTTCTCAATCCTTGTGCATTGACGTGTAAAATACGTAGTTTTCTAAAACTTTTGTCACTACCAAAGGTCGCCATTTGTGAGCTCTAGTAGTATGTTACATAGTTTTCTCATGGTATCGATGAGCATCATCTTTTTGTCAATTGGTCTAACAATTGAAGAGTTTGCAGTCGGCTGTGTTTGTTGTAAGGGCTGTTGGAATTCAGCATCATTGTTTATTTCTGTTGCGGTTACGTTTGCAAATGAAATGCCGTGTCTGACACTAGCTTTCTTTGTGATTGTTCTTTTGGCTGCGATTGTCGGTCTGGCGTTCTTTGCTTCTCGTGCAGCGTGCTGGTCCGTTTGCCTTTTTATTTCTGCCTGAAACCGCTCACATATTACTTGGTTCGCTCCGTGGCCTGGTTTGTGGCAAGCATGGCACACATCAATCTCCATGTTTTCTTGATTGAGCATGGTTATTGTTTCGGGACATTTGCGACCATGACACGCCGATGTTGAATGATTAAAGAGATAGCAATTTTTACACTGCACCACTCGCTTAGGGTCCTTCTTGTATGGCTCCGGTTTCATTCTAGGTGCTCCAAAGAAATGGTCCGAGGTGTTCCTTATTAGTCTTGCTACGTCTTCGAAGCTATGTGTTGGATCAAATATCACCAGTTGCAAGTGGTCCTTTATTTTTTTGATGTTAAGTGGGCGAATACCGATGCACCTCTCCATCTCATCAAGTTGCACTTCGAGTGGCTCATCGTACGTGTTATTGCGGAGAATGACTCTCGTTGCACGATGTTGCTCCCCTTTGGGAACGGGAGCTACAAATCTCAATTCTTCATTTAGCGCGCGGAGAGCTTCGATCACTTTTGTTCGAGATTCTCCGTTTCTCGGTTTTATATGGATTTGTTTTTTATTTTGAGTGATGGAGTAGCAGCAGCCCAGTGAAATCGCGAGGTATCTTATTTTCTTAACTGCTTCTGCGGTTTCAATCAGTTCACGGTCAGTGATCCGGATCATCGGTATATGTGTTGGTCTTTGCTGGTCAGAATCAGGCGTAGCAGTTGCGTTTGTGTTGGAGGTGGAAACTTTTCCGTCCCCTGTGTTTGAGTCGGATGTTTTGAATCGCTCGTCGTTATGATCTATCCGAGCGCGCTTGGCTCTCTTGTTACGCTGTTGAATCCACCCATCGCTCGATTCCTGTGCATCTAACGCACTTTGATCATCGGCTCGTGGTAATATGTTAAAACGATTAGTGGTGGGGATCTGTGGACGAGTGTAGTCCGTCATCGTCGTTGATGCATGCGGCGGCCGGTTCCGTGAAGTTTCGCGGCGCGCGGGCATGGTACTTATTGTATCTGACTCAGTATTTTTACCGCGCGACTTTCGTTGTTTAATTTTATTGATCTCATTTTGTGGGTAGATCATAAAATCATTTACTATTTTACACTCGCAGATCACACGTTCTTTGCTGATAAAGGCCAGATTGGGAATCATTTTGATGTGGAACTGCTTATTACACTCCCGGCAGTTTTTATTGTTTACTTGGCATGTGGCCGAATTGCATGAGATGATTCTGATAATGTGGCCACAACCATTTAATTCCTCTTTTTGTATATTGGGAACAAGTTCCAAAAAGCACTTTACACTAGTTTCTTTACGGCATTCACTGCACTTTAGTTGTTTTATATTAGTTTGGTCACTGTGCCACTGGTAAAAGTTTTTTACATTGTTTATTTTCGAGCAGTGCCAGCATTCAACCGGAAATCTACTCTCAGAGTCTTTTAAGATAGACCCCACAGCTTTGTTATTCACTTTGCACTTATTCATATTGTTCGCGGGTTCAATTACGCTTTTAGTACTATTGATAGCACTATGTTCACTTGTTGACAGGTTTATGACGCTTTCCGTATCTTCCGTGTCCATTTTTCACCATTTATAATGATATAAGCGGTGCAATGTTCACTATTTGCTGCGCACTCATGGGGGCACGATGCGCAGGCGAAATAACAAAATAACACAGTTAAGGTACGAGTGCAAACGAAGCACGGAGCTCCGTTAGACACGTCCGCTCGCTGCGGCTCGATCAGCCGCTCTGAGGTCTTCAATGCGTGGCATTGGGTATTTGTCCTTCACTGTGGCCTTATTAAGGGCCCTGTAGTCTATACACAGACGCTTTTCCCCATTTTTCTTGTTATCTAATAGAGCAGGGCTAGAATAAGGCGAATTACTTTCCCTAATTATCCCGCTATCCAAAAGTTCATCTACCATTTCTCGTATTTTCCTCCTATCTACTGGCGCAGCTCTGTACGGCCTACACTGGACAGGTTTGGAATCATTCAATTTAATTGTCATCTCATGCGAGTTCACCTTCCCCAATTCCTTAATATTGGTCGCAATACATTCTCGATACGTGTTAAATAAAGTCATCAACTCGCTGTGATGCGAGTCGGAATCGAATTCCAAACCTGACTTGGTGACGACAGTACAGAACTCGTTGTATGTACTAGCATATTCAAATCTTAACGCGTTCCCTACTCGAGAATACATGAGATCCGATCGTTCCGTGACGTTTCGGCAAATCAATATGTCGCAACCAGATAGTTCATTTAACACATACATCTCCACACCCTCCAAATAGACTGAATCTAATTTGATGTTTACCTTAACCATTTTTTGTACAGTTTTCACACTATCGCTTGAAAAGCCTTGCAATGTCACGGGACTCGGGAGAGGGATAGTAGTTAACAAATATTGATTGGCTAAGTTTTCTGCTATAATGGAGCAACTACTGCCAGTGTCTACGAACGCGTCATGAGTGAAATCGTGAATTTTTATAGTTTCGCAAAACTTATCCTTCGAATTTGGGAAAGATACCCGTTTTGTTTCTTGTTTTTCATGTTTATTCACGTTCAGATTCATAGACGCGTTTGCATTCTTTTTATAGCAGATAGATTCATGATGTCCCCTTTTCCCACAAAATGCACACTTAACACTACATTGAAATCTTTTATGATTGCCCCCGCAATTAAAGCACTCGAGAGGCTTGCGCTGTTGGGATGATCCTGCACTTTGTTGATTAGAGCTAGAGGGTAGCGAGACCGGGTTGGTGGAAAGAGTTACGGTCTGAGACGACGTTTGATTCGAGGAGGACAGTTTAGCAGTATTTTCGCGATTTGTAGTACATTGTGATGTGACAACTTTCGCAGTTTTTGAACGATACGTGCGACTATGTAAAAATCCTGCTAAACTGTCGCACGTTTGAAAGTTGCTCGCTTCTACTGACGCGCTGATGTTACTGTCTCCAATGTTTCCGATTATAATCGAATTGATATCACTATCCGAGAAATTAAGCCGTAAGCTATCTATTTTCGCCTTTTGCTCAAAGAAGAACGCGTACAATAATTCATTCTCTGCCGGTTTTCGTTTAACAATTTCTTTAAGCAATTCATACATATTTCGTTTTACTTGAAAAGTTGACCTAATTTTTTCTTTCCAATCTACCCACATCCAAGTAGTCCAACTATGATCGTTACGTAACAGTGAATCGTACCAAGTTTTTGACGAACCTTTCAGCTTATTTAGAGCTTGATAACGGATCATACTGTCAGTCCACGAGAATGTACTCGCATAAGATTCTATCACATTTAGCCAGGCGGTGACTTTATCGCGCAGGGGGTCAAATTCCGGTATCATGTTATGCAGTGTAATAGAAGTTGTACTCACAGTTTCAGTCCCAGATTCCTGTAGTACCTTTTTCGACTTCCTTTTGTGTCTTTTCCGTAGAGGAGGCGAGGGCGTGCGCGCCTCGCGGCTCGAGCTGCTGGAACGGGAGCTCGGGCTAGGGCTCCGCCTCGAACGCGCCCGTTTCTTTTTATGCTTACTCATTATTAGTGGGCTAATCTAAAGTCCCTACACACTTCTGATATTAAATGAAGTAACTCCAGAACTCTTTTTATAAATAGGTTTATTTCTCCTAATTGACACAAATTACAGCTTAACTTAATTTTAAATGTTCACGCTAGCAAATTCCAAAAAATAATGGCCCGCGCCAGTTGGTGCGCAATCTTTTATTGACTCGGTCGCGCGGTGGTACTGATTTCTATGTCAGGTTCCAGTCGTCGTCGCTAGGGGGCGCCTCATGTTGCTAACAAATCTTTGAATTTCGGTCTAAATACTATTTCTAATATTTATTTAAGTCAAAGAAGTCTTGTGATTGAATTCTGTGTATATCTTGCGAGAGGATGAATAAATAACCATTGTATAGACAGTACTTCAGTGTCTCTGAGTGTGGACTGCCTTAAACCCTTCTGGGGTGCAATCCACACTCACCCTCTCTACTCCCCATCTACATCGTAATTATTACCGGGCAGTGGACACGATTCTCAACCAACAACCACGGCTCGGCAAAAGCACAAAAAAATACCAATATTGAATAACATACATACATACCTACATACACGCCTTTATTCCCAAAAGGGGTAGGCAGCAGAGCACATCAAACTTAGGTTCCAGCGCCATTTTTAGCATATGTGGGTGTTAAAGATCGACAAAATGTGATATTGCAGTGATAGGTTGCCAGCCCATCGCCCACAACACACTTCAACCTCCACGGGAAGAAAGGGAGTGGTGAAATTCTAACTCGACATCACACGGGGATATTGAATAAAACCATGAAAATTTGGATTTTCTTATTGATACCCCGATTTATTGAAGCTCACCGTATATGCATAGCAAGATCTAGGTAAAAAAAACTTCTTGAAAACTCATCTGGTATGTGCAGAGCAATACTACTTATTATATTATAACCTAGCGATCATTTGAATAATAAAATTGTGTAACCTTTTTTGTTATAGTCTCCAAAAGATTAATTCCAAATAAACACATAGGTAAGCTGTAACCAGCAATTACTAGTATATGGGAAAAGCATCGAAAATTTAGTTTTTTGATCAACAGGAACTCGCTACCTAAACCTTAATTTCTTTCCCAAAATTCCGATATCTGGTGATGACATTTTGACCGGTATTTAAAGTTATAAGTCGTAAGTAATTTATTTGCTCAACAGAGGGTTTACAGTCAGACGATACACTAGGTAGGTGTCGCTCTTACATTCACTGATTTAATTATAAAATATGAATATGCCCTTAATATCTTTGTACTTTCTGTAAGCGTATGTTTTAAATATAAAAAAGTATGATTAAAAAAAAATCAATTTTTTTTTTAACCTGACTGTGGCTATAATAGGACGGACCTAATATAGCGGTCGAATTGCGTGGTTGGAGGGTAGCCTGGGGAAAATCCAGGGGAAGCCTCCGGCACAACCACGCGAGGAAGTTTATACACTGGAATACTCTACGAGTTTGCGCTCCAGTGACATTGGTTGAACGGTATCAACCGAATCTAACTCGAACTACTGGGAGTTTTATCGCTGGTTAGCTAAAACCTAGCCTAGCTGAGAAGAGTCCAGCAAGAAACTCAGCTAGGCCCGACTTGGGTCGGACTGACTCTACCGTGCACAACTAATGTAATGACCTAATTAATTATTATTGTTTTTTTATTACTGTTTACATTAACCATTTGACTTGTAACTATGGGGTTATCAATAAAGTATTGTATTGTATTGTATTGTACCCGGTATGCGGCGGTACCGGGACGAATAGGGATGTGTCTGTGTTGTCGCGATCTCGCGGTGAACGTCCCCGCCGGCGGGAACACCGAAGTGTACGCGATGTGATGGACGCCGAAAGCGCAGCGTTCCATCTTTCGATGGACGCTGTGATTTCGTCGTCCGGGTCCGTGAGTGTTTGCCTAGGACGCCGGACCGTGCGGCCCCTAATCAGTGAGCGCTGAGTAACGACAGAGGGGGGAGGGATGGGAACGTAATCAACAGCCTTCCTAACTAACAGATTCCTATGGTGGGGAGCGTTGTCAAAATAACAAAAAATGGTTCTTTCAAACACGCTTAAAAATGGCGAATTTTGTTTGAAAAATGAACGCGCGTAGTGCCTTATCATGACAAAATCACATTTATCCACAGAAAATTACCCATGAACCGCGCGGTTAAACTGTTTTTTTTTTTCGTTTTTAATTGTTTATGGTCAGAAAAAAAAAAAAAAAAGTTTAAGAACGTAAGTGATTTAATTTATTTAAGAAAAAGTTAACATTAACGGTAACCGATATAGCCTTCTGAATCGCTAAACTCAAGTGGCAGTGGTCGGGCACATTGCACGTAGAACCGATGGCCGTTGAGGCGGAAAGGTTCGAGTGGCGACCACGTACCGGAAGGCGTAGCGTGGGTACACAAGGTGGACTGATGACCTGGTAAAGGTCGCGGGAGTACGCTGGATGCGGGTGGCGCAGGACCGGTCATTGTGGCACTTTTTGGGGGAATACTATTTCCAGCAGTGGACATCTTTCGACTAATATGATGATGATAATTTTGATGAAAGATTTAAATTAAATAAACGTGTTATAATTACTTTGAACACCGCTTTAACTGTAAAATGTAGTGTGAAAGTGAATACCGCCTATGATAGAAGTCGTAGAAAGAATGCATACAGCTATATCAAAGTATATATGTACATTACTATTTAGTATCACCGCGACATTAGGTATGTCATAAAATGGTTTCTGTAATGTCTTTTTATATTACCCTCACGTGATTGAAAAAGCTTTACCTAGGCGGAAACCGGGACTGCCTGACTCATCTCTTATGCCCCTAACCCCTTCCCCTTCCGCGCGTTGGCAATAATACACTATTAATTAATTCATAATTAACTTCCAGCGTGCTCCGCCCGCGTATTAAATATTACAAATATAGAGTAGAACAATAGTATAATGTAATATAAGATTAGTGTTTTAGTCCCAGTTGATGATAAATAACTATAATGCGCAATTTTTCTAACAAAATCATCATCATCATCATATCAGCCGAAAGACGTCCACTGCTGGACATAGTCCTCCCCCAAAGAGTGCCAAAGTGACCGGTCCTGCGCCACCCGCATCCAGCGGACTCCAGCAACCTTTACCAGGTCATCAGTCCACCTTGCGGGAGGCCTACCCACGCCGCGCCTTCTGGTTCGTGGTCGCCACTCGAGAACCTTTCCGCCCCAACGGCCATCGGTTCTACGTGCTATGTGCCCCGCCCACTGCCACTTAAGTTTACACAACTTAAGCGATTCGGAGGGCTATATCGGTTACCTGGGTTCTGCTGCGGATAGCCTCATTTCTGATGCGATCACGCAGAGATACTCCCAACATAGCCCTCTCCATAGCTCTTTGGGTGAATTTGAGCCTTCTTATGAGGCCCATAGTAAGCGACCACGTTTCAGTGCCATATGTCATCACTGGCAACACACACTGGTCAAAGACTCTCGTCTTGAGACACTTGCGGAATATTGGACGAAAAGATGTGCCATAGCTTCCCGAACGCTGCCCAGCCGAGTCGGATTCGACGATTGACCTCTTTCTCGAAGTTGGACCTACCTAACTGGATAGTTTGTCCTAGGTATACATAATCGTCTACAACTTCGAGTGTAAAGTGTCCGATTGTAATGGGAGTTGGTACTACATGGGTATTTGACATGATCTTCGTCTTATCCATGTTCATTCGTAGACCAACTCGTTCGGAAGCTTTATTGAGGTCATGGAGCATCGTACTTAAGTCCTCCATGGTCTCAGCCAAGACTCAGCATTATATCGTCAGCAAACCGAAGGTGAGTGATGTACTCGCCGTTGATGTTGATGCCTAGCCTTCTCCAGTCCAGAGTTTTGAAAACGTCCTCCAGTGCAGCGGTGAACAGTTTTGGAGAAATAACATCTCCTTGCCTGACTCCTCGCTGCAGCGGAATAGGTTTCGAGTTCTGGTCCTGGAGTCAAACTGACATAGTGGCGTTCTCGTACAAACACTTCAGCACTTCGATATAGCGATAGTCAACTTGGCACCGCTGGATAGACTGTAGTACAGCCCAGGTTTCAATCGAATCGAAGGTTTTCTCGTAGTCCACGAACGCTAGGCAGAGGGGCAGGTTATACTCCTCGGTCTTCTGTATAACCTGACGGAGCGTGTGGATGTAGTCTACGGTACTAAAGCCTCTTCGGAAACCGGCTTGTTCGGGAGGCTGGAAGTCATCTAACCTGCGTACGAGACAATTTGTAATGACCCTCGAAAACAGCTTATAGACATGGCTCAGAAGTGAGATGGATCTGTAGTTCTTCAGCAGGGTGTTGTCACCCTTTTTGAAGAACAGCACAACCACCCCTCCGTTCCATGCCTTTGGAGTTCTCCCTTCCAGTAAGACGGAATCGAATAACTTGTGAAGGGCCGTAAGGACTGGTTTTCCACCCGCCTTCAGGAGTTTGGCTGTTATTCCGTCTTCACCGGGTGCCTTGTTGTTCTTGAGCTGTTTAAGAGCCATTACAATCTCGTACAGGCTGATGTCCGGGATGTCGTCGGTATAGTGCCGGGTTAGTCTAGCTCTAGGGTCTTCCGCCCGACCAACTTCGGGTCTGCGTGTTGACGTGTAACACACACGTCTAACAAAATAACTAAAATCTGACATTATGGAAACTATACATGAAGTAGCTGTCATATCAATTATGGTAAATTACCTATGTCACTTCGCGTATTATCTAATCTGCGTTCGGACCATACTCAAAGACAGAAAATGAAATGTAATATATACTCGTAGTCGCTGAATGTAAGTGGGCGCGCGAGTCCGCTGGTTGCGGGTGGCGCAGAACCGGTCACTTTGGCACTCTTTGGGGGAGGCCTATGTCCAGCAGTGGACGTCTTTCGGCTGATATGATGATGTATGTATACGTAGGCAGAGATAGGTTACTAGTATAGGTCAATCAAAAACTTTTTTTTAAATCGGCGATATGTGTAAACTATTGAAGAAGTGTAAATGTTATGGCAAAGAACGTCACCATGTCAGAAATGCATTTAATTCATAAATTATCCGGCTGTACAAATGAGTATTTCCCACAAAAATATTTTCAAATCCTTTACTATTCACAGTGATGAGTATAAGAAACTAAAAAACAGGACCAATTAAAACATGAATACGAGTAAAACGATACGATTGTTGTATACTGCAGATAAACGACTTATTTGCTCTTGACGTTTAAATAAAGTAACTCTTCACTTCCTCATTTTTACACTAAATATTTTTTTCAGTATTTGTTAAGTTTGAGTTGACAAAGAAAAAAATGTTTTTTCACTTTTGACGAGTGATCCAAAATGTATGAAAAATCGTCAACACAGATGGATGATATTAAATCGTTCTAATGTAGATGTTCAATAAAATTCGAATATAGTTTCAAGTATTTGACACTTTGAATAAACCTTACGATAGGTGAGAATTCAAAACACATTGTCTTGTCCTGCGGTTCAATTATATCATATTTCTGAATTTGTCAGAAGAATTTGGTTCTTCAGGTTTGTAGGTCTGCTCCGTCATAATATATGTTGATAATATACAGGACTTGTGTTAGTTAGTACCCCTAGTAGTCATTAGTAGTCATTTGAAACGTGTTGTGCGCTTCAAAATGAAGCTTTTCGAATAAAAACCACTTTTGTAATAGAACCGTAACTACGGGAAAGTAGTCGTTATCAAAATAGCACAAAGTAATTTCTCTAGTATAAAATTATCCCTTTAAGCATACATAATTTGAACACCGAGGGAAGTGCCGAGGAAAATATTATGTGTAAGGGCATCTTCTATAATTGTAGTAATTCATATCGAATCTTAATAACACCAGACAATAGATAATAGCCCCATACCCAGGTTATAAGAGACAGACATTGCCAATATGTATGTGAGAGAGAAGGACAGGAGATATTAATAAAGAACTTTCCATGATGTCGTTGTTTCAATGGTTTGCCCTATCATATGTAAATTTACCGTAGAAAACGACAATAATTCGAGCCATACTTACTTTCAATTGTGTAGAAGAGTTTGATGATAGAATGTATATAAAATGTTAACTATTTAACGGCCAATATTTGTAAATAATATATCGTTTTCAAGAAACTTTAACTAACGGTTCGCATTAGATTTAAATTACATGGGTTTTCTTTGAGTTCCGAGGTACCAACTTAACTACACTGACATAAAACGCAAATCAGTCATACAATACCATTTTTCCCGGTTTTTGTGGCTTTGGTAGAATTCAAAAAATGTGCTATTTATAAAAAAATATAATTATACCTACTCGTATTAATGCAATCAAAATTACAAAACAATCGCACTTTCCAATATGATTCCTCCATTCCGATAAATCTATATCGCGTTTCTTTAAGTAAACACGGTAGGTACGGCCTAATTGCGCAGTCACCGTGTATTTAACAAAAGAGAATAAACACCATACTTTTACCACCGAAATAGGCCATTTTGTGTAAGCACGCCTCAAACCCGGCTGAGTGACCCGCAATTTTGCTTAATTCGTAGCCTTAATGCCAATGGGAATAAAAGGTTCACCGACAGCCCCAGTATTTTCTGATCGCAGATCAAACAATTGTATAAGTATTTCATTCTGAATGAGTTTATTATTGATTTAAAGAACGTGAAATAAATTTAATGTTATGTATATTCGTGAGATGGAAATTCTTTGTGGGGTGATGTGGAATTCCTGTAGGAAATTCCGTGCCAAACAAAAAATACCTGGTGTAAAAACACCACCTGCTGCTGTATGGGCTGACACCGCAGTTCTCTTATGTACCAAGCAAAACTATTCGTTATTGTTTTCTTTAAGCTTTAAGCGTTTCTGTGGACACATCAAATATTATTATTGTTATATCGAGCCCGTTATGTCCCACTACTGAGCAAAGGCCCAATTGGGTAAAACATATTATGCCAACTAGTCCAGTCAATGAACTGACAACTTGTATGGAAAAAATGACAATTTTGGAAATAATTTATATTAGCTCATTTTTTATGTGTAACTGATATATCATTTAAATAGTTACCCAGCGACAAAATCCGACAAAATTTCAGACATCAAAAAAATGATAAATTAACTAGCTACTGAAAAGTCAGAAAAAATATTAATCAATATTTTTGTCTTTATTTTGGTTCATTTATATTTGCTCTATAATATTCAAGATAAATCGTACAAAAAAAGACAATGCATGCTTCATTTAAATCTACATAATTACTTCCGGGTGGATAGTTTGCCGGATTCTTGAATATATCATCTTAGAACAACATTTTAAAACGAAATCAACAAAAAAAACGCTATTATAAATTAATGTTTTTCAAAACCGTATTTTGCCTGGAGTAAACTAACATATTAGATGAATGAAATTTGGTCAAAGTACCAGTTGGTAAACGAGATATTGCTTAAACATGAATATGCCAAACATAAGGTTTGCGTAAGAATTATTTGTCAAGTGTTAATTTGGCAAACGATTATTTGGCAAATTAAATTCTAGGAATATTTTTTTGGGAAGTGATAATTTGTCAATTTTTTTTTGGTAAACAGGTAACCCGTCGAGACATTCCACAATCCCGCATTAGTCTGGGACCATTGGCTCCCAGACTAATACAGTACTGATCATAAGTACTTGATTTTGTCATTTCTCGTGGCAAATTCGTCACCTATCTTAATAGGATCGGGATCCGTACTTCCGTAGGCCATGTATTCGGTCTTCGCGAAATTTAGTTTTAGATCACTGTTCTCTAGCGAGCCTTTCCATTAGTTCACCTTAGGCTCTTTTGCCTGGTTTTCCTCGTCTGTTAGTGCGATGTCATCTGCGTACATGAGCAGCCAAGGTGGCGTATTTCGTATTTCCGACGTGATGGTGTCAAGCACCACACTAAACAGAAATCTGTGGGGCCATTTTGCGGCGCTAATTAGACATCTATGGTTTTTTCGTTCGCTGTAGCTAGCAAATAAAGAATAATAAGAATGCCTGAGACTTGGTACTACGAAATATCTCACAACTTTTTACGGCGGAAGAGTTGCGAGGCTTGGCCTCTTTTTTACATGGAATGTTTTTTTATGAGATCTCACTTCTTTTTGTAGCTTATTGCGTTATCAATACATACAAATTATGAATGCTGTCCCATTCTTGCTTTTATTTTTTTTTGTCCCATTCGCTGCATTTCAATCATTCATGTTTTTAGGTTAGCTAATTACGTAATAACTTAAGACATCCTTCTGTCTTAAGTTAT
This sequence comes from Epinotia bilunana, assembly GCA_947049275.1. Taxonomy (NCBI): domain Eukaryota; kingdom Metazoa; phylum Arthropoda; class Insecta; order Lepidoptera; family Tortricidae; genus Epinotia; species Epinotia bilunana. The sequence goes on from OX346256.1 coordinate 8,913,520, forward strand.
TACGTAATTATTTAGCTAACCCTTAAGTAGGGACTGAATAAATTAACCGACTTGGTATTACTTGGATCTCACAACTTTTTACGGTAGAAGAACTGAGTTGCGAGTTTTTTTTTTTTACAAGTTACGTTTGATGGCAACTCATTTAAGATTTCTAGGCACATCCGTGGTACATTCGAACAGCAAGAGGACGCTCACGCGGATGAGCGCGGCTGCCGCTCGCTCGGGGGCATTCACCTCTGCGCCTCTTTGTCCCATTTACTGCAAATATAACTTTGTAAATTCTATATGTTTATATGTGAAAACAAAGTTGCAGTTGGTGTATCTAGAAAACTGAAGTGAAATTGCATTTTTTTTTGACTTGATTTATTTATACACTAAACACTAATTGTATTCTAAATTTGAAGCTTCTCTATCTGCTAGAAGTGCCTTAGACTTTTGATGATCGGTGAGTCAGTGAGTGACAAAATTAAGAAACTTTGACTAGTTATAATTCTTAAACCACTGGTTCAAATTGGATGAAATTTGAAATATATCGTGGTTATACAATGCGTGCTTGGTTACTGAAAATTCAGGCTTCTAGTTTTATCCACAACGAAGTTATAGGGGGGTCGAAAATGGCCTGAACTGCTTTGAAAAAAGGATGGTACGGCCGTGCCGCTCGCTGTTTTGCTCGACTTGGTGGGGGCACTGCCGTGCCCCCAGATCTCTTGTTTGCATTTAACATGACAGTAGCAATACACAGCAGCCTGAAACTTTTTTCGAAACCGATAATGGTCCTAAATTATACTTTTCGTATCACCGTTACTTACACGCTGTATATACTTGTGTTGTACAGCTCATTGGTTTTCTTACATACACTGACTGAAGCCCTCAAGTAATGGATACCAATTGAAAAGGAATAAAATCCAATTCTAGACAAAAGCTTGGAACATTTCTTTGGTTTCCGTGCCACTCGTTTCTCCACTATGCACGGAATATAATAAAACGTGTATCGTAGCCCAACCGAATGGAAAATTGAATGAGTAAGTAAGCATTGTTTAACTTACGGAGTTCAAGATTGATAGAATGGATATAAACTTATTGTTATATGGGTAGAAAACCCATTACAAAAGGTACTTGGTGACATTAATCTCAGACCTGGAATATTAGCCTGGAATTTCAACAACAATACCTGCCGCTGCCGCCTTCCATAAATTTAGATACTTAAATATAGTGTTTACATCTGTTATTTCACCGGCATGGCGAGGCAACGATGGGAATTAAAGTTCTTGCAATTAGTTATACTTGTAAAAAATATATTGATGACTTTTTATCACGGTTTCTCATTCCATCTCACCAGCGGGCGTAGCACGGTTGCCATTTTATCACTTATCGTTGTGGATAAGGCATCCGTCACTCTCGCACTCGTATACATGTCAGAGCGTGATGGGCGTCTTTACCACAACGATAAGTGATAAAATGGCAACCATGCTACGCCCACAGTAGACCTTCATACGTTAGATCGCCGAAAATGTTAATTACCTTCCCAGGTCTCATTGTTCATAATATAATCATTTCCTGTACTTGTGTGTCATAACCAAGAGTTCCACAAGAAAAAACCTATAATAATCTTTAACCTGCTAGGTAATGCCCTCAAATCGCAAGCAACATTTACGCAAGTCTAATATTATGTATTGATACATGTAATTTCCTCTATTCCTATTCCGCCCGCGACTTCGTCCGCGTGGAACTCGTTTACATCGTTACAAACTTTCGTCTTCCATTTCGCCCCCTTAAAGGATGATTCCTGGGATGAAACGTATTATATTTTTAATCTAGGCTATTACACTATATTTATGTATACTAAAATTCATCTTAATCCGTTAATCCGATTTTGCATGATTGGGTAACAAACATACCAACTTCTAAACTTGCGATTAGTAATATTAGTTTGTAGGATTTTTTGTGTTTATTGGAATGTGTTTTTTACGGATGTTTTATTTTGGTTTTAGAACTGAAAACTAATTTACCTGCTTAAAGACCTGTTAAATTGAGCGATGTTGGTGGTCTTTAAGTAGCTTTTATCATTGAAAGTAAGCTCATTTATAACAGTACGCTTATTGACCAAGATAAATTTGTTTGAAGTGGGATAAGAGATACCAAAATAGCATACAGACGAAAGGTTAATGAGATGAAAAACTTATTGGGCTATAATTATGTAGGGTATATACAGGGTGGACGTTTTCCATGAACCTTAAAGAAAATATATTGTCATATAAGCGCAGTGTAATCAAATAAGTAGTAATGATTACACAAAATACTGCAAACACTAAAAAACAAAAAAGCATTTGAATTATAGTGCCAATCGACGAATTAGTCATCTTTGTAACTGTAAACGTTTACCACGACAGACTTGCTTCTCGATAATATGTCAATTTTACTGTTACTTATTCAGGGTTCAAGCAAAATTTTACTTTTCGGTGACAGTAATTCCTGTCATCCCTTAAAAGTTGTTTACCAGTGATGGCATTGGCCTTATTCTCCGTTAGAAATGTAATAAGCAGAGCAAAAGTTAAATGAACTCTAACTAAACTGGAAAAGTAGAGAGGAGGACGTAGATAGTACTTATAAAAAGCATACTAATACAAGAAGTACTATCTACGTAATAGTACATTGTGATACAAGTGAGGTATGTTGATAATTACATCAGAGGTGGAATTATCACGCGAGCCGCAGGTAAGCGTCATAAGAGAGCCGAGGATGTAATTTTCAAAGCTCACGCGTTTCATACCACGTTTTTCAACACATTTTGCGAGGAAAAAATCCTTTTCTTAAGATGAAAATGTTATAGGCCTGCCATGTTATTTTCTTTACTTATTAATGGCAACAGGTATTTACAGACATGTTGTATCCATCACCAAGAATTTCCGGGGGCGTCCATTCTTTTTATCACTTTTCTAGTCACCACGAAACAACATTTTTGTTAATAACCAAACACGCATTAACAATGTTTACAAATATCTGTGAAATAACCTATAATTGCGCGCAACAGTTTTTTTCGTGAAGTTAGCGCAGTGCGCGCGCATTAGATGAAATCTCTAAACAGCCAATACAAGATAAAATAAATGTTATCGTTTTAAAATGTTATCTTCGTTAATTCATGTAAAAAGTTATCAAAAGTGAATATTTTTACTAAATTAAACGTTTCTATATCATATCCAAAAAGAAATAGTCAATTAATTAACAAAAATAATTTAATTTGTTTAGACGAGTAAGAATCCTTTTGCCGAGTATAAAAAAAAGCTGTACATTCTGTACAACCCGGTTAATTTAAGAATGCACCGTGTGCATGCATATATCTTGCCGCAAGGTGCCAACGTGACTTAATCGGGATATAGTTAACCATAACACACAAGTGTCGTAATGTTATAAAACCCGCGTGTTTAATATCCAGGATTATGAGCCTAAAAGTGACACAATAAGAGGTACGTTACGAGCAATTGTGTTGAAAACATTTCTTCTATGTTATTTGTAGAACAAAAAGTATACATATGTTGCATATTATCGCTAAAAACAACCTATATTGAACAAATATCTACGGATAAATATATCTTAGAAAAACTTTAACAAAAAAGCGTAGAAGCCCGTCAAAAACATTTTGCCGTTGTTTCTATTTGAGGAGGGATACCGTTCAAGTGTCGTACAGAGTAAATGGGGGTCCGTAAATCCGGGCCGTTGAGTACTCGAAAGTTTACGGGTACCGGATTTCAAGAAAATGGCGTGTCATATACAGCGCGCTACATCATTCTTAGTTGTGCCGATTTACGCTCGGCTCGAGGGCTGGGAATCGGTTTTCGAACGAAATTGTTGAATAAATTTAGCTTTGATACAGTCTGCGGCGAAAAATTGTGAAACAACTTCAGTCCGGTTAGATTAGCTTTTAAAATGTTTGGAGAGAAATTTATAGGCTTATGCAAAATAGGAAGACTGCCAAAATAATGAAGGCTGGCTACCGTAGTTTCATGTGCACGAAATATACATATGAAAGTCGCTGTTGAGTACAGTTCATGTACATTAAAAAAAAATAGGATTCAAGACAATATTGATTAGCCATTTAATTGATAACCAAATATTTGTTTGGTGCTGTTTAATATTAAATATTCCTAGAATATTAGTACAGCTATTTGTACCCTCTCTATAAAAGCAGAATAAACAATGCACTCTCCGAATTAGCAAGGATTGAGTATCTACTCGTGATATGCCTATTTAGTGGTGGTTATCAAATTGTAATCAGTTACAGTTGTTTATATAAATGAACATTGCGTGTTTAGGAATCTATCAGCAAAATAAATCAATACATTCAATACCACGGCATAACTCACGCATACACCTAATAAATAATAACCATTTTAAGCAAAGCCAACTAAGTATTATAAAATTATAATCTTCTTCTTTCAAGTTTGCACATAGGGTCAAGGTTTATAAACTTTTAAAACGATTCCTTCATTTTCACTGTCGTTGGCCACGGTATTGATAATTATTACTGATAGGTACTGCTAAACTGAACGAATAGTTTGTGAATTTGATTTGCATAAACTCACAGAACAATGGTTATGGTTGCTTTACTTCCAGTTCATAGTTTTAAATTGGTACATAATTAAATTATACGGTTGTCCGCGACTTCGTCCATGGTAAACAAATTAAAATTATAATCTTAAGAGATGGTAAAATACTTTACACAGGCGCAGTGTCAATTATCGCAATTCTATAGAAACACACTCCCTTTAACGGATGATGACAAAGTATCATCCTTAGCCAATCTTATTTGGGTCAGGCGATTAAGCGTGAAACCGTTACACACAGACAGAGTTCGGTACATTATTAGTATGAATAATATGGATTAGTTATTAGTATGGGTGTTATTTTAAGTCGCACTTTATGCAAATGAAAGGTATGCGAAGGATCACGGGTTACTATACAATAGTAAAAAAGCGAGGTCATGGTCTTTGGGGCCGGCTGTAAGATCCCAGATCATATGCCCCCAGTTACATTGGATGGTACCTCTACAGAGAGTAAATCAGTTTAAATACCTAGGGCACCTGGTAACGGCTGCCCTCAAGGATGATGAGGCCGTTGACAGGGAAAGGAGGGCATTGTCACGGAGAGCAAATATGATTGCCCGCAGGTTTGCACGATGTTCACGTGACGTAAAACTGACACTTTTTAGAGCGTGCTGTACAAGTTTCTACACGTGCAGCCTGTGGGCTAGATTCACCAGGACTGGTTACAATGCCCTCCGAGTACAATACAACAACGCATTTAGGGTACTGTTGGGGCTGCCTCGATACTGTAGTGCATCAGGGATGTTTGCAGAAGCACACGTAGATTGTTTTTACGCAACAATGCGAAAAAGATGTGCCTCCTTGGTGCGCAGGGTGAGAGCCAGCACCAACAGTATCCTGAAAATGATCTCGAGCAGACTGGACTGTCCATACATGAACTGGTGCTGTACAGTCTCAAGTGGAGGTGTTCAGCAGTGATCCATGACTGGACAATAATGTACTCAATTTTATAAACCTTAGTTATAAGTAAAACATAAAATGTGTAACTAACAATATGTGGATCCTGGTTATCTAAATAAAGAACTTTATTATTATTATTATTATTATTAATAGCAGAATGGATTCCGATATCCATTCTGCTATGTTGTGTTTATGTCTATAGGTTCTTTTCACGTATCGGAGAAATGGTTTTTCAGCCTGATATTTATACATGTTAAATCCGTCTATTCAGAAAATAAGATAAACTCTCTTCTCTCCGACAGCCCACGATGTTGCACGAACTCAGCGTTGCAAGCTTTAAGGTTGAATTAAAAATGAATATATCGAAAACGCAGCTCATGACTAACAGCAATCTTCAAAGAATCGAGGTTGATGGGCAGGAAATACATCTATTTGAAACAGCTAGTCTCTTTCAGGAACAGTCAAGACAAAGAAACTGAAAGACGCATTGACAATTCCTGGAAGAGCTACTGGTCCATGAAAAATCTGTTGAAGAAAAACCTTCTATTGTATCTTAAACGGAAGCTTTTTGAAATGTGTATCCTGCCCATTTTAACGTATGGAGCTCAAACCTGGTCGCTGACCGAAATTAAGAACTCAAAACTCAAGGTTTGCCAGCGTGCAATGGAGCGCAGTGTCTTAGGTATCAAGAGAATTGATTGAGTCCGAAATACCAGACTGTGCTTTGGAACGAGAGTAGCAGATGTGGGCAATAAGACCGCCTTGCTTAAGTGGAACAAGGATGGCCATATTTGGTGTATAGGTGGGCTCATACGGCTACTTGATGGTTGCCACAGGACGGACACAGTCGGCGAGGCAGGCCCGGGCGAAGATGGCGGGATGACTTCGACGCGTTTACAAGTGATTTTCCAAGGATTACGGGTGACAGAGACGATTGAATCCAGAGCAGTAGCAGAGATTCCTTTGCGTAGCAGTGAAACACTATAACAAGCAAACAAAAAAAGTAGTTTCCCACTACCCGTTAAAATGCAAAACGATGAGATGCTGGGAGTAAAAAAACTTTAAGACATAATAGTTCTTCAAGACCTTTATCTTCTGACTAATGATCTATTCAAATTTAAGACGCAATAACTCATGGCCACTGCCAAAAAAACGACGCTTTCAACGATGAATACTCTTTCTATACAGCACGGAACGGAACGATGGACTTTCCCGCAAGAGGAGGACGTATCTGTATATGTTCACCATTGTCATTCATCTTGGATCGCTTTATTTCAGAAATCTTGTATTAGTATGCTTTTTATATTTCTGAAATAAAGCGATCCAAGATGAATGACAATGGTGAACATATACAACAAATTTCATCGCATAGTCCATTTGTCAGTGCGCTATAAGAAAGCTGTCACCGAGACAGTATATTTTGCTTTCTAATTGGCGCGGGATGCCAGGATGTGGGGCGGTACGCTTGCAGTACTGCGCGCTCCGCTTCCGTGTATTTTAATACTATACACTTAAATCCAGGCGACATCAGTAAACTGTCGGTACAGGACAAACTACCGCTTACAGATTTCGCTTTTTGGAATGCGGAAGTGCCTTTAGGAGCGTGTTTTGCTAGAGATACACGAGTGGCAGCGAGCAGGGCCATAAGGCCGGGGCCACACTGGTTGTAGTCCAGTCAATGAACTGAAAACAGAACTTGAATGAAAAAAAAAAAGAATTTGGTAATAATTTATAATAGCTATTTTTTTCTGTGTCACGGATATATTATCAATGAAATAGTTACCAAGCGACAGAATCCGACAAAATTTCAGACATCATCATTATAAATTAAATAGCTACTGAAAAGTCAGAAAAAATATGAATAAATATATTTGTCTTTATATCGGTTCATTTACATTTGCTCTAAAATATTCAAGATCAATCATATAAAAAAGAGAATGCATGCTTCATTTAAATATACATAAATACTTCCGGGTGGAAAGAATGTCGGATTTTTTAATAAAGCTGAAATAAGAAATCAACAAAAAAAACGCTATCATAAATTAATGTTTTTCAAAACCGTACTTTTTCTGGAGTATAGGGTGATTAGCGTCGCGGCGTCGATCTCAGTACATCAAGTCGCCCAAGTTGTACTGAAATCGTCGTCGCATCGCCAAGCGCCCCACCAATGCGGCCTCACCCTTATACACGCGTAAACTCAAACGCATGCCGTTACCTAGGAGAGTAGGTAGCTATAGACGTGGGCGTTTCTATAATCGCCTGACAGCCCGCAGCTCGCTCCGGCGAATGAGCAGAATTTGTACTTTATATTAAATGCTGGTTGTAATAATCCGAACTATGATTTTTTCAAATCATTAATGTAATTAAGTATTTCAATTATTGATTTAGTCAAATTATTGAACCGTTAAAGTGAACGAATGAAATTGGCTACTATTGTTATGTTGTGATTTCATCAGTCATTGAATGCAATTGAAAAATGCTGTTGATGCTATTACTAATTGTTGTTTATACCTTGTTCTAAAACGAAAATGATCAAGGGCCGGGTCCAAATAAATAAATGTTAGGGGACAATCTTACACAAATCGACCTAGTCCCAAACTAAGCAAAGCTTGAGCTATGGGTACTACTAGACGACGATAAACATACTTATATAGATAAATAAATATTTAAATACATAGAAAACACCCATGACTCAGGAACAAATATTCGTGCTCATCACACATAAAAATGCCCTTACCTGGACTGGAACCCAGGACCTCTTGCTTCGTAGGCAGGGTCACTACCAACTAGGCTAAAGCGGTCGTTGTACTAAACATCGGTATCACTAAACTAGTCTAATAAAACAACTCGAGGTCTAACAAAAAGAGGATACGCTTGTTTTCCATAATTTTACTTGCAATAACGGTAAATGCTATGAGTATAATCAACATTTCTCGTACTATCACATGCAATAATATAATTTGGCATAAAAATCAATACTCATAATCCTTATAATCCATAAATCGGCGTGTACAATCAGAAAAAAACGGATTTTATTGTAATATTACAATTATTCTTTCTCGTACATAATACAAATATGGATTCTAATGATTATGACCACTTATTGATGTTTATGAAAACTTATATTATTGCATTTGATATTACGAGAATTGTTGATTGTCATTTGTCTATTATCCGCTCACTTGGTTTCGGATTTTAAAAAAGGTACCCTAAATTGCTATTTTTTTTAAATCAAAGAAGTCCATACTTCGCTTGGCAACCACAGTTGCCACGATCACTTTAGGGGTGCCCGAAATTGGCAACTGTGGTAACAACAAGCACGTGAGTATGGCATATAATTTTATGATAAACTAAAATGATGGCATTTACTTTTATGGCAAGGGAAAATTATTACAAGTAAAATTATGATATCGCATTGTTATTATGTCCAAGACAATTATGTCTTTTTACATAACCTGTCCAAAGGCCTCAAAAATGAGTTTTTCAGTTCACATGTTCGAAAAGTGTGTCATATTACCTTATCAAGCCTTTTAATATTTAGTAAAATTATACCTTAAGGAAAATATGTATAATTATTCCTTACATATTTATGATACGAATTTTAATTACTCGTATCAAAATTCTTCACAATATTCTACCAATCACACAGTACCTACACATCAATAGTCAATCGGAACGTTGGGTACGTATTTTCCTCTGTAAAAAAAGTTGAATTTGGCATCAATTATTTGTATAATGCTGCATGGTAATAAAATATAAGCATGCATAATTTTACAATCTATTTTGAAATTTAGATATAATACCGTTTACGATCTGTTTTATGATATATTGTATTAATTATATTATATACAAAACAAATATTGTATACTAAATCTAAGCGCCTTATCCATCATGTTCTTAGGGGTCTTAGTTCTAACGTAACGTCTAAATTTTCTGTTAGCAGTTTTTTAATATGGGGGCCACAGTTCTTACCTAATATTTTATTCTGGAAAGCAGTTTATTTTTATGTGGGTCGCAGTTCTAACCTTACCCAGGACCTACTGTTCAGGCAGCGGTTTATTGCTAAAAGGGTCGCAGTTCTAACCTAACGTAACCTACTTTTCTGGTAGCAATTTGTTTTTGGGGAGGGTAAATGGTCTTACCTACCCTAACCTTTGTTACTGATCGTTATTTTATTTGGTTCTTTAATATTATAATTTATATAGGTACGTTTATATATACGTACGGTATAAAGGTCATCATTAAATTAGTTTATTCCGTCCACGTGGAACTCGTTTAAATCGTAGCACCATACAAACTTTCATCCCCAATTTCACCCCCTCCGGGGATGGTTTCCAGGATAAAAACAATCCTATGTCCTTCCTCGGGGACCAAACTATCTTCATACCAAATTTCATCTCAATCGGTTCAGCGGTTTAAGCGTGAAGAGGTAACAGACAGACAGACAGACACACTTTCACATTTATAATATTAGTATGGATTGTTATAATATTTTTAAAAACAAACACCCAGAACATACGTCATTAGACGACCAATCGTTTTATTCAGACTAGCGCAGATGAAGTCACAATAATTCTACGCAACGCACGCTTGACAAAACTTAGAAATAACATTGAAATGTTAATTCAGCGCACTCGCGAGTCAACAGTCTACAACAATAAAGATTAACGGATTAGTTCGGGGCCCGACCTGACGCGAACAGGCTACCGGATTATTATAAATGGTCCTTCAAGATAACTTTTGAAGAAGTCATCTTAGATTTTCCTCCTTTTTTCGTCTCCGAGCGACGTTGTGTATGCTTGATAAACAAATGATCTCGACTCGGGAATAAATTACTTTGTATCTTTATTTTTCTTTTTCCGGGGCAATCATAATGTGAATGTATAAGTTAATGGCAATGTTTGGATTATTCTGGTTCCAAATAAAGGAGCTTGTTATTTTTTTTGATGTTTAGAAATTGTTTAGTCCAAAATATCTTTCATTTCCAATTTTCAACCTAAGGTCATCGGATGGCCTACTGAGAACGTTCGTCAGGTAACTACTATTAGACCATAACTAAGATACATAATATACCTTCTTACATACTTCCAGATCGATTCCTTTGTTACCGAAATTCAGTGCCACTGATGATATCCAAGAGGCAAATCAACACCAGTTACAATAGAAAATACCGAAATCACCACACGCGTGGTGCCTACTATAACTAGGAGCTCCCTTAATACTTCATGGATCCTATCACCCAACTGGATTATTGATAACAATGAGACTACGTTGAAATAAAAAAAGTTTCTGTAAAAAAATAATTTTTGGTACAAGCTTTTATTGCCGACTGTATATTTCTGTATACCATCATCAACTACTAATTGAGACGATTCTAAAGAGCCCAAACTCAACGGGATTACGTGGGTTAAGTACTGAATTCCCCATGGCCACCTTCTGTCTCCATCATCAGATCAGCTCGATGGTACCATAATATTTAATTGTCATCCATACTATACTTGTACCCAAAATTTCAGCTCAATCGGTGAAACTAAATAAAAGCTTGTAATATATTATACGAATCGATTCATTTATGAACAGAGACATCCTACCGTTCCTTAAGGAGGTAAATCTTCCATCACCAGCTCCCCTGTATCAACCTGAAAAAACACAACTAACTCCTAACCATTAAGTAGACCTTCCATCACCAGCTCAACAAATACATGTAGGGTGCATGTGTAAAGGTCTTATGAACCATGAAGGGCGAATGACAAAGAAATGAAGAAGGTAGAATGACTATGATTTAATGTAGATTTTGTTTTATGAAAAGACATTAGAATAGAAAATAACTAGAAATATGACGCGAATCGGGAAGGTTTAGATTTTTACTATATAAAAACATGAATATTTAAGCTGGGTTAATTTTTAAAACACTATATTTGGGGGCTCATCCGGGATATTTATGGTTAAGGACGGTTACCAATCGGCGCATGGGTGACGAGGTGGTCACCGCGTGCGGCGTGAGTTTCAATATAACGACGATAACCGAACTGAAACCGAAGGCGGCTGGAGTGGATGACCTCACGGTAGAACAGATCAAGTATCTTGGACCTGTGGCGTTATCGTGGCTTCTGGCCTTATTTAACGACTGCTTAGTGACGCTTAGCATACCAAGGTCATGGCGTAAATCAAAGATAGTCGCTCTGCTGAAGCCCGGAAAGTCACCCGATGACGCCAAAAACTACCGCCCTATCTCGTTACTATGCCACACCTACAAGTTGTTCGAGCGCCTGCTACTTAGCCGGTTGACACTCGCAGTTGATCCCCAACTCATCCCCGAACAGGCCGGTTTCCGCCCCGGGAAGGCGTGTACGAGCCAGACACTGAAGCTGACGCAGCACATTGAGGATGGGTTTGAGCATGGCATGGTCACACGTTTGTAGACCTATCCGCCGCCTTCGACACTGTGAACATCGGGATCTTACTGTCAAAAGTTGCAAACGCCACGAAGGATATGGACTTTGTCAGTATCCTTGGTGAACTGCTTCGTAACCGCCGCTTCCAGGTCCATCTCAACACCGGCAAAAGTCGTTGGCGACGCCAAAAAAATGGTCTCCCTCAGGGTAGCGTGCTGGCCCCAACCCTCTTCAACTTGTACACCAACGACCAGCCCAGCCCGCCAGGGATACAACGCTTTCTTTATGCAGACGACCTAGCCTTGGCAGCACAGTGCCGCTCATTTGAAGAGGTAGAGGAGACACTGTCTGAGGCATTGAACCACTTTGGAAATTTCTACAAGGCCAACTGCCTCCGGCCAAACCCGAGTAAAACACAATCCTGCGCGTTCCACTTGCGCAATCATCACGCGCAAAGACCCCTAAATATAACGTGGGAGGGAGCGGCGATTGAACACTGCGCTAACCCACGATACCTGGGAATTACGCTGGACAGGGCACTGACGTACAAAACGCACTGTGCTAACACCCGCATGAAGGTCAGCGCACGTAACAACTTGCTCCGAAGACTAACATCAATAAGCTGGGGATCATCTACGCACACTGTGCGCACCACCGGGCTGGCGCTGTGTTTTTCTGCGGGAGAGACGCCTGCCCTGTATGGCATCGGTCCGTACACGCTGGCCTGGTGACTGCTGCACTCAATGATACCTGCCGCACCATCACCGGATGCCTCAAGCCAATTCCACTCAACAAGCTGTACCCACTCGGGGGTTTCGCCCCTCCTGAAATCCGTAGAGAGGTGGCAAGTGCCGTGGAAAAGGGGAAACAGGAGACTGACCAGCGCCACCCACTGTACGGTCATAACCCGCCATCTGCCCGTCTCAAGAGTCGCAGGAGTTTCACGCGGAACACTAGCCCCCTGCAAAGCGACCCCTCAGATGCTCGCTGCCTGATATGGCGGACACGATGCCCTCCGCCCGACGTCTACGTGCTAGCTTCGGAACAACTGCCACCCGACCACAAGGAGCCATGGCCCATCTGGAGGGCGCTAAATAGACTCAGAACGCATTTTGGCCGCTGTAAGGAAGACATGGCCAGATGGGGACTGCATCGTGGCCAATCAACCCTGCGGTACAGCAACGCAAACCATGGTGCAGCTGATGGCGAGCCCCACATGCCCACACTCTTGCTCGGAACACGACCTGAGAGACGCGACTGCCAGAGCTGTCCACACCGCTGCCCATTGGGCATCTCATATTTGAGGAACCTCGACACGAAGAAGAAAACGATGATAACGACGAAGACGTCTTAAGAGCAACAGCTAGGACAAACGACGACGGGTTCTAGACAACGAATGAGGCGAATCGGAGGACGACTATCACGAAGCACCGGTGGCAGTACCAGTGAACAATATGATGCAGTTATACAAAAGTTCAGGGGCCAATATGAAGCATATTCGATCTCGAAGTTCACTCAAGACATAGAGGCATAGTTATTTATTTGTGTATGTAAGTATTTATTTTATTTATGTATATGTATTTGTGTAAATATGTTGTATATAGGACTACCGTAATGTTATTATTCTTTTCAGTTGTTATTTGCACTGCCCACAATCTTTTCCGCTTTGCCTTAAGGTTTGATTGGTAGAGAATGCCATTTGGCATTAATTCTGCCTTTTGTACGATAAGTTTTCTTTTGAGCAATAAAGTTTAAATAAATAAATAAATAGACGACAATCCAGACATATATCAATGGACTGAGATACAGAAACTTATTGTTGCAAGACGCAGTCTGACAGGCACGGCAGCATTGTGGCTTAAAGCTGAGCGTCCTTACAAGTCTTGGAAGACCTTAAAACACGCTCTACACAAAGGGTTTCCGGATACCCTTGACAGCAAAACCGTTCATGAGATCACGATGGCAAGGAAGAAGAAAAAAGATGAAAGTTGCCTTGATTACCTACTTACTATGAGGGAGTTGTCAAGTCACTGTCAAGTATATTATAGACGGAATTCAGGACGTGGAGACTAACAAGATGATGCTGTACTGAGTAACTTCATATTCAGAGCTCAAAGAAAAACTTAAAATCTACGAGGCCATTAAAGACAAAAAGAAACCTACGCTGTCCAATCAGTATAATGAGACATGGAACCGACAAAGGTCAGCTGATAATGTACCTAATAAGAAGTGCTATAGCTGTGGAGGGAACAATCATTTATCTAATGGAGGTCCACACAGGCAGCAAGGGGTAAAATGTAACCAGTTTGGGCATATTTCATCAGAGTGTTCGTTGGGAGTACTTAACCTGAACAACAAAGGTGAAAATAGTAACAGATGGCCGAAGCAGATGTGTATTCACGCGAATGAATTGAATGACTCTACAATACCGAATGAATTTAATCAACAAGGAGTGAATCAGATGTGCGGATGCAATCACGCAGTTGGCTGCCCATCACTGAGTGACCGGAATGGAACGAGCGGAGAACTACAAATAAATGGAGGCAATTTTATGATGTTGACAGATCGCGGTCGCAGTATGACCAATATGGCGGATACGGCAGACACGATGAACGTCAATCTCAATAAAAACATTGAAATAGTTTCAAGTCTAAAGCCGATGAAGATTATAAGATTATTTGAACAAGATCATCATTCGTTGGTTGATTTCGGCAGTGATTTGAATCTGATTTCGGAGGACTGTTACTGGTCGTTGTGTGCATCGGAGTTAGTTCGGACTGAAATATCGTTGACGGGTTTTGGTGCAGCGCGTGTTAAATCGTTAGGCTACGTGTTGACAAACATTGTGATTGACGATGAGTGTTTTGAAAACATTACGTTTCATGTGGTGCCTAAGAACGTTATGCCATTTTCTATTATTTTAGGTCCGGTTTTGAGGAAACAGGTGGAGCGACTAGTGGATACGTACTAGCCAGAGAAGATATGTGAAGCTCCGATACAGTTGCGTATCATAGTGAAGGATCACGTGCCTGTGGTGCAGCGCCCACGGTGCCTAGCCATTCCAGAACAAAAGGAAGTGGAGCGACAGACTAAGCAATGGTTAGAGGATGGAATTATACGGGTAAGTTTTTCAGAATATGCAAGCACTATCGTATTAGTAAAAAAAGATGGTAGTACTAGGATTTGTATAGACTACAGACTACATACTACAGTAAAAAGATTATGAACTATGAGTTTCCGCTGCCGATCATAGAAGATCATATTGACCAGTTGCTCAATGCTAAGGTTTTTAGTACTTTAGACTTAAAAAACGGGTACTGCCATTTAGGTGTGCATGAGGATTCGATTAAATATACAAGCTTTGTGACTCATCAAGGTCAGTTACAGTTCCTGAAGGCCCCTTTTGGAATTTCCGTATATCCAAAGGTCTCCGTGATCTGGTTGAACAGCGGCATATTCTGGTGTTTTTTGATGACATAATTATAATTTTCATAGCGAAGCCCAAGCAGTAGAAAGATTAATCGTGCGAGCATCACAATATGGACTTGATATTAATTGGAAGAAGACGTGGCTTAGACAGAGAAGTGTGGAATACCTTGGTCATGTCATTGATAATAGAACAGTGAAGCCTTCTCCAGATAAAGCAAATGCCTTAATAGGATTTCCACAGCCTACCACATTATAGCAGTTGCACAGTTTCATTGGGCTTACATCGTACTTCAGGAAATTCATACAGAATTATGCTTCTATAGACAGACCGCTGACGGAATTGTTAAAGGAAAATGTTCCATTTGTGTTTGATTACTCACATAAGAAATCATTTGAAGAATTAAAGTTGATGTTAACAAGCAAGCCTGTGCTAAACATATTCAACCCGGAGCTAGAAACTGAACAACATACTTATGCGTCACTACATGCTTATGCCGCTGTGCTCATGCAGCGAAACCCGGAAGATGGTAAATTGCATCCAGTTCATTACATGAGTAAGAAAACCACTGATCCAGAAAAAAATACAAGTTATGAGCTTGAGGCGCTGGCCATAATAGAGGGGCTTAAGAAGTTCAGACTGTACTTGTTGGGTATGGATTTTAAGATAATTACTGATTGTCAAGCCTTTGGTTGCCAGATGGGTATTGGCTTTGATTGGGGATTGGATTGGGTAGCACCGAACTGGATCACGAATGCGGCATGTGGATGCACTGAGTATACCTCATGTTGGTTTGATCACTCGAGAACTTATAGGACCAGATAAGAAGGGCTCAGGAATTAGATGAAGGTTTAGGGGATCCGTGAAATTCTCAAGGAGAGACCATACCTTCATTACTATGTTGAACGGAGTACTGTACAAAGGGATGCAACTTGTTATTCCAAAGGGGATAGAGATGGATATCATTAAAAAGGTACATGCTAATGGCCATTATGGTAAAAATAAGATGTTGGAGGCAATATCTAAAGATTATCACATTCCAGAGTCAACTAAGAACATTGATGAATTTATTGTGACCGCATTCCATGTCTGCTGGCTACTAGTAAAGCAGGAAAGCAGGAAGGATTCCTAAATTGTTTGGAGAAAGATATTGTGCCCATGCATACTTTGCACATTAATCACATAGGTCCACTATCGGAGACAAAAAAACTGTACAACTATATACTGACAGTGGTCGACGGATTCACCAAGTTTGTTTGGATATTTCCTACCAAAGGAACGACGGCGAAGGAAACTTTAGATAAGCCGCGCATTCACCAGCAAGCATATGGTAACCCTGCTAGAATCATTATAGTGACAAAGGAGCTGCGTTTACTAGCAATGATTTCAAAGAACATTTTGCTATGGAAGACATTTAACATACTACTATTACCACAGCTATTGCAAGGACGAACGGGCAGGTGGAACGAGTACATCGTACGGTCATTTCAGTGTTGACTAACGGCCATTCCCAATAATCAATCCACGGATAGTTTTCCTTACCAGCAGTTACATTTTGACACATTTTCTACGGGTAATCTGTCAAAATGTAATTGCTGGTAAGGAAAACTATCTGTGGTTTGATTATTGGGAATGGCCGTAAGCTGTGTGTTTCTGATCCAGGACAATGGTATAAGCATTTATTTATTTATTTAATCTTTATTGCACAAAAGAATATCCTATGGTACAAAATACGGACTTAAAGCTATAAAGCATTCTCCACCAGTCAACCTTAAGGCAAAGCAGATAAAATATGGGCAGTGCAACTTAATTTAAAACAAAATCTCTTTAACATGTCTAAAGATGGGATGAATAATAGTAGAATACGATAGATTAAAATATAATATGATATAACAATATAACTATTAATAACATTCATATCATACATACATATGAATAAAGATGAAACATACAAATCAGATAGATTATTCTTTAGTTCTGCCAGCAAAGAAACTTTGTAAGGTCTTTTGAAGACAAGCCTGTTTGGAGATTGTCGAATTTTGACAGGGAGACTGTTCCATAGGAGCGGAAGGAAGAGACATGATCGTATTTTCGAAGACAGAAAATGAATCGAATACAATTATTTAGAAGACGATCTAACTTGTCAAGAAGCTCTCTATTCAAGTCATGGTAACACACATCACCATAGTCGATTATGGACAATAATTCTGCTACAACTTAGGTAATTTTCGCGTTATTTTCGATACGGTGGCGGCATTTCCAAGAAAATGTGAAGATTCCTGTAAACAATAATAGTGCGTCATCTTTAAAAAAATATAACAATTCGTGGTAATGTCGGATTTTTTTGGCCTAAGAATCTGTTCATTTTCTTATGCCGACGCTCTAAATGATTTGTTGAGCGATAGGTTGTGCTCTTTTTCAAAATACCACATCCTACTCAATAACTTATTATTTAACCAATTTTAGTATGTAGTTCATCCCTGATCAAGAGATCAATATGTTGTGGAGGAATAAGAGCTAGTCAGTCATCCACATAAGGCCACATGACGTTTTCAAAGAAATATCCTTTGCCTTTGTTCATGGACTAGACAGTGTTCATAATAATAAAAACACCCCTTTTTACCCCTTTGATTTTTACTTCTGAGAAAATAATCTTTCATCATCCTCCTAGCGTTATTTCCGGTTATGACCAAAAGGAGCCCGAAATCCGCTTTGACAATAAATTTGACATAGACACTTGTTTTACGAAAGCGACTGCCATCTGACGTTCCAACCCAGAGAGAAAACTAGCCCATTTTGGGATTAGACCGGTTTCCTCACGACGTTGACCTTCACCGAAAAGCTAACGGTAAATATTCCGTACATAAGTTCCGAAAAACTCATTGGTACGAGCCAAGATACCAATCCACGACCACCGCTTGATAGCCGCATGCCTGAACCAACTAGGCTAGGCTACTGTATTCGCTTCTGGGAAAATAATTAAATGCATTGCTTATTGCATTTTAACTCGTTATCCAGAGTATTATTTAGGTTTCCATGACTTAAGTTGTGACTTTAATAGTACATTGTGATACAAGTGAGGTATGTTGACAATTACATCAGAGGCAGAATTATCACGCGAACCGCAGGTGAGCGTGATAAGAGAGCCGAGGATTGTAATTATCAAAGCTCACGCGTTTCATACGACGTTTTTCAACACATTTTGCGAGGAAAAAATCCTTTTCATAAGATGAAAATTTGATAGGCCTGTCAAGTTATTTTCTTTACTTATTGATGTCAACAGGTTTTTACTCACATGTTGTATACATCGTCAAGAATTTCTAGTGGCGTCCATTCTTTTTATCACTTTTCTAGTCACCACGAATCAACATTTTTGTTAATAACCCAACACGCATTAACAATGTTTACAAATATCTGTGAAATAACCTATAATGGCGCGCATCAATTTTTTTTGTGAAGTGCGCGCGCATTAGATGAATCTCTAAACAGCCAATACAAAATAAAATAAATAATTTCGTTTTAAAATGTTATCTTTATAAATTCATGTAAAATGTTATCAAAAGTGAATAGTTTTACTAAATTAACCGTTTCTATATCATATTCAAAAAGAAATAGTCAATTAATTAACAAAAAGGATTTAATTTGTTTAGTCGGGTAAGAATCCATTTGCCGAGAATTAAAAAAAAAGCTGTACATTCTGTACAACCCGATTAGTTTAAGAATGCACCGTGTGCATGCATACATCTTGCTGCAAGGTGCCAACGTGACTTAATCGGGATATAACCATAACACACAAGTATCGTAATGTTATTAAACACGCGTGTTTAATATCCAGGATTATGAGCCTAAAAGCGACACAATAAGAGGTACGTTACGAGCAATTGTGTTGAAAAAGAATGAATAGTAGTTATGATTCTCTATCTTTATTTGTCATAAGTGGATAAATTAATGGTATTATTGCAGAGGACTGGATATTTTTCCGTGTATGCTATATATTTGTATGAATGGCTTCGAACAACTTTTGAAGGTTCCATCCATATAAAAATACACGTGTATTACGAGGCCGTGTAGGTACTTATGTGAGAGGGTCCGCCTTATGACGTTTTACGTAGCAAAATTTAGAAAACGTGTGTAGCTTAAATTATGGTATACGTTTGTCTGTACTTTTTACTATATACGGGTATATAAGACGACTCCATACAGTAGATAAATACATTAAAATGGTGGTCTACCCCCTAAAGCTGGGGCGGTTCTCTAGTAATATTAAAATTTCGATATTAAAATATTTTTATATAATTGAATTGTTTTATATATTTATTTGCATTAACTTTATAGCGCAACTTAAAAAAAAAACAGTATTGGAGGACTGAATACTAATTGCTTTCCCATTCGTTGACTGGCATTATCTAGAAGTCTACCAGTGGGCTAAACACAAAACTTTGGTGCAGGTACCTGGTACCTAATTATGTACATACATATATGTATAACTTAAGAAAACGCGCGCGCGTAATAAACATTTACTGTATGTATATTGTATAACTTGGTACTAAAACTAACTTAACATGTATAATGTTTATAGATATTCAAATGCATACATACTGACATCATAATATATTTTCTATATTATATATGTATGTATATATGTCGCAGTGGAATAGTATGATTCGCCGTTTTACATAACAGCTAGCTGTTTCACAAAACAGCGCTGTTTTGTAATACGGCGGGTTGACGATCAGGCGAATTGAATACCGCTGGAATGTATTCGGCGCTCATAGTTCTTCAATATGACTAGCGGTAATGTAATACGAGTGTTTTGGGAATTTTTAGTTCCCATTTTTAATACTCGCGGCGCTATCTGCCATAAAAATAGCAATGGCGTCGAATAAAGAAAGTTGTTCACTAAAATGTACAATTAACAATTATTCAAACAAACAAAACGTGATAAATATGTTTGTAATCAGTGACTTTAAGGTCAATTTACACGTGCAATCAAATAATTTATATGAATCACAATGTGGAACAGTAAAGATGGCATGGAGAGAAGAACGAGTTTCAGAGGTTATAATGCCAATTAAAACGTAAACTTTCATTCCGCGGTATTCATTCAATGTTTTGTGAAACAGCTAGCTGTTATGAAATCGGCGGATTATACAAAATGCCTGCGACATTCTGCAGTGATTCTTAAAAAGGCAGTCATCTACAAGCAAATTGTATGAAGAAGACTGCCTTTTAAAAAAGTACGGAAGATATATGTAATATACAAAAATATGTGATATATTTTACACGTTTATATATACCTACCTACATCTTATTTCATGGATCTAGTAAAAAAAGGATAATTATTACACACGCGTCATCTTGTGTCATCGCAGTGATACACAAATATTTCTGGTTTTTAAAAAGCTATTGTCGTGACATGTTTGTTTATGTCAAGACGACTGCGATAACACATGTAGTCGATATTTTATAAACACATTCATGCTAAAACGTACTGGAACATAAGTTTCATGTGCTCTGCCTACCCCTATTGGGGATGATGTATGCATGTAAATATTTGTGTAAAATATTGGTATTACTCACCTTTTCTATGATTAGATTCAAGTGTTCATAACATATCTATTTAAAATAAAATAATCTGACATGACTACGAGTAGCTTCTATGTGCTGTTATAATATTTTTTCCTGGACACGAGACCTAAGTAGATCGTTTTTTCGCTCTAGTTATGAAATATATAGGGAATATTCCAAATTTCATTGAGCCGTTTTCGAGAGCATGATTACAAATAAATATTGCTCGTTTAATACTAAAGGATAACCATTAGACGTACATACTCGTATTAATTTATATTTCTCATTATACTCACTTCAGGGATGATTTTTGAAAACAAATGTACCTTGCATTTCTTTAAGATTGGCACCTACTAATTTAATAATAGCGAATCGGACTCGCGCACGAAACTATCTATAAAACCGGCAATAAAATCACGTTTCTTGTATGGGAGCGCCCTTAAATATGTTTATGTTTTTATTTGTCATTATAGCGGCAACAGAAATACATCATCTGTGAAAATGTCAACTGTCTAACTATCACGGTTCATTAGATACAGCCTGGTGACAGACTGACGGACGGACAGCGGAGCCTTAGTAATAGGGTCCCATTTTTACCCTTTGGATACGGAACCCTAAAAAGGAAAAGTCTGTATGTAGCCTGTATGAACCTTTGTAAGTTTGTATGTAGGGAGTAACTTCCAGAACTACTGATCATTTTTACATAGAATAGGCCCTCACCTCAGGAGTCATATGCTAGGTATTATTTATTCCGCGGGTTTTCCCGTGGTCGTTGCAGCACGTAGTACAAGGAATATTATAAAGAGGAAAAATCTGCGAGTTTGTATATTGAGGGCAATTTCCAGAACTACATATTTACTCATCCGATAAAAGTATAACTAGTGTATAGAACGGATTGACAAAGGATATATTTTATACAACGGCTTCACTTATATTTCATGTACACACTGGCGAAATCGTGTTGGTAGCTGGTCAATGAAACGGGTGAGTATTAAGTACCTATGAATAGATATATATATGGAGTATAGTAAACTAGCTTCTGCCCACGACTCCATCCGCGTATGACTCGTTTATATGGTAACTCCAAACAAAATTTCATCCCCCATCTCACCCCCTCAGGGGATGATATCGGGGTTAAAAACTATCCTATGTCCTTCCCCGGGATCCAAAGTATTTCCTTACTAAATTTTATCTCAATAATTTCAGCGGTTTAAGCGTAAATACAGACAGACAGACACACTTTCGCATTTGTAATATTAAGTATGAATATGGATTGCTTAATATCCTTTGACAAGTCGTAATATCGTCAAACTTATGACATGGCTCGGCATATTATATCCAACGTAGCCAAAATTAGAACGTAAGTCATATTTTACGAAAGTAGGTATATTATTCGCTCCATATCAAGAACTGTTATTAATAAAAGTTGAATTTTGTTCTGGAAATCGCACAAGTTGAGAAATTTATGATTATTCGAGGGCGCTGAAACTCAAATGATCAGAGTTTTCTCGTAAGGAGATTTTATCGTTATTTCTACATTTATAACGTCATTTTTCTTTAATGTGATAAAATTGTCAATTTAATTTGGTCATGTTTAAACTTTGCAAAGTAAAAACTAGGTACCATTCTTTTGAAAATTGGTATCAAGTAGGTAGCCGTTCTGGGTACTTACGCTATAAAAATAGGTATTATTTTGGTGTGCAACTAAACATACATATTTATTTAATTATAGGCAGGTATATAATAAAAACAAACTGCATTTATATTACTTGATATAATATATATTCTATTAACCTAGTTATGCAATTGCATTTTGTGAAAGACAACATTATGGTGACAAAATTATAAAAAAAATATGCACAGTATTTTTTCAGTTCTAGGGTTGCCTTTCACACAAATTATATCAGGCTAATATCTCGCATATTCACAAAATTTTACGTTGAAAATAGTCATCATATTTTTTAAACTATTTATTTCAATTTTTTTGGTTTATTATAGTAGGTTTGTTAATATCTGCATTTTTATTGAATCTATTAACCTTAAGCTAATAATATTATATTTAATATGCATAATATAAATATATTAAAAGGAAATTGGTTTTTGAATAAATGGTGTGTGTAGAATAATAAATATGGCGTTTTTGTAAAATGAATGTTTAGTAAATGACTATTAGTTTATATAAAACTTAAAAAAAAGTATTATTTATGGATTTTCACAAATTTTTGCAACTGTTCGGTAATAAGGTCACTTAGGTGCCTGAATAAAACATGAAGTAGTTACATGAGTATACAGATTAGTCCTAAAATATAGATAATCAAACTTTGTTATTTTGAAACAAACTAAACATTTTACCGCGAAGTATTTCCATAAACATATTAGGTTATTCCCGTCTCCGAATTACCACAAGATAAACAAAACGGAGCCACCACAAATCGTCGGTGCGATAAAACACTTAAGCTTCGCACTCACCGTAACCCGGGATAAACTTCGCTCGTTCATCACGAACACCATTCACAGACACTACAACAAACACACCCGAAATAACCGGAAACTCTTCAAAATTTAAACAAAATCCTAACGTATCGCAAGTCGCGGCGCCGCCGGAGTCCGTCCGCATCCTTAATTCATGCTCCGCAACGTTTTTAATTCACAGTATCCGTTAGGGTTCAAATTCGAATCGAACAAATTAATGACGCGTCGATGTTCAGTGGTAAATTGAACGCTCGTGTGCGCTTGCCGAACGCCGTGCTCACACTACCTAAGGGCGTATCTTGACAGATCCTTACTGCGCCTGCGTCAAACGAAGTGACTCTTTGGCCTGACGGACTTATTCACGAGTTAATTAATATATCAACTTTTCTCCACTTTCGGAGGTATAACTCCTTTAATAAAATATTTGCCTTAGTGTCTCTTTACTTGTGGCTGAAGTCGCAAAGTTTAGACGTGGTTGAACTTATCCACCACAATTTTCCTTTCCTCGCTAAGTAACCAATTAAGGTGTTAATAAATTAATTTTTGGAGTCCGCTGTTTGGCCGGACTAGGCATTTCAATCAAGTAATTACTACCTCTAATGGCTACTTTAATTACTTAACATTTTAATTCAAGTTCAATTTTGTCTTGGAAGTGTCTTGAGTTTTTGAACGCTGTGAATAAATGGACTTTAAGAATAGTTCATTATTAATAAATAAGTATACGAATTGATTTCGGTAAACTATTTCAATTTAAATTCATTAAAATAGTTTGAAAATTTTCATTCACAGTTAAAATCGAAGATGTTTTCCAGAATGAGTATTGAATCAAAATTGTAAAGAGTGATCTTGAGATCTATTAAGGGTATTACATTCTGTGACAGGCTTTCAGTTTAAGAGCAATTTATTCACACAGCATTTTGCATACGGTTTATTAAATATTAAACGTTATTAGCACCGCGATCACAGAACGGCCCGCGAGCTGTGTCGCGGCGAGATAGACTATCCGTATCTTTATAATTAGAAGGCTTAGAAATAGATAGATAGTCTATGTCGCGGCGAAACAGCTTGCTGGGGGGCTAGTACGCTAAGTTTTATGTCGGATATAAAGCAATCGTCCCATTCTGGCAAATATGCGAGTGCAAGAGAGTCGAATGCTTTACGTCAGACATAAAACCTAGTGTGCTAGGGGGGCTGGGCCATCCAGTGATAGCCGTGCTGAGTGTGTGACGCGATAAAACGAGAAAAAGTATACGTATGTAGGTATCGGCGCATTTGTGGCCGATTATCACAACATCCCAAACAACTAAACATTATGTAAATTAATTTGGGCGAGTGTTTTTTTAGCATAAGTAACAACAATTCGAACTTCCACATTTTTGTTTAGTATTTTAATTACTTGGTATGTTTGGGTTGGTTGAATATGCCATCTTACTGGGCTACTGGTGGATAACATCATCATAATCGTCATCGTCATCATATCAGCCAAAATACGTTCACTGCTGGACATAGGCCTCCCCCAAAGAGTGCCATAATGACCGGTCCTCCGCTACCGGCATCCCGCGGGTGTTAGTATAACATGTGTTCTTAACACATTCAGGGCCAATATATCGTCAGATCGCCGTAGTCGCTTTCCGCTACATACGACGGAAACCACGGGATCGGCTACGAGCGTAGCGCGTAGCGATTTTTGGCCCTGAATGGGTTAAAATCAATAATCAATTGTTTTATGACCTGATATTTTTTCTTTTTTTGTTGGATAAATTTATAAATGTATTAATAATTTGCTACACACAATACAATAAGTAGTCCACGAACGCTAAGCAGAGAGGCAGGTTATACTAGTACCAACCCCCATTTCAATCGGACACTTTACGCTCGAAGTTGTAGACGATTATATATACCTAGGACAGACTGTTCAGTTAGGTAGGTCCAACTTTGAGAAAGAGGTCAATCGTCGAATCCGACTCGGCTGGGCAGCATTCGGGAGGCTACGGCACATCTTTTCGTCCAATATTCCGCAGTGTCTCAAGACGAGAGTCTTTGACCAGTGTGTGTTGCCAGTGATGACGTATGGCACGGAAACGTGGTCGCTTACTATGGGCCTCATAAGAAGTCTCAAAGTCCCCGAATGGGCTATGGAGAGGGCTATATCGGGAGTTTCTCTGCGTGATCGCATCAGAAATGAGGCTATCCGCAGCAGAACCAAGGTAACCGATATAGCCCTTCGAATCGCTAAACTTAAGTGGCAGTGGGCGGGGCACATTGCACGTAGAACCGATGGCCGTTGGGGCGGAAAGGTTCTCGAGTGGCGACCTCGTACCGGAAGGCGCAGCGTGGGTAGGCCCCCTACAAGGTGGACTGATGACCTGGTAAAGGTCGCGGGAGTCCGCTGGATGCGGGTGGCGCAGGACCGGTCATTGTGGCACTCTTTGGGGGAGGCCTATGTCCAGCAGTGGACGTCTTTCGGCTGATATGATGATGATTAATTATATTATATTAAATATTGAAAAAATCTAGTATTGCTGCCAGTATTTTTTGTTGCAGTCGCAGTTTAGACGTGGCGTATCTTAGGCTACTTTATTGCTAGCAGTTTGAAGAAAGTGTTTTTGCCATGTCAAAGTAACTTTCAGTCCTAAATGTAAATACGTTAATCTCTAGAAATATTTCCTTGATCTAATATAAAAGTAGTTAACGACCGTCTATGATAAAATTCCCGAGATCATAACCTGATAAGATTTAGTTAATTTTATTTTGATTCAATTTTCCAATAATTTTGTTTGGGGTGCTCTCGAACAGTCCTAAATGTATGTCCTAAAATAATGAATTTGCTAAGACTGTTATTATTTCTAGATTTCATGATGACTTAATCCAAAAGGAGACTAGAAAGGATGATGTAGGTAGACTGGCCTGTGAAGTTAGCAGTGGTGAACGAAGCTACCCCGCATGTGGGATGCTTTCGTAAAATTTCGACATTTTAGGAAAACTATCATAGCTCGGCTATGTCAATTTATATCAACATACAACTATATATATATATAGTCGTCCTTGTCATATCCGATGACGGCGACCCTTACAATTTTCTCTGATGAGCATGTATATGTATATGTCACATTGTGTGCAGTATAACTGGCCCTGGTAATTGTAACTATAAGTATAGGATGGTCTGGGTCGAGTCTTCCATAAATGGCGCTTTTGGTCCAGGTGTTCAAGTCGAGCTACTTCAAAAGAAGCTACACCTTTTCTGACTTTATTACGCCATTCCGGTCTCACAGACGCGACCTCCCAGCTCCCAGCCCTCAGCAGGTATATCGCAGGCTTTGAGATGACGTTTTAATACGTCCATGTAGCGCAGAAACTGCCCCCCACGACTACGCTTTCCAACCCCCAACTACACACATAGTAAAACCAGATAAATTGCTTATTCCACAATGTGTAACTAATATTTTTGATTTGGCTAACTTCTTTTTTTACACCCCTCAGAATAAAAAGTATACAAATCCTCACCACTTTCCCCTACACCGCACGAAACATGTGCTACGAATTGTATTTTGTGCTATGCGACAGAATTACCTTGCATAAATAAGTGGTGTATATATTACAATTCAAAATGTACTTTATTTATAATCGAACATACTGTGCATTTCATTCTTACCAGACAAAACTGCAAAATACCTACTGACAGCATGTCTTGTAGGCTAGATTATCGCATAATAGCATTTCAGACTACTTATCAGTAGTTAATTTGATATTGTACATTAACATTACGTGACAGACAATAGATCCAGTGGAAACCCTTTAATTCTCGACATCAGTAAGTTGCGTATTTCCCATCGGGCAGATGAGGCGAACAAAAATTTGGGCGTTGTTTTTTTTTTTTTTTTTATTCTTCTGTTTTGTCGGCGTGATTGATTTATATACTTACCCTAAAAACTTGTTTATACGAGGCTGGATTCGAAACCATCTCAAAATTGAAATCGTAAGCTTGAAGCACTCGACTGGCGCCGCTTGCATTAAAATAAAGTTTATATAAATTACGACTAGGCACATATTTTATGAAAGGAACACATCATACAATCGTTATCTGCTGGCGGTGCGGTGTCGGGGGCAGTTTACGGTTGCGGTTACCTTCCTGACAAAGATGTAATCGTAGAAGGGTCAATCGGAAATAAATTGGTAATAAATAGGAATGAGGTTTTAGCAAAATTGAATTTCTAAAGCGAAAAGGAAAGTTGACGGTTTCCTTGTTGAGAAAGTATCGTTACTTTTTCTTATTTTTTATGAAAATTTCTGTCAAAAAGCTTAAACTGCAACAGTGACTTTCCCCCAGTTAAACAATAGTTCTTGTTTCGAATACGAGGAAACTAAAAGTAATCTAAATGTGCATTAACATTTCTGAATCAGTCAAATCCTATGGTATCCATTTGAAAACCGTAAGTACAGGACCTGTGTGAATCATTTGGACAGGGACTGTTGACTGGTTTTAATATAGTGTTTGTGGCGGATCATTTCCTTGACGCAATTATTTTGGAAAAGGGATGTTTAAAACGTATGCAAAGTTATTAGCAATGATGATATAATTATATTTATTTATTACAATTTTTAAAATATATTAGCCATTATTAACAAGTAAATCAACATAAATTTACTTTATGACAATTATGACAGTTTGGCAGTATAAATTTCAGCCATTGCTTAAAAAATGAATACAATTTTACCAACTGGATATACCTACTCGTATACAGCATTTTGTAGCAGCAATTTGCAATACCTTATAGGTTACAGCTCTAGGGTCGAAACGCATCACTTTGAACCCGCAACTAAAATAAATTATTATTTAATTTTAAAGTACCGTCAACCGGGGTGATTAGGTACAATTTTGAACTTTGAACGTGATTATAGCGGAATATTTATATAAGCGCTTACAAAGTTAAGGTTTTAAAACTTTTATCTTGTGTTTCAGAACCCACATTTTTCACACTCTTTTTTTTTAAACAGGCCGTCCCTATTCATACTGGTTATGGGGTCAATAGAAGCGAATAAGGGTACCAATAGGGAAACATGGCTAGCGCTGTCACAAATATAATAAGCTGGCAAATAAGTAGGTAGTGGTGTTTATGTAGGTACTTACTACCTTTGAATGTACCTAATTGTACCAAAACGAGACAAGCTTTTGGCAGCCCCGTCCCTGTACACCTCTTAGCGTCCCGATTTCAACTTATAACGTCCCTATTAACTTCCAACGGCGTGCCTTTTTACCCCACGCTCGTCCCTAATAACCCTCGTTGCGTCCCGATAAACCTCGAATTTTTTCAGAATTTTCCATGCATCACTATTTTTGCATTTTTACTTACAAAACAAAGAGAATGTTGACTTACCGTGTCTAAAACAGGTTCTGCATTAAATCCTGAACACCTTTTGCACCATTGAAAGTACCTACTTTCAGTAAAACCATTAGTTATTAAGAAAGTTTTGCAGAGCAAAAAAACTGCCGTCACCGAGACCCAACTTCATGCCCTTCCAGTGTTGCCCTTACTGAATACAACTATTCTACTATTATTTTAAATAAGCCGATAAAATTTCTAATTGGTAGTTTTTGAGAAATTATCGGGTAAATGTCATTCCCGGTTTTCGTTCCTATTCCCCTCGCCATCCCTAATACCCCCGGTTGACGGTACCTCTCAGAAAAGCAAAAGTAATTTAATGTCTTTAACTTTGAATTGATAGATGAAGGGGGCTATGGAAGTTTATCGCGTTACTTGGGGACCCGAAACTGAATTCAATATACATAGTTGAATACATAATTTGAATTAATTTGATACGGATATCTACGTAAGGTAACATACATTATTGTTTGAAAATGAAATAGACACACGGTTTACCTTAGTTATAATCTGTACTTACTTACTTTAAATATGTACGTTCGGAGCATTCGTATACTATGTACCTGCAAGAAAACCTTAATATTTTACGCACCACTGTGCCCAATATAATATGCATGGAAGTGTTGGTTCGAAATTAAATGCAAAATAATTTCAACTTCAAAAAACTAGCCGGTAATGCACTCTATTCTAATGCACCTACAATTGAATCCAAATTATTATCTAAACTACAAAAAAACTATCCATAATTATATACTTCAGTTTCTTTAGTCACGAATATCACCCGTCAATTAATCGTTACAGCTGGATGCGTGCGAGTGAAAGAGGACGTTAGAAAGGATTAGTTGGACAGAAAAGGAAACTAATGAGGAGGTTCTAATTAAAGTTAATGAAAAATGGATTCTGATGAAAATCATTGAAAACACGTGGCGACCAATGCTATCACTTTATTTGCGTTACGATGACTCGATAAAAACAATTATAGAGAGACTACATTAACTTAGTGACATTAAGTTTGTTAACCTTTTATATATAATTTTTTAAATTATTATTGTGTAAGATTATTATTATTATTTTATTGTAAATTACGGTTGACATCTAAAAGTGCCCTTGTGGCCTATTTGCAGAATAAATACTTGATTTGATTTGTTTGACTAGCTTCTGCCCGCGACTCCGTCCGTGTGAACTCATTTATATCGTAGCTCGATAAAACTTTTATCCCCCATGTCACCCCCTCGGGGGATGATTTCCGGGATAAAAACTATCCTATGTCCTTCCCCGGGATTTAAACTATCACCATACCAAATTTCATCTCAATCGGTTTAGCGGTTTAAGCGTGAAAAGGTAACAGACAGACAGACAGACAGACACACTTTCGCATTTATAATATTATAAATAGTATAGTATATGTATGTATAGATAGAGTATGGATGGATAGAGATAGAACATAGAGGGAAGAAGATGCAAGGAAAAAGGAAATAAACTTACATAGTGCAAATCAAATAATAAAACGAAAGTTGCGACTTGTCGAGAAATACAGGAAATTGCAAATAAATCCACCGACAAGAGTTTAGTTTAAAATATAATAATGATGGAGCCGTAAGATGCTACGGTAGCCTAGTGGTTCAGGCATGCGGCTGTCAAGCGGTAGTCGTGGGTTCGAATCCCGGCTCGTACCAATGAGTTTTTCGGAACTTATGTACGAAATATTTACCGTTAGCTTTTCGGTGAAGGAAAACATCGTGAGGGAAAACCAGGAAAAACCCCTGGAGTATACTTAATGCACCCGAGTTAATTCACCTGGGGTAATTAAGAACACTAAAAGTATAATTAATTCACCTGTCAAATCCGCAAGATGTTTTAAGTCAACTTAATGCCCCTGAGGTGAATTACCGTCTAATTCTAATAAGGTCTAGTATTCCCTCTGAGTTGGAAGGTCAGAAGGCAGTCGCTTTCGTAAAACTAGTGCCCATCTTGGGATTAGATGTCAAAGCACACCCTGGGCTCGTTTAGGGCACAACCGGGAAAAACGCTAAGAGGATGTAATGAGGTGTATGTCTGGTAGGGGGGTCCATAAAAACCGAAGTTTTGAATTTTCATTTTCACCCTCTTATGTTGTTCTAATGCGTGAAAGAATAACGTCTGTTTTTTATTTTCATTTTTGGATAAGTTGTATGTATGATGGAATCGTTACAAATATATGTAAGTATAAAAGTCATGGCTACCCTACCGCCACCCCAATGCTCAAACTTATTTTCAAACGTCACCAGTTCAAATATGTTAGTCTCATGGCCATTTGTTTTCCTTTCTGCACGGCTAGCACGCGACGGCGCGCGAGCTCTCTCGATTTTTCTCGCACTATCCGTCTCTCTCTTATTAGAACACTCAGAACAAGAGGTATAGTGCGATAAAAATCGAGAGTATGTCGCGGCCGTCCCATGCTAGACGTGCTGGTCGGCTTTTTTATTATTCCAAAAAATAAGAAGGTATAGGCAATGGTTTTTGCATGAGCAACTGTCCACTGATCTGCCACCGAGGAAACATTAGACCTTCTTGAGATTACGCTTTGTCAAGCTTTTTGTAAATTAGCCGTTAGCTATCTTCGTCACTACTTCCATAGACAACAGCCGGGATCATCCTACAAACGAACCTTCTGAAGCAACAAAGCATTAATTCTGTAACCACTCAAAGCGGTGACCCATTCAAACCTGTCTCGGCGAACGTTACTTAATTTGAAGCAAAGCCTGTGCGGATATATGAACGCCGCTAATTAACTCCTAACTTAATTTAATTAAAACAACAATACTTTAAAAAGCTGATTATTTAAAAAAAATACAACCAACATTTTTTATATATATTTAAATATTTATCTCATCCATGAGAGGCCTGTGCACAGCAATGGAACGTATAAAAGGTGAAAATTTCTGAAAAACCTCAAACACCCCTATTTAAAATTAAAACTAGGTAAGTGAAAAACTCTAACTTAAATATCGGCGTAAATTGTATTTTTATGAACACCGGACAAATTAAAATAATGATTAAAAAAACCACAACCTGTCTTAAAATATAGAACAAACTATTTATTGGTTTTCAGTTTATCAATGTACACCTTGAATAGGCTATGTCCGGCAGTGGACGTGATGATGATAGGCGTGATGATGTGATGATGAATCTTTCGCAATAGGCTGTTCTACGTTTTTTTATATATATTTTAAAATGTTCGTATAGATTCGATAGTCAACTGGTATTTTTATTTCCTCAAAATAATATCGCTTTATGCAAATAAATAATGGTTGAGAACGTTCTATATTTGCGCAAAAAAGGCAGCCGCCATTATAGTGACGTCATAACTGCAACACCAACAGACCACAGACTACTAAGAAGATGCTATGTGCAGAAATATAGAAATCTCAAATGTGAATGTCCTTCTTATCTACGCCTTCTAATTTTGCATTTGCTGTTCTGACGTCACCAGACAAATTAAAAATAAATTATGTTTTATGACAAAATAGTGTTATTTGCGTATTTTTTATGGTAAAAACTGTATAAAAAGCACTTTGATAATTTCATTTAAATAGATGAAAATACCCTATCGCTAAAAACACTATAACGAGAACGTATATTTGGTAAAAAAATATGGACACTATGACAATATTTGCGGTCTAAATAACATTCCTCTCCATTTTTTTATATTTTACATGACAAGAATGGGGGCAGAGTGCAGTAGGGGTGTAGACACTGAATAAAATAATGAATAATGTCATATTTTCTCAAAAAAGGATTGAAAATGTAGTCAAATGGAGAAAAAATCAACGCAGAAGGTTAAATAATCACGAAGTTGTGTCCAAAGTTTTAAGAAGGGGTATGTTCTGTCCCTTTTTCGCAAAACGCAACTTCATATGAAAAGATGACGCTGGAAGATTGTGACGTCACACTAATAGACGACCACGTGCCGCGCCCCATCGTGTTCGACGCGGCCCCCCGGCAGCATCGTGTAATGTGACGTCGCACACTGTTTGCGTTTTCTCTCTCTAACAAGCAATATTAAAAGGATTGTAGCTTCGTTTTTCTTTGAGATATCTGAATGGGATTTTAGTCACTAGGCATATTTTTTTGCCTTCTTTTATTTGGAGTAATAATCATTTTCGAGTCTACAACCGTATTAGGCGTTTTCCTGACTTGGCAAGGCGGGATCGGTACGTGGTATTTTGACGTCAGCTTTCTTCTGTGGCACAGATTTCGTCACTTGTCTGTAGGTATCATCATTATCATCGTCGTCATCATCATCTACAGCCTATATACGTCTCCCTGCTGGGCACAGGCCTGTTCTCATTCACGCTGACCCAGTGCGGATTGGGACTTCACGTACATCTTTGAATTTCTTCTCAAATGTATGCAGGATTCTCACGATGTTTTCCTTCACCGAAAAGCTTTACGGTAAATATGAAATGGTAATTATTTACATAAGTTCAGACAAACCCATTGATGCGAGACGGGATTGCACAAAAAAGTGAAGCATTTTTTGTCAACATACGCGCTAGACGCTTTGGGATTTACAGAAGGCAATAAGATACGATATAATATCAAAACACATTCTAAAATTTGACTAAATATCACCAATATTTATTTTTGTTTCTTTAGAAAAGTGTTTGTTGTGACCTTGTCGTCGCGGGTCGCGTCCACAAACATGTCCTATAGGACTATCCAGCAACATCGGTTTTTTGCACTAGCACTCATTATTTATACACGCAGTAAATAGGTACTGACTCGACTGAAAGTTGATACCCCGAGTTGACAACTTCTTGTACCCCTCTCCGCACCAATAAATCCGGAAGTCGCTTAAAATAAACATGTTTATGGTTCTAGTGGAAAAGGTTACTTGTCCCAGACAGTTTGTACAGGGCTTGTTAGTATCCCTTCTTATTAGAGTCACAGGTATTCATTAGAAACTAAAAGAACTTAAAACTAACTTGAAAATACCAAGGTACTGTTCATATACATTTGTGATGGGTCTTGGTCATGGGAGTCATGGGTCACCTAGCACGATAGGTTTAATCGTCACGTTTTACGTCGAAATTGTTATGAAATGTCACGTAAAATATAACGATAAAACGTTTCAAGCTAGGTACCCTAATATTCGTTTTGCTATTCCTATATGTTTATCCTTTTATTAAATAACGATCGCCAAACCTGAAAGCACTTTAACATGCAGCATGATATCATGATTCATTTGATTACATTAGGAATAATTAATATTGATGATAAACAAGAAAGAACAGTCCCCAAAGGCGTCACGCCCCGCACGCCTAATCAATTACGTCACATAATACAACAATGATGCCGCAAACAAAAGGGCAACACGCAACACAAATAACTATTGCAATTTTCAACTCACCAGTCTACATGGCAAGGTTGAAAATTGAATGGTGGCGTTAACGGTTTCAGGTTTAATAGTTGATATCTTATTTAAAACATTATTAATACAAGTTAAAACAAGTTGTTATGTTGATATTTCACTCGAGAGGCGTACTCAAACTTATACACCTGAGTACTACCTACTTGTAGTATCTAATGTGAGTATCAAACTAATAAAAGCACGCAGAAGGCAAACCTGTAGGTAGATATATATACACTTAAGGGCGGGTTGCACCAACTTACGGTTACAGACCGATCAACGTTAATTATAGCGCTGGCAGCCGTCATTCCATAGAAACTTGACAAACTTTCCATACATTCAGATTTTAACAAACACCGCTTTCGATTACAGACGGTTTTGTGCAAATCACCCTAAGTAAATTATTAAATTCAAAATATAGGTACACAGCTACGTACATAACATTTTTTTCGACAGACTTTCGAAAAAATCATTAGGTAGTCTATAAGTAGTCGGGAACAAAGCGGGTTTATAGAATTACCTCCACAATGAAATTAGTATACGTGCTGTTGACCCGCGACTCGATTTCGTATACAATATCGACGGTGGCAAAACCACTGAAGCGACATTTTGGTTAAAATAGAGTTATATATATCGTTGAAATCAGCGAATTTTTCTCCATCGTTTGAGCCGGGTTTCACGACGATCTGATGACTTTCATGTGGCTTAAAGTAATACAAAAATAAGTTCCAAATTTGAAAAATCTTACTTTATGCGACACACTATTTCAGTTAAATCTAACCTGTGTCAGTTAACCGTATACAAATAATAACCGTGGTCGCATACAGTATTTTTCAAAATTGCTCATTTTCGATGTTATGTCGCTAAAGTGTTTATTCCAGGTAGATATTCCATAAGATAAGGTACTTAAGTGGTTCTGCCGGAAATGTAGAAAATAGGTGCTGGCGGTTAAATGAAAGTTGCCACATTTACCTTATATTTCATTACTTTAAGCGACACTCATAACTTTGCCGAAGTTGTCGCTTCAAGTAATTTCTAAAAACCACAATAGGTCGGTTAAGTGCATATATAGGTGTTATAGAGCTTGAAGTGTGATCCAACTCCGTGGAATGTCGTTTAAGTGAATCGTTTTAGCGTGATATACCCGCGAATGGTGTTTTTATAAACGCAGTGTAACGGTCGCTTCAGTCAGCGACAAGCATTGGAGGAGGTGGTTGTCTCGCCGTTCGCTGCCATATCAACTGGGCACGTATGCTATTCCATGATCAAACTAGTGTCATTATTTATGTTTAAGCTAAAATTATGAATAATTACTGGATTGTAAGGCACCAGTCTGCAGTTCTTAAAAGTATAATTGAAATATTTGGTTTCCAGAAGGCATACTCAGTTAGGTATGAATTATACCTACGGAAATATAATAGTACATTGTGATACAAGTGAGGTATGTTGATAATTACATCAGAGGCGGAATTATCACGCTCACCTGCGGCTGGCGTGATAATTCCGCCTCTGATGTAATTATCAAAGCTCACGCGTTTCATACGACGTTTTTCAACACATTTTCCAAGGAAAAATTCTTTTCATAAGATGAAAATTTGATAGGCCTGTCAAGTTATTTTCTTTACTTATTGATGTCAACAGGTTTTTACTCACATGTTGTATACATCGTCAAGAATTTCTAGTGGCGTCCATTCTCTTTATCACTTTTCTAGTCACCACGAATCAACATTTTTGTTAATAACCAAATACGCATTAACAATGTTTACAAATATTTGTGAAATAACCTATAAAGGCGCGCATCAAATTTTTTTTGTGAAGTTTGCGCAGTGCGCGCGCATTAGATGAAATCTCTAAACAGCCAATACAAAATAAAATAAATAATTTCGTTTTAAAATGTTATCTTTATTAATACATGTAAAATGTTATCAAAGTTGAATAGTTTTACTAAATGAACCGTTTCTATATCATATCCAAAAAGATATAGTCAATTAATAAATAAAAAGGATTTAATTTGTTTAGTCGGGTAAGAATCCATTTGCCGAGAATTTTAAAAAAAGCTGTACATTCTGTACAACCCGGTTAGTTTAAGAATGCACCGTATGCATACATACATCTTGCTGCAAGGTGCCAACGTGACTTAATCGGGATATAACCATAACACACAAGTATCGTAATGTTATTAAACACGCGTGTTTAATATCCAGGATTATGAGCCTAAAAGCGACACAATAAGAGGTACGTTACGAGCAATTGTGTTGAAAAGTAAATTATGAAGCACTCGAACGTTTGCCTTATATCCTATACGAATTAAAGTTTCTAAACTGCCCAGCTACTGCTTCCATGTGTTTGCATTTTTCGTAGCTTTTTAGATAGGGCATCAAGTTTCTCGTGGCATCTGATCTCCCCAGTCTCCCCCATCTTAAAACAAGTGGAAAGTAGTTTGGTAAAAGTTAATTGTTTATATTTTTCTGTTATTTAAAGTCTATTCGGATATTATTATTGTTGATACCTAGTCCTTAACTAATTTTGATACCTTGTCAAATTACTTAAAAAAAATTATGAAGATTAAACAATTTTTCTTATCCTGTTTTTTTATTTATGCTTATTTAAACTTTATACCTATTGGAATTTAAATTTTAAAGAACTCTTTAGAATAAATAAAAAACAATAAAATAGTTATGCTGGACAGATATCGCTTTGGCAATCTGAAATACTGGATAAATATTTTATTTCTTTCTTATTACAATATTGGTACATTGCAAATTAAGATTTAAAGGCAGGAACCGATTGTATTTGCGCCTTCCTATTATTAATAATGGATCGTATGTCAACGATTTGTGTAAGTACTTAAAGTCTTAAATGTAAAATAAATAATTTCTTTCTTTCAAAACCGTTGCCCTTACTATAGTTGTTGGTTAAATGGTTAATCCGGGAACAAATTAAACATAAGTAGTTGCTTCATTCGATTTTCGAGGGTCTGTCTACGGCATGATGGTGTCACTTCAATGGTTCTTCCGGGAATTTTTTGGGGCTTTTTTCACTTAAGCGACGTTTATTTTCGAATCCAGCAAGTTTTAGGGAATGACATTAATTTAATTAAATATCAAAAAAAGAAATAACCCTTGCATAGAACTCAACTGTCTAAGATAAGTAGAAAAAAAGTAAATATTTTTTTGTGAAAAAAAAACTTTAAAACGCTCTCTTGTAAAATTCAAAAAATGTCGCTTCAGTGGTTTTTGCCTTTACACCGTCGATATGTATCTTTAACTACCTCGTATTCTCAAAACTCTAAACGCATTCATTATAAATAATTATTCCCCTTCATTGAGGTCACCTGTGCCCAACAGACAGGGACGCCCGTTCCTGCTTATAGATACAACTATAACCTACATTATAAACAACATGGGGCCTATTTTATTCAGTCGCTTTCGATTCCAAACACGGTTCAATGTCTATCACGCACTCGCTCCCCCAACGTGAGCTAACATGTCAAAACGCGTGCGCGAATCATGTGAAAATGTGATTGTGATTTGAAGGAGATGAACCAAATGTTGGCTCAGTTATACGTAAACTACTCTATAATGGACGGTTAAGCTAATCACCATAATTAATAATCGAGTAGTCCCCGAAGGAAACGAATAATTATTTGCATTATTTAAGTATTAGTGTGTGGTCCATTATGGGTGAATTTAGGCTACTTCCATATTTAGCGGGGCGGAATCGTTATGCTGTATTTTTTTTTAGATTCGTTACTCATCGGTATACTGAGCTGCCAGCGGACGTGGCAAGACATTCATGCAGTACCGCATCCATACAGCCCCGCTTCCTCACATCTCGCACCAACCAGGAAGCACTAATCTAAATGTAAACGCGCTGTAAAGAATCTGCACTGGCTTGACTGACAGTTACAGCTGACAGCTTACTGATACCGCACCGAGCCCGCACCGATAAAACGCGGAGGTTGGCCTTAGTAATAGCTAATTCTTGAAATCTTAATTCGCCATGCAATCGTTTTCATACATTACATCTATTTGTAGGTACTCTACATTTTTGACATGTTTTTTTAAATTATAAATATAACAATGGACATAAAATAAAACTTTTATAAAAACACAAAGGCCATGGCAGGGTAAGGGAACAACTTGTGCCTTAATAGCTTTTCCGCTTGATTTTTTTTCTGATGATAGGTCACGACGTTAGTAAGTGCTATACTAAATTTCAGCATTCTCCTCTTATTATTTTTGAAGAAAATAAATATATAAGAAAAAGGTTTTTTCATGAATATCTCCGCTTTAATGGAACTTATAATTTCGTGCATCATACATATAATACACTTAGCTAAGACATAATACGTCACTATAAGCCGCATAACATTCAATATAAAAAAAATATAACAATAGATTTTGACATTTTTCAATTATTATTTTTTAATTACTTATAAGATAGATAGTACCTCAAATTTTTTACTTATGATAGCAATTTTAATAAACTAAAACATATATTTAATTCAATTGGTGCATCGTAACAAAATTATTTAAAAAAGTTGGTATGTCCCCTTGAGTTAATGAAACTAAATGAAATTAAACCTTCTTGCAATCTTGTATTATTTATCACATGGTAGGTTTTTAAATAAAATACCAAAACCAGCCGAGAAACTGAGCAATCTGTTTAAAAATGGCTTAAGTATTTTAATTAATGAAAATAGTGAAGAGGACGATTGAGTCGAGCCTTTCTTTTGTTACGATGCACCAATTCTATAAGCTTGAACTAAATATATGTTATAAATCATTAAAATTGCTATCATAAGTAAAAAATTGGAGGTGTCTCTATCTTATAAGTAATAAAAAAAAAAAATGTCAACATCTATTTTTATTTTTTTATATGGAATGTCATGAGGCTTATACTGACATATTATGTGTCAATTATATAATAGCTTAGTGTATTATATGTATGAAGCATGAAATTATTCGTTCCATTAAAGCGGAGATATTCATGAAAAATCATTTATCTTATTTATTTATTTTCTTTAAAAATAAGTAGAGGAGAATGCTGTCATTTAGTATAGCACTTACTAACGTCATGACCTATCATCAGAAAAAAAATCAAGCGGAAAAGCTATTAAGGCACAAGATGTTCCCTTAGCCTGCTATGGCCTTTGAAACTTTATTTGGTTACCTACTTAATCTGAAAACAAACACTGCTAATATTTCACTTCTTTCGCCGTTTGTACCATAATGATACATACAATAGATTGTTGACTAACTTACATTTTTGAGGACTACATATCACTAGATAATCACAATAAGATTTTTAATAAGCTTCATCATCATATCAGCTGAAAGACGTCCACTGCTGCGATAGGCCTACCCCAAAGAGTACCACAATCACCGATCCCGCGCCACCCGCATCCAGCGTACTCCCGCGACCTAGGTCGCCCTGGTAAACCAGGTCATCGGTCCATCTTGTCATCCTTGCTCCCTCCGGTACGTGGTCACCACTCGAGAACCTTTCCGCCCCAACGGCCATCGGTTCTACGTGCAGTGCTCCGCCCACACTGCTTCTTAAGTTTAACGCTTGACATCTTATTCTTATTTTTCATTGATTCATTTATTGTTTATTCTTTGCAGCTTAAGGTTACAAAATAATGGACGCCAGAAAATCATTGGCAAGTTTATTCCCCTGAAATGAAAGGCTAAATATTGTTTTGATAAATAAATTATAAGAACCCGTACCTAAATAACTCCGTTGGAGAAATAACCCGATGAGATGGGTTCTCCCCACTTATCAAACGGTCAAAGTCTTCCTAATGGCTCTGAGGGAATAAAGTTACACTAATTTGCATATATTACCTTTTCTCTCTTAAGAAACTTGGAATAAAAGATATATTCCACTTGGTGTCATAATATTTATTGGTAGGTAGCACCAAAATGTTACAACGCAAATCACTGAATTACGAATCTTCGAGAATAGTTTTCGCTGTTGCACAATAGTGCAATAGTAATATTTAAAGGAGTTGGCCAAAAAACCCAGAATCGCCAGAAATTTCATATGTGCCGTTTTTATAGGTATAATATGTACATCAAAAATATATAATAAGTTACTGCAAAAACGACGTGGTATACTAGATATTTAAGATTAATGAAACGATAAAAATAATTTTTTTGGATTCTGAAATCTGTTCTAGCCGTGATCTATGAACTCTTTACGGTTTGCAAATATAAAAAAGTGGTAATAATGAAGTACTATATAATATTCTTCGTATCATATAAATATTTAATATATACTACTCAAAAGAAAATAGGGGCGACGAGTATGGTGATCGTTACGTGAAAATTATATTAAACAGTAATATATATTTTTTCTAGCTTTTAGACTTAAACTCCAGCATGAAAGAGGTTAGATTCTGCCTTCAGAATACATTCGTATCCTTTTACGGGAGTTCATTAATTAGCCACTTATCAATTAGTTTATGTCCAATAATTACAATGGCCCTTATTTTGTTTTGAGCAGTACAGTATAGGTGCTCATATAGGCAGTGCACTCGGGATCCAAGCGGCCAGTGGCGGAGAGGAGAGGAGGGCGAGGGGAGAGAGTTGGGCACACGGTAGGCCCTTTTTTACGTACTTACATACATACAAACATAACCGTCAAACTGAGAACCTACTTTTTTTTAAGAACGCACGCACACATGTATATATATATTAAAGGGCGTTAAAGTCACAGCGATAACATACAAGTCAAGAAAAATAAAGCTAAGTATCTAGTATCGTAACTTCTATACTACATCGTTTCGGGGGCTGTTTTATTTTAAAACATAATGGGTCGACTATAGTGAACCCATTTTTATACATTTCGTTGCTGGCGATTCTGGGTTTTTTGTCTATGACTTTTTGTCCAAGCCCTTTGCTCGTAAGGAACACGAACACGTTCAGCGCAAAACCATGAGGTCCTCAAGTGAATTTTATTCTTCCGTCGTTCTGAAATGGATCTTTATGTAATTGGTGCCTCCACTTTTAAACGTTTGGATAATCATACTTGAAAAACCAGCTTTTTGTTTGTGGTCTCAAAAGTGGAGGTGCCTCTTGAAACAGTGTTCGGGGTGCTCTCAAGCCCGCCATCATCAGCTTTGCACTTCCCACTATGTTGAGTAGTAGTTGCACTGAACTGTACAAAACATAGCATATGATTAAGAAAGGGTTAAGGACAAAAGCGAATTTGTCCCTTTGAGGCATCTGTTCCAGTTAACCTTTGAGTAGATGAGGGTAGAAACGAGTAAAGGTAGACACATGCAAGATGTACATGTTTAACCAAACGTTCAAACCTTAGCCTCCTACACGCATGTGTACTGCGCGTGTAGGTGGTATAATAAAATCCAACGGCTACTGGAGTTATTTATCTTGTCGTAGGCTTTTGCAACGCCCACACAAGATCCCTCAAGTGTCTCATACTTTGCAAGAAGAAGTTCAAAAACCGGGCAAATGCGAGTCGGATGCGCCCACCGGGTTCCGGTTCCGGGTACAAATGTATAGTTTGAGATTTTTCCCTGTACTTTTAGTATAAGACGATATTATTTGCCGAAATGCGTAGTTTTAGGTTAACGGAAATAACCCTATAACTTTTGATTCTCTTGAGTGACGAAATAAACGTTTTTTGCGGCATAAAAACGGTCTTATCTTTTTTACGTTTACTTAGAATTTTGTTTTTTTTCATAGCTTTAACCACATATAAGGGACGTTTATAGACCTGAGTATATGGTTTTAACATCAACTTCCTCCACGCGTTCCCGAGATAAAGGGTATTGACAGACTGACAGATGGACAAAAACTGATTCCATAAGGGTTCTGTTTTTTCGAATATTTTACTTCTGAAGATAGAAGGCTGCAAAATGTTCTGAGATAAGCTACGTACATTTTATTGTGGAAATAATATGTATGCTATGTAATTGTTAATGCATGATTCTTACAGATAAGAAGAGTATGCCAGGAAGGAGGTCTCTAATTCAAATCCAAGTCAAAGCAATGTTTTTTTTAGATTTTCAGTTTTTTGAAATTTATATTTAAGTACATGTATTAATAACGGTTGTAATTGAATTTAACCTCCTGAGACACAGGGTAAGCTTTAGTGATTTTGAATTAGGAACTTATTGTCATTCAGTAAAAGTTTAAAGTCAATTTTGAAATTTGTACAAAATTTTGTACAAGGTGTCTTAGGAGGTTAAAAAATAAATAATTGGATAGTTTTTACTGCGAGACAATAAACAGGAATCAATAGCTACAGGCGAGGAGTTAAAGCAAAGCAGCTGACTTTCAGAAAATATATTGACAAGACTAAAAAACAAGATAATAACACAACCGATAATAGACAAAAGGAAAAGACAACAGAGTTATAAAAAGTATAAGTATAAAACTAATAGGTAATGCTCGACAGGCATAGTAAACTTAATGAAAGTAAGGCACTCCAAAATAATAGAGATATCCTTATTTTTTTCCAAAACTAGTTACGCTATGACAAACCTTGGGATAGGTAAAGCGGACTCCGGGCTCTTTTAGGGCCTAACCGAATAAAAATGCTGGAAGGATGATGTTTCTTTGTTTTAGTAAAAGTGTAGTCATACAATTTTTTCTACATCAAGTAACCATACCTATATATAGTTTTACCTGTTATACAATTTAAAGCAATCGACTTATGAGTAAACGATTGTAGTGAATTACTAGAAAGCCATAAGCACAGAATTTTCATAAATCTTTGCGGACTCGACTGTAACTACAATTCTCGAAAGCCATCGTTTCAGAATCAAGTGGGCGTCCCTTATATATTGCAGATTACTGGAATTCTGTAAACACTGCATAATTGACAACGTTAATTTACGCCGATGCCTTCTGTTGCTAAGGTAGCTGCATTATCAATTAATAAGTCAGAACTGCCCACTTATTCCTCGAAAATAATTACAAATCCAAAAATGGCAAAAAGATCGACCGCTTTTCTTGAATCTCGGAAATTGATCTAGACACTGTTATTTAAACTGCAGAACGTACAAAGCTAGAATTTAAAAGCTTGATCCAACACAAGGCTGTTAGGACCCTAGCCTAGAGTAGCGCCATATTGACAGAAACTGAGTAGACGGCAGCGTAATACGGGGCAAAAATTGCATGTGATACCCGGCGATAGGGTCAATGAGGTCGTGTGTTAAGTTGCAATGACTTCAACGACAACTAATATTTTGAGGGATTGAGTCAAGATATAAGACTGTCATTTAACAAAGCGTTAAATGACAACTACTGCCCATTCCCTCTCATCCATGAGAGGAGGCCTGTGCCCAACAGTGGGACGTATATAGGCTGATTTTTTATTTATTTTTATTTATAACAAAGCGTTAGCATTACATTTCTAAATTACACATTTTTATCTTCTGAAAATTTGACGATAAGTCAAAATAACAAACACAAATCCATGATCTCAAGACTATATCTAATTTTTAGGTAGGTACACAGCGGAACATAGCCACACAAACACTGTACGCAACGCGAAATATATTCGTCAAAGTTTAGAATGTTTTTACACTCCTATGGTA
The DNA here is from genome assembly GCA_947049275.1 of Epinotia bilunana. Classification (NCBI taxonomy): domain Eukaryota; kingdom Metazoa; phylum Arthropoda; class Insecta; order Lepidoptera; family Tortricidae; genus Epinotia; species Epinotia bilunana. The sequence goes on from OX346256.1 coordinate 8,957,227, forward strand.
ATTAAGCAAGACTCGTATAAAATGAAAGATAACATTTTTGAGTGTTTTGCTTGAAGGTAAACTCAACTAGATGTATCTTGATCCCTATGACAACTGTCATCTCCGTATAATCTACAACCTTAAAACATATTTTTTTTACTAAGATGACAGCTGTCATAGGGGTCAAGAGTCACCGCGACGTATATATACCTCCGACAAACACTGGCTTCAATCCTACTAATATTATAAATGCGAAAGTTTAGATGTTTGGATGTTTGGATGTTTGGATGTTTGTTACTCAATCACGCTTAAACGGCTGAACCGATTTGAATGAAATTTTGCACAAAGATAGTTTATGGCCTGGATTAAAGTATAGGATAGTTTTTATCCTGGGTCCACGCGGACCAAGTCGCGGGCGGAAGCTAGTTGTTTAATATACTGATATATAAAATACTTTACACGTAAGTTAATACTAATATTATAAATGCGAAAGTTTAGATGTTTGGTTGTTTGGACGTTTGGATGTTTGGATGTTTGGATGTTTGGATGTTTGTTACTCAATCACGCTTAAACAGCTGAACCGATTTGAATGAAATTTTCCACGAAGATAGTTTATGGCCTGGATTAAAGTATAGGATAGTTTTTATCCCGGGTCCACGCGGACGAAGTCGCGGGCGGAAGCTAGTTGTTTAATATAGTGATATATAAAATACTTTACATGTAAGTTAATACACAGAACTATATATACAGACTTTTTGCTTGTGAAGTTTGACAATGAAGTACATTGACAATCCGAACTTGTAGTAAATGTGTCTAACTACATTTTTTAGGTCCTCCTTGTCCTTGACTATAATATAATTAATGACTTGTTTGTTGTTTGGTTAGGTTAAGTAAAGGCCATTTGAGATAAAGCATCAATTGAAAAAAAAAACCTATGCTAGTATGAAAGGAAATCGTAGGGTTAAACAATTAGATCAAGCAGCCTCGTGGGAAGACCAATTTAGTCTAAACCAACAGACATTCACATATACTCTTTGAGTATAGATGGCAAGGATAATTCATTCACCGTTTAACAAATAGTTATTGCGTACGAGGGCCTCAATTCCATCTGTTTTAATTAACATAAGGGCATCCCTTTGGGAGACAAGAGATACAATGATGTCCTAGGGACGTCTCCTAAGAAGATCGATTTCTCCTTTGCCTTTTTTATTCAAATTTTCCAAGGCATATTTCATGAAAGTGAGGTTTCTGGACGTAGGATCGTGCACATGTTTCATCATAATATGTTACGTTTTCATCTTCGACTTTCAATAAAAAAAAGGTTCTTAAAACGCTGGCAAGAATTTAAATCGTTTAAGACCGCATTAAGTAAGCACCACGCCGACAGGACCAAGGATTCTTAATAACATTAGTGTTAAGGAAGTAAACAAACTTCGCAGAGTTAAAAGTTTCGACGCGGGGTAGCAGTAGGGTTGTCGGCTTTTAGGCCAAGATCATTTTGAATATTTGATTAAGGTACCTCTATGTCCTAATAATACAATGTTTAGACTACACAGAAGTTTTATTTATCTGACTGAACTCGTTTACATTGTTTTGGACATTCTAGAACGAGCAACATTAATCGCGTATTCGTCAATCAACACTCTAATAAGCACAAGTAATGCAGCAATTCAACGTGGGAATGCTGCCTGCGTGATGGGTACCCTGCCTAAGGGTCCAAATTTAGAATTTATTTTTTTAGTTTTTCGGTAAGTTAGTTTTAGTTTTAATTTTAAATCTAGTTGTACCTTATGTATTTTTATATATTTTTTGTGTGTGTTTTAACATTAAATCTTATTTACTATTATTATTATATAGAATATGAATTATAATGAAATATAAGGTATAAATGTAATGCACTAGAATGATCTTGATTTTAGGTTTTATTTTTTATAAAAGCATTATATCTGGTGATAATTATATTACATAAGAATATATCAAAAGTTGTATTAATAATTTAGTAAGTTGGATTATTAACAAGATTTTAGTTTGAAGTAGCTGTTGCTGCTAACAACACTTTACATTTCAACTAAGTATTAGGAAAATAATTACAACATATGTAATAAATAATACAACAATACCTTGTAATAATCATGTCAATGTTCCTTACATACTAAATAGTATTTTATATTAGAACAGGTAAGGTAAACGGCATAGTGCTCGACACAGACCTAATACTGAACACCAACTAAATTCATAACAACTAGGGCAAACAAAAGCGTCAAGTTCACAACGTTTCCAGAATTATTAATGTCACAAAAAGTTTCACTCTACTTACTAAAATTCCATAAATATCAACTTTATTTCAATTTAGCTCACATTTCAAACGAGAGAGATTCCTTGTTGTAGCCCTGTACTCGTACACCGACAAATTGTACATAAATATGCTGGTAAGCACTGCCTTACCTCTTGACTCTGGTAAATGAGAATGAGGAACGAAATTATTTAAATTTAATTAAGATAACCGAATTATTTAATAATTGTAATATTTTGACATGTAATATTTTTTGTATTTTCAATAATTGAGTATGTGTATATGTAAACTACAAAATTACATGACAAGCATATTATTATGATCCATCACTATGTATATTTTAACTGAAAAAATTACACCTTAATCAAAATTTTCGCTAAAATCGTGTCGTCCCTTCTTTCATAATGCAACGGAGACAAACAAACATACGGCCTGCCAGGTGGTAAGCAGACACTGTAGCATGTAGATCCTTTTGCGACTCAAAAAGAATCACGTGCACGCTGCCGACCCTTGATTGACTTGAGGATTCGGTACAGCTGCGGGCGCCTCACTCTCAACACAGCGCACTTTCAGGCTACTCACGAAGCAAGTAGAGGTGTATAGTACATTACTACAGAGGCCGGGAGGTAAGGGGTAGCCGGCCGAGTACATATAAACGGCCGAGCGTAGCGAGGCCGGATTAGTTATGAGGTTGGCAACCCCTTTTCACGCCGAGGTATGTATAGTGGTTTTCTTAAACACGCAATGAAATAAATAAAAATTATTTAGGTATAGGTACTGTCCCAGTTGGGCTGATCAAAATATTAGCGAGGTGACATTCCGTTGTGCCCTGCCTCTCTCAAAATTAACTAATTTGTTCCTATTTCCTTACAAACTTCAAACTAACAGAATGTTTCATAAAGAGTTACTAATTCGACTATCAATCTACATCCCTATTGTAAAAGTTGTTACGCCAAAAATTATGACCCCGCAGAAATTCTCACATTTAGGTTTACCGGCTATCAGAGTTCAATTTAAAAAGGTTTGAATTCAATACGGGTTGGCAAAATTTATTATAACTCCAAAAGAAAAAAAGACAAAAAAGATGCCTAATTATGAAAGTCCCATTCAGATATCTCAAATAATTACGAAGCTAAAACCGTTCTAATATTACTTGTCAGAAAGAGAAAACGCTCGCAAATCGTGACATCACGATCTGCGAGCGTTATAGTAAAATGACAATCGTTTCATATGAAGGTGCATTTTGAGTAAAAAGAACAGAATATACCCCTTCTTAAAACTATGGACACTTATAACTTAATGATTATTTAATCCCCTGCTTTCCTTTTTTTTCATTTGACAATACTTTTAATCCTTTTTCAGGAAAATTCAACATTATTGTTTCTTTTATTTGGTGTCTACACCACTACAGCGCAGAGTGTGATTATTATTTTTACGTCACACCTGGCCATAATGCGAGTTTTACTGCACGCTGCGCGTACGGTAAAACTCTCATTGTGGCCAAATGAAGACGTAAAATTGTGTACTTACCAGGGGCGGTAATTCGTAAAGCCCCAGATCGCATATTTATGGCCCTCACCTTCGGTTCGCGCGACAAACACCTGCCATCTGGGACATTCACGAATTCACCGCCCTAGGTACGTAATGTACTATTAATTTGAACTAAAAAGATTGTTACATCATCATACTTGATCAACGCGTAGGCATACAGAATTACGCCCATGGACGTAATAGTTTTTTTTTATTGTATCTGTCGTCAGTTCTAAAACAAGGAGGTTCAAACTAAAATACGGTGTTTGAAAACCAAATTATAAATAAAAAGTTTCACTAAATTAATTCGATTTAAAAATTAAAATGTTATACTAGAATGTATGTGTAAATTATTTTTAAGCATGATTTTGAATCGCGGTAATATGCCGTTCGGCATACAAACTCAAGGTCTTATTAAACTCTCGTTCGTCTAACACCTCTTAGTGACCTCGTGGCACAATCTATCATTGTTTTACATTCTAAATTTCCTCGGCAACCCTGTGCGAAATAATGAAATTTAATTTTTGCGCCTCAACCGTTGATTGATGTGACATTACTTCGGGATCCCAGTGGACTGCCTTTGCTCGTGAGTTTGAGTTCAACATTAATTCAGCTTCTTTTGTCAGAGAATTTCGCTTTTTTAAATCAATCTATAGGGATTTATGAATAACTTTTTAACAATGTCAAAGTTTGTGCGGATTTATTTCAACTCAAAGATGGATATTAGATGTTACTTTTGTTTTTACTTTACGTAATGAAAGTACCGAAACCGAGTTACGCAAGGTGGTTCAACGACCATACAAAACGTTTTTTTGCCTTTCGCAGGCTAATGGAGTGATATACATATTAAGAAATGTATGTAACACAGTTTTATAAATTGGCTTTCCATTTGCGCGAAATTCCCCATTTCCTAGAATAAACTTGTATAAAGTAGAATGGCAGTTTAAACATGGCGTTAAAACGACATGGTACCAAGGTATTCAGCCCCTTTTGAGGCCAACCGTAACATGACTATATTTGCCCAACACCACACCCACGCGACCTAATGAAATTAAGCGACCAGCATAAAATTTGCGAGCGTGCGTAAGTGATACCACGCGACCTCTCAATCTTTATTGAAAGGTTATGTGATCTTCCACACAAATGGAGCTAAGCAGTTACCAAATAATCACAAATTTAATCTTACTTAACACCGTGTCGAAAATAAAACGTACCACAAGCAATTAGATGATAATGTTCATAACGTTACAATAAAGTATGTAATAATATTATAATTTCAAACAAAACTGACTTCCTCAAATCACAATTCACGTCACTATTCTTACAACGCGCACTCAAAACTGAATTTAAGATGACGTTTCTAAAAGTTGGTTTAATAGACCCCTTTTAGCCAATTAAGAGCTAATTGCATTGACCTAAGCCAACCCGGCTGATCTAATTCGGTGGCATGACGCACTGGCTTACTGCTTATGATTATTTCTATTCTATAATCAAGAAGGACTCAAGCGACTGGAGTTATCCCAAAGATACGTCTTTTATGAGGCAGCACCGCTCTACAAGGGGCAGTAAACTGGCATTATCCGAGTTTTATTGTACGCAACAGATGCAGCAGACGAGTTTAAGTATACATGTAATTTTAGTGAAAGCCCGTAAGTGGATTTCTACACAAAACAATATCTTAAAAACACATTCTAATCGTATGGCACTTATGGCTGAACATACTACAGTCATGACTAATATGTCTAGTAATTCGTAGAAATATCTTCAACTATAGAGTTGAAAAACAAGGCCAGGATAGCCATAGGGCTATCCTGGCCTTGTTTTTCAAAATGAGGGATATCCCTACCTTCAATTCTCTTGATTTTAAAATGACCATGACAGAGTACCTACAAGACGAACATAGATTATTTTTAGGCAACATGTTCGTTTCTCAGTTAATCCCGACTGTGTACAAACTCAGCCCACAGGATGTGAGATTGGTTGCATAATTTCAGGTTTTATAAAGTTTTGGCAGTATGCATTCGCTTTGAATAAGGTCTCGAGCTGCTTTAGCGTAAAGTTATTGAAATGCCTGTTCTCCTTTAGTTTAGAATTTTATATTATTTTCAGTCGATGGCTATCTGGATTTATGTCCTTTGCCAAATAAAAATAAATATATGGTAAATATAATACTAATGTAAGTATATCAATCGTTATGGAAAAGATGTCGCCGCCCACTTTTCCATAAAGTAGCACAGAAAATCTCACTTCCTGGCCATGTATAGAGACGTAAAATGTTGGCTCAGGCTCAGATCGCATATTTGTCGCAAATACCTGCGAGTGATCGAGCGGCGAGCACATCACTCACCTTCGGTTTGCTGACGATATAGTAGTCTTGGCTGAGACCATGGAGGACTTAGGCACGATGCTCGATGACCTCAGTAAAGCTTCCGAGCGAGTTGGTCTAAGAATGAACATGGATAAGACGAAGATAATGTCAAATGCCTATGTAGTACCAACTCCCACTACAATCGGACACTACGCTTAGACGATTATGTATACACCTAGGACAGACTATTAGGTATTGTTAGGTAGGTCCAACTTCGAGCGGTCAATCGTCGAATCCGACTCGGCTGGGCAGCATTCGGGAAGCTACGGCACATCTTTTCGTCCAATATTCCGCAGTCTCAAGGCGAGAGTCTTTGACCAGTGTGTGTTGCCAGTGATGACGTATGGCACGGAAACGTGGTCGCTTACTATGGGCCTCATAAGAAGGCTCAAAGTCACCCAAAGGGCAATGGAGAGGGCTATGTTGGGAGTTTCTCTGCGCGATCGCATCAGAAATGAGGCTATCCGCAGCAGAACCAAGGTAACCGATATAGCCCTCCGAATCGCTAAACTTAAGTGGCAGTGGGCGGGGCACATTGCACGTAGAACTGATGGCCGTTGGGGCGGAAAGGTTCTCGAGTGGCGACCACGTACCAGAAAGCGCAGCGTGGGTAGGCCCCCCACAAGGTGGACTGATGACCTGGTAAAGGTCGCGGGAGTCCGCTGGATGCGGGTGGCGCAGGACCGGTCATTGTGGCACTCTTTGGGGGAGGCCTATGTCCAGCAGTGGACGTCTTTCGGCTGATATGATGATGATGATGATGACCTCCGATCTGAAACATTCTTTGTTGAACCGCCCTAGGTAGGTAATCTACTATCCTACTATTATAAATGCGAAAGTTTGGATGTTTAGATGTTTGGATGTTTGTTACTCAACCACCCTTGAACAGCTCAACCGATTTGGATGAAATTTTGCACCAAGATAGTTTATAGCCTGGATTAAAATATAGGATCGTTTTTATTCCGGGACCACGCAGAAGAAGTCGCGGGTGGAAGCTAGTAGTAATGTAAATGTGACAAAGTTCGGCATAACTTATTTATTTTACTTTCTACTATTATTATACCGAGGTGAAGTTCTACGTTTTGTAGTTTTTTTTATTAATCATGCAATAGGTAAGTGCTATAGAAGTAACTGGTGTTTTTTTTTAATCGAATGCGAAGTTTCATTACTTAGTTAAACTGCACACATGTAGGGTAAATCGCCAATAACTGGCCACCGTTCAATAACTGGCCACCTCATGCTAAAAATTAATTATATTCACCTATAATAGAATGAATTTTTAGTAACTGGCAACATTTTAACTAACTTCAATAATTGACCACGTTCTACTAAATTGAATTCTGTTTGTAGGGGAACAGAGGTCACTTTTAGTATGAGGGGGCCAGTTAATGGCGATTTACCCTACATTGCACAGACATGACCACTTCTAGTTTTTTCATCCATCCCGATTTTATATTCAAATCGTGTCAATCGGCACGCTATAAGGATTTCGTGTACCAAAACATATAACAGATATATGGAACAAAAGTGATATCCTAAGGATATCCTCGTGTTAATGAATACCAACGGAATTGCGGCACAGTTAGGAATACCATACTGACATTTGTTACGAAAATGTTTGCGTTCCCATTCAACTACCCAAGTCTTGAGCAAACTTGGTTTCGGAGAAGTACATGGGGAAAGAAAGCCACACTGAAGTACCACTCAACGTACAAAACGTTGTGGATTACCCGGATAGTTGCTCTCCAAACTAAGAGTTTGTTGAAGAATGTTAGTATTCGTCCATCCTTTGCCGGCGTTCACCGTTAGCATTTAGTTTTCAAATATATATTTATAGGGTTACTTATGTAAGTAGTTGGCGATAGGGTATCAACCAATCACTTCAATATTACAATCTCTTTATCTTGAAGCCACACAATTCTACCCATTTTGGTAATACCGATACCGGTTTACCGGTAGAAACATAGCCTAGTATTCATGAATTGCCTCTGACACTGACAATAGATGAGACCAGAACCAAACAATATCTACATTCAACATGAACATGAAGTAGTTTTATTACAGTCCCCTTTATATTTTTATCAACAGTATATTTTTATCAAATAATCTTCACTTTAACAAAAGCGGTAAAGTTGCGCTTTTATTGCTGACGGACCAACAACAGGACTTTTCTAATTAGATATTTAGAAGTTTGTGACATCTGGAACATCAAAACTTTGTTAGTTTTGGTCTGAACGCGTTCAATGTGTTAGTTAGATACAGACAAGAAATGGAATCCTAGAAACTTAGACGAGACGTCTTCATGCCAAAATGAGCCAGAATATTTTTAAAAGACCTAGAAATATTCATACTTTTAGTACAATGCCTGAAATAACACATATTGAATTTCTTTCCACGAAAGAATTCTTCTACAAAGTTGTATATATTTAGGTATAGTATAGTTACATAAAATAGTAATAGACCTGCTTTGTTTTTTGTTTATTGGTTTAACTTACCTCTGGAAACTTACATATATAAGTCTCACCATAGGATTTTTAGTAGGTCTTCTTCATATCCTGTTTTAAGCTGCAAATGTATGTTGTGCCCAAGCTGTACCATTTATACTTTTGTAGATACTGCTTTTTTGTATGCTTTATCTACTTTCCGTTTTATGGTTTTTTTATTATTACTCTCTACTTTGAATGTGACCACCTTTAGTATTTCATTATGGTGATTGTATTTTTAATTTAGTCCCTTAGTTCTAAATAAAAACTAGATCATTATCAAATTACAAAACAATTTAAATTCAATTAACCTTGTCAAATTGATTATATGTCCATATGCTCACATACAGAATACAATGGATGTTCTAATAAAAAGATTCTCAGCTGACGTTTGAATGTCTCGTCAGATGGTTCAGTTCGCAATTTGGTGGGTAGACGCTCGTAATACGTTGGGCCAATTACCCTAGGATTTTTTACTGAATGTGCCATGCGACGCGGTACTGTTCTTAGCCTTCCAGTGGATCGGAGCTGTTTACCTGGTACTTCAGCCCGTTTAAACGTGCGTAAACTGGTTCTCAGAAACATTAGTACCTCAAACATGTACAGGGAGTAGTGCGTCATAATGCGGTAGGTTTTAAATAATTTCTTACATGGATGCCTGGATTTTACTCCAGCCAGCAATCGAAGCGCAAGTTTTTGGACGGTTGATTTTTGATCGGTTGAATTACCCCAAATGACTGTACCATATGATATCAACGAGTGAAAATTAGAAAAATAAACATAGATTCGCATACTTATCTCAATCGGGTTAATTTACTTTAAACCACGATAGCCGTAACGTATACATTACATCCAGGATTATGAGCTTAAAAGTGACGTTTTAAGAGCCACGTTACGAGCAAATGTATTTAAGTAGTTATTTATGATACAAGTGCGGAAAGTAGTTAATTGCCAACGACTGACGGTGACCAAAAACACGTGCGTCAGCGATTGACCGACACGAGTTAGGAAAGGAATTACCCATCCGCGCGTCTATCATAACAACATTTTACGGTGCATCGTGCGAGGAAATAAAAAACTATAGATAAAAAGGTGAAATTAAAACTGTCATAAAATCGCATGTGTGGGAACACGTGTGTGAGAATATTTGCCCGTCTCAAAATTATGTATATTTTACAAAAAAATTGACGATTACATGATGTCATCGTCCATAATGCACTGCAACACATTTATTATAAAAATATATTATTTTGGAACTTAATATTTTATAAATAAAGATGATGATTAAGTTCTATCGATACCTAACATAGATAGTTATCTAATAAAGTAAAGTGCACGGATGGTCAGTTAAGCCCTTTACGAGAAAGTTAGCACGTACAATTTTTTGGTTTCCTGCGGCATAAAGCTAACCAAATTAATATTGCAATACAACTTGCAAGTAGGTTTCAGTAATTTGGCACACATGAGAGAATTTATTCATACGAACTAACATAACCAAGTTTCTATGCGCAGTTTGGGAATTATTTAGATCATTGGCATAATAAAATCATGGGCTAGAAATGAAATCACTCATAAAATCTAGTTCTTATTTCATGCTAGGTATGTATTATTATAATATTTAAAGTAAGTTAATGACGAATAAGGTTATATTGCTGGCCGCTGGATGCGGGTGGCGCAGGACCGGTCATTGTGGCACTCTCTGGGGGAGGCCTATGTCCAGCAGTGGACGTCTTTCGGCTGATATGATAATGATGAAGGTTATATTATACCTAGCACACAATTACGTATTACTAAACTCTCAAGATTAGGTACGTTTGGATTGAGAGCTATTGTGTAAGATTTTATTTATTTATTCATCATCATCATCATCATATCAGCCGAAAGACGTCCACTGCTGGACATAGGCCTCCCCCAAAGAGTGCCACAATGACCGGTCCTGCGCCACCCGCATCCAGCGGACTCCCGCGACCTTTACCAGGTCATCAGTCCACCTTATGGGGGGCCTACCCACGCTGCACCTTCCGGTACGTGGTCACCACTCGAGAACCTTTCCGCCCCAACGGCCATCGGTTCTACGTGCAATGTGCTCCGCCCACTGCCACTTAAGTTTAGCGATTCGGAGGGCTATATCGGTTACCTTGGTTCTGCTGCGGATAGCCTCATTTCTGATGCGATCGCGCAGAGAAACTCCCAACATAGCCCTCTTCATTGCCCTTATTTATTTATTATTGTCATCATAATTGGCCTTGTACATCTATGATAAGATGATTTAAGCAGCTTATTTCAAGGTGGTGCGGCATTTACGTACATGACTCGTAAGGCCGATACGGGAGCGACAACTCCGACCGCATATTTCACAAGTAAATGTTGTGCACGATGGCGTAGGGCGGACTGCTAGCACGCTGCACGTCTATCATGCAACGGCCGCGACATACTCGATTTTTCTCGCACTATATCTCTGGTTCTAAGTGTTTTAATAAGAAAGAGATTTTTAAGTTCAAGATGGCAAGTTCGTTCGTTTAATCTTTTTTCTTCGGTAAGTAGATAAATTCTTCAGTAATGCGTTCTTTTTTGCGCGTGGTCAGCCCGAGTGAGAGAGGGAAGCACTAAGTCAAAGCGAGTTTGTTTTAGCTCGTTTTTCAGCATGTCCATGATTAACTCCAAAATTGTCTTATGATTTACGACATTACATTTTAGTCTCTCTTTCTTTCTAGTGTAGTGTACTACAATAATCAAAATAGTCAATTTTAAATGTCGATATAAAATTAAATGTATCAACATAGTTTTGATATTCATGAATAACTCTATAATGAATAAATCGGAATTATCTTTCGTATGCGAGCAGATGTTTGAACACTACGTTGCTTGTGCACTGTTTTATTATAATGTTCAAACAACTTTTTTTCTATCTGACATAAACATGATAACGTAGCTTTGTTTTCGAGCCCAAACATTACTGTCTATTTCATGATTGTTTTTTGTTCTTGTATCTAAACCTTTTAGTAACTTCACGCTTTGTAATAAATGAAATGTTTCATCTGTTAAATTTTGCATCTCTTGCATAGACTAGAGGTGAAAGGTGCTCCTTAAATAATTGTAAGTACGAACTTAATTAGAAGATTCGTTTTATTCGTCAGTAATGCTTTAGCACCTTTCTGAATAAAATTTTGCAGCTCTGGCTGCAGACAGTTTCTACTAGTTTTTCCACGAGACATTGACTAATTAATTTAGGTCGTACTTCAAAACTCAAATTATGACTTGCATGTTTGAGAACAGTTTCTTGAATCTGATAAGATAAGAAAAATCATAGTTACGCTCTGCTTGCTTTCACCAGACGTTGTAAAGTTTAATTATTTTATATGCAGAACATGTCAAGAGCACATAAATTCGTGAGCTTGTGAGACTTTCGACCTTAAGGTTTTTCCTGTTTCAGGGATTTTAGTAAAACAAATACCACTTACTTTACTGGCAAATATTGTGGAAGAGAATAAGGCTGCAGTTTAACTAACAAAACGTGAGGTATTACCGACATGCCATCTATGACATTTTCAATTATAAGGCAGATACATGCAGGTGGGGATATCTTTATGACTTGCTGTCAAGGCGCGCCCCGAGGGGTAAACGCGTAACGTTCCGAACGCGCGTTAGGACAATTTAACTGTAATTTTTCCATATAAAAAGTGACATTTAGATCTACCTGATACGCGTTACGTGATCGATCTGCCGGTCTCAGGCAAAGATGATTACTGTCATTCAGCACAAATGGAAAATTGACAACTCGAAATTATTGGTACAGTCACGAGCTTTAATTTGGGACCCATTTCCATTAAATATTGTTAGACCATTCATAATGCAATAAGGTCGAAACTTTAGTTTGATAGTGTTGAATGTCAAGTTAAGACATTAGTTATGACATATAATGTCTTATCGTATCGACTCTTGAAATAATAACCTCTTTGCAAAACGCTATCACTGCGGTTTTCTAATTACGAACATATGTCGTGTCAGTGTCAGTGTAGAAAACAGATTGAAGACAGGACCAAAAACCCCCTTACCCAAAAGTAACAATTAATGGGAAAACATCGGAAATGATCGTTTGCCCTCGCTCCAGTTGACGTAATTGCACGGTTGCCCATAGAAACGTAATGTTGTCGAAGGTAAACATTATGACATTGACATTGCGTTAAAATATTAGCTCTAAATAGCTTAAGTTTGCTCCACGATATTCAGCCTTAGGTGGGTCCCAAATTAAAGCTCGTGACTGTACCATCGACAACACAGCTAACTGACCATCGGTGCACCTTAAGTGCATTGTAATAAGGTTCTATATAAACACAGGATGGTCAGTTAACAGTGTTGTCGTTTGTACCTTCTGAATAATATTAATTTGAAAATCCTGGAGATTGAAAATTGTCCAGCCTTAATAATGCTAAACTACGTCCCAAAAGTATAATTGGCGTAGGTACGCACCTACTTGATATAGGTCTTATATGAATTTTGTACAAATAGTCTCAATCTCAATTTTCATATTAAATTTTGATATTTATATAAATCATAGAACTGATTTGAATATAAACTTATTTCATACTGGACAAAGTTCGATTTGGGCTAGTTTCATTTTGAGTAAGATAAAAATTGGTCATAAAATGGTACAAAAACAATTATAGTTTCTTTACACCCAATTCACTTTTGATAGCATTACTTTTGGTCCAATTTCAAAATGGTCATTTCGTGTTGACGATTTTCCATTTGTGCTGAATGACAGTTAATAACAAAGAATTCCTTTATTTCTACTTATTGCATTTACGCAAAAGCTAATCCATGAACTTATTGCGAGTGAATAAATTACCTAGTTTTGAACAAAAATTCTATTTTTTTCTTCAAAATTATAGAGAGAAACGCAATCCAATCCTAAATAATGGCTCCTGATTATACTAACACCGCCATAAAGCTGGGAGAAGTTTAAAAAATATTGCGTATTCCGAAAGAAACGAGGTGGGAAAAAATTAAAATGCACCCTCGGCTTAAGACGACGGTTCTCGAACCTCCGTTACCTTGGAAAAGTTAAAGGCTGAAAGTTCCGTATAAAGAGAGATGTTTAAATATTTAAAGGTGAGCCATGTTGTTTCATAACGATGTAGAAAAATCTGTTGTTCTCCCTGAAATGGTAAACACTTTTGCTAAAGGCTACCTTCGCACAATTTTTCTCGTTTTTTTTTTTGCATTTTAACGAGTGCTATTTAGCAACAACTCATACAATATGATCATGAATCATCATCATGTCCTTGTCATAAAATAACTTAAGCAATTAACAGCTGCTGATCGACTCTTGAATGCGCTACTGAGGATATCACTTGGTTGATGCATTCTCTTGTACCCCAATGGCAATGTTTGCACGAACTAATACGATGTCATAGTTATCTTAATTAGGTACACTAGTTGTCACCCGCAATACAGAAGTGAATGTTTGTAGTATTATAAGCCCATTATCTTATTGAAAATTAAGCTACTTGTGTAAATATCAACATACTAACTGTATGTACTATTAGAACACAAAAACGTGCCCACTGTCCAGTAACATGACATACTATACACCATATCATACAACACGTATATTAACAGAATGTAAATCACACACACACCGTCTTAAAACTTATATAACCAATAGGATTGATTAAAACTACAATATGAAGCACACTGATATGCAAGCACCTTGTAATTGCATAAAATTGCCATCATGGCGTTATGAAACATTTCTCCAGCAATGCAAGCGAAATAAAATAGAGTAGTTAGGCTGTCTGTGTCAGGTAGTTAGGCTGTCCTGCTTTCGTCTTCTAACCTATCCGCGATCCGAGTCGGTTTTGCCACTAAGTCCCTTTTCCCTACCTAAGCAGTATCAGCAACATTCGTATCTAGTCTGTACAAAATATGTTTCGAAAATATCTGGACGCACGAATCAGCGTCTCCTATCTTATTCGCAAGAGGAGGCGAGGATGTCTTGGCGTAATTTATGCCTGTCTGACTGTACGTAAGCCCTGATGATTATCAAGTTCATACATAGTCCATAGTCATAAAAGAAGTACCGCTGTAAATAGCTACAAAAAGAATCACATGCTAAAATGTGACAAATGGCGATGTCAAGTCTTTATTACGTCACACATCGTGGGGCGATGACTTCAGCAACCTTGACTATAAAGGAGCTAGTGTTGCATAAGTAGTTAATAACTAGTCAATTTGGTTACAGCCAGGAACAGGGTATAAAAAGGAAATAGTGGGTTTTACTTATAATTATGTCTTATTTGATACACTTGCGTTTTTTTTTTGCTAATAGAAAAAAAAATCTAATATGCTTTATTCAAGAATTCAACAAGGTTTCCACCCGTATCTATTGATTATAGATTTAAATAAAGCATTCATTGTCTTTTTTGTGTGATTAATGTCGAATGTTATAGAGCAAATGTACCTACATTAACTAAAATGAAAACATTTATTAATATTTTTTCCGCGTTTTCAGGATCTAAATAAAGTTATTACTTTTTTGAACTCTGATAGTTTGTTGGATTTTGTCTCTAGGTAATTATTTAAATGATGATAATATACTATATCCATTACTCAAAAAAAAACTATTACAAATCAATAAAATTACCGGACTACTACGTCGTTTTTGTTTCATGTTACTGCCATTTTGTTTTTGAAAGGGAGAGCCATGAAAGTAGGGATATTTCCATTACATGTCAAGAACACATTTTATTTGTTGAAGTTTCCATGCTAAAAGCTTTCACTAAATCAGTTTGAATTTCCATCCAGCTATCAGAGCTAGTACTAGCTCCTTGGATATTATCAATACCTAGTCTGTGTGCTGTGCGAAGGCTGTGCGACTGTCCACGACGCCCCGGGGACTCGGAACTTGTCAACTAATTTGCATACATTGCCCCTACCGGGATTTGGCCGTCTCATTTCGCAGATTCTAATGGATGTGGATACCTGTTACAATAAATGATTGAGTCCGTTATTGTATAACCATGAGCTGCTTGTGTTTTTGTTTTATGCCACGGAAGTGGCAAAAGAATCTAATGGCAAGCAGACACCGAAGCCTTTAGACGCTTGCAACTACACAGGAGGTCTTTGTATGGGTGACCGCCTGTTTGAGTGGTTACTATAAATGAGCGCTTCCGTGCTTTGGAAGGCACGCTAAGCAGTTGATCCCGGCTGCTGTCTATGACAGTAGTCGTTAAGCCGAGTTAGAGGTCTTCAGGCGGCTTAAAACTTCTAACAGTCGATTTGCCCACTCACTTGACAAAGGGGGGACAACTGTTACTCGCATACGATTAAATAAATTACACAGGAGTCCCAAGCGTGATGCCAGTTGATTTGAGGATTAGTTTTGTTGAGCTAAAGATGATTTGAGGTTCCGCAGTCTCAACTGTAATTTCTTATATTAGAGTCATAAAACGCTTAGGTATACTCTCTTAAACCATGTAGGTTCGGACAAGAATAGGTCTGCGGTCTCCCCCGCCTATCGTAGAAGGCGACTAAAGGGGGTCAACAGGGTCGCAGTGTTCTGGCGGGGGCCAGGGCACTCGCTTAAGAACCCCAGGGAAGGCGACAACGCGAGGGGAGTTCCAGTGCGTTCAGCATGTGATCCTGGAGTACCCTGCATGAGAGCGCAGATGCAGGGCACCGTTCAGTTTTTAGTGGCTAGAAATACCAGATAACCCAGTTATCCCCCGGTGATTGGTTACCTGGCTCACAGGATTTCTTCACGAAAAATAAAATAAAAATAAGCGAATACTCTCTTTACAATGCATTGAATATATTAAATATTTCAATTTAAATAAGTACATCAATCACGCCGAAAACAGTGGCCCACTCCACTGAGTCCACCCAAACGGAGTGGTCGAGCGTCTACGCTCTCGCCCTCGCTTTCCGCTACATACGAGGAAAACCACGGGATCGGCTACGAGCGTAGCGCGTAGCGATTCTTGGCAGTGAATGTGTTGTGTGCACATAAAATTCGGTGGTCAGTGCCACTTCTATAATCTTTAAAGATGGAAAAACTGGGATATTTCTGTGATACGTTGATAGCTGACCTGTAACACACTTCAACCTCATTCCTAGAGTTGAATTTTACGGCAGCCACGGGTAAAATAGGGGTGGTGTTATACTGGGTGTCCTGCCGTTTGAACAAAAGTCGTTTGGCAAAATTACACTTGACAAACAACGTTTTGCAAAAAAATGTTTCGCCAATTGATCATTTTACTACTAGTTATTTTACAAATGACTCACTTTTCCAAATGATCAACAGTTCAATTTACATTTTATAAATAATTATTTGACTAACTGAACATTTTGCAATTGAGTTATCAGACAAAACTACTATTGGTCTAAAAACGTTTGGTACAATGTATTATTTGACAAGTGGTTCGTTTATTAAAAAATCTCATAATAGATATGGTCTGGGTCAAATTAATACACATATTTGGAAAATTTGGTTTCTTTAAACCAATACGCAATTGTTTTGCTATCTTCGTCAGTCAGGGATACAAAGTGTTTTTCAAAATATTGCGGAATGTCTGTCTACCTAGGTCTCCGTTAGGTACGACGACGAGCGAAGCGAGGAGGAGTGTTAGGTTGAACCGCGAACTTACAGTGCGTAAGCCGAGCGAGCGAAGCGAGCGTGCCGCGGCAGCGGCCGGCGAAGCGCCAGAACCGACTATTTTTAAAGAAGTTCTTTTTATGAAATAACATTTTGTCAAATGACATTTGGACAAATGCTTAATTTGCGAATCATATTATTTGCTGAAATGAAAAAAGGTCAATTGACATTTTATTATTTAACCCATTTACCAAGTGTAGTGTTTGCTAATTGATCATTTGCTAAGTGAGTTTTTGTAAGATGATACTGTTGTCAAATGTCTCGTTTGCCAAATGATCATTTGGTGAAACGTTGTTTGTCAAATTACCATTTGTCAATAATTTTTTGGTCAAACATTAGTGAACCGTTATACTGATTGAAATTATACTTCATTTATGAAGAAGAACTTCAAGAAGAATACCACGTACTTGTCCATACTATTAAATATTTTCCAATATAAATGATTTTTAGTACATTATGAACACCATATACCTCTTCGAGGTTTATCGACGTTTCGGTTACTATGTCATAACATCCATGGTAGCGAGATGAATGGCTAAAGCGGAATTCAATGTATTCTTACTTGTTGGTTTTATACGCGATTTAAGTCACGTTAAGCAGGTAATAAAATAATGATGGTTGAGAATCGAAGTTAAAATCAACACGATAATTAAATCATCAGTTCAAAAAAAGAAAAAAAAAACAATTGAAACAGCTATGCGACGGTTGTTTTAGGAAATTGTAATATTTTGGTTCAAAGATCTTTATTACTCATAAAGAACAAAAAGTTCACTTACAATGAACATAAACTAAAAATAATTTCATATGTATGATATTCATACTGCATACTTATTACAGTAATTATATGTTTTTAGACAAACAAATGAATATAGGTAGTCCCCCCCCCCTTTTTATACCACATCGGTGGCAAACAAGCTGCCCACCTGATGGTAAGTGGTTACCGTAGCCTATGGACGCTGGCAACTCCAGGGGTGTTACATGCGCATTGCCGACCCTTTATGAATTTGTACACTTCTTTTTTGAAGAGCCCCATACTTTAGTCCCTCGGGAAAACCTCGGCATCCCTCATTCCACAACCGGAGCGCTAAACTAATACTTGCCACCGGGATATCGCTAAGACGAGGAGACGACTAAACGTGGCTTGACTAAAAATTTAATTGAAGTATCACGCATACTCTTAGTCCTTCCTGCGATGTAAATATTGTAGATACGACATCATTGCCAACAATTTGAAATTCATAGTCATATAACAATGCGTCAGCATAATTCTCGTTTATGTGCTGATTCGAGACTAACGCTGAAATAACAGCCACCAACCAACTAAGCTGTGTCAGAATCCAACACCACCTACACTCAGCCTGTAGTGCTGAGTACAGTTTATAAGGGACAAGATTGCAGTTAAACCAGGCGACATTCCTCCTTTGCAGACAGGCAAACAATAATAGGCTATATTGTTCAGAATTAAAGCTCAAATATAAAGCTATGAGTTTACGTCGTTGTCGGCCCAAAGTGAACAGTTACTTCTGCGTGGCGTCACACTTAATCCTGCATGCAACACGTAATGAAAATTGTATTTATTAAAACCAAGCAAGGAACACGATCGTTACGGTGACCATTTATTTGCTCTCTAGTTTAATTACAGATAGTGCCGTGGGGGACACTAGGAATTTGATATCTTGAGTTATCATGGATGTTTATTGTGCTTCCGTGATCACGGTTACTGGGGCACTCGACGCAACCATGCATAGTTCCAAAACCTACTTCACCGTTGTCATGGGGGACTTCAACGCAAAACTGGGCAAGAGAGATGGTGAAGAGCTGAAAGTGGGGCAATTTGGAGTTGGAAGTCGGAACCACCGGGGCCAACTACTGGCTGGTTTCTTGGAGAAGGAGGGACTCTACATGATGAATTCCTTCTTCAAGAAACTCGAGCACAGAAAGTGGACCTGGATGAGTCCCGACGGTGCAACTAAAAACGAGATTGACTTCATCATGTCGACGAGGAAGCATATATTCAATGATGTCTCTGTGATCAATACGGTCAAAACCGGGAGCGATCACCGTCTGGTAAGAGGCACATTGAATATATGCGTCAAGGAAGAACGCTCTCGATTGATGAAGTCTACGCTCCGTCCCGTATCAATCCAAATTCGAAACCCCGAGAACTTCCAGCTGGATCCCAAAACCGTTTTGATTGCCTAGGCGGCGATGTGGACGAACTGAACGACGGGTTTGTGGAAGCTGTCCGTTCCACTGGGTCTTAGTTCTTCAAGGCCCAAGGGACCAACAAAACTAAAAGGCTCTCTAGCTCTACTGAGAAGCTCATGAAGGAAAGGAGTGAAGTGATTCTACAGACTTCAGCCGATGCGACCTTATACCGGCAGCTCAATAAACAGATCTCCAAGTCCCTTACCCGCGATCTGCGCCAAATTGTATTGAAGAGGCCATCAAGCGTAATAAGGGCTCTAAAGTGTTCTCAAGATATCTGTCTATAGGGCAGAGCCAGCTCGCGAAGTTAAAAACTGAAGATGGTAGAATCGATTCTACTAAAACCGAGATTCTGGGTGAGATAGAGCGCTTTTACGGACAGCTATACACGTCAACACGCAAACCCGAAGTTGGTCGGGCGGAAGACCCTAGAGCTAGACTAACCCGGCACTATACCGACGACATCCCGGACATCAGCCTGTACGAGATTGTAATGGCTCTTAAACAGCTCAAGAACAACAAGGCACCCAGTGAAGACGTAATAACAGCCGAACTCCTGAAGGCGGGTGGAAAACCAGTCCTTACGGCCCTTCAGAAGTTGTTCGATTCCGTCTTACTGGAAGGGAGAACTTCAAAGGCATGGAACGGAGGGGTGGTGGTGCTGTTCTTCAAAAAAGGTGACAACACCCTGCTGAAGAACTACAGACCCATCTCACTTCTGAGCCATGTCTATAAGCTGTTTTCGAGGATCAATACAAATCGTCTCGTACGCAGGTTAGATGACTTCCAGCCTCCCGAACAAGCCGGTTTCCGAAGAGGCTTTAGTACCGTAGACCACATCCACACGCTCCGTCAGGTTATACAGAAGACCGAGGAGTATAACCTGCTCCTCTGCCTAGCGTTCGTGGACTACGAGAAAGCCTTCGATTCGATTGAAACCTGGGCTGTACTACAGTCTCTCCAGCGGTGCCAAGTTGACTATCGCTATATCGAAGTGCTGAAGTGTTTGTACGAGAACGCCACTATGTCAGTTCGACTCCAGGATCAGAACTCGAAACCTATTCCGCTGCAGCGAGGAGTCAGGCAAGGAGATGTTATTTCTCCAAAACTATTCACCGCTGCACTGGAGGACGTTTTCAAAACTCTGGACTGGAGAAGGCTAGGCATCAACATCAACGGCGAGTACATCACTCACCTTCGGTTTGCTGACGATATAGTAGTCTTGGCTGGCTTGGAGACCATTGAGGACTTAAGTACGATGCTCGATGACCTCAATAAAGCTTCCGAACGAGTTGGTCTAAGAATGAACATGGATAAGACGAAGATCATGTCAAATACCCATGTAGTACGAACTCCCATTACAATCGGACACTTTACACTCGAAGTTGTAGACGATTATGTATACCTAGGACAAACTATCCAGTTAGGTAAGTCCAACTTCGAGAAAGAGGTCAATCGTCGAATCCGACTCGGCTGGGCAGCGTTCGGGAAGCTACGGCACATCTTTTCGTCCAATATTCCGCAGTGTCTTAAGACGAGAGTCTTTGACCAGTGTGTGTTGCCAGTGATGTGAGAAAGAATATAATGGAAAAATAAACCATATTCGTCTGTAGCCCCCGACAGGACAAGAACCTGCGATCTCTCTATTAACGCTAGAGTGCTTTGACCACTAAGCTACAAGGACAGTAACTGAAGTCGCGTACAGGCGAAGATGGTTTATTTTTCAATTATATTCTTTCTCTCTGTATAATATCGTTTAAAATATGATCCGGGTAACTTCCTCGTTAAAAATAACACGAAACAAAAATATTTAATAAAATATTTTATTTCGTTATGAAGTAGGTATTAACCCATAATATTTTTTAACAAGCTATTCAAAAATATATTTCTACTTTACGTGTAGGGGAGGTACCTTAACAATTATTATTTTTCAAAATTTTATTCCATGTCGGCGTGATTGGTTGGAACCCTAAAAACATGTACCTACTTACTTACTACCGATGTGCGCCTGAGCGGGGCACAACATATAATTAACTGGCTTCCGCCAGCGATTTCGTCTGCGTAGACCCGGGATAAAAGCTATCCTATATTTTAATCCAGGCTATAAACTATCTTCGTGCAAAATTATGCTAATTATGATACTATTTCTTGTGTTACATTTATATTGTATTTCTACTGTGAAATCTTAATACGTAAATTGACATTGTTTATTTTTGTTTAAAATTAATTATCCACTAGTTGATAAATGACAATCCGTAATCGAAGATACTATTTCCACTTTCTGTATTGACGTTTTGAATATTATTTAATTTTTATTTCTTATTATTAATTATTGACGATCGTGATAAGGATTCTTATAATTTTGACATTGTATGCGAATCTATATTGTAATTTTTATCTCGAAATAAATAAATCTAAATCTAAATCTAAATTAAATCCAAATCGGCTGAGTCGTTTAACCGTGATTGAGTAACAAACATACAAACATTTAAACATTCAAACATCCAAACTATCGCATTTATAATATTAAGTATATAAATATATATATTAAATATTAATATTATATAAGTATTGCAAATTATCGAAAATAGCTATAGACACGCCTTGCGAGTTCGACGCCTCACGTTAAATAGTTTAATGAGTATTACATATGAATAGTTAATAAAAATATTGATCCGAATTATCGATAGCAGAAAGGGCATAGCGTCTAAATCTCATTGGTCGTTCACCCTGCTGCTATTTAACTTCCTAATCGGACATGATTCATCCAACCCAGCAGGTGATGACACCGTTAATGATTCAGACAAGCGGCTGACACTTCAATTGGAGTTAAGTAAAGCAGCCGTCCTAATTACGCGGGTAACAGGCACATGCGACGAATGGCAGTTAAAGTGCACGTGTTTGGACGGTGACGCCGCAAAGCTAATGACGTCACAGGCGAATCCTCTTGTTGAATAAGTAATTTGTAAACGAATAGTTCAGCGCCAGCAAACGCGTGACTTTTGAAACGACCTCGTTTGGTTCCGGCGTAACGCATAATTCGTGTAGATCCGGTACAGAAGAGAACAAATTGTTATTCCGAGCAAGATTCTAACTTACTATGTCAAATGCTGCTACTTTGCCAACTAACAACTTTTAAACTTCAATTATCTCCCAAACTAACATTTATTTCTTATTTGCAATAATGGCAAAAGCTCCATTTTACTGGCAACCCGTTTTTGCGGCAACACTAACCATTTTCCAACCAGTCTCGAACCTTGGCGCAAAAACGGGTTGCCAGTAAAATGGAGCTTTTGCTGCCGTTATTGCAACTAAGAAATAAATGTTAGTTTGGTAGATAATTTAAGATTAAAAAAGGCAATGTTAAAAAAAAAACAAAATTCAAAATTATTTATTTTCAACTAAGTTTTTACATTTAGTGTTGCATCTAGTTGGCAAAGTTGCAGCATTTGACTATACTTTACGGCATACGCGGTTAGCGGTGGCTACTCGTATCAACTGAGTTATCGGAACTATTCGGAACCAAACAAATACCTGGATAGCGAATCTTACAATCAGTTCCTTCGAATTTAAACTTCTGTGAGGCATGTTAAAATAATGCCAATTTAACGGTCACTACGGGCGACATGTTTCGAACTATTCGGCAGTTCTTCTTCAGGATTAATCAGTTCCTTTTACGATGCATTAGAGAGGCGTGCAGCGAGACCTAGTTACCGTGCAGACTTACCTCCTTATGCATGGAACTTAAAATGATTCTGTTAAATAAAATGTTTTGTCCCTTTATTACGAACACAAGATACTGTCTAAGTGAAGACAAACTGATTATTGACATAGTTTTTAAATATAAATAAAAGGATTTTTTTTATTTAATGCTCCGAGCCAGATCCACGCCTCCCGAAGGCGTTGTAAGAAGTAACTGATTGAAATATTTAGTGGCCGAGACAGATTGTTCCGATAGCTCAGTTGGTTAGTAGCGACGGGCCATAAATGCCTGTGGTCGCCGGTTCAAATTCGGCTCGGAGCTTTACATTTTTAAATTATTTCTTTAATTTAAATTGATAATTTCGTTAGCAGCGTTACTGCTTAATACAAAATTAACGGAATTTTTGTCAAAGAGCTTTCCTCCCCAATAAAACACGAATTCTTGAGAATTTTCATTTCATTTCGTGTTCCACTACGTCACGTAAAATTAGTAATAATATAAATGGGTATCTTCCGTGACGCAATGGAAAGAATAAAATGTTAACGTATGAGATATATACTAAACAGTAACAGTTTAAAAGCTCTCAAATAGTTTTGATGAGCGTTTATAAATAAGGCTTTTATTTTATGTATTATTTTGTAAGCAGATGTTATTTGCTTGGTACAAAAAGGTGATGCTCTTCGTGGCCAAGACCACTGCAATTTGGTAGCGTCCAGGAGTCCTCCATGTTATATCACACTGCGGTAATTCGTAGGCATAAAAATCAAATAACACACAAATTTTCCTTGAAAGCGAAGTACGTGGTTTTAAAAGGGATCCTGGTTTCGGTTTACTGACCGACTGACCGGCGAGGCGCAGAGTGAAGAAATAACGTGTGGTCAGAGCCAACTGCGAGCTGCGTCGCGCGGTCTCAGTTGCATGTTGTAACTAGAACTATGCCTATAGCTCTATTATGGTCTTTAATGAATGATAAATGAAGCAATAATACAATATAATAAAGATTAATACATTAATCGTCATCATCATTGGATATGAATCGAAATTATATGGACACCTGAATAGAATATAATAGTACATAGTTTCATCGACGTTTGTACGTAACAAAACGTAATATTTTCATATTTCTCAGTAAATTAAACACGTGTTGTCGCTACGATGCTGGCGCAAACACTACGCACAATGAGTAAAGTTGATTCCAATAGGGAATAAATACGTACGCGCACGATTAAAAGCAAACCTTAAGGGGCTCCTAGCTGCCAATGACCTTCGATCTATAACTGTCGGTTTATTTGTGTTTTTTATGGTTTATCGTATTAACAACAACGAGGTTTACCGAAATAGTATCCCATATTTACTTCAAACCTCACAGTTTTCGGGATATATGGCACCAAACTTTGGCAATTTCAGGCCAAAAAACCAGTTTTATGGACGTAACTTTTGTGAAAATGAGTATAAAATAAAAATCTCTCTTGGGTTGTTAGAGACGTCAATAAGGAACAGTTATATGTAGATTTCATATATAAAAGTGCATGAACAACATAATAATATCGAAAACAGAGCTTTTTTGGACCATGTTTGAATAAATCATAAAAAAATAAATATTAATTATTTTCAAAAAAACTCTCGTGCAAATGTAGATAAAGAACTAAACAACCGATAGGTGTTTGTTCCATAAATATATCTATAGTTTTGACGGAGGAATATCAATTCAAAACTCGTCAAAACTAGCCAAAAAGCGCGTGGAGCCCCTTAAGTTAATGATTGTAAGGTATCGTTTACGTCAAGCACATCGAGCGAATGATGCAGATCGAGCGCTTCGAGCCAATCAAGCGATTCAGACCTTTTTAGTCTATATAAGACCGGCACACCGAGTAGACGGGGCATTCTTTCTCTAGCGAACTGTCGGATTGTCATTGACTCTGGGTCGAGCTTAAATTCGTAACGTAAACATTCGTAGATACATTATTGTTGTAGCGGGAAGGTTCAATATTGTGCGATTGCTTTGCATAGTAATGAACTATTCCACTACTTATTAGATTCTGAGTTTATTCTAAGGTTCAGTATTGTGCAATTACCTTGCATAGTAATGAACTATTTAACTTTCTATTAGATTTTGGGTTTATTTAAGATAATTTTATTATCATTTTGAACCAGATCAATGTCCTAGTTGCATGGTCAACTTAACGAAGTGCATTTCCCCTGACGGTGACAAGGAGACACACTTCGGGATCCTGTTAGTAGTAGGCCAGGTTTGAGAGAAGCCTGGTACCATCTTTTTAACAACACAGATGGTGTAGCCTATCTTTGATGGGCCTCTCACTCGTCTTAGGGTTGGCCACAGGCTGAAGCGAGAAGATCGCCATTTCCCATAAGTCGATCGCTAGGATTGTTATCCACTCGTTGAGGTCTTGTGTGTGCTTAAGGCTTGTTCTTTTATTGAATATATATTTATATGTTATAAAATAGGGCGTGCATTTCACAGAACCCTTAAGTCCACGGACACGTTGTGAAATGTACATTAGACAGGCTCTAGGTTGCATTCTCGGACTAGCCTTCCGAACGATTTACAGCTTAGATCCCTAGCTTAGTACATACACATCACATAACGTTAATAAAAGTAATGATGGGAGTTTTGCATACAGTAGATTAGGATTCAGTTGTAGGTAGGCTTAGGTATAGAGTCACCGTAAAAGGGTATTAGGAATGCTATTCTTAGGGATGGATAATTGAATGAAGGTTTACAAATCAAATAGCATTTATTTGAAGGTTTAATCGCAACCATGAGTAACTGAATATGTGTGGATCAGTAGTATTGGGTTCCGTATATTATTACATATGAAATATTAAAGGTGTAATAATTGTATTGCATATTGTTGTCAAGGTATTATACTTCCAGTTATGATTAGGATATCAGAATTGTTTCAAAAAGATGAAATGATTCTAGGCTAATGGCAAACGGAGCAGTCCATTATGTCTAATACTAAGGTATCGAATTATCATGAGTGGAATATACTCATGAAGTATTTAGGGTAAACTTTAGGTTCAATATTTCATATTTAATGGACGGTATACCTCAATATTACAAATATCTTCACTATAGCAGTTTATAGGAATCTAATGGATACATTAGTCTCTATGTTAAGGGGTGGAATAATGCCTTAATACATAATTTTCCTTGAATGAAATAATATTCAATTGTTAGGTCTGATGAGTTTGTTGAGTGCTTCTTCTCATCAGAAATTAGGTAAGAAGCACAGGTAAATTCAAAGTGTTAGGAATACCTATTATAAACAAAATATAATAAATGGGTATTTAATTAGCTAGATGGCCAGACCCACATCCAGACGGAAATGGTAGCATAGTATGGATGACAGAGAATCTTCCATACAATAATAATAATAAACTATTAGCTAGCTAGGTTGTTTTGTTGTCTGATTTGATGATATGATTATAAGTTGAGGCGATGTTTTGGTATATAAAGAAATCAATGCTTTGATTTAAGAAATATTAAATGTGGAGAAAATATTGATAAAGCTACCATTACGTTAACCGGCCACGGTAGGATCTGGTTGGGGTTTAGTAACCAAAAACAAATTTTATTTATTACATGATTATTTTCTTGAACTAGGATGCAGTAGGTGTACGTAGGGTTGAGTAGGTAGGAAGGAGTCAAAGTCTAATTTGCTACACATAAAAGAATTTAGGTTGCTCGGATCATAACGTAGACACTAGACGATCTATTGGCTAAATCAAGTTAATTTTAATACTTATCATTTATATTTCTTTAGGTTAATATATCTTTTAGAAGCGCACAGGTGGTTTTCATTTTAGGGATAGGACGCTAGGTAGTTTAAGTGACAATGTTCGTTTATTGCTAATATGACGATGCCGATTATTTCCTATAATTTGAATTCATTATATTAGCACTATTTTTTCAAGTATTCACGCTCACTGAGAAAAACTTGTATGCCAGCAAAGGTAATACGCAAACTTTTTTACCTTGTAAACTAGTATGGTTTTTAAAGGCTCTTACATCTTCATTTTTACGCCACTAACACAAGTAAGCGATACAATACTCTTTGTCCTTCAGGCCTTTTAGAAAAACTAGGTATACTTAACATAAAACAGTTTAACACAGGCATTATGTCGAGAGACTCGAGAGCTCTCAAGACTAGATAGTGCACGAGTCGTGACTTTTTATTATTATCCTTAGCACTTTGATAGTAACCCCCCATCTTGAAATTTTATTTTTGAGAAAGCGGAATGTTTCTCTAGAAATTGTTTGAGCTATTTGCTATTATATATCGAATGCATTACTTAGGTTTAAAGTTTTATAAGTAACTTAAAAACTAATGTTCATTTGGATAAGCAACTGACCTACTATATTCGTAAATATTGATTCCATCAGGCGTTAAGTACTTTTCGGAATTCCATGATAAGATACTAGTCGAATATTATACGATGCACCAATTTGCGTGTTTTTACATGCGGCTAATGCGCCCACCCTCCATCTGCACGTAAAAATATGCAAATATTTACGAAAAGCGCGACCAATAATGAAAAACCTTGACTTGTGTTTTCCAACTCTACCAGGCATCATCAGGAGATGATGCTGACAGGAGACGCTGGTTGCGCCACATCCATTGAGCAAATGAAAACTGTCGAATTAGCATAGTTGACCAAAGTCAAGGGATATGGGTATAACATTTGGACACAACGGCATTCCCCATTGAGTAGGTACTCATTTTTTTTATATAGAAATCTCCCGTGACTTTCAGAAATATTATTGGAGGGAAATAAGGAGCGCTCTCTACGCTAAAAGGATATATTGGGCCTTTCATTCCTACGAAAACCTCAGCCTTCAGCGTAACTTGCCTCCCCGTTTACTTTCGGGATTTCGGCCTTTTTTTTTCACTTGCAAGACACCCGAAGGTAATGAGTGTTCATAGGGGCATTGAGAGCGCTGCCAGGAGTTGTTTTGAGCTTTTCATACCGACGAAAAGCTTGGCCTTCGGCCTAGCTTGCCTCGCCTATCACCTTCGGGACTTTAGTCTCAGATTTCGCTTGCAAGTGACCTGGGAATAGGAGGTATCCGTGGGGCTCGCATAGGGAGCGCTCTCTAAAAGGGGACTTTGAGCGTATCCTACTATAATATTATAAATTGCGAAAGTTTAGATGTTTGTTACTCAATCACGCTTAATCACTCACTTGCTTGTGGACACCACAGTTGCCAATTTCGCGCACCCCTAAACTGATGGTGGCAACTGTGGTTGCCAAGTGAAATATGGACTTCTTTGATATAGAAAAATTGAAAGCAATTTAGGCTACCTTTTTTAAAATCCGAAAGCAAGTGAGTGGTTAAACGGCTGAACAGATTTGAATGAAATTTTGCACGAAGATAGTTTATAGCCTGGATTAAAATATAGGATAGTTTTTATCCCGGGTCCACGCGGACGAAGTCGCGGGCGGAAGCTAGTATATAGAATATTGTTGACGACAAAGTTTATGAGAGTGTTTGTTTGGATTCGAAGAGAATTTGAACTGTTTCAGGCATAATTTATGGAAATGTTATTGTTATTTTCTAACTTTTCGGTATTATGGCTAAACCATCATCATCTTAAACATAATTTATACACGTCGAAGTCGCATTCAGAAACTAGTATGACGGTAAAATGATTTTGGGTTTCTTCAATTTAAATAAAATCTTATTTATTATAAATTAAAGGCGTTGACGAACGCTGAATAAACATCCAATATCAAATCGTTATCACGTACAACGTACAGCTATTTAATAAACTGGCGCCCAAACAAGGCGAACGAAGCACGTCTGAAGTCGATTTCGTTATCATTCGAACACAGGTTTGTTTCATGAATTAATCCTTGTAAAATTCATTAAAATATTCAAACGACAAAGATTAACGGCGCTCCGTACAATGCGGAGCCACCAAATTAAACAATTCCAATTTATCAGACTAACGAATACCTACCTTCCTGGCTAGTTCGGAGCGCTACAGCTAATTGCGCGAAACTTTTCTAATTAAAATTAAGTTTAAGCTGTAAATGCTGAATCTTGCCGTTTACTTTGACGCGTTGCATCGTTCGACATGCAAATTTTACGCTTTGGGTCTCCTTTATTCCTTCATTATTTCTTTTTACTAAATTATAATTATAATATTTGAAGTTAAATGAATAAAGTTTGAATGATCAGTAATAAATGATAATTTTAACTACGTAACGTATATACAATAGTTTGTATTCCAATTTATTGAACAAGTAGGTACTGGTTAATCTTCTTAGTCTAAGAAGTTTTGTTGTTGAACGAGAGTATTACCTACTAGTCGGTGTATGCTTGTGGTAGCCATGTAAAGTGTCCCAAAAGCCACGAGATTAAAGTTATAAAGAAAATCAAGTTTTTTTTTAGTCTTTTATTTATTTTGTTATTGTATCATAAAGTACACAATAAATAATATTAGATTAGTACATGGGGTTAGAGCCCGCAAATGAATGTGAGTTTATTGGTATGCACCTGAGATTTCCAATTACTCCGTTTAAAAATTCAGTGATGAGAGAGCTAAAATGGAAGTTCCTATTTCTGAACTGTGGAGAACATTGTTAATAGTTAATAGTCTTTAAATTTAGACTGCAAATACTTGAACTCTCAAGTCTACATTGTATTTCATTTACTTACTAACATTGTACTTAATTGGCGCGTAAGCATGCCATAACCGCATACTAAAAGCAAAATCTTTATGTCCCTAATAAAACTTTAAGGCGCTTGGATTTAATAATAAACTCGTTAGCTTAATAAGGAGTTGCGCTGGTTATCACTAGTTATAGCTTAAATTAAAATGACGCATTGAAGTGGCGTGTATTTCGAAATAAGACTCGTCGCGTACATTGTTGTTTGCATAGTGCATGCTTTGTGATAGTTACAGAGAACAATTGAAAAAAAACAGACCAAGTGCGTGTCGGTCCTTGTACAATGAAGACCTCCGCTTTAAAACCTTCTTGTAGGTAATTGGCGTTAAGGTACCAGTGAATGACAAATGTTATAATATGTATATTCAGGTTGCATGTTCGTATAGAAAACTCACAGCACCTTCGTTCTTCGTTTTCTTTAGATAAGACAGTTTTTCAGCCATGAGTCGAAAACCATTGGACCTAGCTTGTTCAAAATCAAGCCGCCCAAAATCACGCTTCAAGTCGACTCTCCATACAAACGTAGTTTGATTCTCATTTTAAAACGGCGTACTGGCATAATATGAAGCTTTTTAGACGCAATGGGACCCGCTATATCTAATTCGTAAACCAGTTTCTGGTGTTTTAAATTATTATATAAAAAAATATATTATGTGCTTAGAGATGTTGTATATTTTAAACTACTTTTGTATGGAGAGCAAAGCGTCCTGGCCCCTTAATAAACTATACATATATTGTTTCATGTTACCCTCGGATTGTAAACACCGTCCGTTTATAATCTTACTTGCGATATTATAAGCTGTCGAAAAATTGTGAAATGTCAAAACCAATCACAATTGAATAGAATAGAATAGAATATAATAACATTTATTCATGACAACAACACATACGTGCACATAAATAAGACAACATTGCCACGAAACGGTTCCATCTCGGCGTTGTGCTGGCCTGCTGGCCAGCGCTGTACGGCTACCAAGAGTTTGACATTGTAATTTTTCGTCAACGAGAATCGAGTTTTCTATCTGTGCATCTCTATTGCACTTTGGCAGTACGAGCAGGATGCACAGATAGAAAACTCGATACTCGTTAGCGTAAGCCGTCATTGTCAAACTCGTGGTAAGCGTACTGGTCTTCCGATGGAACCATCCGGTGATTCCACGGCGTAACACACACTCGCACAAAAAAAAAAGTAATAAAAAACAAAAACAATACAGCAAACAAATAATACAATTTTTGAAAGCAACCATAACCGCGCCAACCGACCAACTAGCGCCAATATGACAAGGGAACATTATGACAATTGAACGCAATTATTTTCATAAGTTCTATCAACATCAAATCGTCAAATTGTGAACGGAGATCAAGTTAACATGCTACTGATCGCATACACACAGACTAGGTATAGTTAAAGAAACTAATAGAGGCACAACTTTATTTATCTGTTTAACGGATGAAAAGTACTTTATATAAAATTTAGTACCTATATTAAATATCTGTCGCGATTGGGTTTCCAAAAAAAAACCGGTCGGACTATAATTAATAAACAATTCAAAACGGATTTTTTTATACATTGCACTCAATTGTTTAACGAACATATTTCATAATAATCGAAAGTGTGAAGCCTATAGAATTTACAGACAAAATTGACGGATAAAATTATCAGTTAAGAATAACAATCATGCGTAAGTGGAAGCTGGCGTAAGAGAAAAAATATGTTTAACTAATCAGCGCGCAGGGTGCGTACATCATAGAATGCCAATTTGATCTCAATTTACAATGTGACGAATTGACATTGATAGATTATAAACTAACGAAAATAATGCGTCAAATTGTGAACCTTCGATATAAACTTCCACCCCTTATTTCACCCCTTTACAGCACGAATGATAATCTCTTTTTATTTGTGACCGATTTTTATCACCAAAATTACCGTTTCTAAGTCGTTGGTAGTTGTTTGAAAATTGTTTATAAAATTCGTGACGAAGATAAAATTCATAAAAAAATATTCGGATGGCGCTGATCGTAAAAAAAAACTTACCATTCGTTTTCTGAAATGTTTAAAGTGTCGTTAATATGCCTGCGGGGCTTCGCTTGAGTATTGCAAAGAACGAAGGCTTGATTTGGGATTAACTCCAGCCCGACTTTTTTTTCATAAACTGGTCAAATATTTTTTTAAATCGGATAAGTACTAATTTGTTAGATATATTATTTAGTGGGCAATCTCCGGTATCGACTTCATATCTACAAATTTACAAAGCTACACAGCTTACCAAAGTTCCACAAGTCTTCTACATGTTAAACTTCAATTGTCATTTGGAAATGAGTAATACTAAGAGCATATTAAAATTATATATAGGATCTAAGTTCGTCGGAGAAAATTGGGGGGTACGGCGGCTAGAAATGCAAGTTTTTCTAAGGGCCGCGCGCCTTACCGCATTTCCTCTTAACTTACGAAAATTATAGATGCAAGAATACAGATTAACAAACTAATATGCATGACATGAACACAAAATATTATTCGTAACATTGCCTTTTTGTAATATCCTACTAATATTATAAATGCGAAAGTTTGGATGTTTGGATGTTTAGATGTTTGGATGTTTGTTACTCAATCACGCCTTAACGGCTTAACCAGTTAAAAGTTTATAGCCTGGATTAAAATAAAGGATACTTTTTATCCCGGGCCCACGCAGTCGAAGTCGCGGGCGGAAGCTAGTTAGTTAATATTTCATTATTTATCTACAAATTGTTTTTGTTGTACTTGCACATTCTGTAGTGTAAGCAGTAGAAACGTCAATTGAATTTCAATACGCCACAATTATTATATTAATTAAGGGATGAGTGACTCTGCACCGTTCGGAAACCGAGCCAATTTTGTGAAAAACTTAGTAAACAAACCCCTCTAAATTTCATCAGCTAATATGTACCTAAATAGGTGCATATAAGTTGATGAAATTTTGTGTTCTACTCAAAATTTGGTGTAGGTCTTCTAAACCCCATAATTCGAAATGCAATTTTGACGTACTGAAATGATATTTATGGTTGAAATTGTTTAATGTGCCCGACTTTTTATAAAACTATCATTGGAATTGGAATCTACCTTGGAGGGTAATTACTTTTTGAATGGTCTACGTCGATCGTTGGCCAAATCAAATAATCTTAAGTTTACCTACAATAATTTTGGTTAACATGCTCGCTCTCGTATGACAGAAAGGAACGGATAATCAAATGGGATAAGAATGGAATTATTAGTTGCATAAAGAATACCTACGTTACACTATTTTGCAGCTCATTTTCTATTTTATCGTGTTATTGAGCGGCAGCGGGCAAACTTATTGAAATCAGTTGTGTTCAGCACAGTGACCGTGTCCTCCTTAATTGATAGAACTAGCCTACTGTCTTACCCACCGCCTATATTCTGCGGTGTTGCGTGATCAAACCGAATCCAGAGAATCTATTAAACTTAGTGGGGAGTCATTAAGTGTTGAAATTGTTTCCTTCGTATCGTTCTCTCTCCGCATACGCAATCAGATGGGATAACGCAATGCTGATCAGGAAAACAATCAGTATATACAATTAGCGACACCAAGAAGTTAATTTATGTTCGCACCCTAAAATTGTAAGAAAACTTGTCGGGTCTTGAAAGGTTAGTTTATAATTTGAACGCATTAGATTGTATTATTCGCATTAGACTTCTCTGTCTCCGTCAAAGTTTAATTTTAGACCTCGTCATTGCGACTTACTTGCAGCACCTAAAGCGTGAACTGTTGCATACAGGCAACCACCACGGGTCCGCGCTTTGCACTACATCAACGCACTTCTCAAGTCGGCTCCTGACTGCGATGTTTTTGCAAGTAGTTGGAGGCTAATTTGTGAGAAATGCAAAAACCTTTGTAAGGCAATGGATGACCGTCCGTCCTCAGTTAGTTAATAAGATTGTTTCTATGTGTACATTCTGTCTTTAATTTCGCAGTGAATTAGTACCTACTGTAATGCTGTGTAATTTCCTTTGAACCAATAAATAAATAAATAAAAAATAAAATTACGAGTTTCTGAAATTGAATGAATGAGTAGTCATTAAGACGATTCTAACGAGTCCAAACCCAACGGGGTTACGTCGGTTAAGTACTGAATTCCCATGGTCTCCATCATCAGATCAGCTATAATATTGAATTGTCATCCAAACTATACTTATACCCAAAATTTCAGCTCAATCGGTCACGGGAAGTGGGTTAAATTTAACTTGCAAGATTTGATTACAGACAGACAACGGGACAGGTGAAAGTAAATATGATCTTGTTATAAACTGACGGAGTTCATAATTTTACGATATCTCTTATGGGACGCTACATGTGTAAACACGTTTTCCCCGACCCATTTGAGCCACACCATCAGACCCGCGGCGTCGGCTCGGTTGAAACATGCCAAGTACCCTGCCTTGGACCCAATGTATGACTTTGTGCCAGTGGCGGTGGAGGCTGGGTGCCCTGGGGTTCAGAGGCCAAAGACTTTATACAGCATTTGGGTGGCTTAGGGATAGGGGCTGCGATCCTCGTTTCGGATCGTGCCTGGCTCAACAGATTTCTTCGGCCACTCAGCGTGGCAACACCGCCAGCATCATGGGAACTTTCGGGCGACCAACGATCCGGAGCGGTCCTTTTTGTTAGTTTTAAGCTAGTACGTAATTTTGAGTTGAAAGATGTAATTCGACATGGGTATAGAATAAAATATTAAAATAAAATTATTTTAGGGTATCTCCCCTACACCTAAAGTGAGGATGTAATATTTTTTTTGGTTAAACCCATAGTGTAGGCACAGTGTAGGGCATTGTTGAATAGCATGTTCAGAAATATCAGTGATTCGTTTGCGAGATATATTGGGCTTTAAAGTCCTCATTTTTTTTTGAGTCACGTGTCCGGTCCCCTGCCGGCTAAATAGCTACTACGGGGGATGTTAAAATATTCGTGGCTGTAGTACATATTTACAATGAATTTATAACTAGTTACCGAGTAATAGTCGACCAACTTAAAATGTACTTAGAAACGCCAACTTTCGTACAAATTGGCCGACACAAACGCACGATTTAGATGCGCGCGCGTGTCGATATAACTAAGACAGGCACCTACGGAACCCTACACTGCGCGTGGCTCGACACGCACTTGGCCGATTTTTATTACAAGCCTTGTGTTCTTGAAACTACGGCTACTCCCGCATTTGACGGCGCGGTATCACTGCGCGCCTAGATTTCAATCAGTGATTCCTGCATGCCTGCATGCCTACCGCGTCACTTTCGAGCAATGTAATATAACTGCGTAGGTATAATTTGGCAGTATACAGACAAGTATGAAAATCTGGGTGATCTAGCTCTCGGTAAAGAACAAAATAAGTACCAATACTCATTGCGTCGCACCAGCAGGTCCATAACGTAACGCATTAAACTTACCTACGTTATGTAGATCCAAATCCCCTCTATTCCGTAACTTGTTTTAAGCTCTTCCAACGCTCACCCACATATATCTTGACACCGCAATGCGTAGTAACTAAGCGTAGGTAAAGGTCTAGGTTCGTGACGGGTGACCGGCGGGACGAGCCGCATTATAGCGCGTAGCTAATAACAGCCCAGACCCCGTATCATGGTCGGCCTTATCAAGCGATAAGTGACAAGATAGAGCGTCCGTCTCGTTCTATCGAACGGTGTCAGCCAGTGACGGACGCTCTATCTTGTCACTTATCGTGTGATAAGGCCGTCCATGCTTAGTGTCTGGATCGGAGGTCGAAGCCTATTCCGCCGGAGCGGGGTGTAAGGCAAGGGGATGTTATTTCCCCAAAACTTTTCACCGCTGCACTGGAGGATGTTTTCAAGACTGGACTGGAGAAGGCTAGGCATCAACATCAACGGCGAGTACAACACTCCCCTTCGGTTATTCGGTATTTTATTTTATAAAGCCTTTTCATTTAGTGATTTTAATTTTTCACCCATCATATTATTGGCTGACATTTGAAACCTTAAAAGATATGAAATACTCGTCATTCTGGGTAGGAAAAACTTAAATTCCCAAATTATAAACAGTAGCCGCCTTATTCAAAAAACTTAAAATACTTCTGCTAAATAAAATGTGCTTTGTCCCTTTCTTACGAACACGAATGTCAAAGTGACAGATAAGGACAAACAAATTTTAACGCCATTTTAGTTAAAACAGGCTTGGAGTATGTTTATGAATTCGGCCGTTAGTTTCCTCCAGCATGTTTAAATTAAATTTTAATACCAACAGGACGTCACTATTGTTATTTTTTTACACGACTTGATATAGCAAATGAGATATATAAAACATGTACAATCGACGGTTAGACTTTTCGATCTTATCTCTAAACTATAATGTCCTAAAATGTATACATATTCATAATGCTAACTATAATTAGCTCAAAACTGACGTAAAATACTCTTTAATTGTGAATAATCAAGTGAACTGAAACGATTTTATTGTTTATTTTACAGTTGAAACACTGGCGCCCTCAATCAACACAGGCGACAATTACTTTGTTGAAATAATATCGTACGAACTATATTTACGGCATTTGTTACTTTGAAACGTCGGATCTGATATTAGTAAATGAGGGTTCAATGTTTTGGCCAAATGAAGTTGACGGTAATCAGTTCAGGCAAAGGCTGTAAAAGGTATGGGTAAGGGTGGGTAGGAAGGTGTGGGTTATGGCTGGTAAAGGTCGCGGGAGTCCGCTAGATGCGGGTGGCAGGACCGATAACTTTGGCACTCTTTGGGGGATGCTTATGTCCAGCAGTGGACGTCTTTCGGCTGAAATGAATCAGATTCTTTATGGCGCGCCTACATTTTAATGTGCTTCCTGATTGGCGCGAGATGCGCGAAAGCGGAGCGATACGAATGCAGTACTGCAGGCGTACCGAATACACATATTTTACTTTTATCTATTGAAATTCAACTATTTTCATTTTTACTTTGGAATTTGTAATTCAATATTTGTATGAAAATCCCCGTTTGCAAACTTAGGCCTCTGAGCCAAACACAGCGTAAATATACTGAGGGAGTATTTTTGTAAACGTGATGAAGCAGAATCCGTTACGAATTTGGCGCGTGCCCTCGTTTTGACACGTTAAAGGCCATTTACATAGATCAACAATTCGCATGCGAGCTTTATAACATGGAAGAATTTGATTAAATTCATCGTATTTCGCTAGCCCTGCGGGCTGTAATGAAAATTGCATACGACTTATTGCAGCATGTGAATGGCCCTTTAGGCATGGTTTGCGTTAAAATCGTTATACAGTTCAAAAGATACATTACAGCGCTAAAATGACAGAGGGAACGAAAGGGCCTGCCAACAGACCCTGAGCGTAATAGTTCCTTTTTGGGTTCCTATAAAAAAATGTATAGATATTGAAAGACAATCGTACAAAAATCGACCACGGTGGTTGCCTTGTCAGTGCACAGTGCACATGTCAATGTGTGCGTTTAGGGCATAGGGTTGGCAGTGTTTACCGTAAAATTTAAATTCTACTTGAACGTAACTCGTCTAACTAAATCTGATGGTCATTTTAGTTGACTCTAGCTATCATCCACATGTAGGTATGATATTAATAAGAACGATTAAAAAAACAGAATTTGTTCGAGTAGACGAAGATCATCGAATCAATAAATTTTCTTCGTTCATATAAATAATATCATACAGTCACAATAATATACCTAGGTTTAAACATATATAACTAACTATGTTCTGTTACTGTGTAGGTACCAACGCTTAATATCAGTTTAATAAATAAGTGAAAAAAAGTCTGTTAGAAAGTGAAAGAACTTCTTTCATCGTGTTTGTGTGACGATATACTCCAAATAATATCCATACAACGCACGACATTTTCTCATTTTAACATGAGACGTTACAAAACGTGGCATCGACAGAGCATTGCGCACCGCATTGAACGATCCTAGAACGGTCCCAGAAATAACGCCTATCGGCGAGGTAAAACCAACGAAGGTGGCGTCCGTGTCCGTTCTAAAGGTATTACTACTATTATACTGATGTGCCGTGTGTGATTCTAGACGAGAATATATTTTGTATTACATAAATTCTGAAATACTCTGTCATCATCATCATCATCATCATCATATCAGCCGAAAGCCGTCCACTGCTGGACATAGCCCTCCCCCAAAGAGTACCATAGTGACCGGTCCTGCGCCACCCGCATCCAGCGGACTCCCGCAACCTTTACCAGGTCATCAGTCCACCTTGTGGGGGGCCTACCCACGCCGCGCCTTCCAGTACGTGGTCGCCACTCGAGAACCTTTCCGCCCAACGGCCATCGGTTCTACGTGCTATGTGCCCCACCCACTGCCACTTAAGTTTAGCGATTCGGAGGGCCATATCGGTTACCTTGGTTCTGCTGCGGATAGCCTCATTTCTGATGCGATCACGCAGAGAAACTTCCAACATGGCCCTCTCCATTGCCCTTTGGGTGACTTTGAGCCTTCTTATGAGGCCCATAGTAAGCGACCACGTTTCAGTGCCATATGTCATCACTGGCAACACACACTGGTCGAAGACTCTCGCCTTGAGACTGCGGAATATTGGACGAAAAGATGTGCCGTAGCTTCCCGAATGCTGCCCAGCCGAGTCGGATTCGACGATTGACCGCTTTCTCGAAGTTGGACCTACCTAACTGGATAGTCTGTCCTAGGTGTATACATAATCGTCTACAACTTCGAGCGTAAAGTGTCCGATTGTAATGGGAGTTGGTACTACATGGGCATTTGACATAATCTTCGTCTTATCCATGTTCATTCTTAGACCAACTCGCTCGGAAGCTTTACTGAGGTCATCGAGCATCGCAATTAAGTCCTCCATGGTCTCAGCCAAGACACAGACAAGATATACTCAATGTATTCGATGTAAACATTGTAGACTCAAAAACAAATATTCAATGCTCATTAGACAAATATTTTTGCACTTAGCGGCGGGGTATAAAACCTTAAAAAGTATCAACCACAAAATTATAAGCGCTACATCTAATAGTGTTAGCGTTAAGTAACTAAGGTGAAGGTCACTGATTATACACAATCAAAAACAATAGGGGTAGTTAACAAGGTTCAGACAATAAATTAATTTCCTCCATTTTGAGGAGTATATTGTTCCACGCTAAGGACCAAGGTTCCAGGGGTTCAACAATAGATAAAGTTTGTTGGAAACTAATTCACATAACCATTGTGAAATAGTCTGTGCTGGTATGTACACTATCCACGGAATAGTTTGCCATTGAATGGGTTGTGATGCCCATCACTACATTTAACTATTTTTTTTAAATACGAGCCATCGCAACGTGTCAATTTGACTATGCATTGGTGCCTTTGTACCTATAATACAGAGGTGAAATCAATTGAAGTGTGTAACAATCTTCTCTGAAGCTTAATAAAATTTTGTAAAAGATTTTTGCTTTAATATTTATATGCTTTGCTTTATTATTTTGATATGGTTTCTTATGTAAGAATTCCATTTTTCCAACATGCTTAGTAACTTTAATCAAAAGGAACAGGTGTCAATTACTTATTTGAAGCTAACTCTAAAACCTGGTAGGACCTTATTGCCACTGGTGAAGCTCAACTGAAATACCTACACTAGCTATAGTCTCCACCCAGCGGGCGTAGCGTGGTTGCAATTTTATCACTTATCGCTGTGGATAAGACGTCCGTCACGTTCTGACAAGTATGCGAGTGCGATAGTGACGGATGTCTTATCCACAACGATAAAAGTCGGTACTTGGGCCGTGTTCACTTTTAATTGAACCTACATTTCTCAAAATTAAGTTTATTTGTCGTTTCAAGTTTCTATTATGTCACCTTCCAAACAAAATGTACGAAAAACGTGTCTTAGTGGAGTGGTGGCCACGGGGCAATACGGCCAACATCTTAGGAACCAGATGATTTTTGTGCCATTTTTCATAAAATGTTTGAAATGATTATAAACAGTTGAAGTAAAATTATTAAAAAGAATTATTCAGGACGTATTATTAACTATAATTTTAATAAATATCTATAAAAAAAGGCCTACAAAGGCATTTAAATTAGCTACAGAAGCATAATGGAGAGTTTGGGGTTGGAAACCTAAAAAAGCATCACGTAAAACTTCTATTACATCATGTTTTTTCTGGAAACAAACTCTCGTATCACCATAGCAGCAGTACAGATAAGTGTTTGTTTGACTTAATTAAGTAGCAAACAGGGGTGGTGTGTTTTCTTTCGTGTATATTCAGTCTGCAGCTGCGATAGCGACCTGCAGCTGGTATACCATTACTTCATTATACCCACTGAGCATTATATCGAACATAGTTAAATCACATATACATTATATCATATTACTGTTAGATTAATAGTTGTTACATTACAATTTCATTATATCTGATGATAGTTAGATCGTATCAAAATATACCAAATGTTGATATACCAAAAGAACATTATATCCCTTAACCGTTATTTCGATTAAAAATATATCAAAAGTTGTTATAGCACTTATAGCGACCGTTACGTGCCCTAAAGAATGGACTTTCGGGATGGACATATTGGACATTGGCTTTATTTTCCGTCATCATACCCATCGTAAATTTCTCATGATAAATTGACTTTAGCTGACAAGTTACAGGATTTATTTTATCTTGAGCTAGACTTACTTCGTCGTTCCCAACAAACATTATTACTAATATTTATAAAACGTAACATGCATCTGTTAATACGGCCAGCCTTCTGGGCACCTTGCCCGTTGACGGCGATTTATGCCAAATTTACCTATAGTTTAAGTTTTATGTTTGTTTTTATGAATTGTCGTTATTATGAAATAAATTTCTGTTAACTAAAATATGTTTTGTCCTTTTCACACAATCACAAATATCAAAGACGACAGTTTAACGGCCACAAGAAATAATTGCATATAATATGAGCCATTAGTGATTAATTAAAGCTAACCAGTATTTGTCTTGTTGTAAATTAAATGATTTTTATAAAAAGTTCATTTGACTCTTGACTAATTTTAGCCGAAATTAATTAATACAAAAAATTTCCCAATGTAGTTCCCACGGCAAACAAGAGCTTCTAAGATGAAATGCAACTAGGACATTTAGGGCGTTGCCGATCCTTAATATGAGGCACCCGAGAGGAACATAGCAACGCGAGCAGATTTTTCAAAATCCAATTCGTCAACCTGTCAAAAACCAAAGAGCGCGGCGTGGTACGGAGGTAAGCGAGTTTGAAATAAATTGGATCTTTGTTTTGAGTATATCGAAAATTCTATATTTACCAACTATTCGGTGGGTAGGTAACAGCAGCGTAAATTATGGTTCCCATTTCAAAATGGTAGTAAGACGGTAGGTACTGGTTGACGGTGTGTTATCTATCCCCTCTTTTACCAGTATTGAATTCTTTTTGCTCAGCCTTTGTGATACATTCGAGGTGATAAAATGTGATTTCATGTCTATGAATTTCAAAATCAAAATATAAAAAACATGAAATAAATAGGTACTGCTTTATTAAGTAGTACCTACTTACAAAACTACTACTACTTGATGCGGATTCTGATATAAGCGCCGAAAAATATTGATGCTGTCTTAAAGCATTTGATACAGAAAACAGATACAAAGAAATAACGTCGAAAGTTGTCTAAAGCTGGGTTTTATAATTTGTAAATTTAATTTTATTTCGTATAATAAATGACGATCCATATGGAAAGATAATACATATTTTGCTATTACATTTGAATCATTATTTATTATTAATAATACTGTCGATCTTAGTAGGGATACTTGTAATTTTGACATTTATGCAAATATTGAAATTTTTATCGTTAAAGCGTAAAGCTGTGTCTTTCAAGTAAATACAAAAAGGTGTAGACAAAAATTCGCTGACTGTTGAAGCCTGGGTAATCCAAAAACCCGGGCCACTGCTAATAAAATTGTTTTTCTGACACCTAGGTACGTTTTCTAATGGTATGGCCAGACAGCTTCGCATATAACATATCCTATTTAGCATAAAATACTCTCATCAAGAATGAAGAGTTTACCCACTTTGTTGCCTTACATATAATAAACTTACTGTACCCGTCCACATCCGACGCTAGAGTAGTGTTTCTCAGGACAACATTACAAAATTTCATCGATGAAAATCTCACAAATCGCTTTTGTGAGATTTTCAACGAATAAACTAACGAATGCATCAGATAGGCACTTAAATAAATTTCCATCCAAACAAGCTGGCACATTCGAATATCGACGTAATACACCAAACAATCAAAACTTGAGCAGTTTAACTTTGTTCCCTTTGCGATTGGAATTGAATCGCTCCTTTAAGAAGGTCGGTTAAAAACAGATTTTCACCATTGATAGTCTCAGTTTGACCTACATCGGCTTGAAACAGTGCCCGGAAATTTGATCCGAACTTTTTCACCGTCTTTGATGAAGCAAAGGTTAACATAAAAACAAATGCGGTGCTGCGGCGTGGAAAAGGATTATTTGCATTTTGACCTCACAAAAAAGATCCTCGGTAAATTAGTTATGAACTGACAGAGCAGATTTAATAACGATATTTGAATTTGAAATTAAAACCAACATTTGCAAAATATATTGTATTAGAATAATAAAATTTAGTATAGCTGCTTTCTTTTGACAAAACAAGGCAAGGTATAGTAGATTGTATTAACTGGGGTCTCGGATAGGCTATATCACGAGATGGTAATTTTCATAAAATTGTTCAAGGTGTAAAATAGCTCTTTTAT
The DNA here is from genome assembly GCA_947049275.1 of Epinotia bilunana. Lineage (NCBI taxonomy): Eukaryota > Metazoa > Arthropoda > Insecta > Lepidoptera > Tortricidae > Epinotia > Epinotia bilunana. The sequence goes on from OX346256.1 coordinate 8,999,929, forward strand.
GCCCGAGTTATACACTGCTTTTCACGTCGGTTGCGAAAAAATAACATATATTTGCAAAATGTATTAATATAATTAGCTCATTCTCCTCACCACTTAATATTTAAGTTTTTATTTAAATTTTTCTACAGTTGATATTATAGGTACCTAAACTTGATACTGCTAAGTCATTAAATGTTTCGATATATTTTTAAACAATAAATATTGACTTCTGTTTTATCTGGTTTTATTAATTTAATAATAGAAAACACGGAAATGAAATCGATTAAAACAAATGAAATAAAATATCAATTTTATTCTACGAAGTTATATTGTGGCTGTCGCTTTTACGCCCGATTATCTAAGTCAAAAATTACTTGTGCACTAGAACGTAAAAGTGGCATTTTCTGCAGCTTCGATCGAGCGCAAACGCGAATATGCTTGCATAGAAGTGAAAATAAACTTTCCGCTGCCTATGCTATATAGTTACGAAAAGACACTTTTTTGAGATATATCACAATATTTTAAGCACATACTCGAGCATCCGTTATTACATCCGACTTTATGGAAGCAGAATCAATAAACATTGAACCGACATCGTTAACTGGATAGCAAAATTCATTTTATTTCTTCTTCTTTTTTTTCCAAATACAAGTTAATAAATTACAAATATATTGTTGCCAAATTATTATGTTTGATTTGAATCGTGCCAGCGAAACATACGTTAGGTACGGCTTATTTTGTCAGAGATTATGTTTATTTAATTAACTGAGGTCATGAGAACAAAGCAATTTTACTCGTTTATTACACATTTTCAGAGGTGAAAAGACGCAATGTAAGTAATGTAATGAATGGTTCTAGGTAGGTATTTGTCGTGATATCATACAAAAGGCCTTTTAGCAGACTTCAGTATATAGTAATAATAAAAAATAATTATTGTTTTGTGATGATAATAAAATAATATTAACAGGACTAGCTGGTGGTTATATCCCACTGTATAAGTATATAATATATAATTTTGCATAGATTTTAAATGTGTTTCAACTGTAGAAATCGTTACGTTCCTTATTAGAAATTATTATTTGCTTTATGTGTGTTTCGAGCATGAAGTTATTTCTATGGTACTTAAGGCGAGAAGCTTCGGGGTTCTTCTAGGATATGTGATTTTGTAAATGGTTTTATTTTGAAATACTACACATCAAAAATAAAAATAAAAACTGTAATATTATATTTGAGACCTTTAGCTAGTTCCGTCGGATGTCCGTTACATAATTGGATAAACTTTGATCGATAGAAAAAATGCTATACCTCTATTGTTCATCTTAAAACTGACATTATTCCACTCTTACGTAACTTGATGAATATAAAATTACACTAAAATAAACGTATATGATGATGTGAGCGATTTCGGTCATAATATTGTTAATTTATTAGGACATGTATTTTTTCAACCAAAATCATTGAAATTATGGCACAATTCACTCCCGCTCCGTTCCCGCCGCACCGCGGCAGTCTCGAGCGGAACGCATTGGAGGTCGGACGTTCGCGCATTTTTGCAGCGCTCTGAACCATTACAAGTGATTCAAAATGGGTAACAAAAAAATTTAAAAGTAGTTATCGTCACTGGGGCTCCGGAAACTGAATAAGCAGAAAATATTAGTACGTAAAAAAAACTAATTCCCCTATTAAATACATCAACTAAACACACACGCGCGCAGATTACACAGCGTACACTTCCACAGTAACACAGTATAGAGAAAAACAGTACGAGAACTACTAAACATATTTTATACTTTAATAATTATTTGATTAGCATTTTGTCACGTAGAAAATATTACGAAATATTTAAAAAAAACACTTCACCGACAATCATTAGTTTCCACAGTTTTTTTTTTATTACGAACAGTATATAGATCAACATGACATTTGTTCTTGTTTTTTTTATAATTATACTATACCCGCGGTGATGTCCGCGTTTACTTTGAAAGTAGATTCTAAATCTTGCCAAACTCACAAACTTACAAACATTACCTCTTTATAATATTTGTATAGAAGACCAAAAATATAAGAATTCTATTTCTGCAGATTGAAAGTGAAGATTATGGTGAACTTGTTAGGCCCATCTTCTGCTGATTATCAAGACGAGTAAGCTAATGTATTTAATTGTACATATACAGGGCAATGCCTCTATGTGGCATAGCCGCGGGACACGGCTATGCCACATAGAGGGGAAGTACTTTAAATATTTAAGATAGGACATTTTACAGAAAGAAAACCTCATTTCATTTTTTTTAATAATTATAACTGTATTCACAGGTTTGATTCCCGATTCAGGCAGTAAAGTTTTTAAGATCTGTCAAAGCAGTTCTAATTATTTTTTCCCAACTCAACGAAATAAAATTCAAGAAAAAAGTTAATGAGTGGCTGTTGTCGAAAATGTTTTACTCGGTAAAAGAGTTTTTAGATAATAAGGGAAAGATATAATGTGAATATGTAATGGTTATTCAATTTAATTTAATTTGACATAAATGATAACCCTGTTGCGTTAACTGTATAATTAATAATAATTTCAATTTTAATTTATATCATAAGAGCTGACATCACTATACTTACACAAGCATGTTATTCTCGCTTCTTCTTTGTCAATAATAACAGAAAATATTGTACACCAGAATGGTAGGCTATAGCATTGGTAACCTTATAAATTGTAACACCTTATTATTGTACCTATAGTCACAATATACGTATTTCATTTCATTTCATCCCAAAAAGTGCACAGCGCCGCTAAAGAAGTTTTCACTTCCAAAATAGAATTGAATGTACTTAATAAAATGTGGGTACGCAACACTAGCACCGAGGATTGGGTGCGAGTCGACTTTGAAACTGTTTTCTATTGTTTTTAGAGCTTTCATACACATGTCTCTATAAAAATAATATTCTAAATAAAATGATCAGACATACGTAATGCAAAAAAATACGTGCATATGCAATAAAAACTAAAAACTTGACCCTTCCACGGTCCAGTTAATATATGGCGATCGTAAGATCACTATACTGTGTGTGACCCGTCTGTGCTATGGCTGCCACGCGGTCACGTGCTCGACGAGCGGGTCGGGGTGCGCGGGCGGGGCTTCACGGATTGCCGCGCACCTCACCCCCTCAGATTGCTTAGAGCTTCGAATCATATCGCCTTAATATAATACTAGCTACTTCTACTGCTTCTTAGCGGCCACTAAATAATCTTGTATTTTTCTTTTCAGTTTTCTTTATAGTTTACGCAGTCGGGTTTTTGTTTTTTAACTAATAATTTGATGACTGCGTAGAATAACAAATGTGGTGGATTGCTGTTGTGAATTGCTGCGAATTCAGAAATGTGTTGTGTAATATGTAATATAAGTACATTAACCAATTAATCAAATAACAATAATAGCAAAATTATTACTTCAGAACCAGTACGCTAAGGCCACTGTGCCCTTAAGAGATGAATAGGTGCAGCAATAAATAAAACTTGTAGCCCATCCAACGCATATGGTTTGACTTGAATTGAAATTCAATTATAAATGAAATACAATGATATTTAAAACTAGTCGTTACGCCTTGGCCACTTTGGTCTTAAGCGACCTACGGTGCGTCCGGCGGTGCGGAATTTAGAGCGGGGCGGCGAGCAGGCCACGTACTCCGCAGTAGCCGCGGCGACTTCGAGCGGATAGGACGTACTCGGGTCGCTCAAAATGTCTTTGTCGAAAGTGGCCCTTCAGTGCCTCGAAAACAGCTCCTATTTCATGGGAGACATTTTAAATATGAGAGAAGGTGTGCACGTGACACATCACACGTCATTTCACCTCACAGCCTTTTTACTACATGCCTCAACTTATCACGCGCGGATAATACAATAAACTTTGTTTTTAAAATCACCGCCCGGTCCGTGCCGCCGCTAAAGGTGGAGTTCCGAGCAAAGCGACACTGTCGCCGCGTCAGTGCGTCAGTAAACGCTGCGGCTCTATCGCAGCGTCACTGACGCTTTGTTGAATTCCGAGGGCGGCAACAGTATCACTGCGGCCTCCAGTCAATTTGCGACCAGTGACCTAGACAGTCGAACTTTCTTGCGTTTACTGCATACATACGGTGAAACGATTATGAATCGAGCAATTGTGAAAGATTTGCAAAAAATATTTGGAGAGGAAGAAAATGATGATCAGTTGCTTTTGTATTTACTGAGTACTGATCGAACTGACCCGATTTATGAAACCCGCAGCGATCAGCGCCTTTATAAAATCTAAGTACTTACTCGCCTTTTTTAACCCCCGACGCAAAGAGAGGGGTATTATAAGTTTCTGTGTATCTGTCTGTGGTATCGTAGCTCCGAAACGGATGGACCGACTTGAATGCGGTTTTTTTTATTCGAAAGCTGATGTGATCCCGATAGTGTTCTTAGCTATGTTTCATGAAAATCTGTTTAGCCGTAAGTTGTAGTTATTATTTAACACCGTCCCAATCTTTTCCCAAACTCTGTCCTTTTTTTTCGAATTTTTGTACTCTTCACCACTTGAAATTGAATCAAACAAAAGTGGATGTTGAGATACTAAACGTATAAGCAGCCCGTCATCTTCTTCGGTAAAAGCTTCCATTTTCAAAGTAATAACACCTAACCTTAAAAATTACCACGCGTTGATCGTGCGACGGCGCGACACTAGGAGGGGAAGCGCGGCTCGGCCGCTGACGCCTTGCGAGTGACGCCGCGTCAAGTATCGCCGTGTTCGTACGCGCCGTCATGTATTTATATAGACCCTTTTACTACCGCTCTGTCGCGGCGATACTAACGCAGCGTTAGTGGCGTCAGTGTCGCTTTGCTCGGAACTCCACCTTAAGAGACCGGTCGCACCGCTCTGAGTCGTGGCCGCGCGTTCGCGCGTCTTGTCTTTGTTCGTTCCGCCCGCCACCCCGCTGCCCGTAGTCGCCGGTCGCTCGAGTAAATCCGCGCGCTTGGTCGCCGGTGCGGAAGTTCGTGGCATCTCTTCTTTACCGCGCTGTTTTTGTATTATGCGCGATCCGCTAGTCGCCGCCGTCGAAGCAGGTCGCGCAAAGTCGTGGCCAGGCGGTTATGTCAACTCGTCCAAAGATCTGAGAAAAATCATAGCTTTACAACTGTCTTCCGCTAAGGCCTTTTTACAAGTCTTACTGCCGAACCGATACTTTACAAATTCTCGGCTATAATCGAGTTCATTTTGCACACTCTGCCCCCATGCTTAATACCTACCAAAGTTTACAGCAACATCTTACTAACACGTATTAAAATCTACACGCGATGCATTAGCTAATATCCGTTCGATGTCAGGATTAGATTTCGGAATTAGTAACTTACCTAGCTACATCGGTAGTGTGCCAACGACACCAATTCCTAAGCTACTCAACGTTTTACTGATCTTAACTGACATGTACCTCTTTGGTTTTGTATTTTGCTCTGTATTGTGTCAACGTATCTTGTTGTTTGAATAAAGTTGGTCTATTCTACATTTTAAGTAGGCTGAAAATCTGATGATTTTTTGAATGACTAATTAGTGTTTATTCTTTGTCTCTTCTATCTTCGGGATACCACGTAGTTACAAGATAAGATGGGTGATTGGGCGTGTACATAATATCTACGTGATAGCGTATTTGACTCACTCACTCAGTCAGGCTAACGGAACTCGTATGCTATCAGGCATCAGTAAAATGGCCATCTTAAAAAAACTATAAACTCAAACTCAAAATAATCTTAACAAGCACTTTGAAATAGTCAGTTAGAAACATAATCCTAAGAATAGAATAGAATAGAATAGAATATTTTTATAGTATAACTGTGTACATAAGTTGGACGTGACAGAGTTGGTTTCAACAGTTAGCCAATATCGGGCATACAACAATCTGTATTACTTAAATAAACTAACTTACAGCTAAGATGTGAAATATTCACTAAGGCTATCGTCACAACCTAAAAAAAACAAATTGTATAAAATAAAAACTGTATAAAAAATCTAGTATTTTTATACAGTTTTTATATACTACAATGTTTCGAGAAAAAAACTAATATCAAAAAAAAAAAACGAAAATAATAAATTAAAATCACAATGTGCAAGTGCACAATTTCCAAACGTAACAAATAAATAAAAAACCGGGCCTGTAAACCTAGAAAACCGATTTATGTAGTGACAACTATCAACTCGGCCTGGCATATATACATATACAAAAATTAATTGTCAAGTGCAAACACAAGATAAGCAGCTCGCAATTTACTCACTTCATAATAGCCCTGACGAGAAGATTCCCAGAAAATGAATATGATGATTAAAACAATGCATACAACTTATGAAAATGCATACTAGATTGTAGTTTCGCAATAAAAACATTTGCAAGATATAAAATAATTCATATTGGTTACATAATATTTCCGGTTTCCACAGGTTTCTCTTGTGACGGGCAATCCTACTAATATTATAAATGCGAAAATTTGGATGTTTGGATGTTTAGATGTTTGGATGTTTGTTACTCAATCACGCCTAAACGGCTTAACCGATTTGGATGAAATTTTGTAGAAAGATAGTTTATAGCCTGGATTAAAATATAGGATAGTTTTTATCCCGGGCCCACGCAGACGAAGTTGCGGGCGGAAGCTAGTACAAAATATAGGACACGAGCCCAAAACATTATAAATCCGACCAAGTAAAAAACGATACTTCTAAATTCTAAGAAATTAGCAATACATTTTACTACGCCTTTTATTGAAATTAAACTACATATATTATATTATAGAGTTAAGCCCCTTGGGAATTGTATAATTTTTGAGTTCTTCCTAACTGTAGAAGATGCTGACTGTACATGCGATAAGCGGGATGTCTAAGAGCCTTTTAAGTGTATTCTTGCTGTAATTTACGGAGCTCAGTCACGTGCCCTTACTTTGCTCGAAACAGGAAATCTTACAAATCTTATAAAACCTTCTTCGAACTCGAAAGTAAAACGACGTCATTTAATAGCAGTTGTGGAATCAGCTGAGCTCTTCTGGTATTGGAAAGTGTATAAAACTAGCCTCTCATCCTACTAATATTATAAATGCGAAAGTTTAGATGTTTGGATGTTTGTTACTCAATCACGCTTAAACGGCTGAACCGATTTGAATGAAATTTTGCACGAAGATAGTTTATAGCCTGGATTAAAATATAGAATAGTTTTTATCCCGGGTCCACGCGGACGAAGTCGCGGGCGGAAGCTAGTGTGACATATGTTTTGATTGATGCCATATGATCTGAATACCTAAAATTATAAAATTTCGATTTTCTGTTTTAATAATATTAATTTAATTGAGAATCATATATTTATAAGTAACTGACATTCAATATAAATTAAATTAAGAATCATATTTTTATAAACAACTGACATTGAAAATTCACCAGATAATGATTATAGCAAATCATGCAACAACCGTAGCCAGCGATATGGGCCTCTAGTTGTTCTTGTCGGAGAAATCACCTGTCTTGTCATTTACCGTTTTGAGCACCCAGCTAACCCAGCAACTAAGCAGGTTTACTAGTGCGCTCAGACAGCAAGCTGGTGGCCCCCGCCAACCCGTTGCCATGGTCACGCGATGCCCTAAGCACAGATTGTAAAAAATAGCCAATAGCCTGGGCAAATGACAACCAGCATGCTGCAGATGCTCTATCCTGAGATCGTCGCAGCCAGATGACTTACCACGCTTCATGCACTTTATAATATCGAGGGGTGCGTGGTCAAACCCGATAAGTCGAGTTAACAGCTGTCAGAAATTTCAGTTTTATTGCATTTACATGTAGTTCTTTTTTCAAAACTCCATTATGCCGACTTATCGGGTTTGACCACGCATCAACCCTCGATATTTACTTAGGTTTAGTTATGTATATTTTATGTTGGATTTTGTAAGTTTTTAAATTTGATTAAATCGACAAAATAAGAATAAGACTACTATACTACATCCCACTAATATTATAAATGCGAAAGTTTAGATGTTTGGATGTTTGTTACTCAATCACGCTTAAACGGCTGAACCGATTTGAATGAAATTTTGCACGAAGATAGTTTATAGCCTGGATTAAAATATAGGATAGTTTTTATCCCGGGTCTACGCGGACGAAGTCGCGGGCGGAAGCTAGTAACTAATAATTGTTATTGATACTGCGAGAAACGGAGACTTATTAGGTATGTTCTTAAATCGGACAGTCTTGGCTCAATTTAGGTGTAACCTAGGTATTAAACGAATATCTCGAAATGTTTCTATTCATGCGCACGCTTTTGGAAAGTAATCATTTTGAGAGGGGTGTGTATTGTGATAAGACTGGTATAAAATTGGAATGGGATTTTTATTTCCGAATCGAAACCTTCATTCTTGCAAGTCAGCGGCGGGCAATCAGTGTTATGCAATATTTACGAAGCAGATATTATCAGACTTCCTCATTTCGTTTCCCCTTACTAGCCAGATTCGCTCTGTTTCATTTGACAAATATATTGATATATTTGTTATTTTGCTGATATCACCGTCGTATTTGGTGTTATAGCCGTGAAATCACGAAATTTTCAATTACCATAATATTAGATTACTTCAACTCTCTACGACTTTGGTACTGTAAAACCTGGCAACTTTGCCTATTGCACATAGCTTTGCCAACCACGGCACATTTTAATAGAACTGATCTATCACCTATGTAAACATGATGTTACGTAGCATTATGTATGTATGTATGTAAGCACTTTATTGTACACAATAAGAGGTTAAGGAATATACATGTCACACAATAGAGCGAAATTATATATGTGGAAGCTTGTAATTTGCTTTTAGTTATTAAGTTAATTAACGTATACTAGGTAGTAAGCATCCCAAATAAAATAAATTAAAGTAAATGTAATAAAAATTAAATATACTGGTTGGAGATGCATTATTCTTTTATGCTGTGGGTGAAAGTGAAAATTGGTGACAACACTATCCTATAGAATATACCCATAGCTGACGTTAGTCAGGTGACGTGAGATAGCGTAGAATATGGGTATGATTTTTGGTGGGTCAAAAAGTTCACAAAAACTTTACAGCCATATCAGTCGACGAACGGCCTACAAGTGTAAAATGTTAACTGTGATAAATTTCTAGGCCGTAAACAATATAGACAAAAACTCAACGCCGTATCTCTATTATATTTGTAATCATGGCGATGGGCAATGTTATAAACAAATTCCAAACAAACTTTTCACGGCATTGCCCGGTAGATTTTTACCTTTAGGGTTGTCACCTTGATATAATAATGACTTGAATAAAAATCTTCTACCGGTTGCCACAATAATAAATACTTATTTTTTACTTGAAATGTATCGGTATGTAATGAAATCTTGTTTAAACTTATGCTCAGTGTTTGTGAATGGTTTCATCAGTATAATTAAATAGCAACTGTTACTTTTTTTATCAATTTGGCACTGTGGCTGGCGTAAAGCAAAATGGATAACTCACAAATCAGACTATTAAACACATTACCCTACCTTCAAGTAGATCACAGTTGGATAAAAAATAAAATTGACAACCCTAGCACAGTATGGTTTTTATATGACTTTGCCAACTCAAGATCAAATCTAGAAGTGTTACATTTACATCACTTCTAATTGAATAAAACTATGCCATATTTTATTGACGATTCTAGTCTTTAAGAGACGCATCAATAGGGTCGACCACGCTAAAGTTATAAAAAAAAAATGTAAATGTGGCCAAACTTGTATTTTTTATTTTTATGTTGGACCGGTCTTTTGAGTAAATAAGGAATCTAAAACGATGCATACATATGAAATAAATATAGAAGTATGCAAAAAGCAGGCAAAATTGCTTGATTTTACGGTATGTAATGCAGTTTCAATAGCCTCCTAAGGCCCAGCATACAAAACAAAATGGCATTGAAATTGGAATCATCTGTTGTTGGAAATAGAGTTGACTTTCGTTTGTTTTAAAAAGTGCCCGAAACAAAACAACATCAACTCTATCCCAGTGGAATATAATTTATATTCCTTCAACAGAATAAGTCCTATGAGTAGGCCCATGGGTCTTAGGAGGATAGCAACATTTTAAATAAATAGTTATTTACGGACAATGTTACAAAAATCGGCCTAGTCCCAAACTATGCAAATCTTGTACCTACTATGTGCACTAGACTACGGCAAACATACATAAATATATGAATACTTAAATACGATCATCCCGTTAAAATCAAGGTAATAAACTGTAATAAATAAATGAAGTATCGTTGCCACCAGGAACCGATCAAATGCGAATGATAAACTAATATTCACTTTCATCTAAATCACCGACATTTTATATATGTCGCAACGGAATAATCCGCCGTTTTACATAACAACTAGCTGTTTTACAAAACAGCGCCGTTTTGTAATACGGCGGGTTGACGATCAGGCGAATTGAATATCGCTGAATAAAAATCCGCTGGAATGTGTTAGACGTAAATCGTTCTTCAATTGAATTAGAGGTAATGTAATATAGCGGGTCCTTAGCCACCGCTTTAGAAATTTTTATTTCTCATTTTTAATACTCGCGGCGCTATCTGACATAACAACAACAATGGCGTCGGCGAGTTTCAGAGGTTATAATACTTTAAATGCAAATTAAAACGTCAAAAATGGTTATAGATTCTGGTGTTCTGCGGAATCCAACGCCATATTAGCGGAATTGTCGTTACGATACGTTCCACAATATAGCGGTAATCTGCCGTATTACATTACAGCTAGCTGTATTACAATCCCATACAATATTACAAACAGCCAAACACATTCCAGCGGATTTTCATTCAGCGGTATTCAATCCGAGTGCCGTTCATTCGCCATGACAACAAAATGCATTTCATGTCGCATACATACGGAAATCATAACAAACTATTATTATCATAATAACAAAACGCAGATTTTTATTGGACAAAACATTGAAATAACAAAACTTATTTATCACCACCACATTTGCTATAACGTTGATGTGAACTTATTTCTTTTGACATTACATACATTTAGTATAGTAATAATTAAAACTGATAACAACATTTGAAATGAAAAAACAAAGCGCTGTTTTGTAGCTGTTATGTAAAACGGCACACAATATGCCTGCGACATATACACCGTGTTCAATGAATTAGAGGGTGTTTAAAATATTCCACAGACAGTTTAATCCAAGTACGCTTTTAAAATAAACTTCAACCAAAACTAGTGTGTCAAGTGGTTTTCCGAGTTCAATTTACAGCACTATTGACTTCACTTTATTGGATAACGAACTCCCATCAGCCATCGGGCCTGACTTGTTTTTCCACAAATTGCCCCTGAATACACAGTTCCCTGTTATTCTATCATTATCAAACTAAATGCCTCGTTTTCACTGAGCCAGTAAGTGGTCAAGTTGATACTGCAGTTTATTTTATGAAAAAGTATCCTAACCAACTATTTACAAGTAGCATAACTCCTGATTGTACTAAAAAATATAGTAAACAATTAACAAAAAGATAAGTGATGTTTAAAGGCGAACTTATCCCTTTCAGGGAGCTCTTCCAGTTAACCTTTGAAGAGATGATAGTAGAAACGAGAAGTTGTAGACAAATACAGTATGTACAATAATGTACAAGAAAGACTACGCAAGGCTAGACAATTCAATTGTATTTCTTTTTTAAATAGTTTTTAAATCATGGAATGCTTTTTTGATGATACTTATTTGTTTGTTTGTAAACCAGTTTGGCCTCGAAAATGGAAACAGCTAGAAATATTTTGATTACATAAATTTGTTTTTGTTTTCTTTATTTCCGCGTATGACAGTAAACAATATAACATATATGTTATTGATAACTATACTAATTTTATAGAAGCGAAAGTAACTCTATCCTTCTGTCTGCCTGCCTGTAATAGGTATATTCACGCTTAAATCGCTGAACCGATTGTGTTGGGAATGCAGGTAGTTTCCGTATCATATCCAGGAACGGGCATAGGATACTTTTTATCATGGATTGGTGTAAGATGGAGGTGAAAGTCTCTATAGAAGCGTTATGATTAATACTACGCCAATTGGTATCTAATAGCAAATATCATGTACAAGACGATTAACGAGTCGAAGTGGATAATGTCGCGAGTTCAAAAGCTAGTCAGAACAAGTGAAATTAAAAGATTAAAACAAAAAACGCAACTGTTTTTTTCAAATGTTATAGCCTATTTCACTCCCACGATTAAGAGGAATCCAACGACACCTCATATGTCGAAATCCGTCAAACGCTTTAGGCTGCAGGGCGTGCCAAAGAATAAGGTCACATACATACATACATACGCTCGAAAAACATAACCCTTCTGCAGTCGGGTAAAAAGACATTTACTTAAATTCCATTGGTACGAACGAGGCTCCTATTCTGATAAAACAAATAGAACTCTTGACTTCGAAGACTGTTCCAGGAGGCTAAATAGTTATTCATCTATTCCCCATACGAGTGTTTTCAGTAAAAACACGTAAACGTTGTCATTTTGTATGCAAATGCGTCTAACTCATCGTATATGCAACCGTTAAGTGATCGTTTGTAACTTGAAAGTTGTAGCTAACTAATTGCCTTGGGGCAATGTTTATGATTGAGTTTCAAGTTCTGTTATGTAAACGAAACTTATGTTTACGTATATTTTTTTATGTAAGTAGCATACTCATTTGATATTTTTGCGTTGATATTTTTTTAATACGGGTGTAGACTCAAAATTTATTATTACTTCAAAAGAAGGCAAAACAAATATGCCTAATGACGAAAATCCCATTCAAATATTTAAAAAAATTACGAAGCTACTTTTTCTCCATTTGACTACATTCTAATCCTGTTTCAAGAAAATTCATGAATATTGATTATTTTATTTAGTGTCTAAACCCCTATTATAGCCGGGGGGGGAGTTTAGTTAATAGGTCAAGTGCGGTATCATATGAAAGGGCTTCAGGTGGACATTTTCAAAAAGCTTTTCATTTTTTTCTACAGCAATCAAATTTTGATTTATAAAGGAAAATTTTGAAAATAATACGACCCCCCCCCCCCTTTTCTCCGAAGTTTACCAAGCGAAAAGTTTGAAATAAATATATAAGATTGAGATTAACGTAAATATCAACCGGAAGGTTATGATTTAACCTGTATCTAGCGTATTTTTTTAATTTTTAAACTAAGATTGTAATTTAACACTTTTGTGTTTGATATTCATTCTTTAAAGTGTATATGAAAGTATCCTGAAAGTGCCTTCTTGCAAATTAAAAAGAATTATCGAAATTGGAATTTCTAAATAATGCAGGGACGTGACGGGTATACAGTGTATGAAAGTTAGTACGGAACCCTCGGCGCGCGAGTCAGACTCGCAATTGCCCGGTTTTTTCTTAGTAAAATGTATGTAGCGGTAAGATCTTTTTGATTTAGGGTGAGTACCCACCAGGGCTGTTATTCGCTAAGCGCTAACGCGGCTCACCCCGCCGTCCACCCGTCGCGAAACTAGACCTCTACCCACGCTTAGTACGCATCGCGGTGTTAAAATATATTTGTAGGTGAGCGTTGAGGTGAGCTTAAAACAAGTTACAGAATAGGGGGGGCAGAGCTTTGCGAGGTTGCTAGGCGGTCAGGGAGGAAAAAACCCACCAAAGACACACTCGCGCATCGGTTTCTATTGATGCAATTTTTCCTCGCTCACCACCTCGCGACCTTGCACAGATATGGTGGATACTCAGCCTTGTCCTAGTAGTTATTCGAAATTCTCGCCCTGTACAGTTAGTAGCAGCCAAAGTAGCCAAATATATCGGAACACGTCTTTATTACTATAGGAGTAAGGAAGTGTTACGATATATTTGGCTACTTTGGCTGCTACTAACTATGTGATGCTGACTGTACAAAACAAATGAAAGTTTCATAGCATAAGATTAAGAGTTAACGATTTTTAAATTGAACTGATACAATAGCAAAGTCTGAAATTACGAAACGTTTAAAACTCAGTAATTGAAATTATGACATCAAAAGTGAAGAAAAAGCAACTTGGATTAATTGGAAAAGCAAACTTGAAAGTCGTTATTTGTGAGGTAAATATTTTTTTCGATAACTTGTCAATTTAAACTAGAAAATAAAGTTTCGTGGAAATTTTAAATATTATACATTTTTTGATTAGAAATCTTCGAAACGTACGTTGAAAATTGTTGAATAGAATATTGCAATACGTTCAGAAAATATATAGAGAAGACTAAAAAAGATAAACAATAATTAACAGGCGTGAAAAATAGGACTATTTATGGATTATACTTTTCTAATAGTAATAGAAAGTAGCGTGATGAGTTCAGGACAAAAGATTATTGATGTGCCTTGTAAAAAGAGAAAATGAAGTATTTTTATATAAAAAATAATCATACATTCATCATCATTCTCATCTTCCCCATTCACTGCTGCTAGAGCTAATCTTGTCTAGGAGTGACAACTTACTTTGATGGTTAAAAATAATAGTAACCAAAATATACAAACACATCTTTTTTAAGGGTAATTCGTCATGGTGTGCTTTTTATATAAACATTTTTCAAACTGATAATTTTTTTTTTTGCTTATTGACTCATAAAGGGTCTTTCCCCTGACACGAGAGCACACCCACTCGTCCCGATCCTACGCAATTTTCAGCACGTTTTTGTTTTTTGGTTTATTTAGAAAACAAACAACCATGTGCAAAATAATCTGTACTTGCAAAAATGGACAGAAATTGGGCCTAAAGTTTCCTATATTACTACGTAACATTTACAAAGTTAAAGTACCTATACAAAGTTTATACAATTATTATTAGATACTTATTTCATTGTGTTCTACACGCAAACAGGTTAAAAACACAGAAAAGAGATTGCTAGAAGCAATATTGAAGCTTATTTATTATTATTGTCTAGAAACCAAAATTTGCCCAACTTTATTATTGAAAACGGAACGGGACCGAGTGAAAACATGAATTTCATTAAGCGATTCGTTATACATATATTATAAGAGCGCCTAAAGAAATATTTTTTTTGCATTATTTGTGCTATAGGATGAGATAGCAAAGGTAGATATTAGAACGTGAGTGGAAACGAGAAATGTTGAAGGAAACGTTTTCTAATCATCGATTAGTCTATTTGATTTTTAATAACTTGAAATAAGAATAAACATGTTCTATAATCGAGGGTATAAATAAAAAAAAGAATTCTTTCTACTCTGCTGGCTCTACACTACACGTCCAATACACTCTGGACGAAAAAGTAATACAATACTTTTGCGTAAACGCATTTTTGAATGGTTTGCTATGCTCTAGCCGCAATATTATCTATATTATGTAATTAAAGGAGAGTTGAGTGTCCAAAGTAATAGGGTTCTGTTTACGGGAAAAGACAGTGCTGACTGTATTCGTCAAATCGTGATAAGGTAAACGCAGCTATTAACGACCCATCGAAAATCGGAAGTTATTACCGACCTATTATAGTTATTCGTTATTTTTACGTTTCCAGAACTGTTCTCGCTATAAGTAGGGAAAGCTATACACGCACTTGTTCCTTGAGCATCGTATACCTTTGGCGCGACCTGCGTCCGCGCTTCCCCCGCAGAAACTGACGAGTTTTATCTCATTTGCCCACTGCTACACACACTAAAGTAAAGACTTTAGTGTGTGTAAAGTAAAGACTTTAGTGTGTGTAGCAGTGGGCAAATGAGATAAAACTCGTCAGTTTCTGCGGGGGAAGCGCGGACGCAGGTCGCGCCATACTGGCTCTTGTTCCTCCAAGTAAATACGTGACTTTTCTGCTTAAGACATTTATACGAATTTGTGAACCCCATACTTTATCGTGTATTATTAATTATATCCGCTTAAGTGTCAGATTTTGATTTCTTACATTTTATTGAAAAAAAACCGTTTTAAACGCTAAAACTATGAATTAAAAAAGGACTGTAACTGCAAGGTTACATGACTCGAAGATTATCTTTAAAAAACATAACCCTCCTCTCCTTCGACAGTCGGGTAAAAATAGGTACCTAGTTTAGACAAATTCTATAAAAACCTTTCTCACGTCAAGCTTTCCTTGAAATCGAAATGATGTCAACACGGGGGTAATAAACCACTAATTTATTGGTTTTAACTTTTGTATCTAAAGAGCTGGTCTCACATTTCGTCTAAGTTATTACCACTTCATGATTTGAAGTGGTGGGACTGCAAAAACAATTCATGGGCATGGATCCGAAAGAACCTATATCAGTTGGAATATTATAACACATATGTCTTTAGACTAACCTATATAATTATTGTAAACCGAAATGACGTATGTTAATATGACATGTAAAAGAATTACACCTTTTGAATATGGCACAAGAATCCATGTAAGATTTCTCTATTAAAAATTATGGGCAGTCGGGGATTTGACTTCGTAACGAAAGGTTGAAATTACCCCATTCGGATTCCTTTATAATTAATTATCAATTGATTTTGATATTCGATTTCGCGCGCGCGTTCCGCGTTTTATTAGTCTGAAAACAGTGTTTAATTACTAGAGATTTTATGTGATATTTTAAACAGATATTTAAGACATTTTAGAGACGAATAAGTGAATTTAGCGTAGGCACGTATTTTTAAGACAATTGACAATACTGTGAGTGTAAAACATTGAGTGTTTGATTTGTTTTTATATGAATAGTGTGTAACTGCAATTAATTATAGAGTCAGTGTTCACATTAAGTATCCATAGTAATGTACCTATGTAATTTAAGGGTTAAGTGTTTATCTTTGGTTTGTATGCACTAGGTCGTCACTACGGGAGATTAGCTGGATATATGGTTCTGCGTGCTAATTGCTGTGGTAGTCACTTCAAGGCTTCATAAATTATAGGTATAGTTAGTTCTTTTCTGCAAATCAACGGGTCCGCTGAGATGCTTAATTGAAGATTGTTTAGGGGGCCATTAGGGCCAGATATTATTCTATAGTTTAATATTATGTATTTACTATTTCTGGTATGAGAGTGGATTTAAAGATTACTTCTATTGTTTTGAAATACAACTCTAATTTAAATTAGGACGCATGAATATAATAAATGATGGCATTGCAATGTGATTGAAACTTTGAGAGAGCACACACGTCACAATTTTTTAACTAACTAGCTCTTTTTTTAATATTTCCAAGGCATTGCAGTGTTACGCATTTATTCGCTTTTGATTCTATTATTTGTGACAAGATAGTGAACTTACAATAAAAAACTCTTATACACACCCATTGTGTTTCGTGGCTTTAGCCTGATCACAATGGACACACACTCATATACATATCACACTTTCACAACATACATTAGCTGACACACCACGAGCTTAGATTTCATTTGATATACACGCACTTAGGTACATTCGATGCAAGGCTTTTTGGCTGATACTAGATCCTGGATTGCTGGAGTCGACTCGAGTTTGCACCTAAGGGATCTGACGTGTCAATTCCTTAGAAGCTGTGAACTTTACACCACACAATAGGAATTCAACCAAGGCCTGAGTTATTTATATGTTCTGTAACAATACGCTCTGTTTGTTCTGGGATGTAACTCATTCGATTATACGGACCTTTGACATCTGCGTCAATTAGTGGAAGTAGAGTGACACTGCAGTCCAATTTAAGGGACAGACAGTACAGTGTATGTTATAGCATATAAATGGTATTCAGAGCACCTTGTACATAATCGACAACAATCACTATTTCTGTTACAAATACCGCGGCTGCACGAACGTTTAGGGTATGCGTAATTTCTGCTGCGCGTAATGCTTTTGCGTAATTTATTAAAATTAATCTTAACTAGTTATTTGGCAATCTGCGTAAAGTACAATTTAAAAGTACTTAGGTACTTCAAAATCGTGTAAGATGAGGAACGCGTAGAAGAGATGGTTTGAATCAAATAGATAGTAAGGGTTGATAGGTTGCTTCATGACGGTTTTGTTGGTTGGCGGGGGTGTAGGAGTGAAGGGAGCCCCCGAAAGTTTCAAGATATAACAATAGGTATAGGCCCCATTTTCAAGACCTAAGGTCTAAAATTCCAAGGTCCCCTTGTAGTCTGTTTTTTTTTTCAGGTCATCGTTGTCATTCATCGTGATGGAGCATTTTTATAGTATAAGTAATTTTAGTTCGTTATGTAAGTTAGAAATAGATGTATGTAATTAGTATTAGATAAACATAATTCACATATGGTAATTAACTAATTAAATCAATTATCTTGTTCGAGCTGTTGCTGATGAGGTGAGTTGCATGTTCACTTATGTAGATAGACTATTATTCTTGATTTGAATTTAAATGTTCATTTTATTGCGGATTTAATTAATTATTGCGGATTTTTACGGCTTGTTTTACCGTTTGATTTTATTTGCGGACGATATAATTTATCGACGGATTATTATTTTACAGTAATGTTAACGATTACTGAAATTACGTTTCACGTGTTTTAATTCGGTTGTTGCGGCTTTTGGTCATATATTTACGTATGATTTTTGACGTTTATTTTATTTTAACGCATTATTAAATGCGTCGCATAAACTACATTCGCGTTTTGGTTTATTACCGAACTTTATCTACATTCGTTTGATTTATTACGAATGTTATTTATTCACATTTACTTGTTGCGTTTGTTGCGGTTTCATTTGAAACATAATTTTACATTATTATTTTATATGATGCGTTTTACGACGAGATTTTAACACAACGTAGAGGGTCCTATTCGTACTTCATGAACTAGACGATCACAAGTATTTTATTTTGGTCAGTATTTCAGTTAACTTATTAAATAGTATTTTATTTAAAGGAGGCTAGTTTAGTCTTTCTACAGTGGTGCCGTGTGACCAGGATTCAAGTCATTCAAAATTAAGTCAGTTTAATTGATTTAATTACTTGATTACGAATCTGAGTTAAAGTTTAGTATATATGTCGTTATTCGCAAGTTGTAATAAAATTGTAACTCATACAATTAAAAGGTGTTCTTAGAATTAAACCGTTTTTGTGAATTAGTTCGTGATTCTTGAATAAAACACGAAATAAGTACGCTTTATTAGAGGCAATACCTATTTACGATTGTGAGGGCGTAAATTTAATACTTATATTATTACTAATGACTGCGTAATTCATTGCTATCTTTACTAAATAGTCATGCGATTCCTCTGTAAATTATTTTTATAGGATGCAGTATACGTTCTGCCTACTATCAGACAAAGCATGTAATTAATTGCAATTGTAATTAAATTAAACAAATAGTCGTTTCGGTCTTAGAGAAGTGAGGGCGCAGGTTTATGCTTAGGTTGCCCAAATGCTATCAGTAAATTCAGTATTTTACCTATTGAGATAGTCTCACAATTTCATCCTTTTCAGTTCTAAAATTGTATCGTCAATCTGAGGGCGCTCTGTAACTGCAAGGTTACATGACTCGAAGATTATCTTTAAAAAACATAACCCTCCTCTCCTTCGACAGTCGGGTAAAAATAGGTACCTAGTTTAGACAAATTCTATAAAAACCTTTCTCACGTCAAGCTTTCCTTGAAATCGAAATGATGTCAACACGGGGGTAATAAACCACTAATTTATTGGTTTTAACTTTTGTATCTAAAGAGCTGGTCTCACATTTCGTCTAAGTTATTACCACTTCATGATTTGAAGTGGTGGGACTGCAAAAACAATTCATGGGCATGGATCCGAAAGAACCTATATCAGTTGGAATATTATAACACATATGTCTTTAGACTAACCTATATAATTATTGTAAACCGAAATGACGTATGTTAATATGACATGTAAAAGAATTACACCTTTTGAATATGGCACAAGAATCCATGTAAGATTTCTCTATTAAAAATTATGGGCAGTCGGGGATTTGACTTCGTAACGAAAGGTTGAAATTACCCCATTCGGATTCCTTTATAATTAATTATCAATTGATTTTGATATTCGATTTCGCGCGCGCGTTCCGCGTTTTATTAGTCTGAAAACAGTGTTTAATTACTAGAGATTTTATGTGATATTTTAAACAGATATTTAAGACATTTTAGAGACGAATAAGTGAATTTAGCGTAGGCACGTATTTTTAAGACAATTGACAATACTGTGAGTGTAAAACATTGAGTGTTTGATTTGTTTTTATATGAATAGTGTGTAACTGCAATTAATTATAGAGTCAGTGTTCACATTAAGTATCCATAGTAATGTACCTATGTAATTTAAGGGTTAAGTGTTTATCTTTGGTTTGTATGCACTAGGTCGTCACTACGGGAGATTAGCTGGATATATGGTTCTGCGTGCTAATTGCTGTGGTAGTCACTTCAAGGCTTCATAAATTATAGGTATAGTTAGTTCTTTTCTGCAAATCAACGGGTCCGCTGAGATGCTTAATTGAAGATTGTTTAGGGGGCCATTAGGGCCAGATATTATTCTATAGTTTAATATTATGTATTTACTATTTCTGGTATGAGAGTGGATTTAAAGATTACTTCTATTGTTTTGAAATACAACTCTAATTTAAATTAGGACGCATGAATATAATAAATGATGGCATTGCAATGTGATTGAAACTTTGAGAGAGCACACACGTCACAATTTTTTAACTAACTAGCTCTTTTTTTAATATTTCCAAGGCATTGCAGTGTTACGCATTTATTCGCTTTTGATTCTATTATTTGTGACAAGATAGTGAACTTACAATAAAAAACTCTTATACACACCCATTGTGTTTCGTGGCTTTAGCCTGATCACAATGGACACACACTCATATACATATCACACTTTCACAACATACATTAGCTGACACACCACGAGCTTAGATTTCATTTGATATACACGCACTTAGGTACATTCGATGCAAGGCTTTTTGGCTGATACTAGATCCTGGATTGCTGGAGTCGACTCGAGTTTGCACCTAAGGGATCTGACGTGTCAATTCCTTAGAAGCTGTGAACTTTACACCACACAATAGGAATTCAACCAAGGCCTGAGTTATTTATATGTTCTGTAACAATACGCTCTGTTTGTTCTGGGATGTAACTCATTCGATTATACGGACCTTTGACATCTGCGTCAATTAGTGGAAGTAGAGTGACACTGCAGTCCAATTTAAGGGACAGACAGTACAGTGTATGTTATAGCATATAAATGGTATTCAGAGCACCTTGTACATAATCGACAACAATCACTATTTCTGTTACAAATACCGCGGCTGCACGAACGTTTAGGGTATGCGTAATTTCTGCTGCGCGTAATGCTTTTGCGTAATTTATTAAAATTAATCTTAACTAGTTATTTGGCAATCTGCGTAAAGTACAATTTAAAAGTACTTAGGTACTTCAAAATCGTGTAAGATGAGGAACGCGTAGAAGAGATGGTTTGAATCAAATAGATAGTAAGGGTTGATAGGTTGCTTCATGACGGTTTTGTTGGTTGGCGGGGGTGTAGGAGTGAAGGGAGCCCCCGAAAGTTTCAAGATATAACAATAGGTATAGGCCCCATTTTCAAGACCTAAGGTCTAAAATTCCAAGGTCCCCTTGTAGTCTGTTTTTTTTTTCAGGTCATCGTTGTCATTCATCGTGATGGAGCATTTTTATAGTATAAGTAATTTTAGTTCGTTATGTAAGTTAGAAATAGATGTATGTAATTAGTATTAGATAAACATAATTCACATATGGTAATTAACTAATTAAATCAATTATCTTGTTCGAGCTGTTGCTGATGAGGTGAGTTGCATGTTCACTTATGTAGATAGACTATTATTCTTGATTTGAATTTAAATGTTCATTTTATTGCGGATTTAATTAATTATTGCGGATTTTTACGGCTTGTTTTACCGTTTGATTTTATTTGCGGACGATATAATTTATCGACGGATTATTATTTTACAGTAATGTTAACGATTACTGAAATTACGTTTCACGTGTTTTAATTCGGTTGTTGCGGCTTTTGGTCATATATTTACGTATGATTTTTGACGTTTATTTTATTTTAACGCATTATTAAATGCGTCGCATAAACTACATTCGCGTTTTGGTTTATTACCGAACTTTATCTACATTCGTTTGATTTATTACGAATGTTATTTATTCACATTTACTTGTTGCGTTTGTTGCGGTTTCATTTGAAACATAATTTTACATTATTATTTTATATGATGCGTTTTACGACGAGATTTTAACACAACGTAGAGGGTCCTATTCGTACTTCATGAACTAGACGATCACAAGTATTTTATTTTGGTCAGTATTTCAGTTAACTTATTAAATAGTATTTTATTTAAAGGAGGCTAGTTTAGTCTTTCTACAGGACGGAGATAGCTTCACCAGTTTTTGTTGTGGCAGCTATCAACGACCCCTGAGTCGGTAATGGCCGCAAAGTAATGTTTAGTTTTTCTCTCTTTTATGTTATTATACTGCATTATAACACAAGTTTTTTTTACCAGTTTGAAGCTAAACAATTAGTCTTTGTAAAAATCTATTAGCCACACATAAATTGTTGTCCAGTTATCTTATTTTAGCGTTGTCAATTTAACCAAAATTATGATAATTTAGGTAGATCGATATTTTATAGTAATCTTTGTAAATGATTGTTTCTCGTTTAAAGCCGTATTTTTTTGTTTTCATTTTTTTGTGATATTAATCACTAATAATCGATTTTGTAGTCAGAAGGTCGATTGAATAAAAATGCCCATCGGTAATAAATGTTATGTTTATCGTTACATATTTTATTAACGACCCAAACTCGAGCAAAGGAGTCGGTAATAGCAACCATGAGAAACAATTACCGACCCATATGAGTCGATAATAGCAACCATAAGAAACTATTACCGACCCATATGAGTCGGTAATAGCAACCATAAGAAACTATTAGTAATAGCTTCTTATGGTAGTTATTACCGACTTCTATGGGTCGGTAATGATTTCTTATGGTTGCCATTACCGACTCCTATGGGTCCGTAATAAAATATGTAAGGACAATATATTACCGACTCATAAAATGTGGGCAATTTATAGTCGTAGTTTTAGGACATACCCGGGTAACGATCGGTAATAGCTGCATGAAAATCGTTAATAGATTCACAGCCGTTATTTTAGGACGGTAATAGCAACAATCGACTTCGTCACTTCTTTTTTTTTTATACGATAATCCTTTATTTGTAGGCATTTGACCGAGCAACTATAATCTTTATACTTAACACTAACATATAAAATTAAAAAACTAAATGTGATGGCAACCAGTACACTTAAAAAGTAAGGTCGATTTTGAAATTGCCTTATGTGTTTGCGTCTATACCAGTACACTCCGTTAAACAGTAAAGTTGACCCAATTCCACACTAGATGTCGCTGTAACGTCCGGTGCGAATCCTGCATCACGCGAACGGTATGTCGACGTAGAATGTATAGGGGTCGAGGTAAATTATTTTTGAATATACGCTTTATGTGAGACTAGTTGTTTTCATTAATAATTCTTCGATATATAGGGCGCCCTTTTTGCCAGTTAGGAGTACAAACATTGGTCCTATGAGCCGGATGTACTGTGGGCCTTAAGTATTTTAGTGCTTTCCTGTACCAAGTGGCAACGGATTGTTGTCGAGGGTGCAGCCTTCCAGGAGCGGTAGCGGATTTTAGCAACAAGGCGGAGGCAGCAGCGTCGTGACCTGAAGTGACGTCACAGGCGAGCAACTTGGCGGGAAAATCAAACTAAGGTTCAAGTACAAGTGAAGTGAAAAGTGTAAGATTTAAAACTGTGAGTACTTTATATTTTATCTGTGGAAATGTCAAAATTCGGAACTGTCAGCTGTCAAATTGAATTTGAAGTTAGAACTGTCAAAACTGGACTTAGCATGATTTGAGTAGAATTTTACAAGTCCTTAGGACTTAGAATAATTTAAGAAAAAGTGGTACGACGGGGAACCTACGTCCGATTTTATAGCGAAGTACATGAATTAAAACACTTGTAATAATTTCAACATTGAGTTTGGACTTAGAAAATTTCGGAGCAAAAATCACTTGTAATATTTTCAACATTGAGTTTTGACAGAAAAATTCGGAGCAATAAACACTTGTAATATTTTCAACATTGAGTTTGGACTTAGAAAATTTCGGAGCAAAAAACACTTGTAATTTTTCAAGATTGAGTTTGGACTTAGAATATTTCCGAACAGAAAACACTTGTGATTTTTTCAAGATTGGATTGGGACTTAGTACAGTTTGATCGTTTGCTGGGACTTGTATTTTAAAAGGAATGAGTAAAATGGATGCTAGTATAAACCTCCAATTAGATCAAAGCACACGTATCGCTAATGCATTTACCAATTATAAGAAGTCTCCCAAGGATCGCATCACCATACCATATGTGGAAACCAGATTGGAAAGCTTAGAGCAATTATGGCAACAGTTCGTACGTATGCACACCCAGATAGTAATGATGCCAGAGCGAGAGGTGTTGCAAACCTCTGCATATATGAAGGAAGATGTGTATGATACGACCAACGAATTATATATGGAATACAAATGCGAACTCAAAAATGCACTTAGCAAGTTAATAGCAAAATCCAGCAGCGCTAATCCCAGTGTCAGCTCCATCAACGTCAAAATCCAGTCATGTCAAGTTACCTAAAATAACGATACCTACGTTTTCGGGCAAATATACGGAGTGGACGAGTTTCGGGGATTTATTTACTTCAGTCATCCACAATAATCGGGATATCGATGATGTGCAAAAGCTACATTATCTCAAGGCGCATTTGACGGGCGAAGCGGAACAGCTCCTTAGACATATACCAATTTCGAGTGAGAGTTATGATCAGTGTTGGACCCAGTTAGAGAGTCGCTATAATAACAAGCAATATTTGGGAAATTGCATATTAAAACGATTCTTTGCTCAGAAGACCCTTCTGAGTCCGCCACGGATATTAAGAATTTATTGGATTGTACAACGGAAACACTAAACGCTTTAGCTAGTCTTAAGATCGATACCAGTACTTGGGATATAATCATCATTAGTGATCGTAACCAACGTGCAATTTTCGTGGCAAAGTGTATGGTTGACAGAAAAAGCGAATATTCAATTATTTATTTTCTAGTTTTACACAATCACTATAAAACAAATACTTGCCAACATAGGATTACATCTCTAGATAATAAATCTACACTGTACAAAACCTTTTCCGCCCTAAATATTTTTAAAACAATATACGTCAAAATGACATTAATTTGTCATACATAAACATATAACTGCAGCTGAACATTCGATAACATTACGCGAAGAGTTTATTTTAATCTAAATAAAGGCACGTCGTATCTCGAGTTGATGATAATCAAGTATTTCTAGTGGAGTCTTAGTAAAGTGCACATTATGGTAACAGTATTTATATTCACAGTATGGAGTTAACACAATACCCGGATATTATAACGACGGATGTAGGCACGCGATGTACAATTTGCAATGTCAATATTAAAAATTAAAAATACAATATAAATAAGCATATAAAGTCGAAATCTCATCAAAATAAAATGAGTGAAATAAAATGAGAACTTAGACAAATTACTGTTTTTCATTACTGATGCTGGATCATACATGCTTAAGGCGGGTAAATGTCTCACACAGGAATATCCCAATTTAACACATTTAACATGCTTAGCACACGGACTGAATCGCGTCGCAGAAAAAGTGAGAATTCTTTATCCTACAATTAACAAATTAATAGACTGCGTAAAAAAAGTTTTCCTCAAAGCCCCTTCTAGAACGCAAAAACTCCGATTGATGTATCCGAACATTCCTCTTCCTCCGCGACCAGTAATAACCAGATGGGGAACATGGTTAAATGCTGCGTCATATTACAACAAATATTTTAATGAAATCAAGGCTGTGATCAATGCTTTAGATTCACGTGAAGCAAGAGCAATTGTCGACGCCAAGAAAATTTTTCGCAATTGCAATTTAAAATCAGAGTTATTGTTCGTTGACACACAATTCAACATTATCGCCAAATCAATTCAATTGCTGGAGGATCCAAAACTAGAACTAAAATGTTCATTAAAAATTGTGTCTGACTTGATAAAAAGAATAGCAAAGTTGAGATTGCATCCCACAGGCAAAGAAATGTATTTTAAATTAAAAAATGTTCTGAATAGAAACCCCGGTTACAGTACTGTAAAAGTCGTGCAGCAACTGATGGAAGGAAAAGAGGTAAATATGCCGGAGGGCGTCAATAAAAGTTGCGTGCAATATTTTAATAGCTTAAATTACCTTCCCGTGACTTCTGTCAACGTCGAAAGGTCATTTAGTTATTTAAAATGGATTTTTTCCAATCGTCGTGAACGACTGACGGCAAAATCTGTTGAACAAATTTTAGTAGTTTATTCAGCATAATTGCAGAAGTGATAGTAAATATGTATATAAATGTTATAATTTGTGAAATATAATAATATTTAAAATACTTGAGTATTTGTTTTTTTGTCAACCATACTTTGCCACCAATTCAGCACGTTGATTACGATCACTAATCATCATTTACATTGTTAGTCATAAATTAGATCCTGAAAGTCGGAAGTGTTGGGAATGTAAGGTTAGCGAATCGGTGTCTCTGTCAGAACAATTACCGACCATAGACCAATTCAAGGACTTCTTGCTCACAAGATATTATTCTTTAGATTTTTTGGAGCCTAGACCAAGCTATGTGAACAAACCCAAATATGTAAACAGCAATAGCAACTATAAGGGAAATGTTAATCAGGTCAACGGCAATCAGGTGCAGAGACTTAGTAATCTGCACATCAGTAATAATGTAACTTGTAGCTATTGTAAAGGTGAGCACAGGATAATACATTGTAAAGATTTTATTGGTTTAGAGGTCGATGTAAAGCGTAAGTTTGTCCAAACAAACGGGCTGTGTTTCAACTGCTTAGGTAACAATCACTCGGCTAAATACTGCAAAATCACAAATAATTGTCAAATCTGTAACAGAAGGCATCATTCTCTGTTACATCAGAAGGGCGAAATGCAATCAAACGATATTAGGGAGCCATCAGCACGTCCTGCTGTGGCACAAGTTCACACACAACAAGTGACACCTTCAATGGAAGAGGCTTCAACGAGTACCAGCATCACAAACCACTTCGTGAACGAAGTCACTCAGCAGGTGTTATTGGCTACTGCGGTAGTACAAGCTAAATCATGGGGAAGGGAAGAATCTCACCTGATCAGAGCGTTAATAGACCAAGGATCACAAGCCTCCTTCATCACCTCAGCTACGGTGCAACTACTGGGTTTGAAACGAACTGCAGCTAAGGGTTTCATATCAGGGTTGGGAGGAGAGCAAAATGTGGTGTCAAAGTCCACGGTTCAAGTCACAATATCATCACGTATCAACTCCAGATACGTTATCACGGTTACAGCATATGTGCTTGACAAACTAACCTCATACTTACCATCAGCAAAGGTTACCATTGCATCCTGGCCTGAGCTGCAAAGTATAGATCTTGCGGATCCAGAGTATCACACTCCCAGTAGAATAGACATGTTACTGGGAGCAGAGGTTTATGCGCAGATCATAGACAGGTTTAATCAGATGTCCGGCCCAGGGTACTCCAGTTGCACAAAACACGTCTCTGGGTTGGAGTTTAAGCGGGCAAGTGGGTTTACAGGCAAACATCTCCATCACGCCGGTGAGCATGCACACACAGGTGGAACAGTTGTTAAGGTCCTTTTGGGAACTTGAGTCAGAACCTAGCAACAAATCACGGATACGGACACCGGAGGAACAGAGATGTGAGGAGATATATCAGGCGACTACTACACGGGATGAGAACGGACGCTACGTGGTTAGGCTACCGTTCCGGGATGGAAAACCAGCCTGTGTAGATGGTGGTTCCAGGGAGATCGCGTTGAGAAAATTTCACTCTCTGGAAAGGAAACTGGAAAGGGATCAGCATCTGAAAGCAGAGTATACAAAGGTGTTTCATGAGTATCAGGAACTAAATCACATGGAACTGTTGTCAGCGAAGGAATCCAAAGAACAGGGTATATACTTGCCTTTCCACGCTGTTGTGCGCGAAGATAAAGATACCACTAAGGTCCGTGTAGTATTTAACGCATCATGCAAAGGCACAAATGGGGTGTCTTTGAACAACGATCTTCTTGTGGGGCCCACTCTTCAGTCAGAGTTGCGGGATATAATCATGCGATGGCGTATGCACCCTGTCTGTTTTATAGCGGACATTGTCAAAATGTACCGCCAGGTGGTAGTAGATGAAAGGGACACAAAGAACCAACGTAGCCTGTGGAGAGAGAACCCTGACGAGGAAATTAAGGAATATAAGTTAATTCGAGTCACTTTTGGGACATCCGCAGCTCCTTACCTCGCAGTGAAGTCTAATTCAGGTTGCAATAGACGAAGGAGAAGCCTTCCCGCTCGCCGCACTTCGGGTGCGTCAGGATTTCTACATGAATGACTTAATGTCAGGGTGTCCATCGGAGCAAGAAGCAATAGATATTTACTACCAAATGAGAGCACTGTTAAACAAGGGGGGCTTCGAATTGCAAAAGTGGTCAAGCAACAGTAAAGCTATGTTAGAAGAAATCAAAGAAAGCACAGCAGGGAAAGAAGAGCATAAGAAAATAGAAATGAAGCTTGAGGCAGTAAATAAAATCTTAGGGCTTACCTGGGATCGGAATCAGGATGAATTTGCTTACGCAGTTCAGCTACCTCCTCCAACGGCACCTGTAACTAAGAGAAAGTTTACATCCGATATCGCGAGGCTTTATGATCCTCTTGGATGGATCTCACCCAGTATAGTCCAAGCTAAAATAGTGGTTGGCAGGCATTGAATGGGACGAAGAACTGCCATCTCCCCTTCTCGAAGAATGGTTGAACTGCAGGGAGGAACTGTCGCAACTTACCAGATTTAGACTGCGTCGTTGGGCAAATCATAGGTCCAATGCTAGGACCGTAGAGTTGCACGGGTTTAGTGACGCGTCTAACGCTGCATATGCTGCTGTGGTATATTTGCGCGTGATCGATGTAGAAGGGAGGATCCACGTCAGTCTGGTATCAGGCAAAACGAGAGTTGCACCAATAAAACAGGTCTCTATTCCTCGGCTGGAGTTATGCGGAGCGGTATTGCTAGCGATGTTATTGGTTGAAATCGCGGAGGTGCTGGATATACAAAAATCAAATATCCATGAGTGGACCGATTCGGAAGTGGTGTTGGCGTGGCTGAGCAGCCACCCAAGTAGATGGAAGACGTTTATCGGTAACAGATGTTCGGAGATCTTGACTGTAACCAGTCGAAGTCAATGGTCTCACGTAAAGTCAGAGCACAACCCGGCAGATTGTGCGTCTAGGGGTATACCAGCATCTGAATTAAGCCACTTTGAACTTTGACTCAGCGGGCCTACGTGGCTGAAACAAAACGAGATTAACTACACGAACTCTAAGTCGTTAAAGACGCAGCTAGAAGAGAAAAAAATAAAAACTCACCTGGGAACTGCAGCATCCGGGACAGGTAGCACCGACGACGATTTGTGGTCAAAGTATTCTTTACTCACCAAGTTGTTGAGGGTTGTCGCGTACTGCCGAAGATTCCTGAAAAATAAAAGACAAAATCATATTTATCTGCGGAAAACAGAATTAGAAGAAGCATTAGCAATAATGGTAAAACGGTGTCAACAAGAAGCATACGGGGAGGACTTTGAAGCTATAAAGAAAGGAAGATTAAGGAAAAAAGTCACCTTACCTCATTTACTCCATAGATGGACTACTTGGGAATCATTCGTGTTGGTGGGCGGCTTCAAAGCGCCAACATAGATTACGACCAAAAGCATCCCACGTTGTTACCAAAATCAGCGCGGTAAACTCAGTCATTAGAGACGCGCATTGCAAGACATTACATGGGGGACCACCGCTTATGCTCAATTATATCAGAGCTAATTTTTGTATACCAGGACTGAAGAACTTGATAAAGGCACATGTAAGGATGTATATTCCTTGTGTTCGGCATGCAGCCAATAACCAATTGATGGGACAATTACCCGCGCCCAGGGTGAATACGGCAAGGGCATTCGCGCGCAGCGGGGTTGACTACGCGGGGCCTATCAATATACGTGTCTCCAAGGGAAGGGGAAACAAATCGTACAAAGGGTACATCTGTCTGTTTGTATGCATGGCAACCAAAGCTGTGCATATAGAAGCGGTCAGCGAGCTATCAACAGCAGGATTCTTAGCTGCCTTTAAGAGGTTTGTCGCTAGACGCGGTTACTGTAGCGATCTGTTTAGCGATAACGGATCCAACTTCGTGGGAGCAGCAAAAGAACTCCAACATCTCTACAACTGAAAAATCAGGTCTTGTTCCCGAGTTGGCAGATTGGATGGCCTCAAACGGAACGGAATGGCACTTCACACCCCCTTACGCTCCCAACTTCGGTGGACTTTGGGAGGCAGGGATTAAATCCTGTAAATTCCATCTCAAAAGCGTTATAGGAAATTCTACACTCACCTTTGAAGAGATGACCACTGTGTTGTCACAGATTGAGGCTTGCCTAAATTCGAGACCAATGTGGCGGATAGACGACAACGGGCAATCGCTACCCTTAACGCCAGGTCATTTCCTAGTGGGCGAACCACTCATAGTAGCACCAGACCATAGCTATGAGCAGGTATCAATCTCACTATTGCGCAGGTGGCAATTGTGTCAGCGCATGATGCAAGACTTCTGGCGTCGTTGGTCCCAGGAGTATCTCAACCAATTTCTACAAAGACATAATTGGACACAAAAAACTCCTGAACCTAAGATAGGTGATGTAGTGCTGGTGAAAGAGCCTGATTTACCACCAGCGAGATGGTTTCTTGGCCAAGTGGTTGAAACACATCCGAGTTTGGACTAAGTAACGCGAGTTGTTACTCTTAGATGTAAAAACAATCTCATCAAAAGACCCACTTCTAGAATCTGTGTTTTACCACTAGCCGAATAATTTTATTGTTAAATTTAATATAAGATTACATGATTTGTTAGTCATATCCTTTTCTTAATTGTTTAAATTCAGATTGTGGCTGCATCAGTAATAAATAAGTTGTATTTTTGCATATTTGTTGCAAATTGGGTCAAGAACTGTTGTTCTCGGTGGGCGGCATGTTTGCGTCTATACCAGTACACTCCATTAAACAGTAAAGTTGACCCAAATCCACACTAGATGTCGCTGTAACGTCCGGTGCGAATCCTGCATCACGCGAACGGTATGTCGACGTAAAATGTATAGGGGTCGAGGTAAATTATTTTTGAATATATGCTTTATGTGAGACTAGTTGTTTTCATTAATAATTCTTTGATATATAGGGCGCCCTTTTTGCCAGTTAGGAGTACAAACAAGAGGGTCGTTAATACCTGCGTTTACCCTAAATCGGTTTGTAGCGTCACACAATCATCATCATTCTTAATTATCTTATATAGTTTTGTGTCGTCTGCATAAAGTATGTGGGGAGTAGATTGAAATCAATTAGCAATATAAGGCAAATAGAAAAGGTCCCAGATGCGAACCCTGGGGTTACCCCGAGGGAATGGGTAAAAACTTTGAACTGCACTTAAGTGCAACCGCTTGACTTCTATGACAAGACTGATAATATTCGGACCACATTGCATAAATTATAAAATAGTTGTATGTTAATTGGAATTAGTTTTATTAAGTTAATCACATATGGTCAAAAATAACCTTCGCGATCTCATGTGATTCCAATTAACTTGGTTTCCTTTATTTACGAAACAAGAATGATTAGGTAGGTACATAAAGATATCCGCAACGCAGGCTTCGTCAATTGCCTACAAACAAACATCCCCCTAGGTAGGCACTTAACTAACAATGATAGATCCCAATTGATTATTTAAGTTAATTATGACAACTGCCATTTAGTAGTTAGACTATCTTTACTATTTTGTACCATATATTTTTTATTTAAGGCCGTTCCCGTACCCAAATAAAATCTAAAATTGACCCCCTCCTCACGCCACCCGTCCCGCCCCTCCATTCAATGACGATACAACAGCGCCACGTGAGTAGTGGCGACTTAAATGAACTAACAGGACTGATTTGTAAAATGTAATTACTAAAGGCATGGACCGTACTACAGTCTCTCCAGCGGTGCCAAGTTAACTATCGCTATATCGAAGTGCTTAAGTGTTTGTACGAGAACGCCACTATGTCAGTTCGACTCCAGGACCAGAACTTGAAACCTATTCCGCTGCAGCGGGGAGTCACAAGGAGATGTTATTTCTCCAAAACTGTTCACCGCTGCACTGGAGGACGTTTTCAAACTCTGGACTGGAGAAGGCTAGGCATCAACATCAACGGCGAGTACATCACTCACCTTCGGTTTGCTGACGATATATTAGTCTTGGCTGAGACCATGGAGGACTTAAGTACGATGCTCGATGACCTCAGTAAAGCGTCCGAGCGAGTTGTTCTAAGAATGAACATGGATAAGACGAAGATCATGTCAAATGCCCATGT
The DNA here is from genome assembly GCA_947049275.1 of Epinotia bilunana. Classification (NCBI taxonomy): domain Eukaryota; kingdom Metazoa; phylum Arthropoda; class Insecta; order Lepidoptera; family Tortricidae; genus Epinotia; species Epinotia bilunana. Next base: position 9,032,438 of record OX346256.1, read on the forward strand.
GGTACCAACTCCCATTACAATCGGACACTTTACGCTCGAAGTTGTAGACGATTATGTATACCTAGGACAAACTATCCAGTTAGGTAGGTCCGACTTCGGGAAAGAGGTCAATCGTCGAATCCGACTCGGCTGGGCAGCGTTCGGGAAGCTACGGCACATCTTTTCGTCCAATATTCCGCAGTATCTCAAGACGAGAGTCTTTGACCAGTGTGTGTTGCCAGTGATGACATATGGCACTGAAACGTGGTCGCTTACTATGGGCCTCATAAGAAGGCTCAGTCACCCAAAGGGCTATGAAAAGGGCTATGTTGGGAGTTTCTCTGCGTGATCGCATCAGAAATGAGGCTATCCGCAGCAGAACCAAGGTAACCGATATAGCCCTCCGAATAACTTAAGCGGCAGTGGGCGGGGCTCATAGCACGTAGAACCGATGGCCGTTGGGGCGGAAAGGTTCTTGAGTGGCGACCACGTACCGGAAGGCGCGGCGTGGGTAGGCCCCCCAAGGTGGACTGATGACCTGGTAAAGGTTGCTGGAGTCCGCTGGATGCGGGTGGCGCAGGACCGGTCACTTTGGCACTCTTTGGGGGAGGCTTATGTCCAGCAGTGGACGTCTTTCGGCTGATATGATGATGATGATGATGAATTACTAAAGACCGAAAAAAAGCATAGTGGATCTCATAGATGGCGTTAAAATTAAATTGGAAATTTAAACATTCAAAAACATTAAATTTTTTACAGGGTAAATAAAAAAAATAAAAAAAATTCTGTAAACAAGTACATACAGTTTATTACAAGTTGTAGTTTTGAGTTTTGAGAAAAAAGCAAAAAACCGTTAAACCAATATTTCTAGACTGTCTGACATCTGTCAGATTATTTTTCCGTATGTCACATGACATGTGTACGGTAATTACATTATGGTCGGATAGCTTGGTATCTAAAACTCGTGTAGTACTGGTCGTCAAAATTGGTTATAAAATTATCAATACAAGTTTTGCTTTGTCCCTAGTTCCCTCCCCCCCTAATTCTAGTTGGTTTTCTGATTAGGTATTTACAATTATAATTAAGCAGAATGTCATAAAACTGACTCTATTATTAGATTTCAATACGTCAGGGTTGAAATCGCCATCCACAATTACTTTCTTTCCTTCACGCGAGATCTTGTTAAGTAAATTGGTTACGGTTTCTTTGAAAATGATGAAATCATGTTCAGGGAGATAAAGACAAACTATGACGATGCTTGGCGATTTCAGTTCTATGGCGGCTACTTCACAGTTCATTTAAATGCTAGTTTTGCAATATCTTTCCTCTCTCTAAATCGTACATTTTCTTTCACATAGATTGCCACACCACCGTTCTTAAAGAGTTTCCTATTTTAATATGATGCTAATAAGTAGTCATCAATGACCATGCTCTTCACCTGTGAATCATTTGCCCAAGTCTCTGTTCGGCATAAAACATCACATGCAACGTCTTGTATTAATAATTCTAATGGGAGGTATTTATTTCTAACTAGCTTCCGCCCGCGACTTCGTCCGCATGGACCCGGGATAAAAACTATCCTATATTTTAATCCAGGCTATAAACTATCTTCGTGCAAAATTTCATTCAAATCGGTTGAGCCGTTTAAGCTTGATTGAGTAACAAACATCCAAACATCTAAACTTTCGCATTTATAATTTACTAGCTTCCGCCCGCGACTTCGTCCGCGTGGACCCGGAATAAAAACTATCTTATATTTTAATCCAGGCTATAAACTATCTTCGTGCAAAATTTCATTCAAATCAGTTCAGCCGTTTAAACGTGATTGAGTAACAAACATCCAAACATCTAAACTTTCGCATTTATAATATTAGTAGGATAATATTATACAAAGGATAATATTGATCTCTGCATACTATCAATAAGCATTATTAGCATGAATCACCTACCTCATGCATACATATATTAATGCTGGTGACTGTACGCAATTACGAAATACATAAACTGTATCCAGCTTATGTATTTCGTCCCCACCAGTGATCGGAATTAGGTGAGCCAAAATACCTATTATTCGCAACAGGATATAACGTAGAGTGGATACAACCGGGTAGAAAAATATTTTTTTTCTTTAATACCGGGTAATCGATATTTGTCCGGGTACTATAAGTAGTCGTAATGTTAAACATACATATTTTTACTTATAGTACGGGATTGTTTATGTTAGTTTGTAGTAAAAAGGAAGGAAAAAGTATGAAATGGTTATAACTTTTAGATTAACATTAAACATCCCGTTCTATAAGTAAAAACATATATGTTGAACATTACGACTGGTACCCGGAAAAATAACGAATACCCGGTATTTAAGAGAAAATTCTGTTTTCCTACCCGGTTGCAACCACTTTATATTATGTCCTCTTGCGAATAATAGGTATTTTGGCTCACCTAATTCCGATCACTGGTCCCCACTTTATAAAGATAAGATATTAAATCCAACATCTTCATTTGTTTATTTGCGTACATGGTTACTTATATTCAAGAGTACTTAAATAACTCTCAATTTGAGGTACATGCAGTCAAATTCTACACATTTATCAAATAAGAAGGATAAATAACACTTCACAGATCATAACTTGTCAAAAATGGCTACCTCTCTAAATAAGATGTCCATATAATCACTGTACACCGTCGTCTGCGGTAATAAAATTATTTAACAGTAAACATTTCGAGAATTAAATTTCAAGTTCTCCCGGGGAGTAATGGCTTGCTTGAAGCAATAAAATGTTTCTACACAAAATCTCATTTCAGTAAGAACCAAATTTTCTTCCTACTTACCTGAAAATAAAGTGGAAAGACTCACGAGGAAAATCGTGCTTGCCTTTATTTATTATCACTGTTAATTACCAAGGTGCTTATAATAATAATTTGTAAAGGTTTTTAAAAATAGGTTGTTGACTTGGCAACGACCTTGGCGAGAATGTAGGAGTTATTAATTGAATGAATAACTATTTAGGAGGGGAACATACTTGCGCTACGTGTTTAATCTACATTTATAAGTACATTTTTTTTTTTATGAGGTATGTACCCAGTCTAAAGCGATAAATTAACTAAATATAAATATATCCTCAGTATAAACTAAATTAATTAAAAAAAGTAACATATTTTGTAACCACACATGACTCGAACAAAAATTAGGGCTGTAAAGCCCAATATCACGTAAACGCATTAATTTGAAAAATAGTTATAAAAACCCATTATATTTTAGAACACACTATAGGTTTATCGAGAAAAAAAATTACCATCACCACACGTAGGGCAGGTACGATAAAAAAACGAAAAAAGTAAAAAAAACTTTCTATTTATAAAAAGCATAAAGTGCCCAGAACACGTAACTCAAAATTTTTATGATGTTTTGACTAACTACTACTGTATCCCCAAATACCTGAGATGGTCTGACGATCATTAGTGTTAAGTAACCTTAATGCTCAAACAACAACTCAAAATTAAGTGTGTCTATCAGCTGTATCCCTAGTAGCATTTTAAGTTGGCCCCACGTTGGGCCATTGATCACCGAGTTGGCCCAACGAAATGCCAACGAAAATGCTGCTAGGGATCTTGCAGTTACAACACGAGTTGTACGCTAATCTACGTTTTACCCCGCGGGGTCCGACTAAATCAGTTACGTTGAGGTTAGCCATGTTCATATTGCGTTAACTTCACTTACATTATATTGTCATGACAACATTTGTATGACTCGGTTGTCATGGCAAACTGCTATAACAGAAATGAAACAAGTAATCCTACTATACTACTATTATTATTAATGCGAAAGTTTGGATGTTTGTTACTCAATCACGCTTAAACGGCTGAACCGATTTGAATGAAATTGCACGAAGATAGTTTATAGCCTGGATTAAAATATAGGATAGTTTTTATCCCGGGTCTACGCGGACGAAGTCGCGGGCGGAAGCTAGTATTAAATAAATCTTAAAAAATATATAAGGGCTTAAAAAATAAACAATCATTGCGCGGTTTTCGAAAAACCAGGTTCAACTTCAATATCTATTTCCAAAAACATGGTTTAGGGAGTCAAATCAATTTGTCATGACACGGCAGTGTAAGGGAGGTACCCTAATTTTTTGTCAGGATTTTATTCTACTGTTTTGTCGGCGTGATTGGTTTAATATACCCATACCGAATTACAGTTTTCTAGTTGCAAGGGTTACTGCTAAGCTAAGCCGAAGCCGGACAGACGGAAGGACGGGCATGGCGAAACTACAAAGGTTCCTTGTTGACTACGGAACCCTAATAAACAAATATTAAGAATGCCTTACGTCAAAAGCAAATTTATTCCTTTTTAGGTGCAAAATACCAAACAAGGAGAAAATTACGCACGCAATAGTCTCGTTACCATGCGACAATTAAAGTTCACAACATGCATGATGTCGTAGTGTTAAAAGCCTTGGAGTCAATCTGGGATAAAAATTTCGCATAGTGATGTTGTTAGCCCGTGCTAACAACATCACTATGCGAAATTTTTATCCCAGATTGCGCCGAGGCAACAGTCGGAATAGAACGACCGTTCGTTCTCTTCCGACTGTTGCCTCGGCGCACGCGTGTGGAACGGACCGCACGAAACACATTGAAAACAAATAGGAATAAAATGTACGACGGTTGACGACCCTCGCACTTACGTTTTAGGGGTGGGGCAATGGCGCAACGTCAACGCAGCGTGCACACCGAACCAATGCCTTTGATAAATACACAAGGATCAGTCGTGTTAGAGCCATAAAGATTGAACATAAGTACCCAATTTTTCAAGTTTCAAGATAAATCAATTTTTTTACTTTTTCTATGGAAACTATATTTTACGATCGGTTTTCTTTTGGGTTCTATTTTATTACTCATGCCGACTTTTGAACTTGGTCGCCGTATTTACGCCTATAATGTGATATTATATTACTTAAAGGATGCCACACTAGAGAATATTTGCAATAAATACAATTCTGATCATTTTATCTACCCCGCCAAGTTTTTAATTTTTCTTATATTTATTTATTAGGCACAAAAAACAGATAACATTCATAACATAGATTGTACAAAATAAATCAGGGGTCTGATAAGGAATTCCATCCAAAACATGTATGCACATCATGATTACAAAGTAACAACGAGCGAAAACTATCCTAAAACTACACTAAAATTATACATGAGAATATGCTTAAGCATACGAAGTAGATCATAATCATGAGTATGTTTTATTATTTTATGTTTACATTTACATATATGAGCAGAAACTTGACTTAGAAACAAGAAAACCAAATAAAAATACATAATAATTAAAATTAAATTAAATTAAATAGCACACTAATTTCACCAATCTTAATTTAAGTAAGGAGGTTAGGAGATTAGGAAGTTAAGAGGCAGGATGACAGAGAACTCCGACTAACAGTCTCCTAAATGTCGTAAGTTGTGAGTTGAATATATACTGACGACACATTCTCACAATGGGGTTGTAAAAAGAAGTATTGTTCCTATACACCCGGAGAGCAAACGTTTTAGGAGCACGGGATCTAAATCGGGGTGTATTGAATGTAACAAGGGACAGGATTTCCGGTGACAATTAACATATCTCTGCAAGTGAATACCCCGTCTGGGAATGTGCAGTGCGACCAGCGAATGTCATAGGATTGAAATTAATTCAGCGACGTCGAGGTCGAAGGGGAAACGACAGCATAAACTTTCCATACAATGTTTTTTTTGATCACATTACTGAATTCCTTACTTTCATCATACTTGCCTGTAAAGGGCTTCATGACGCGCTTCTATAGCTTATATTACGCCCACAAGCGTAATATGGTGTTTTTTTTAAATTGTATTTGTCACTCATGTGTGAGTTATAAAGCAAGCAGGTTATTTAACTTAAATACGATGGTAAAAACCTATTCTTTAATAAATGTACACGTAAAAACAGATTTTAACTGAATTATTTCTGAATTTTAAAATTTAAATGTAGTAAGTTAGTAAATGTACTTATTAAATATTTTTAACAGTGATTTTAAATGATGAATGTGGTCTTTGGCTTACGCTCCTCACGTCAAATTCAACAAAATGGACAACTGACAATTTGTAGTTTTATTTGTGAAAATTAATACTTACTCTTTGGGGGAGGCCTATGTCCAGCAGTGGACGTCTTTCGGCTGATATGATGATGATGAATAATAATTAATTTCGTTTAAATGTATTTGGTTTCTCGCAAATGTTATGAATATATTGTGTGTGACACTGTGACTCGGCACACACGTACGGTAAGGATTTTACAAAACAATCTCTTACCGTACTAGTGGCACAATCTACTATTCTGCTTGTTTCTAGCTTCATTTAGTCATTCACAATATATTTTTATCAGGATTTTCTGTTATTGGAACCTACTCACATTATTAATCATTTGCAGGAGCGCCATACGAAAGGAACCTGTGGAGGCATCCGAGTCTACTCAGGTCTCCTTTACTGCCAATATGACTACCACACCAAGGTTGACGCTGCGGCCTCCCGCGAAGGAGACTAGGTAGCTTAACCCTCAACGGACAGCCTTTTCAATGGATCGGTGCACCTGCAGTCCGCACGGCGCACGCACTTAAAAATAAATTAAAAACTAGCTGTTTATTTTCAGAAAAAACAATTAGTGTTTACAAGCTTAGTTAAGTAATCTTTACATTTTCAGATTTTGCTTAACCAAGGAGTGCGATAATGTTAAGTGCCTGTCTATGTTCTGTTAGTATCTAAACATTTTCAACGTTATATTTAAGCTATATTAATAAGTGCCTTCTTAGTGATATTTTTGATGCCTTCAGGTTTTTCTTTCATGTCGTCTATGATGTGTCTAGGGAAGCTGTTTAGTATATAAGGTAGGCAAGAGGTCCATACCCGCTTGCCATATTCATTGTTTTTCTTTGGTATTTTAAAAAAGGGCTCATTGGGTAAATTTCTAAGATTGGACGGTCTACAACGGTTCTACTTATCAATAGCCGTCTCATCATACCCTTAGTCCCTCGCCGCTGACAGAGCACACCCTCTTATATCAATCAGTCAACCCCTTACACTGTAATATATTAGTACCTGATTTAACAAGATTAAATAGGTACAATAAGTTTCTGTCAAAAAAATACAGTTTTGCTATAACATTTTGCTGTCGACTATACTTTTTTGCTGTCATTATCTACTCGTATGAGAGTACAGAGCCCAAATGCGATCGGTGTATCTTGTGTAATTGAAAAGTTCCTATAGCCACCTTTCGTTACCATCATCACACCAGCTTTATGTTACCATGCTATGGTATACTGCAATACTATGGTAACCATAACCATTCGACAACTGACATACATAATTGTACAAAAGCTCAACTCTATTAGACTTCGGGAACCTTTAAAAACCCGCACATACAAACGCCCACACAGTAACTGATCATCCTGTATTTATATAGAACCTTATTACAATGCGCATAAAGTGCACGGGTGATCAGTTAGCTGTGTTGTCGTTAGTTCTAACAAACGAACAAATTAACTACCAGGACAAATTAATATAAATCTTGGAATATAAATAAACCTACATACATTTACTTGTCGGAAAGAGAAATTCGGGCAAGATATTTTCGGCAGCTGTGCAGACTCTAAACAAAAAGTTTCTTGTGCGATGGACTTCACTTCCCGGAGTGCGAACTTTGGTCCTATTTGAAAGCGTTAGGTACCTACCTACTTATTTCTGCTAGGAATATTATATTATACGATTTCACGGCACTTTTGTAAGTGTAAAACAACTATTTAGGTACTTAATTTTGCTATTTTCACTAAAATTATCTAAAATAAAACAAAATACCGATTGAACAAGGAGGAAAAATTCTTTTATACGCCTCGGTCGGTACGAACGTCCCTCTTTGGTTTATTTTTAAAAGTCTTCGTTTATTCGAGTAAAAAATAATACAAATACTTACTTACACGGAACTAGACAATGTTGTGCAAATAGCAGCCGGACGTGGTTCGTTAGCGTCCGAATCACGTTGCACTGAAAAATAATATACTTGTACTAAAGTAAGCACGCATAAGCTGGCTTTGAGTTGCTTTTCAATTCTTGCAATATATTATTTTGTTTACAAAAATTGGCAAACATGAAAAATAATTCATCCTTAAAATTTATACTTAAATGAGACACCAGCCGAGTGCGAGTCGGACTTTGCTTGTTGCCAAATTTCGTAATTTTAGATCAACACGAACCATTCTATATGCAGATTTTGGTTGTGGTAGTAAGTAATCCTTCTTGGATTCAACTTTGCCAGAAATTTGCCACATCACTGCCATTGGCCACAATGAATCTTGATTTTTAGAAACTGTTCTACAGTAGGTATTATTATTTTGATCATGACATCATCACCTTATTTTTATTTTATACCACGTCGGTGTCAAACAAGCTTACGATCCACCTGATGGTAAGTGGTTAACGTAGCCTATGGACGCTTGGAATTCCAAGGGTGTTACAGGAGCGTTGCCGACCCTTTTAGAATGTATACACTCCTTTTTTGAAGAACCCCATACTATAGTCCCTCGGGAAAACCTCGCCAGGCAGCTCCTTCCACAACCGGAGCGTGCGAGAAGGAAATTTCTCTGATACCGTACGGTATGCGACCATTTGGGTTCCAGGGTGTGAGGATGAATGCCCTGCCGACGGCGAGCTGGTTGGTGGGTTGTTGGTCGAGGTGGTTGAAAGCAGCCCTAGGTACATTTCGAACAGTTCTTCGGAGCACATACCTGTTATATAAGCGATAGAACACGCAAAAGTTTCGCGCATGAATTGTCTTGTGGTTTCTGTGCCACGAATAAATGTTTTTTCTTTCTTTCTTTCATAAGTCTCTCCTTAGACTCAACGGTTCCATACCGCTTGAGTTACAAGTTTGCGATCATCCACGATTCGCACAGCACGTATTTGAAGCGCTGCAAGCTGGTATCCAGGTGCTCCCCGCCCAGAGATGACAGCAATATTCCATGTGGGGACGAACTTGTATAATAAAAGTCTCTGCCCCGGGGAGAAATAACCCTTTGCTCTATTAAGCACACCGAGCTTTTGTGATGCGAGCTTGGCTTTGCTCTCTAAGTGGCTTCGAAACTGGAATAGTACATACATTGTGATACAAGGAGGTGGTATTCTCTCTGCCCATATCCACCTTGTAACAAAATGGTCGATTGCTGATTACGGTTTATTGAAATAGTGTTATCATTTTGCTTGCACTGCATTCAAGGATTCCGTTTTTTTTATAAAATACTAATGTACTCTTTTAAAAAAAAACTCAAAAAGCTTTCATTGCTTTGTTGCAGTTTAGTAAAGCTACAATATGAGGTATGATCACGATTTTAAGAATGCGAATAGTTTGTATCCTTTTTAAGTATTTTATATAAAACAATTGCAGTACATTAAACACACTGCACGCGAAATGATCATAATCGGGCCTCCGTGACATTCTTTATCGTCACGTAGAATATAGGAGTTGTGTTTGTATGTCCGTTTTCCTTTTAATGGCTTCCTAACTGAGCCGTAAATTAGTCGTATTAAGCATTAAAATTAAATTCATTTTCAGTATTATGAATGCAAAAAAAACGAGGTTCATTTAAGTTAGTAAAGGTTTAAGTAATATTAATTTATATGCCGGCGAATATTTTTTTATAACTATAGTTTTTTTGTTCAGTAGTTATTACATTATTTACTTTAAAAACGAAGTTTTAACCAACTTCAATTCAGTACCTACTTTTCCAAGCCACATTACATAAACATTTTCACATTTCATTTCCATTCCCGTTGATTATGACAGAAAAAACCGAAGTTGCTATATGTGAGCCGGTAATGTTTGTGGAGTTCCGTCGATTCCTCAAGATTTCAGAATCACAAGTACCCACGTAACAGTCGAACATAGACTTCCTCTTTTTTGAAGTTAAAAAGTCAAATTATGAAAACAAAGATCATTAAGGTTGACAGTAAGTCACTATTTTCAACTTAATTAGTGTGTAACTAACAAAACTAGGCTGGCACGACAATCCAGTTAGTGTCTTACCAATTGCCATTTATGCCATTTATTTGTTGCCCGCGACTTCGTCCGCGTAGAACTTGTTACCGTCTTAGTAAAATGATTGCTATTAAATTAATGTCGGTGAAACCTTAATTATCGCCGACCCAAACAAAGTTCTACCATCTTAAGGGGTGATTTCCGACACAAAAACTATCCTATATCCTTACAAGGGTCTCAAATTATCTGTATGGAAAAATTCATCTAAATCCGTTCAGGGATTAAGCGTAAAAGGTAACAGTGCGATGAGTTCATTAGTTTAAATTGCTAAATTGAAAACTCCGTTATTAAAAATATAAATATCTTCACAATCATCAACAGACATTTTTGCTTTAACTATATATTTTTTCATAATATATTAAAGAAAGCTACAATACTGGATTTTTTTGCCTGAATCCGTCCAGTAGTTTTACTCACGTTAGTCCGACCTGCATAGTTTTGAAAGCAAACTTATCTAATGCTAAAAAACGTAGAACTTTCCATCTCCATCCGCCGTCCCCATTGAACAGTGTTAGAGAATAAATTATTTTGATTATCCAAAATAAACTTTTTAAATTAACTAAATAATCAGCAGGTTAAATGAAACATTACCTTCTTTTCGGTTCTGGGAGCATCGCAGTCCTAACCTTACCTAACCTAAATTTCTGGTAGCTGTTCGGTTCTGTATGGGTTGTGGTTCTAATTTAACCTAACCTTCTTTTCTGCTAGCAGTCGGATTATGTATTTTGACTAATAAATGGCTTACCATATAGTATATGTATGACTTTAGAACATACTTCCAAACCTTATTTAACATCCTTGGAGGATGAATTTTAAGAAACACTGTATTCAGTTTCCTAGTCTTTAACCGATTATTAATCCCTTACTTTAAAATTGCCTTGTTCCGCGTAGAATCATCCAATTCATTTTAGCCCATTCAGGAGATGAATGTTTTTAACCTCCTTATGGAATCAATGTCAAACAGTCTAAAGCAGAAATTACAAATCTCTTATTTTAAAAATGTGTTGCTCTTCATACAAACTTTGAACCCCCTTTAACACATATAGGGGATGAATTTCAAACAACCTCTAAAATCAGTTTTGTAGTCTTTTAACATACAGACTAAGATCGAAGTTACAAATCTCTTACTATAACATTTTGTTAGCCTCTATATAAACCTTGAATCTCGTTTTAACCCCGTTAGTGGTAGAATTTTTCCAAAATGCGGAGAGAACTTTTTTATTCTGATAAGAAATCTTTATACAACGGTTAAGGTCTCCAGCTCAAAAAAGATTGTCTATCATCCAAACCTTGCACCCCTTTTAACCCCCTTAGGGATGGTATTTTCTAAAACAATGCAAGTACTTTTCTTAAACGCTGGCGTGGAATATTCTAAAACGCTGAAAATACATTTTTGTATTCAAATAAGTAATCTTTCTACAAAGCTTCAAGTATCTAGCTAAGAAAATAAAGTTTTCCCCATACAAACCTTGCACTACTTTTTAACCCCCTTTGAAGTGGAATTTTCTAAAACGCTGAAAGTACTTTATTTGTATTCTAATAAGTAATCTGTACAAAGTTTCAAATCTTCCCCATCCAGTGTTCCCCGTATAAAACCTTCAACCTTTTTTAACCCCCGTAGGGATAGAATTTTCTTAAACGCTGAAATTACTTTTTTGTATTTTGATAAGTAATTTTTCTAAAAAAGTTTCAAGTCTCTAGGTCCAAAAAATAATGTTTTCCCCATACAAACATTGCACCCCAATTTAACCCCCTTAGGGGTGGAATTTTCTAAAACGCTGAAAGTGCTTTTCGTGTTTTTTAATAAGTAATCTTTTTACAACCTTTCAAGTCTCTAGTTAAAAAAAGTAACTTTCCCCCATACAAACATTGCACCCCTATTTATCCCTTGAAAGTACTTTTTGTGTTTTTTATTAAGTAATCTTTCTACAAAGTTTCAAGTCTCTAGCTAAAAAAAAAGTTTCCCCCATACAAACTTTGCACCCCTATTTAACCCCCTTAGGGATGGAATTTCCAAAAATCCCGTCTTATCCCTTGCCTACGTCATAAAAGGAAGCGCTGGTGTAAATTTCAAGTTTCTAGTCCCAGTAGTTTCGGCTGTGCGGTGATGAATCAGTCAGGAAGTCTTCTTTTATATATATAGATAAATTTAATATTATAGTAGACTATTTACGAAAAAACACATTGCACGTAGAACCGTTGGCCGTTGGGGCGGAATGTTCCTCGAGGGGCGACCGCGCACCGGAAGGCTTAAGGTGGTTTTCCACCGGTGAGGCGAGGCGGTGGAAAATGCGTGAGTAGATCACACAAGGGGCACTGATCACCTGGTAACAATCAAATAATTATACAAAACTCGCTGCACATTCATTACTTATGTCCATACGTCGCACTCCAGCGGGCATTTCGCAGGAATGTCATTTGGTGCAATTTGATATTAATGTGTGATTGTTTGACATAAGTAATAGATTAGGATTGTTATTTTTAATTTTTGCATGAAATCGTTAATTATTATTATAATTAAACTATTGTACGTCAAGAGATGTCACAGAGAACTGACCTATTCGTCCTACTGATAGGACCACATTAACTTTTTTCCTGGTGTCCGATTAATCGGACTACACGGATGACATTCTGATTCTGGTTGCCAAAAGATAATGACAGACATACGAAACAGGGAACATGCCGGGGACACGTCACATTTTACAAGTATAAGTATACCGGCCTGGTGTATATCAGCGGATACAACGATGAATACGCTTTTAATCTTTACCTATTCGGAATATAGTTTAAAAGTCTTAAACTATATTCCGAATTTATTTCCTAACCAATTGGAGATTAACGTTCTGCGGTCGTTATGCACGTGAGCTCAACGCTTGTGAAAGCGAGCGCGTAACACATGAAAATCAAATGGAAGTGCGAAATGGTATCTTTCAGGCTGACCATTCTGGAGTCTCAATGGTAATGAATCGAAAGAAGAGAATCCAAATAATAACAAATAATTACCATGCGGATGGAGAAATAAATGTATAGTAATATCAAATATGTTAAATAATCCAACTCCTTAATGTTACTAAGTTAGGTAATATATAATTTCCGATCCATACTCGGTACAGTTAATAACAAAACATCCTTAGAGATGAGTTAATGGACCGTGTGAAAGACGGATATATTACCATAAACACATACATAAAATCACGCCTGTGTATCCAAAAAGGGTAGACAGAGCAAATTAAATGTATCATTCATAGCTTCTTCTAGCAATTATACGTTCATAGATCGCTTAAATCTTCCACGACTGATGTAATAAACTCCATGGCCATTAATAAATAAATAATATCAGAATTGAAAATATTGGCAAATATTTTCTTACAATTAATTACAGGGAAAGTCAAGTTTTATTGACATCACAGAAAAAGGCTACTCCAAGATATTTTTTCGTTAGATTTATAAAGGCTTTTCAAATTCAATCGAAATTCCATCTAAATTCTATTAAAAACACATGTTACGAGAATTTCAAAGGAACAGAAACCTTTTTGCACCTTTAAAGGCAAAATGGGGGTTTCATAAACGGCATTCATTTGCAGCCGACAAAAAAGGCGAAAGGAAAGGCTCGAAATATTCGAATAGAGACTACGGGTGAATTGATTGAATTTTAAACTTTGCCCTGCAGAGTGTAGCTAGAGGATTTGCTTCCGCGCTGGAGTTAATTACTCGTTCTGTTCGGAAACTAAAAACGTTTAGGGTACAGGAACGTTAAAATAGTACGGGTGTTAGTTTCAGTTTTGATTTTGTTAGATTCCATTATTTGCAAACCTGATTTACTTCTAAACATGGCATTAGAAAACTTCTAAGGTGTAGATAATCTAGGGTAAAACGTTTTCTTGTTTGTTCGAATTAACACTCAGACCCTTAATATAAGAACGAATATGTGGGTGGTAATCCATGATGATTGTTTATTTACTTCTCAAGTAAGTTATTTGCAGACTAAATAAGTCGGTTTTTACTATGATCAGTTCACTGCTAAGTATGAAATGATTTCTTTGCTACCGTATTACTATTTTGTAATATGATGAAACAACTACCCTTTTTTGATAATATCGGGAAAGTTCAATACAATGTTTATTAATTTCGATTTATCAGTTTGTAAGCATTTTAAAATATAGTAAAGACTTCAGTTCCGCGAGTATATTGTAATTAAACATTTTTATAGATACCTATTTTAAGTTACTACCTAAGTAAAAAATATGTAATAAGGAATTATATTGTTTTCCAACCACAAGGTGACGTGAGGTGATGGAAGTGGGGTTGATTGGAAAGGTTATTTAAGTCTTTCTATGGCTATTTTCTGGTTTTCTCTTTTGAACTTAGATTGTGTAAGCATACCCTGCTAGTTTGATAATAAAAGTAAATTGACTAAACTTTTACATCTATTTATTCCACTTGTGACCTCTGTCTACTGTATGGACAAAGCCAGCAACATGTTGCCATCTGATGGCTTGGATAATCAAGCGACTAATTGGATATCGCACAGATTGTAACGTTGCACGTACATGTCGTATTTATACTCTTAATTATTTATATAATTCACAAATTAACTGATACTTATACATTAAATTATTATTTTTATTACATTGTTTACACTATTTATACAACATTATTACATTTTAATTATACACCTAATGAATTATTAAATTATTACTTATTCAATCAAATTATTTATTTATACACAAATTAATCAAATTTTAATTAATAATTATTTTAATCTATTTTAATTTAGGAAAATAAGATTAATTACGAACGCGTAAGCGTTCACACTATTCTGCGCGACTGTACTCGATCCCGCGCTGCATCTACGTCATGGAAGTTTCCAGTTGCAGTATGCGCGGGCGCGGCTCGCCAGTCCGCGTTCCGCCGCTTTAGACAACAGACCCGTGCCGAATTGCACACAAATAGATTCGTGTCGTCTTGCAGTTCGTGCGCGCTTTTAAATATTTTACATTTTTATTTTATTCGGTGGTCGCGGACACCTTTTGAGGCGACATTTCTTCGCCTGGCA
Source organism: Epinotia bilunana (assembly GCA_947049275.1). Classification (NCBI taxonomy): domain Eukaryota; kingdom Metazoa; phylum Arthropoda; class Insecta; order Lepidoptera; family Tortricidae; genus Epinotia; species Epinotia bilunana. The sequence goes on from OX346256.1 coordinate 9,047,578, forward strand.
TCAATATAAATTGGTGAATACAGCACCCACGTAATTGGTAAGTGCAGTGCAAAGTGTTGAACGTTATTATTAGTAATAGGTATTATAAGTAGCTTAGCTTTACCAGTAAAGTAGCTTACTTGTGATCTTCCCTGAGTTAATGTTAAATGTAAATCCATTTTATATACCCATTGCATTTGGTGCTAAGCGCATATTAGTGGCTAAATGACTGCGTTTCTTTGTTCTCATACCTAGTAGTTTGTACCTACCTACTTCATTAGAAAATGTTAGTGTTGCTCTTCTGTACTTTTGTATTAGGCTTACTGTAACTCCGCTCTGCTTTTTGAACACAAACACGCTTACGCTTACGGTGCACGGCTTATTTTAAATGGTCGTATCTGAAGACAGGGTGTTCACAAAGCAGAGCGAGCACGAACAAAATTTTAACCCGGTGCATATTTCACAGGGTGCATCGTTTTAATTTAAAAATTGGGAAAGCACAACCACCACCTTGGCGGCCTGGGTTGGAACCGCTCGACGTTCGCCCGCCGCCGTTCCTGCTCCTCATCACAGCGGCCGAGCGTGACCCCTGCTTCGGACCGCCGCCGACCAGCCAGGAGAGTACCGGAACTACGGCGGCCAATCTAGAAGGGCATAGACCACCCACGACCCTTTCTTTTAATTTTACGGGACCTGTGTCCCCAATATACTTTTTTTGATGAGGACTTGGTAGTGCTTATTTGCCACCCCTATTACCAAACGTCACAAGATATAAGGTTTTCCCTTTTATTTTAAGTAAGTAAGTAAGTAAAATCTTTATTTGCACGCTTTTAGGTAAAGACAGATCACAAACAGGTACAATAGAGGTATCACTAAAACCTACCTTAAAGGCATGCAAATTATAAAGTCATCTTAAATCTAGCTACCTACTTATATTCTAGGAACTCTTGAATACTGTAGAAACATTTTTCTATCAACCATTTTTTTAAAGCCTTCTTAAATTGTATAAAAGGCAGGTCTTTTATTAAATCTGGAACTTTATTATAAATTTTTATACACATTAAATATGCGTTTTTTGCAACTAATGAAAGATTAGTCGCTGGAACATATAGCTTATTGCGGTATTGTGAACGTATGGGATTACGATATATTTCTTTAACATTCTAAAATAGCCATAAGATGGCCATGTTGATATACAAAGAAGGATGCACCGAAGATATAAATACAGGGAAGTGATAAAATATAGTGATCCCTAAAGTAAGGCCTGCAGGAATCCAACACTTTGAGACCAAAGATAGCTCTAATACATTTCTTCTGCATAACAAAAACATTATCTATGTCTGTAGATCGACCCCATACTATTATCCCATATTGCAATATTGAGTTTATGTAGCCATAGTAAGAAGTAAGAGCAGCTTCTTTTGAAACTACCTGAGTTATTCTTCTTAGAGCATAGACTAAACGATTTATTCTTGAAGACAGGTCCTTAATATGTTCATTCCAACTACAAAACCGGTCGTGTAACACCTAAAAATTGTATACTGGTAACTTCTTCAATTTTATGCCCATTATGAGTAATGTTAAGATTAAGCGGCTCCCTTTTTTTTGGTATGAAATTGCATTAACTTAGTTTTGTCAAGATTTGCCTTCAGATTATTTAATTTTAACCAGCTGATAGTTTTTTGCAACGATTCATTAATTTGTGATTCATACGTTCTTAAGCTATCTCCCTTAATTACAATAGTTGTATCATCGGCAAAAACGTAACATTGCTGGGATAATGCATTTGGCAAGTCATTTATATACAGGAGAAACAGTAGTGGTCCCATTATGCTGCCTTGCGGTACTCCATATTTATTAAGTACATAACGTGACTGGTGTCTTATTATAGATTTAGTCTTTGAGCAAAATTGGGAAATTTCTACACACTGTTGCCTATCCGATAAATATGAATTGATCCAATTATAAGCCGAGCCACGAATGCCATACCGATAAATTTTTTCGAGTAACCGTTTATGGCAGACGAAGTCGAAGGGCTTACTCATATCCATAAAAGTAACACTTACTGGCAGTCGCTCATTTAGGGAATCGGTAACAGTTTTCATTAATTGAAATATAGTAAGACTTGTATTTCTGTGTCTTCGAAACCCATTTTGCTCGTTCTTAAGTAAATTATTGCTTTCAACAAAGTTACTTATCCTAGAATATACAACTTTTTCGTATATTTTAGAAAAAATGGGTATTAATGTGATTGGTCGATAATTATTCAACAGTTGTTTATTTCCTTTTTTGTAAAGAGGTTTTACGAAAGATTTTTTTAGCTTCCCTGGAAAACAGCCTTGTGTTAGCGATAAATTAATTACGTGCATAAAGGGTTCAGCTATCATATGAATACTCATTTTCACAATGTCAGTATTGATTTCGTCGTAGCCAACAGCTTTAGAATTACGTATAGAAGTAACAACTTTTGTTAGCTCTGAGATATCAACTGGTCTTAAGAAAATACTATTCTCAAATTGAGGTACATTCTTTGTGGCGTAATGCCCATGTCATCCCTCTGCCAAAAGTGTGTAACCCCAGCTTACTAAAAGATTTTCGTCCCATTTCTATTCTGCCTTTCCTCTCTAAGGTCTTAGAAGCAGTGGTTCACAAACAGCTGTCAGTCCACATCCACTCTAACCACGTCCTCTCTCAGTATCAATCGGGCTTTCGCCCTGGTCACAGTACAACAACGGCATTGCTTAATATCGTTGAAGATGTGAGGCAGGGTATGGAATCCTCTCAACTAACAGTATTGGTTTTGATAGATTTTTCCAACGCATTTAATGCGGTTAACCACGACCTCTTATTGGCTTCACTTAACCACTTAAATATTTCGTCATCGGCGGCCAAGTGGTTTACTTCCTACCTTCATGATCACCGTCAGATGGTTCGTGTCGATCGTTCCGTCTCTGATTGGTCTGGTCTTACTTCTGGTGTTCCACAGGGCGGTATTCTTTCTCCACTGCTTTTTTCCGTATTTATTAACTCAATCACGTCCCAAATTGTATGCTCTCACCATCTGTACGCGGACGATCTACAACTATACACCAGGGCAACTACCAGCGGACTAAATAGTGCTATTGTCAGTATTAATGATGAACTGTGCCGCATTTCCGCTTGGTCGCGCAGTTTCGGTGTGGCTGTGAACCCGACCAAATGCCAGGCTATTGTGCTCGGGAGCCCCCGTTTACTTTCTTCAGTTGACCTGACACAGGCAACTCCAATTTTCTTTGAAGACGTCCCTATCCCGCTTTCATCACAAATGAGAAACCTGGGGCTGATTTTTGACTGTGGTGGCGTTGATGACGTGGGAACCGCAGGTGTCTGATGTCTGTCGCAAAGTGACCAACACATTAAGAGCCCTCTACCGATTTAAGAATTTCCTCCCAGTTAGCACCAAGACCCTCCTTGTTCAAGCTCTAGTCTTACCAACGATCGATTATGCTGACTCCAATATAACACAGGCTCTGCTAAGTAAGCTGGATCGTCTTCGAATAACTGCGTCCGATTTATTTTTGGACTTCGCAAATATGACCATATATCCACTTTTCGCCGTCGACTAAACTGGCTCCCCATTCGTGAACGCAGGTCATTACGAGTCTTTTGCACACTTTATTCCCTTCTATTCGACCCTGCCGCGTCAGAATATCTCAGGTCCAAATTTATTTTTGTTCCTGCTCGACCCGGAGGCGTACTCCGCAGTTCCCGTAGCCTAAAGCTGTCTGTTCTCCCTCACCGGTCCAGTTTTATGTCTGGTTCTTTTATCGTTCAGGCAATTCGACTCGCTAACTATCCGTCAAGCACAAAGCAAATTGACTTTCAAGCGCAAGTTACGCAAGTATCTTTCTGATAAGCGCGTAGGATAGTTGTCAACATAGTATTTTCACTAGGTACAAAAGGTAGTAATATGTATATATATTATTTTGTATATGTGTATGTTTTTTTTTCAGTATGTATTTGATAGAAGTTTATCTTGGATTAAGTTTTCATTTAAATTTAAATGCCTGCACCAAATGTTTCTGTTTTGCCCAATGGTTGACTGGTAGAGAATGCCTTATGGCATTAAGTCCGCCATTTCTACTATATCTTGTGTAATAAAGATTAAATAAATAAATAAATAATAAAACGTTTATAAATTCAAAGACCAACTTGGATCATTGTTGTTAGTAAGTCCTTAAGCTAATATTAGTAATGATTATAACAATAAAGGATATCAGTAATACACATAACATTCAATTAAAGAAATCATAAGTCTGTAGTTGACTGCTGGCATGCCAGTGTCATTTAGTAGAGAATGTTGTAATTAACAATATCGAACGGCTTGGATAGGTCAAGGTAGCATACGTATACATTAGTACGTCGGTTCGTGTATTACGTATTTGATGCTAAAAACCCAAAATTGCGCTTTCAGTCGATGACCCTGGTTTAAAACCAAACCGGTTATCATGTAACTTTAGACATTAATCAATGTAGTAATTAAGCATACTATCAAACACCTTGCCTACTATGGTCGCCAACGAAATCGATCTATAGTTAGTTTTGTCGCCAATGTCACCGGTTTTATTTTTCACTATCGGCAGCACCACAAAGTTCATCATGTCCTCCGGCATGTACGAGTGACTTACACAAATTGAGTACAACATAGCTAGCACTCTTGGCAGATGAGATCCGGCATGCTGCAGGTGCTCAATGCTGAGTCCATCATGACCATGTTACTTACCCATTGACATTCCTTTAATCACTTTGGTCATATTTTTCGCTGTAAATTGTCGCTTATCTCCTGATCCTGTGACCCAGCACCTTGCTCTCCCGTCGACTGTGATGGCCCCAATGGTAATTCGACATCAACATATTTTTGAAAAGATTTTGCAATAGATTTGTTCTCAAAGACACCATCGCTACTCACTGGAAGGCCTGGCTTGCTATTGAGTTTATTTGTATTTATATTTAAAGAAACTTGAAATCCCGATTAGAGTGGTTGTTCTTCGTTCTTTTGACACAACTTTAATCGAGCTCTAAAGATCCTTTTACTTTCTCGCATGTCTTCGAACACTGTTCCTACTGTCGGTTTACACATCCATATCTGAAAATTTAATCTGGCTTTACTATTTATTTATTTATTTATTAAGAAACAAACAGTCTCATATGGTTACATTTGACACAGTAAAAAGTAGTAAATTATGGACTTACATTTTCCTTAATCGGAATATTTAAACCTAAACATTAAAAACGTTAAAAGTTTTGAGTTAAATTGAGACATTACTATGTGCTTCACTCTCATTTATGTCTATTCCATCCAACTACTGGCCTTTTCTTTTTAAATGTAACCTATTTTCACTAAAAATAGATGAATTTCTCAAAGCACAGATTATTTATATCTCTATAAAATGAACCTATTATTTTTGTATGACGAATATTGTTACACCTAATATCACAACATTGATGGAACTCAGGAAAATAATTTAATTTTAATCTGCGATTACACTCTTAACTATAAAGTAAAGAGGGTTAGATTACAGTACATTAAATTGAGAAAATTGCAGTTGCAATGTCCTAACGAACGTTCGAAAAGTTATGCCCCAGAGATCGGAAATTACGAAAGATATTTACTTTAATTTAAGAAAACCATGAAGACAGCTTCTTAAAAATTGTATTTTATGACCATGTCTGTTGAATGAATTGCCGGTCGATTCCAAAAGATTTACCAGATCTGTCCATGGCAAATCATGAAACCACTTTAAATACTGCATGTAAATACTTAAATATGCATTTAGGGTGAGTGTACCCACCAGAACTGCGGGGCGTCAGGAGTTGAGCGAGGAATAAATTCACCAATAACATTGCTAGGTGCGCTTGTGCATCGCTTTCTATTGGTCCATTTTTCCTTACTCACCGTGTCGCGACCTCGCACAGCTCTGGCGGATACTCACCCTTAAAGGCCATTTACATGGGGCAACAACTCACATGCGAGTTTTATTACATTGCAGGGTTTGTTTGAATTGGTCGTATTTCAGTAGCCCGCAGCCCCGCAATGTTATGAAAATCGCATACGAGTTGTTGCTCCATGTAAATGGCCTTTTAAAGTGATGCATTTCGTTTATTTCAAAATTCCGTGAATTAAATGAAATACCTAATAAACTAATGACTTGACCAACAACGCTGCCGCCAAAGCTTAGGTAAATATTTAGCGTATTTCCGAACCTTACTATGTCGCACTAAATGCTGCTTTGTTTGACAATGTACATTCCGATAATACTAAGAAGTAGCTGGGAGGATTATTGAACCGCAGAACAACACTTATATCATTATACATATTTACACCGTAAGCCTATAATCAGTTTGTATTTTGGGGGTAGAACATTAACTGATTGACGTTTTTGATCTTCTTCTATTTATATTTCTATTTATATAAATAACCTTTCAGACAACTTGATTCAAAAGAAGAATATTGCTGTATAGCACTGCAGTTTTCACATATAACCTCTGCAGTATATGGTAGTTTACTAATGTTAATAAAATAAATAAATGAATAAGATAATTACATATTATAGGACCATCTTACACAAATCGAACTAGCCTGATAGTCAATAAGGCTTGTGTTATGGGTCTACTAGGAGACTATATATTAATAGATACAGATACAAAAATACATAGAAAACATCCAACCCACAAAAATATTTTCATTGTCATCACACAAATATTTGCCCTTACCGGGATTCGAACCCAGGACCTTCAGCTTCGTAGGCCGCGTCACTACCCAATCCCAATAGGCTAGTCGGTCGTCAAAAAAATACTCCCATAGCCTCCCATCCCGTGCATTAGACGTGCCATGGATAATCGATAATGGGTACTTAAGGGGCTACCCGCGGTTTTCATCGATTTTTGACAAGTTTTGAATCGAATCTCCTACTTTTGCACTACAGATAGAATTATAAATCAAACGGCTATCGGTTCTTCAATCTTTTATCTCCATTTTCAATTACCGGATTTTTAAACAAATGAATAAAAAATACTGAAATACTTCTTTTTGTATGTTTTTTTAAACATTGTCTAAAAAAACACTTATTTTGTATCTCTATTGACGTGAAAGATCTAACATATACGAAATCGACTTATTTGGGTTAAAAGTTATGGCCAGAAAACCAGTTTTTTGACCTAAAATTGTCCAATATCTCGAAAAGAATGAGCTTTGAAGTAAATATGGGATACTATATTGCTTAAAGGCGTTGCTGTTAATATAATAAGCTACAAAAACATTAGAAAACTAAGGAATACGCCAATGACCTTCGATCTGGAAGGTCATTGGCGTATGGGAGCCCTTTAAGTTAATTTCTGATATTGTATTTTATTATCAAAACCCGTACCGAATCTTTTAAATACCAAAATCCCAATTGACCTATTTACGAAGACAGCGTGGTTAACGCAAAACAAAGACTCGGCAATTATTGGTATGCGCAACACAACTATTTGCTCCGGAAGTTATTGCGTTTGTTTAGTTAAATAAACAAGCTGATGGGTCATAATTGATAATTTAATTTAAAAGCCAAACCTCGACTGAATACACAAGTATGTCTTTAAATATAATATATAAATACTCGAATTGTTATCAATGGGTACTCCTAATAAAATACTGAATTGACAACATTTCCTATTTTCAAGTGGGTTATTTTATGTTCTAGATCGATAAAAAACGAGATTTTAGCGTATACGTGTTTTTTCAATTATCTAAAATATTAAATCTAAAAGTAGCCAATTCCTAAAGGTCGTAAGTAAATTATGACGTCATCATTATGGCTGTTAGACTATGTTTGCCAATTTCTTTAAAAAATATGTTTTGACGGTTGACAAACGCAGAAATGGCACAATCACACTGACAGTTGACACCTTTATTTGAAATTGGTGACAGCCGGAAGTGATTTGACTTTTCTTAAGGCTACTGATTTTAGTGGACTAAAGTACCTGCCGGTCATGACATACGGAGCCGAGACGTGGAACCTGACAGTTAAACTAGCCCACCGACTACACGTCACACAGCGAGCTATGGAAAGGTGAAATGCTCGGAATCTCGTTAAGGGACAAAGTCCGGAACGAGATTATCCGACAAAAAACCAGTCACTGACGTAGTTCAGAAGTGTACCAAACTGAAGTGGCAGTGGGCTGGTCACATCTGTCGCAGAACCGATGATCGGTGGAGTAGACGGGTTCTCGAGTGGAGATCACGACTCGGCAAGCGTAGTGTAGGACGCCCTCCGGCCAGATGGACCGACGACCTGAAAAAAGTGGCTGGTGGTGACTGGATGGCGAAAACGGGAGATCGGGCCATGTGGCGAACCCTGGGGGAGGCTTACGTCCAGCAGTGGACTGCAATAGGCTGAAATGATGATGATGATGAAAGTACTATCTATCTTATTGTAATCTCTGCACCACCTACTACATAATCTAGTTTTATCTCTTTCTCCGATACCCAAAGGTTGTCTGGAAGAGATCGCTCTTCAGCGATAAGACCGCCTGTTGTCTACCTCTACCTACATGTTATTGTATTGTTTTTCTTTTTAACTGCTTTGTTTGTGTGAGGTGTGCAATAAAGAGTATTTGTATTGTATTGTATTGTATTGTACTATCCGTTTACAGCCATAAGTATGACGTCACACTTCCGGTTCATACAATTTAGCAATTTTCTTCAAAACGAGTGGGAAAAAAATCGGAAAACTAGTTTATTACATTCAGATAGCATATTTACTCAAATGGCTTTCGATTTAGGTATCATAAAATATTTTGAAATGTTATCAATTCCGCATGTCATAGTTAACTCAATTCAATTCAATTCAATTCAATTATTTATTCTGCAAATAGGCCACAGGGGCACTTTTACATGTCAAACCGTAATTTACAATAAAATAATAATAATTATTATACACAATAATAATTTAAAATTATATATAAAAGGTTAACAAACTAAATGTCACTAAGTTAATGTAAACAAAACAAAAATCTGTAGATCTGTATCAGCATTAACAAGAAGTTAATCATATTATTTCAGTATTCCAGAGATGTATAAGGTCTCTGAGCTTCCAAATACAATTAATAATTATTCTAATATTCTAAGAGATGTATACGGTCTCTAAGCGTCAAAACAAGAAAGGAACAATGATGTAATATTGTCAGAGATGTACAGGGTCAATAACAATAAAACGTGTCAAGATCAGAATTATGTCTCTCGTCAATACGATAATAATAATAATAATAACACTAGTATGTAATTAGTTAACTATGTACTATGCCCTTGCAAGCATGAACAGTCCGGACTCCACAAACAGCACCCGATCACGAGTATGACGCATATCTCAGCCATCGCCTCCCTCAACCATATTTTAGGGAAGGTGGCGACCCGATCAACGACGCCACCGTAAGCAAAGCCCTTTAAGCGAGCATGGCATATTCAAGTCACCGGACATTGATAATAACAAAGATTAAGCGACTTGTTCGGCGAGAAACAGCATTATGTGCTCTCTTCTTACATAAAACGGAACAGTTATTTCAGGTAGGTACTTATAATGATTACGTGTATTTAGGTATATTCCTAATAGAATTAGACTACTACTGGCTTAAAGGCATTTTTGTCGTTTAAGAAATCGTTGACAGTATAATACGCCTTGCTCAGCAAATTACTTTTAACATGAGACTTAAATTTACTAAACGGTAAATTAACAATTTCGGTGGGTATTTTATTGTAAAAACGTATGCAGTTCCCCACGAACGACGTGCTAACCTTGCGGAGACGACTAGCCTTCACTGCAATCTTGTTTTTACTTCTGGTGTTGTAGTCGTGGATATCACTGTTGAGTTTGAACTCATGAAGGTTTTTCCGCACATACATGATATTCTCAAGAATGTATTGGCATGCTACAGTAAGAATGTTTGCCTCCTTAAATTTGTCCCTGAGAGAATCTCGAGCTTTTAGTTCGTATATGGAGCGTACAGCTCGTTTCTGTAGCACGAGTATGGTCTGGATATCAGCCGCTTTCCCCCACAACAGGATTCCGTAGGACATAACACTGTGGAAGTAACTGTAGTACACCAGCCTGGCCGTCTCAACGTTTGTTAACTGTCTTATGCGTCTTACTGCATAGGCTGCCGAACTAAGTTTTCCAGCTAGGGCGACGATATGCGCATGCCATTGTAGTTTTGAGTCCAAGGTGATACCTAAAAACACTGTTTTATCTTCATATTCCAGTTCATCGCCCTTTAATTGGATCTTGGTATTGTTTACCTGCTTGACATTAGGTAAAGTGAATCTGATACACTTTGTTTTCTTGGAATTTAGCAGTATATTATTTGCTGTGAACCATTTCACAACAGTGTTGACCGCATCATTAATACCATCGAAGCTTTTCTCTTTCCTGTCTACCTTGAAGATAAGCGACGTGTCGTCAGCGAATAACACTATATCATGTTTATCTTGCAACACATTTGGTAGGTCATTTATGTAAATCAGAAATAGAAACGGACCCAGAATCGAGCCTTGAGGAACACCAAGAGCAACAGTTGTCCCTGCTGATTGGGTCCCATTGATGACTACTCGTTGTGTTCTCTCCGAGAGATACGATGACACGAGATCAAGAGCACCGTTTTTAATCCCATAATGTCTCAACTTTCTGATTAAATTCTCGTGATCAACGCAATCAAATGCCTTTGATAAATCACAGAACACTCCAATAGCATCTTGAGCCTCTTCCCAGGCATCAAAAATATGTTTAATTAGTACCACACCGGCATCAGTGGTAGAGCGACCCCTAGTGAATCCGAACTGATTGGTATTGAGCAGTTTATTGCAACTAAAGTGGGACATAAGCTGATGAAGAATAAGCTTCTCAAAAACTTTACTTAGTGCCGGTAGTATTGATATTGGCCTGAAGTTGGTAGGGTCAGTTTTCGTTCCTGATTTAAACAACGGGATAATTTTACTGTGTTTCATGAGGTCAGTAAATACTCCAGTATCAATACTTTTATTGAAAATATCAGCTAAGAAAGGTGCAATTGATTCTACAATGGAATGTAATACTTTGACTGAAAGGCCCCAAAGATCTTCAGTCTTCTTCAAGTTCAACAATTTAAACGCTTTTATAAGAATTGGTGGGGTCACGTGAGTGAATCTAAAGATTTCTGTACATTCAGTAACATTTACTTTCAACAACGATTCAGCGGCATCTGGTGATGAATTTAAAGACTTCGTGGTCTCAACGGGCACGTTAGAAAAGAACCGCTCAAAATGATCCGCTACTTCATGGTCAGAACTTACTAAAGTATCATCAATTCGTAGGCTGTAGTGCGGATCTCTTATCTTGCGTTTTCCAGTTTCAGTGTTGATAACTTGCCATACAGTTTTAACCTTATCATTGGAGTTCTGAATCCTTTTTGACAAGTAATCGGCTTTGGCGCCGACACACATCAACTTAAAACACAATTTCAAATAATGAACCAAACATAAGAACTAATACTGCAACATAATCAATGCTTCGTAGTGAGAAGTACAACAGTTTTTTAGTAACTGAAAATAATAATTAGCGTCTCGTCCATTCTTCTGTTCTAATTTTTTTTCTTTAAAAAATACACGTGAACTATTTTTTAATAAACCACTCAGACCAGTACCTATATATAAAAACGATTTTCAATATATATATACTACATATATATTGAAAATAGTTTTTATATAAAATACAGTCCTTTTATAATAAGCTACGGTAGCCTAGTGGTTCAGGCATGCGGCTGTCAAGCGGCGGCGGTCGTGGGTTCGAATCCCGGCTCGTACCAATGAGTTTTTCGGAACTCATGTACGGAATATTTACCGTTAGCTTTTCGGTGAAGGAAAACAATCGTGAGGAAACCGGTCTAATCCTAATAAGGTCTAGTTTTCCCTCTGGATTGAAAGGTCAGATGGCAGTCGCTTTCGTAAAACTAGTGCCTATGCCAAATCTTGGGATTAGGTGTCAAACCCCGGACCCCGGGCTCCTTTAGGGGCACAACCGGGAACAACGCTAGGAGGATGATGATGATGACAGTCAATACCTTTTATCTACTCCGCGTATAATAATAGAAATAGGAAAGAACCTGGAACATTCGACATTTTGAAGTCAAATACAGCTTTTTTTGTTTTATTATATTGGTACAGGAGCGGATAAGTGCGTAGCGGACTTTCGAAATAAAATATTGGTCCGATATTTAAAGTTGAGTAAATTAAGTTAATATTTTAGTCTTGTGAAGACAAATCCTATTTTCAAGCTCACTGAACTGTGTTAGCGCTCAGTCAAATGCCGAATCTATAATTATGATGCTGCTAAAGTAGTACTATTAAATCCATTTAAAAGTTTAGTCGAAAGTAAAAAAATACTCGGGCTTTGGTTGAAAGCCCGGCAAGGGCGAATATTTATAATGATTTAAACTTTCACGATTAGTCTCACATAATTTTTACGGGATTAGTCCCGTAAAAATTATGTGAGACGGGATTAGTCCCGTGACTAAGGTTGTTATTAGTAGGTACCAATTTTTATTACGCGATCCCGTTTAGTAAAAATAAAGGGCGAATATTTGTGTGATGGGCATGAATCTTTGTTACAGAACGTTGGATGTTTTCTATGTATTTAGGATTTTATATTTATTAAATATCGAATGTAGTCTAAACTCCTCCTCTCTGCTCCTCCAACATTAAACATGGTCAGGCAAGAGGACACTGACCTCAGCAGCCAACCACTCACTGACTGGCTAAGGAAATCTCTTGTTGGTCATCCATATGGTATGAATATCGCTTTAGGCAGCGACCACACCAGTGCTTAACGCTGCTTATACGCGTTGACGTGTCGTATGCGTCACGTATTCTTCATACATTTTGCTGCGTTTTACGGTGGGTTAGCGTATTTCGAGCAGTGATGTGGTCGCACCTTTATATTGCGATCCAAGCACAGCAAACTTGATGCAGATTTCTCGTTTCTGATTAGTTGAAACCGATTTTCAGCTCCTGCGATTTTGTGGTGTAAAGTACAAGAGATGTATGCATTTTATTTATAAATGCCTACCTAAAATTATCTATATTTCATATAACAAAGAGTCCGTATGTGAGTAGCACTTATCCTATTTCAGAATTTCTTTAACATGTGTATTTAGAATAGACTTTTTGCATGGACAGAGGGTATAGATGCTGTACTGTCAGTTTGGCGAGTAATTAGGATGATTTCCGGGATAAAAAGTATCCTTTGTCCTTCCCTGGGACTCAAACTATCTCTATATGAAATTTCATATAAATCCGACAGACACACTTTCGCATTTATAATATTGGTATGAATATTGATTTACACTTTATTGTAATAATTCGATTGTTTAGTTTTAACAAGAGGAAAGTACCAAATTAGCAAAGTAGGTAATTAAAGGCCTCGCGTGAGGAAACGCGTGACGTGCGCGGCGCGTGTCGGGCGCGGTTGAAGCGGTATATTCACAACGCAAGCGGGCGGCGTGTAGTAACGCGGGGGTACGCGGCGGGCCCGCGCAGCACACGCGCCGCGCACGACACGCGTTTGGTGGGTGGAGGCCTTAAGTTACCACCGCGTTTTGAACTTCTTCTTCTCTACCTTTTACAACCACTCATGACCAAACCAGCCAGTCATTCATCGAACCGTAGATAGAAAATCGACAATGAAAGAGAGCGCTCGTGGCGCTGACTGTCACAACAAAAACGTTTTTTATTTTTCAAATTATCTTTATAAAAGCTGGGTAATTTACAGATGGCAGTTCACCTCTTTCTTTACTATGACGTTAGGATTTATTTCATATCAGTGTATGATAATAATTTCAATGACATAGCATACCGAATATGCCCTTGCTCGGTTCACACCCCATTTTTGATACTTACACCCTGTATTTCTTCTTCATCTTGTATGAATTAAAAAGCGTGAGCAATTTTTTGTAAAAAACAAACGAGTGGTTGCACTCCGAGAGTGAAAACTTGAATATTAACCTTGTGCATTTTTGATATTTTGAAATGGTTAGGGAATCATTTTGCACGAATAACTTTAATTTTTAGTATAAAAGTACTATCATTTATGTGGTAAAATACAGTTATTGCGCTATCGTACACATACATGACAATTTATATTACATTAAAAATTCAATGCCGGCTTCAATATGACTGTCATCAAAAGTTTTTCGATCAGGTCACGTGTCCGTCTTAGGAATTTTCAATCTGACGAATCTGCCGGTCACGTGACCTGTCGCGAGTTTTAAAAAAAATCCCCATCACAAAAAGTGCACTGCGCCCTAAAGAAGTTATCACTTCAAAAATATAGAACTCATAATTTTGGAAATCAACGTCATCATTTTACAAATATGTAATTATGGAAATAAAATTCTATATTTAGGTAGATTCAGATGCATACGGTACTGCGACATTACATTTGGATTAGTTACGCTATTTGGCGCGCAGATTTTTTTTACCTTCTCTTAGTTTTCCTAATTTTATTGTCGTCCGGTGTGTAAGTGTCATTTAGCCCGCGTCATTTTGAATTAGACGCTTTACATTGCGTGTCGGAAATCATCATCTATTTCTTATTTTTTTTTACCGACTTCAAAATAAGAGGTTTATTTATGTATGTTTCACTGTTTTCTTTGAATTGTGGAGCGATTTTCAAAACTCCTGACGCGGTCCCATTGTCTAACCGGGAAATATGAGGGCAACCTTCAAATTTTATAGGCATACGTGTTTTCGGATTTTTTATTAAAACACGTGTATTTACCCTCGGAAATTGCAATTTTGCTGATGTGGAACTGTTAATAGACCGCAGATGACTCATGGAACTACTCAAGGATTTAAAGTACGTCAAAGATTCTGACACGTTCCGTTGAAGTAGAAACTAATGAAATGTCTATTCTGAGATCGTATCGTAATGTAATGACATATTGCACTTTGCCATCAACCAATTTAAAGGGTCGATGATCAATTGAGTATTAGTGTTTGGTTTTCCGCTACAACTTATTGTCTATACCAAAATCTCACCCTGTGGTTGAAGTAATTAAAACTTGCCCCCCATTTATCTCCCCTGTCGATTGGTGCGTGTGCAGTTTTTGTTAATCGTGTGTTCAATACAACTTTTAATTGGTAGCTGAACAAAGCCCAGCCATCTATTTGTTGTGGCGTTTCTCGTTGTTAGGAGGGTCATTTGGATCTGCCATTATAAATTGATATCGGTTGTTTAGATATTTTGCTTTGTTTCTCTTCAATCGAGTAAGTTGACTAGTTTAGTTTGAATGAACATTATCCCATTAGGGTGTTGTATACAACATCAGTAGCTTTTTTATCATTGATATGTCTCCATTGCCTGTGGTATTAATTGATTATGTGCATTTATGTTTTGAGGATTACGCTATACAATCATAATGATGTTAAATCCAAATTTGAAACTGCAAAAAAAATTATGTCCAGCCACATATTTTTTATTTGTTGTTCAGAATGTTAATATGAACTATTGACCCATTACCAAATTAGTACTGAGACACGTCTTTCGCTGTTCAAAGCTTGAATGTTTTGGCCTCATAAGCTTCAAGGCATTCACTAACACGGTACCAAGTTGAGTAAATTTCATAGCAAGTACTTCTATGATGTTTTATTAAATAACTGAATACGAAGCCCTCTTGTGCTCCATTCCGTAACGCATTCCGGAATTCAGCCATCGAATAGGGATGATGACTATTTTTTATGATGTCATTCGAAGCAGTTTTGGAAAGGAACAAATGTTTGTACGGAAGCAACTACAATTAAAGAACATAGCCCACCCACATACCCAAACAAAACCCCAAAATTTGAGACAAAGATTAACCTCGCTGACGGCTGTGCAAAACGCTTCATACTGATAGACAGACAGGTGTGACGTCACAACCGACATTTGTTAATACAAAGTAAATGTATCGTTGTATGCAAAATCAGGTAAATTGTTGTTTCGGTCGCGAAATACTGCGTTTAAGTACAAAGTTGTTATTCAATTTTGTTTCTATAAAAGCGTAAGGATTCTATTGGTAATTTTAAATTTACTCTCATCATCATCATCATCATATCAGCCGAAAGACGCCCACTGCTGGACATAGGCCTCCACCAAAGAGTGCCACAATGACCGGTCCTGCGCCACCCGCATCCAGCGGAGCGGCGGGTAAATTTACTCTAGGACAATTAAAAAAATAAACATATTTTTTCTACTTTCAAGTTTTATATCTTTTTACAATTTAAATTATGTTTTATAATTTATACTTTATTACGATAACTTAATAGTTCACTATCCATTTAACATCACTACTTTATCAATTCGAACATGAGGCATCATGCCTATTTTGAGAACATGTTAATTGAATGCCAACAAAACGCTCCATGTTAACCAATAGGTACCTATTACTTTGAAAGCATTTTACCGAAAATATTAATCTTGTAAAAAACAAAATAACGGTTCAAATACGAATATTATTTCGCTTAGGTACAACATATCGATAGTCCTATTTACCAGAAAAAATAAAGGTAGTAACTTTAAAAATGTTAAAATTGTTAGTTACAAAACTAGGCATCTATCATGACGTGCATAGTTGATACGAGTAAGTATATCACTAGCAAGCAATCGCTGAATCATATCAGTGAAGGCTTAAAAAAGCGCTCTTTTGCATGTAATTAGACGCCGTTTTAGGTAATATTAGACAGAAGGAAAAAAGGTTCTTTACAAACGGCGTCTCACACATACTTATGAACTTAAGCAGTTAGACGGATTATAACATTATAATCCGTCTAACTGCTTATGTTGTAAACGATGCTAAAAATAGGCAAACTGTATCTACCCTAGTTTTGTTTTTTGTAAAATGCTTGTTTTAGTGCGTATTAAGATAATACAAAAATTACAAAATTTTAATATTGTATAGTGTCCCCTTAACCATAATCCAAAAATCCTTTAGATTCTAAAATAGTTACTGTTTCCTAAGAATCTAAGATTGTAAAATATCGTGCACATTAAATTTCTTCAGTAGGTAAGTGAGAAACGGAGTAATTTACTTGCTCTTTCTTATTTTTTGGAATAAGACTGAATTTAAACTAATTTTCAACTCATATGTCTGAAAAACTTGAAAATTGAATACTATGTTGATATATTACTGCCTATTCATGTATTCGAAATAGTCGTTTTATCCGGATTTGAATTGATTCTAAATTCGGATATCAAATCGAGCGAATATTAGGATAAAACGAGTATTCAGATATCTGGATTGCAAGCCCTAATTGTTAACTTAACGAGGGGTCCCGTCTTTACCGGGAAACAATCCCGGTAAAGACGAGACCCCTCGACTCGCTGAGGTCTTTGTGGGGGGATTCGGTTTTCAAGCGAGCGGTAGCAACTCTATCGCGACTCCCTCTAGTATAGCGGATCGGCCTAAGGGCCTGTCCGAGGCGGGTGTTGGTTCGGACCCGTGATTGGGTCCGGCCCCTTACAATTAAAAAGTAAAATGAGTGACACCTGTCAATGTGACACTTGTCTAGGAGGGATTTGTGCCACACTTTATGATGGCTTCTAGTAATATAACCTAACGTTGGGAGCCGCGTGGCTGTTAGAGATTTGCTAAAATACTCGCAATTGTTAAATCTGTTAGGAAACCCAGTTGGTAGGTCAGATATTTCAGTACGCACTAGGCGCGAGTGGGATATTTGTGTTAATTTGGATCCCGCGAGGGAGTGAAGATCTTCGTGGCGTGCGGCGGGCCTCTACAGGCATAGACGAGGACCCCAGCGGGCGACATTACTCATTTAACTTTGACTATTTGACTGAACTGCCCGTTTTGGAGCGATTTCGCCGGTACACTCGGTAAGATACCACTTTTATTAATTTCAGCTTTTGTGGCTAGTTTTTAAGTTTGTTCATTATATGACGTATCGTGAGGCGTCAGAAACACTCTAAGGGCGTTTTGAATAATCTATATGAGTATTTAATGATTTAAGACTGAACCATTGAACGTACTAGGCAATAGCACAATTAGAATAAACTAAAAAAAACACAACGTTTACAAAATTAAAACAAGCCAAAATACTGATATTTTGTGTCTCTTGTAAAGTATGTTTTCAGTTGGCTCATCATCGTCCATTATATCGCCGGTCCCCGGACGTTGTTAGTGTTGTCTGTTGAGCGGGTGACAACCCTATTGTATAAGACGTTAATTAATAATTAATAAAGATATTATAAAGAGGAAAGATTTGATTGTTTGTTTGTATTGAATAGGCTCCGAAACTACTGGACCTATTTGAAAAATTATTTTACCATTAGAAGCCGACATTGACCTTGATGAACATATGCTACTTTTTACCGGAAAACCTAAGCAGTAAAAAGATGTTGATGACCACTTAGCCAGTTCGCCCCGAGACCAAGGATGTTGTTACACATCCAAAACGTCGGGAAGCCTCAAAGAGGTAAATAAATAAGTTAGTAGTAAAAATAATGTGTGAGAATTTAAATACAACTAGTAAAAGTAGTTCTCAAGTTTTACATATTACGAATTTTATTCGTAAGCCTGTGTCTTATCACAAAATAGACAGTTGAAATCAAAACTTAAATAAATCTAAGAAAGCGCATCCCAGGATTTAAGTGCCTTTGTTGGTAGATTTTCTGCTGCAGAATAGTATTTTCCGGAGCCAGACCAAAATAATTCGGACAATAGCCACAAGTCAATAGGGCCGCCACCAATATTATTTACATTATAAAATTATACTTATTTTTTGTGTCAAAAAAGAAGAGAGAACTTAATATTTAGCCCTGTCGTCACTTGCCATCAGATGAGACCAAGGTCAATCGCTAGTCAGCCTTTTATTAAAACAAATATTAAAATTAATGCTTTCAAGTAGTACATTTTTATGTATGATATACATAATCAAAATGAATGTGATCTACTCGTAGTGATGATAATTGTGTTAAATGTTGCTATGGGCACAAGGGTGCTGATTCTGATACCGAAAGTCTGGATCATGTGCTGAGTTTCTGCTGCACCTTGTGAGCTGCTACGAAATGAGTAACACTCGAAGTTAAGAAAAAAAAAATAGTTTTAGCGAAAATCTTACACCAATTGACGTTGTTCTAAACTAATGCAAAGCCACGTTGCTTTAGCTAACAAAAGTTGTTGTTGTATATATTTATAACATATATCTATTAAAAAAAACAATAATAATAATAATAAACATTAAACATCACACAGCCTTAGAAATTTTTAAATTGTCCAGAAAAACGGCAATTTGGTGGAGATAGCCCATTTTTGAAATGTCACTGACAGCTCGCGATGATAACTAGATCACAGCGAAAAACACATCAAGCACTAGCGGAAGAACACGCGCGCCCTCCACCTCCACCCGCCTCGTCGTCCACACCATCGTCCAGCACGTCATCGTCGGGCGATGAATTTGCGACCGCGCCCGACACTAGCAGCAGCAGTTCGAGCGACGAGTGCGGGTCGCCGCCGCCGCCGCCACGACCACCTGCGCGGCGCGGGCGGCCACCGCTGCCGGCACGCTTGGGGCCTGCGGGGCATCCTGCTCCGCCCATGGCTCCCGCTACCGGTGGTATAGTGCGCCGCATGCAGTGGACGCAATCCATTAACAAAAACTGCATGCGCGCCTACTATGGGGCGACAGAGGGAGGAACTAATCTGCCCGCGTACCGTGTCCAGATGCTGCCTCTGTTCCAGGCGCTTGAACCGGCCATCACCGTGTCTGCGCAGCGTCTATCGGATCAGGTGCGCGTCATCCAGCGGCACAAGCGGTTGGATGACGCCACGCTTGATCGGCTACGCCTGGAAGTACTCTCTGCTCGTGCGGCCTCTACCTCGGCGCAGGATCCGCCCGCCTTGTTGCCGGCTCCAATGCCTACTCCTGACCTGGCATTGGGGGCACCGCGGGTTGATCTTAGTGCCGACGAGGAGGACTGTGTGAATCAGAGCATGAGTACCCAGACCAATGAGCAACTGAGGAGGGCTTTGGAAGATGCGATTACGGGGTATCGTTCCACAAACAACTCTAGGCCACGACTACCACGCCTGCCCGTAAATAGACGCAATCTAGCGTTAGTGGGAGCTCTAAACGGTCTGCTAGACCCGTATATACAGGCTAGTAAAGACTTACTTGATACACACTCAATCATGTACTGCGGGGCCATCGCGGCGTGCCATGTTGCTCGCGACAAGTTTCCAAACGCTGACCGTGCACCTAGGACCGCCGGGGGTGTCCCTGCATGGCAAGTGCGGATTGAGCGTCGTATCAATACGTTTAGGACTTCCATTGCAAAGCTGATCTACTTCAGGGGGGCAACAACCGCACCCGAGTCATGCGCTTTGTGAACCAGGCCTTCGCGGGAACTGGTATCAGGCCCCGCGACTACATGGCCTGTGTCACGGAGCGCATTGACTTTCTGAAACAGAAAGTCTATGCATGGGCAGGCTCACACCTGCGTTTGGCAACGCAGTTCCAGCAAGCCCTTGAGCTCGGTTCCCTACCATCTTTCTTGACAACTGGTATCACCTCCCTGCTCTATAAGTTCGGTAGTACCACGGAAGCGAAAAACTACAGACCCATCACGTGCTTGCCTACGCTGTACAAGCTCCTTACATCTATTTTGAGAGCAAAAATTAACGCACACATCGTTGCAAACAACATTTTGGCCCCTGCTCAAAATGGATGTAGGGTTGGATCTCGTGGTCCTCTTCATAGACATGACCATTTGCCAACGAGTCCGGCGGAATAGGGGGGCCCTTTCGGCCGCCTGGATTGACTACAAGAAGGCCTATGATTCGGTGCCTCATTCATGGCTCAGGAGGATCTTAGAGTTGTATAAAGTTGATGCAGTTCTAAGATCCTTCTTAGGTGCTTGCATGGGGCAGTGGACCACAGTACTTCGTCAACCGGGGGGAGGAGATTGCCCTTCTGGTCCGCAGGACTCTATAAGGATTGAACGTGGGATCTTCCAGAGTGACAGTCAGAGGCCTTTGTGGTTCTGCCTAGCACTGAATCCGCTTAGCACCCTGCTGAAGGATTCGGGACTAGGTTGCTGACTTCGGAGGGAGGGTGAGGTCATTTCTCATCTGCTCTATATGGATGACCTTAAGCTATTTGCACCGAATGGACATAACCTGTTGGAACTACTGAAAACAACAGAAGTCTTCAGTAGCGCCATCAAAATGGAATTTGGTGTCGATAAGTCATAAGTTATCCGTAAGTTAGGTTTAGTGTTAAAATATTTGTATACCTACTACTATAAGGTATCAAACATTGTTGAGACCAACTGTATACTGTAAAAACATCTTCATATATGTACACACTGTTTGGCAAATAAATCATTAATTATTTATTTATTTATTTAAGTGTGCGGTCATGCATGTACAGCGGGGGAAAGTTGTAAATTCAACAAATTTGCAACTTTCTGAGACAATGTCCCTCAAATCTATCTCCGAAGCAGAAACCTATAAGTATCTTAGTATGTCACAGTCATTGGGTATTGAGGGTGAAGGCGTAAAGCGGGCGGTGAAGGAGCGCTTCTTTTGTCGCCTGACCAAAGTACATAATAGTCTTTTGTCGGGCGGCAACAAGGTGCGTGCCTTCAACTCTTGGGTGATGCCCTTGCTTACTTACTCCTTTGGCGTACTTGGACTCAGACTGAGCTGGATGCCCTGGATCGAAGAGTCCGAGTACTGCTTACTACGCATCGCATGCTACACCCACGCTCGTCTGTTATGAGACTGTACATCTCGCGGAAGTGTGGAGGTCGCGGCTTTCTAAATGCCAAAGACCTCCACAACCGCGAGGTGTGCAGTCTCAGGGATTATTTCCTAAACAACAAGTGTGGGATGCATCGTGACGTAGTAGCAGTAGACGGAAACTTCACCCCGCTCTTCTTGGCAAACGAGAACTGGCGCAGACTTAAAATAATGAGCGCCGAGGACCGCAGGGCGGTGTGGAGGAGCAAGGAGCTACACGGGCGGTTCTACAAGGCCCTCACAGGGCCCGATGTAGATCTGCTCGCGTCGGTGAACTGGCTACGTTTCGGGGATCTCTTCGGGGAAACCGAAGGTTTTGTCTGTGCAATTGCGGACGAAGTTATCATGACGAACAATTACCGGAGGTATATCCTGAAGGACGGTACGGTCGACATTTGTCGGGCATGCCGCCGTCCCGGGGAGTCACTCAGGCATATTATCTCCGGTTGTGGTCATCTTGCTAACGGCGAGTACTTGCACAGACATAACCTTGTAGCCAGAATTATTCACCAGCAACTTGCTCTGCTATACGGTCTTGTGGTCTCCGAAGTGCCTTACTATAAGTACACACCTGCGCCAGTTCTCGAAAATGGTCGTGCCACGCTCTATTGGGATCGATCTGTCATCACGGACAGGACTATTCTTGCCAATAGGCCTGATATCGTGCTGACAGATCGATCGAAACGCCAGGCAGTGCTCGTCGACATCACCATCCCCCATGACGAGAACCTCGTGAAGGCCGAGAAGGACAAAGCCAGCAAGTACCTAGACCTGGCTCACGAGGTAACCGCCATGTGGGATGTTGATTCGACGATCATCTTCCCGATATACGTTTCGGCGAACGGTTTAATAGCGAAGAGTCTCGACCATCACCTCAAGAGACTCTTCCTGGATCAAGGGTCAGATACAGAAGGCGGTACTCCTGGATACTGCGCGGATAGTCAGGAGGTTCCGGTCTCTGTCGCCCTGACCGCCGGTAGCTTAGGCCCCGTCTCGCTGCCGGCTGCACCCTAGGTTAGGTTTTATAATGATTTTATGTTTTGTATGTATAGTTCTATATTTTACTTTTTATAAATTTATTGTACAAACCTAACTTAAGATGAAATATGAATAAAGAGATAATAATAAAAAACAATAATTATTTTATATTTTTTTTATAAATATTTTTTTATTTTTCCTAAACATTATCATTATAAAATGGTCGTCAAATAAGACCAGATTTGTAAAAAAAAGATGTTGCTTACTTCGGTTAGGAAAGAATTGTACCGAGCTTAACTTAAACTTATTTGACGCTGCAATATACTCGTAGTAGTTTGGTTTATATATTTTTTTTAAGATTCCGAGTTACTTACTTACTGCATTTTGTTTTTATGGAGGTGAATGTAATGTCAATTTTAACAAAGATTAAAGTATGTACATAGTCATGGGTACGCTATGTATTGAATTTTCAAACTACATATTTTGACCTGCTTTAAAACATCTTGAGATAATAAAATCATAAATATGTGTATAAATATGTTATTATAGTGTAGCGGATTATTTGAATGATCTTTGACATAATATTCTGAATTTAATATATTGTACATGTAATCTAGTATTAGAGATAGACTTTTCATTGTAAGATTACTTAGATTAGATTGTAATTAAGAACCATTTGTTTCGTACGCCAGAAGGCACGTCATAGCTGTTCCTTTAAATATTATGTTACCACCGTATGTACCTGTGATGAACGAATAAATATATTGATTGATTGATTGATTGATTGATAAATATAACGTTGTAAAACAGCTCTTTTAAACTAAGTATTTATCTTTAAGGATTATCATTTTCGTGGCAACCCTAACATCGGTCTAGCGAACATTTGACATCTTTGGGCAGCCCTAACGAACCGTTCAAACGCGACAGACGTGCCTGTCATCCTCGGTTGGCAAAAATAGGTAGGTATACCAGTATCTTCAGTTTTAAAAATACTTTCTTATTGCTCAGAGTTAATAGATTTTATTAATAAGAATATCCCATAAAAACATTTCATGTAAAAAATAGGCCAAGTCTCGGAATAAAAATTATGCATAGACTTTGAATGGAAATGTTATTTTACCAACCGCAAATAAGATTTTCTCAAACATGCAATGAAATATTAACTTTTTGTTATTCATAATGGGCTTCGAAGTGTCACGTTTCGGGCGCAGCGAGACGAGAGACCCGTAATGGTATTTCATACAAAATTGGCCTAGGCCTGCAAGATGGTATTTTTTAATTTCCATCCCACAATTTGTGGCACAGGATCACGGCGTTAAGCTATGAAAATTTGCACTACCTCGGCGTGAAAAGGGTTGCCAGCCTCTTAACTATCCGTCTATATTTACTCGGCCGCCAACCCCTTACTTCTCGGCCTCTGTAGTAATGTACTATTGTATACATTTTTAGTGCATTGCACACCTACTAAACGCATGCTAAAATTTTAAGTTTGTAGGTCTGATTAAAATTTTGATGATCGGTAAGTCAGTAAGTCAATCAATGACAAAATTTAAGAACTTTGACTTGCAATCATTCATAAAATCTATCTATGAAATGCCTTCTTGGTCACTCAAAATGTAGGCTTTTAGGTTTTTCCACAACGAAGTTACAGGGGGTCGAATATGGCCCGAATGGCTTCGACATTTTTTTGCTCTTTTGCTTGACTTGTTTAAATTCTTATTAACAAATTATTACATAGGTATTATTTTAGTTGGATTACTACGACAATAAGCGTTCTTGTACTTCCAGCCTTAATACTGGGTGATTTCGGGTTCATGATCCGGAATGGTTAAAAGCGAATAAGATGATAATGGTACCAACCACGAAATCGCAAAAAAAAAACAGCGAATTAAGAGTTAACTGTGAGTTAACTGTGAATTAACTCACAGTTGACTCTTAATTGGCTGTTATTTCTTTGCGATTACGTGGTTGGTCCCATGGGACAAGTTGTTCCGTATTATCATATTATTCGCCTTTAATCATTGATCGTGACCCCGAAATCACCCAGTATAGGTAACATTGTATTTGCTGCTATGCAGACCCCACCATAAAGTATTGTTCAGATATGTTTCGTGTATTTGCTTACAAAAATCTGTGTTCTTTCGTATTCTTTTTTTATAACTGGATCAAACATTTTTGCTTATTTTTGGACTAGTAAAAGTAGTATTATTTTTTATTTTTTTATTTATTTATATTAAAAGACATAAACACAATACAACATAATAGACGCGTACAGAATCCTGTTTAAGATTTATGCGTGACGCGAATGTATCGCACCGCTCACAACAGTGATATCAATCCTAATACTTATACTCGTAGGTAGTTAATTACAGTAGATAGATACCTATTGCATTTTCACCCCAGCAACTACACCTCGCTGTCTGTTCCCGTAAGACAATATCTTTTTAATGCAATCTTGCACGACTTTTTGTCTGCAAGGACACTTGTGAGTATATCTTCTGGTATTCTATTTAGAAAGTTAAGTGTCTGCTACACGGTTGCCAACACTCCCGTCCGACCGAGCGACCTTGGTCGGCACCGACCGCTGTAGTATGAAATTTTGTTGCAAACTACTGTCTACACAGTCGGTGCGGACCAAGGTCGCTCGGTCGGAGGGGCGTGTTGGCAACCGTGTAGCACATGCTTTAGGAAGCATCTACTCCCACGTCCTCGTACCATACTCCAGGCAAAATACGGTTTTGAAAAACATTAATTTATAATAGCGTTTTTTTTGTTGATTACATTTGAGAATGTTATTCTAAGATAATTTATTCAAGAATCCGACAAACTTTCCACCCGGAAGTAATTATGTCGATTTCAATGAAGCATGCATTGTCTTTTTTTATACGATTTATCTTGAATATTATAGAGCAAATGTAAATGAAACAAAATAAAGACAAAAATATTTATTAATATTTTTTCTGACTTTTCAGAAGTTAGTTAACTTATCATTTTTTTGATGTCTGAAATTTTGCCGGATTTTGTCGCTGGGTAACTATTTAATTGATAATATATCCGTTACACATAAAAAATAAGCTATTATAAATTATTTCCAAAATTGACATTTTTTCCATACGAGTTGTCAGTTCATTTACTTTACTTACTTGGACTACCATATACAATTACATAATTAGATAGAATATATCTACGTTGGTAGTCTAAATTACGTAATTCTTTATGCCTATCTCGATTTTGAACAATTTTATTTTATCATAGTCTTCTAGAACTATTGACATATCAAGCTTGTTAGAAATTGACATTACTTTGCAGTATTTGAATATACTGGACTCGTCCTTAAGTTTATTTTTCATGTATGTAGGTACAATAGTTTTGAGTATGCTCAATTGTGGCTTGTAGATGCAGCCCATGTTGGTTTTATATGTACGACCATAGCTACTCAAGCCATAGCTTATTATTATTAGCAGAGGGCCTACCGCCAAAGGCATTCGAAGTTTTCCCTCTCTGTCAGACTTGCGAGTTCGTATGTAAGTGCGACAGAGAGGGAAAACTTCGAATACCGTTGACGGTAGGCCCTCAGGGCATTACCATTTTAAGATATTGCATTTTATCTTACTCATTCCTTTAACGTCTAGATTTTTTTTATTAAAATAAATTGTTTGTGATAGACAGACCGATACGAAGTGACCGCATACGTGTTCAGTTGGACCAATTTTGGCATAATATAAATGTCACAAGTTTGTTATACATAAAATAAGCGCAGTCACCAACATCAATCTATCTGCGACAACATAACGCGCAAAAATATCTGAAACGACTCTATTTCTAGGCCCGTTAGGACATGTCAGATAATTTTGCCCGCTTTGTTATGGCAGATAACTATGCTGGTGACTGTACGGACCGATTTAATTCGAAAATTGACGTAGAATAATTGATCACAAACAAACTTTGACTTGAAATAATCCATTGATTCAGCTATCTATGCGACCGAGTCAAACGAAGTAGAACTAATATATTTCGTGTTTGCCAAATGGCTGTAGCAACTCGAAACAGTTCCCAAACTCCACTAATCTCAAAACTCCAAAGCAAAACGAGCGTCACATATGCACAGCAAAACGAACTTTCTAGACCGTTTCGCATAACTAACTGCAGCATAAAGTCGCAATAAATGTTCGACCACGGGACATGATTTACACAACGCTTCGAGATAGCTTGTTCTAGTTATCTGACAGGTTTTTGGGTAACGAATTACTGGTATAGTTCAATTTGCAAAGCAGTTTGGAAACCTGCCGACCATCGCAACATTCGCATTTCAGCCACATGCAGTTGTTGTGTGTGCTGTTTTCTAAGCGGCCAACATTCCGCAGCATCGCAGCATATATCTTCGCAGGCTGTACTGCGGTCTTGTATACTTTGCCTTTGATGCGAACAGGCATTCTTGCATCGCAAAGCACTCCGGATAAGCTTCTCCATTTTAGTCACCCCGTATTTATCCGATGAGTGACGTCGATATCGATATCTCCATTGTTAGAGCCCCCCCCCCCCCCCCCCCCCCCCCTAGAACCCCCACTAGAAGCCTAATGTTTCCCAGTTTGTTCGCGACTCGAGTCACCAAGCGTTAGAGTTGTAGCGCTTACTTATTCCGCGGTCGCCCGCCTTGCCGTTCAGTTGCGACCAAGTTAACTGCGCGGAGCGTGCATGTCTCTCATAAAAAAAAGCAAAATAATAGGATTTTCGTGGCTAATTATGGGATTTTGTAGTGTGAGGTGGTGCGGAAAGTCGTGAAAGTTCTAATTACAAAAAAGATGGAATTACATTCCACAGTTGAGTCAAATTCAATATTTCATTAAAAATATTTATAGCCAGCGGAGGCCATTGTATACTGGCCGCTGCGAATACTTCGGTACAGACACACTATGTCTGTCACTTATCATCACTTTGGAAATGCAATGCAATGTGCTATTCCTTTCTTACGAAAACACGTCACTAGTGATGTCCCGATGATGCTATGGTCAGTCACCAAACCACGTGCTTTCTTTCGTACCGATTTGAAGAAATCTAAAGAAATAAAGATTTCTCGTTTATTTTGGTTTGAGTAGTTATTCTGACAATCTTAGTTTTATTTAGTAATTCGTTTTTTAAAGTAGATAGCATTCATATAGAAGAAGTATTAGTATTACGTGGTAGTACTAGTAGTAGTAGTAGTTTGAAGATTATGTTGTGAACTTTTTAGAATGCTCTTGGTGAACAGATGCGTCTAGGTTACAGGATGGGCCTGATGATGAACTTCGAGAAAGTGCGAGGGAACTCGGAGTTGGTTTGAGATAGATATAGGTTGTGCTGGCTTTTTAGAATCCTCTTGGTGAGCAGTTGGGTCCAGTGCCACAAGATGGGTCTGATGATGAACTTCGAGAAAGTGCGAGGGAACTCGGAGTTGGTTTGAGATAGATATAGGTTGTGCTGGCTTTTTAGAATCCTCTTGGTGAGCAGTTGGTCCAATGCCACAAGATGGGCCTGATGATGAACTTCGAGAAAGTGCGAGGGAACTCGGAGTTGGTTTGAGATAGATATAGGTTGTGCTGGCTTTTTAGAATCCTCTTGGTGAGCAGTTGGGTCCAGTGCCACAAGATGGGCCTGATGATGAACTTCGAGAAAGTGCGAGGGAACACGGAGTTGGTTTGAGATAGATATAGGTTGTGCTGGCTTTTTAGAATCCTCTTGGTGAGCAGTTGGTCCAATGCCACAAGATGGGCCTGATGATGAACTTCGAGAAAGTGCGAGGGAACTCGGAGTTGGTTTGAGATAGATATAGGTTGTGCAGGCTTTTTAGAATCCTCTTGGTGAGCAGTTGGTCCAATGCCACAACATGGGCCTGATGATGAACTTCGAGAAAGTGCGAGGGAACTCGGAGTTGGTTTGATATAGATATAGGTTGTGCAGGCTTTTTAGAATCCTTTGGTGAGCAGTTGGGTCCAGTGCTACAAGTTGGGCCTGATGATAAACTTCGAGAACGTGCGAGGGAACTTGGAGTTGGTTTAAGATAGATATATGTTGTGTGGGCTTTTTACAATCCTCTTTGTGAGCAATTGGGTCTAGTGTCATAAGATGGGCCTGATAATATGACCCTGATGGACCCTGATGAACTGTACCATGCCATACGAATAAATAAATAGAACTTTAAGCGTTTTGGAAAAATTCACCCCTAAGGGGGTTAAAAAGGGGTGAAAAGTTTGCATATGGGAAACTTTTTTTTTAGCTAGTCGACATTAAAAAAGATTACTTATTAAAATACAAATAAAGTACTTTCAGCGTTTTGGAAAATTCTTCCCATAAGGGGATCAAGAGGGGGGGTGCAAGGGTTGTATCATCATCATCATCATCATATCAGCCGAAAGACGTCCACTGCTGGACATAGGCCTCTCCCAAAGAGTGCCACAATGACCGGTCCGGTGAAGGGGAAACTTATTTTTTTAGCTAGAGGTTTGAAACTTTGTAGAAAGATTACTTATTAATATACAAAGTTATATACATAAGTTCAGCTTTTTTAAAAATTCTACCTCTAAAGGGAGAAATAAGGGTGCAAAGTTTATACAATAGGGGAAACTTTATTTTTTGAGGTAGAGATTTAAAACTTTGTAGAAAGATTACTGATTAGAATACAAAAAAAGTACTTCCAGCGTTTTAGAATATTCCACCCCTGAAGGGGGTTAAAAAGCGGTGCAGGGTTTCTATGGGAAACACTTTTTTTTTGAGCTAGAGATTTGAAACTGTTGAAAGATTACTTATTAGAATACAAAAAAGTACTTTCAGCGTTTTTTTTTAAATCCATCCCTAAGGGGGTTATAAAGGGGTGCAACCTTTATATGAGAAACACTTTTTTTAGCTAGATACATGAAGCGTTTTAGAAAGATTACTTATTAAAATATAAAAAAGTACTTCCAGCATTGTAGAAAATTCTATCCCTAAGGGGGTTAAGAAGGGGTGCAAGGATTGGATGAGAAACACTCTTTTTTGAGCTGGAGACTTAAAACGTTTTATAAAGATTTCTTATTAGAATAAAAAACGTTCTTTCAGCGTTTTAAGCGGGATTAAAACGGGATTCAAGGTTTAAATGCTGTTTAAAGAATGGTTGCTAATAATGGTTTGATTTAGATATATTATTATGCAATACATATAGATATATTATGATGTAAGAGTTGGATGTCCCAGAAGAAACATCAGAGTGAAGCTAGCTAAATGAACAGATTTAACTATTGCATAAAGTACCTTTCAGACTAATATCTAGAAAAAAAATATCACGTAACGTGCGTCACGTTCTAATTTCAAAATCACTTTGCATCCTAGCGTATAAAATGAAAGTTCGCGCGCAGATTTTGAGAGATATTAAGTAAGCCTTTCCGAGCTGGTGAGGTGAAAAAAGGTTTTGTTATGAAGCAATGGCCGAAACCCCTTTATAGGTAAAGTTCACACTGTACTCGTTCCACCTTAACTCACATTTCGATCAGGCTTTGTTGTTGTTTGTACATACTATAACAATGTGAATGATTCCATGTGCATGATTCAATGTTACAGGTACGGTACCTAGGTACTTTTTTCTGATATGCAAGATGAATTCGAACGTGCGAAACAAATAATTGACAAAATTTCATATTTTCATGTGGGCCATTTTATAATTAAGTTTAGCAGAAAATGTTTATTTAAGGGGCACGTGTTATTTCATTTCTCCCTAAATTGTAATTTTCATTCGGAAATATCAAATTGAAAATTATCGTATTCCAGAAGGTCGTAAGTAAATGATGACGTTAATACTACTCTGTATGGCAGTTTGCACACCTTTCATATGACAGACTTTCAAAAAAATCTGAAAGTTAATTTATTAAATTACGTTCAGGTAACATAATTACCGAAATGGTTTTCGATTTAGGCATCATTACATATTTTGTTTCTTTTTCAATTGTATATCTTATTTACTCCCCTTTTACCAGGTTTATATTTATTTCACGGTCGCTATTCACTTTACCAGATGAAAACGTTTGTAACCGGAAAAATGACATCGTATATTACACATTGGAAAGTAGTTAACACCAGTTCCGAAGTACGGGAAGCCAATGAACCTATTCTGATGAAACTTTAACGGCTTTCAACAATGGCGGAAGTTGAGAAGTTAAGACGATCGCCTTAGGGATAATTCATTGTCTCTGCTCAGTGCCCAACCAGATCAGATTTTGAAATTATTCTGTAAAATAAGTCGGAACTTGAACGTACCTCCGCGACGAAAAGTTTTGACTAAGGTTTTTCCCCCGGCAGCAGTATATCCAATGAGAATCCAACAATCCATAAATATAGCCAAGTCGATGTACAAGTATAAGTAAATAATAGATTGAAAATAGTAGATAATACATACTGTCATCGCGAATTGTCAATATTTTTCCTAAATCTCGTAATATTTGTTATTTTGAAAATACCTGCTCAACAACAAGGAAAATCTTGCTAAATGATTGCGGAACACGTGCACAAATATCAAATTTCTTGATGACAAAATAGGATATCCACAAGTAATCAATAGCCACTATACAGTCTCTTTCGAGGATACGATACAAGACTTGTGTACGGAACTATAATTATTCAGTGAGGGAACACTCACATGGAAACCTAATTATCTACTTTAACCGATACTTCGTGTACGCGGGCCACGAGTGCAATGCGTCCGGCTGGAAAAATATCGAAAAAAAAATTGCGCCCCCCCCGACCCCCGACCCCCGACACGACGGAGCCCTGACGGCGCCATCAAACTGAAAGATCTTTTTGTTTGTTGATAATTTGTGTCCACCCTCCTAGCGTTATTCCCAGCAATGCCCCTCGCCGGGGTCCGCTTTGACAACTAATCCCAAGATTAGGCAATAGTTTTACGAAAGTGACCGCCATCTGACCTCCAGAGGGAAAACTAGACCTTATTGGAATTAGACTGGTTTCCTCCCGAGGTTTTCCATCACCTAAAAGCTAACGGTAAATATTCCGTACATAAGTTCCGAAAAACTCATTGGTACGAGCCGGGATTCGACCCCACGACCGCCGCTTGACAGCCGCATGCCTGAACCACTGGGCTACCGTAGCTTTTGTTGATAATTTAAGTAAACATTTATAATTATTCAGTGTGCCAATATTATGATTACTAATGCGCATGCCGACAGCCAGCGGAGCAGCTGTAACCTTGTCCATTGTCCGGCCCCAAAACTTTTAAAAGGACGCCGAGGCCTGTACATTCATCTAGACAAGTGTCATCCCATAAAAAACATTCCATGTAAAAAAGAGGCCAAGTCTCGAAACTCTTCCACCGCAAAAAGTTGTGAGATATTTGGTAGTACCAAGTCTTAGGCATTCTTATTATTCTTTATTTGCTAGCTAAATAAAATTCTGCAACTTGGAAATCACACAACTTTACTGCATTTATGGATTTTTGCATACCTAAAACTATGTAGTAACTATTGTGTGATTGCCAAGTCTCAAAATTAGTTTCGAGACTTGGCCTCTTTTTTACATGGAATGTTTTTTATGGGATCTCACTTCTTTTTGTAGGTTATTGTGTCAATATCCCATTCTTGATTTTTTATCCCATTTACTGCAAATATAACTGTAATCAAATATGTTTATATGGGATTATTTATGCACTCGGTGTATCTAGAAAACTGGACTTAAATTGCAATTTTTTTTAACGTCCCCTTGATTTATACACTAAACACTAATTGTATTCTAAATTTGAAGCTTCTATGTCTGCAAGAAGTGCCTTAGACTTTTGATGATCAGTGAGTCAGTCAGTGAGTGACAAAATTAAGACTGCGCCGAGCATAATCGGCAAAAACGGCAGTCACCGTTCCGACGGTGGAGGTCACAATTCTTTACAATAAAATATAAATTATATGTGATTATAATCACAAAGAGTGAGTGTCTACACGTTCTTCTCATTTTTTGTGCAACTTTACGGAATTGTATTTATTAAACTGTAGATGATTTGACAATATTTATAGTATATTATTGTATATCATTTTTTTTATTCAATTTTACCTAAACGCCGACGCGTTTAGGTAAAATTGAATAAAAAAATGATACTTTAGTTTCATAATCCTACTCAAACGAATCTCCAGTGTATTAACTACAAAAAATTGCAATCCTAACATTTCAAAGTGCTTTGGTTATTTACGTATGATTTTTAAAAACGCCCTTCAAATGCGCCATATAAAATGACTATGGAACGCGAGCAACGCATGACATATTCAGTCACCTCAGAGAGCTCAGAAAGAGAGCATGTCTCAATGCGGTGCTGTGACACTTAAAAATACTTCGATGTCAATTGTGTATGAATACAGCAGTAATACGCAGCAAAACAGGGTAAGTATTATTTTTGATATTATAAGATTTATAAGCTTCTAAGCAGGTCGATCACGTAATGCATTGTACGCGCGTCAGTTTAGATCTAAATGACAATTTTTATATGGAAAAATGAGAGTTGGATCTACCTGACGCGCGTTCGAAACTTTACGTGGTTGCCCCTCAGGAGCAACGAGAACTGATGGCGAGGGTCTCATGATGGAGCCGGAAGATGGCTGGTGGAACTCTATGATGGAAGGGGCTAAGATAGTCGAGTTTGGGCTCGTTTGCTTTGTTATCGTCAGTACTTACCAATAAACATGATGGCGAGGGTCTCATGACGGAGCCGGAAGATGGCTGGTGGAACTCTATGATGGAAGGGGCTAAGATAGTCGAGTTTGGGCTCGTTTGCTTTGTTATCGTCAGTACTTACCATTAAACATTATGGCGAGGGTCTCATGACGAAGCCGGAAGATGGCTGGTGGAACTAATATATTTGATAATTAAACCACATATTTATAAAAATATAACAGAGTTTATTCTGCACAAAGGATTAAAAAGATACGACATTGACAAGCGCGACAAAAACAGTTAAGAGACAATACGGAGTTGGCTAGGATTAAAACAAGGTTTATATCGGCTACAAAATGAAACCTCCAACACGCCCTCTTAATCTTGGACGACTTCCAGCATATCTTGAACAAATGACTGGTGCTTACAAGTAGGCAGTGCCTTCGTGAGCACATCAGAAGTCATCTGCTCTGTAGGCATATATGACAACTTAATGACTTCATTGTCAACAGCCTCACGAATATAGTGATACCTAATGTCTACGTGCTTAGACCGTTTATGAAAGACCGGATTAGTGGCAAGCTTCGCCGCAGACTGATTGTCACTATACAGGGTTACAGTGTTACTCTGACCTGTCAATTCAGAAAGAACCGCACGGATGTATACCGCCTCTTTGGCCGCTTCAGACAAAGCTATATACTCCGCCTCGGTAGACGAAAGTGCGATACAAGATTGTTTATAACAACCCCAGGAAATTACATTCCTACCTAGTTTATAAATATATCCCGTGTATGATTTACGATCGGCTCCGTTAGCCCAATCAGCATCGGTAAAACCATAAACACGTAACTTATCATGCTCAACATTTTTCCTGTACACTAGACCCAAATTCATTGTGCTTTTCAAATAACGCAACACACGTTTGGCCGCAGCAAAATGTTCCGCTGTGTAGCGGGTATTATACTGACTAAGAAAACTTACAGCAAATGAAATGTCAGGTCGAGATGTCACAGACAAGTACATTAAGGATCCTATCAATTCCTGATATGGTAATCTACTATCGTGGTTAGTGCTATTATCAGAAAACTTCAGACCTACGTCTAAGGGCGTCTTTACGCCTTTACAGTCGCTCATACCGAAACGTTCAAGCAACTTTTCAATGTAGTTTTTCTGACTCAACTTCAAATCACTACTAGTGCGATCTACTTTAATGCCTAGCATTTGTTTAACCTCACCTAAATCCTTAATGGTAAAGTGAGACTTCAGTGACGTTTTCAGCTTTTTAGCAAGCTCGTCACAATCGTAAAAAACGAAAAAATCATCTACATATAGTGCGATAATAATGGTCCGCTTACCCACTCGACGACTGAAGATGCAGCTCTCATGCTTACTCTGCGTGAACTTCTCTTTGAGTAAAACTTGCTTTACCTTATCGTACCAGGCACGAGACGCCTGCTTTAAACCGTACACGGCTTTCTTGAGTCTGTAGACTTTATGCTCATCGCCTTGTTTTATGAATCCTTCTGGCTGTGACATATAAATCTCCTCGCTCAAGTTACCATTCAAGAAGGCAGTTTTCACATCAAGGTGATCAATTTTCAGATCTAGCTCCACCGCAAGAGACAGCAACATTCTCAACGAACTATGCCGAACAACTGGAGAGTACGTATCCATGTAGTCAATTCCGAACTATTGGGTAAACCCCTTCGCAACTAATCGCGCTCTATAACACGCTATCTTTCCATTCGCGTCGCGTTTAATTTTAAACAGCCACCGATTCTTGACAATGTTCTTATCCGCCGGTCTGTCAACAAGCTCCCAAGCTTCATGCTTGTTGAATGAGTCAATCTCGTCTTGCATAGCTTGCTGCCAAAGCTTGCTATCGCCCGATTGCAAAGCCTCCTTGACAGTTGCCGGCTCATTCAACTCTATCTCGAGTGCAGACATTGTTCTCGGTAATCTCGGCCGTAAATGAAAAGCAGGTCCATCAACATGCGACTCCCGTGGTATACCGCCTGTATCAGTAGATGAGCTCTGTACCTGCTCGTTCGCCTCGAACCAAACTTCAGGCGCTACCGGCCTCTCCGCCGCAACCTGAATCTCTACTTTCTGTGGGAACGGTAGCTCCGCTTTCTCCGCCTCAAGCTCAACCTCAGGCGCATCTTCCGCGTGACTCTCGTCATCGATGACACCGTCGTCGCTTGTCGGAAAGAATATCTCCACGGACCGCTTGCTCTTGACACCTGGAAAGATTGTTTCATTGAAAACAACGTCACGACTACGAAAAACTTCATTTTTCGCCAAATCGTAGAGCCTATACCCATTGCTCTCATATCCAAGAAATATACAACGCTTGCTCTTTGGTTCAAGCTTATTCCGCTTCACCTTATCAATGTGAGCATAAGCTTCGCAGCCAAACACTCGTAAGTGTTTCAAGCTCACCTTTTTACCGGTCCAGGCCTCCTCAGGAGTTTTCCCCGAGAGCCTTTTCGAAGGTGACACATTTACCAAATGAGCTGCAGTGTTGGCAGCTTCTGCCCAAAATTTGTGGTCTATATTTGAAGTGTATAACAGGCACCTTACTTTTTCCAGTAGCGTCCTGTTCAGCCGCTCCGCGCAGGCATTCTGTTGCGGACTGTACGGCACAGTTACCTGGTGGACAATTCCCTTACTCTTCAAAAAGCCTTCAAGGTCCCTATTTACATACTCCGTCCCGTTATCCGACTTCAAAACCTTGACTTTTTCACCAGTTTGTGTTTCCACTAGCTTAATAAAGTTTTTAGTGTATTCACTCACCTCGCTTTTACGCTTCAGGAAGTACACGAACACCTTCCTCGAATGATCATCCAAGAACGTCAGGATGTACCTCTTGCCTCCAAGCGAATTCACCGGCAACGGACCACACAAATCGGTATGGATCAAATGCAACCGTTTTGTAGCCACAGACTTCTCAGGATTGCTAGGAAAAGGAAAATGGGCTTGCTTTCCTTTCAAACAAACCTCACAAGCAACGTTTTTACAAGGGTCCTCCTGAAAACTAATGTCATTAGCAAGTCCCTGCCTCAAAAGCTTCATATTATGGCCGCTCAAGTGACCAAGTCTTTGATGCCAAGTTGCAGTGCTAATAGTTAGATTCGCCCTTAGACTGCAGGTCTGAAGTTTATATGCACCTCCCACGTCATTTGCCTTAATCAAAACATCGCTCAAATTTGAAATTGTACAACCCTTAGTATCAAAATTTACAGTACAGCCGTTCTTAATCAATTGGGAAACAGATATAAGATTCACAGACAGCTTAGGTATAAACAACACGTCAGTCAACGTCGCGTCATCCGACAACATAACGTTACCTATACCTGTACATTGCAGTTTCTCTCCACTAGCAATGGTAACGAAACCACCACGCGATTTAAAGTCTATCAGCAAATCGCGCCTGCCAGTCATGCAATTTGTTGCACCTGAGTCTATGTACCACGAAGATTCCGAACCCGCACTAGTACTGAATGCTGTCAATACCAAGTTTCCTGAAGAACTCTTCTCGTTCCGACAGTCTTTCTTCAGATGTCCTTTCTGTCTGCATTTCCAGCACCACGGTTCTCTCTTTCGATCAAAACTATCCTTCGTTTTTGATTCTCCCTTGTGCTGCTGTGCTTTTCTCGTCCAGGAGTCACTCGTAGTAGCGCCTTTTCTGGTAGAATATAAGCACTCACTCTAATCTCCACGAGTAGTCCAACGTTGATCCTGTAGCAGTTTGGATTTGACTAGATCAGATGTGATGGCAGCTCCCGAATGCTCTAGTGCCATGATCATGGGCTCAAACTCTGTCGGTAAACCTTTGAGCATCAGCGCACCAAGAAACTCGTCGTCAACAGGCTTGTTCATATTCGCCAATTGCTGTGCTAATGACAAAACTTCATTGACGTAAGCTTCCATGTTCGCGAAGTTTTCAAATTTGACAGCGCATAAGTTCTGGAGCGTTCTCACTCTTGAACCAAGTCCCTTGTCATCATAAGCACGTTCCAGTGCATTCCAGGCTTCTTTTGCCGTCTCCGCCGACATTAAATGAGAAAAACATGACTTTTCGACGCCCAAGCAAATTTTAGATTTAGCTTATTTATCACGTCGATTTCTCACCTCGGACGTTGTTTTATCATCCGCACCGTAACCACTGGTACAGATCCATAAATTGTCGTGAATCAATGCATTTTTCATAACAAATTTCCATTCGACGTAATTTTTCATGTGAAAAACTATGGAACCATAACCTAATATATTTGATAATTAAACCACATATTTATAAAAATATAACAGAGTTTATTCTGCACAAAGGATTAAAAAGATACGACATTGACAAGCGCGACAAAAACAGTTAAGAGACAATACGGAGTTGGCCAGGATTAAAACAAGGTTTATATCGGCTACAAAATGAAACCTCCAACAGGAACTCTATTATGGAAGGGGCTAAGATAGTCGAGTTTGGGCTCGTTTGCTTTGTTATCGTCAGTACTTACCATTAAACATGATGGCGAGGGTCTCATGACGACGCCGGAAGATGGCTGGTGGAACTCTATGATGGAAGGGGCTAAGATAGTCGAGTTTGGGCTCGTTTGCTTTGTTATCGTCAGTACTTACCATTAAACATGATGGCGAGGGTCTCATGACGACGCCGGAAGATGGCTGGTGGAACTCTATGATGGAAGGGGCTAAGATAGTTGAGTTTGGGCTCGTTTGCTTTGTTATCGTCAGTACTTACCATTAAACATGATGGCGAGGGTCTCATGACGAAGCCGGAAGATGGCTGGTGGGACTCTATGATGGAAGGGCCTAAGATAGTCGAGTTTGGGCTCTTTTGCTTTGTTATCTTGAGTACTTACCATTAAACATGATGGTGAGGGTCTCTTGACGAAGCCGGAAGATGGCTAGTAGAACTATAAGATGGAAGGGGCTAAGATAGTCGATTTCAAACTCAAGCTCGTTAGCTTATTCCTGTATAGTCAGTTATTAAATCAAAAAAATATTAGACACGTATTTCTTATTTTTTCAATTAAAAAAAAAAAATGAAGATATAGCCCGTTAAAGTTCCGCGTGACGTCACGCCGTGCCACACCTTTTACCACAACTGACGTCACGAGTCCGCACTTCTGAACTTTGACGTGCTTTTTCTGTCATTTTTTTTTCCTTGACAAAAGAAAACATACGTGTCCAACATTTAGTGATAATGTAACCGAAGGGATAATTACAATAATATTTTTTTACTCAGGAAACATTTAACCTATTGATGGTGCACCAACTATTTATTGTTTTAGTTAAGGGGTTAAGTACCCGAGGTTTTCATCGATTTTTGCCGAGTTATAATCGTATCTCCTACTTTTGCACTACAGATAAAATTATAAGTCAAACGGCTATCGGTTTTAAACATTGTCTAAAACAATTATTTCGTGAAATATTACTACTACACTACACTATTGACGTGAAAGATCTAACATAATACGAAATCTACAAATGGCTTCTTCTATGACGTCTCTGAAAACGTTTTCAACGGTTTTCAATTTAAACTAATTAACACAAAAGTTATGGCCAGAAAACCAGTTTTTTGGCCTATAATTGTTCAACTTTGATGCCAAATATCTCGAAGACAATGAACTTTGAAGTAAATATGGGATACTATATTGCTTAAAGCCGTTGTTCTTAATATAATAAGCTACAAAAGACATTAGAAAACTAAGGGATTCAGATCGAAGGTCATTGGCGTATGGGAGCCCCTTAAAATGGGAAGACGCAAGGAAAGATATAAACACGTAAAAATGGCCCTAAGTATTTCAACAAACGGCTTCTTGCTTCTATTGCACGAACAGTGAGACAAAATGAATTAGGAATTTCCAATGTAATAAAAGTATATTTTTTAAAATAATAATTTTGGCATTATACAAAATGTAACAAAAATGGGGTATGAACCGATCAAGGGCTTAACAGGTACCGTGTTCTGATAGAAAAAAACAAAAAAAAAATTTTACGCGTTTTTTGTCGCCCCAGTCGGCCAACGCTCCATACTAAGGTAAAAAAAAATCGCGTCAGAATTTTTTTTTCTTTTTTTCTTATCATTTTTGGTACACCCTGTATTAAGCAGATAAGTAGATATTTGGCAGATAATAAGAAATTTCTTATTTTCAATGTACTTATTACTAATTATGTTTTTAGACATCATCGAATAATCCTATTGGAGTATTGGGAACAAAAAATGAGAATGGAAAAAGTGCAGCGTCCAATGTTACGGCACGCAATGAATCCGTGGTAAGGTTTTGTTTTCAAATAATAAAGAGATTACAATATATTTAACACTAAAGAAACTAGCTAATATCAACATTATCAACATTACTATGTATTGCACTGTTTTTAGGAATCGTCATGTGAGGCAAAGGTCCAGAACGAACATTCCGTGTCAACTCTACAGTAAGTTTCGTTGATTAAAATTTTTAAAGTTGATTTTTCAATCTGTAGTCGAGTTTGCATTTGCAACTTATAAAAAAAAATCGGAGACATACGGACGGATAGACAGACAGACGGACATGACGAATCCATGGCCAAAATGGCAAAAATGGAAACTTACGATTTTAAATGCTCTACTTAAATTTATATGTAGCACTTGATTCGCAAATTCATACTTTTTAATCTTATTACAACAATCTTTTGAAACGGACTCAATGGCCGAAATCGACAATATTTTCACTCATTGATATTTTTGGTTTTTTGGAGAAACAAGAGCTAGCTTTTCATGGACTTGGCTAGATTGGCTATTTTTATGTTTACCCTGTCTAAAAACTCTGTGCACGCCACTGCTGATTGCTAATTCAATTCCAACACTAGTCCACCGGTAACACTGCGTTATTATTACTTTGCTTATTTTTTTCTTTTCCTTAGTTAACGGACAAATTTCAATAAAAATAATAATTGCGTTTTGTATTTTATTCCTTATGCCATCCACAGTTTTATACGCGGAGTTGAGATTTATTATTAGAGAATAATGAGTTACTAACTTTAAGCTTGTGACCGACCGCACCGATCGAGCGAGCCGGCGGTAGTGTGCGTGATGACGCACACACAGGTGCAAATGCCAAATCGGTGCCCGCGTCAAAAGCTCGGCGCAGTCTTAAGAAACTGTAACTAGTTATAAAACTTAAACCGCTGGTTCAAATTAAATGAAATTTTAAATATATTGTGTTTATACAATGCG
This sequence comes from Epinotia bilunana, assembly GCA_947049275.1. NCBI lineage: Eukaryota > Metazoa > Arthropoda > Insecta > Lepidoptera > Tortricidae > Epinotia > Epinotia bilunana. Next base: position 9,088,256 of record OX346256.1, read on the forward strand.
TGCTTGGTTAATGGAAATGCAGGCTTCTAGTTTTATCCACAACGAAGTTATAGGGGGGTCGAAAATGGCCTGAACTGCTTCCAGAAAAGGATGGTACGGCCGTGCCGCTGTTTTGCTCGACTAAGCGGGGGCACTACCGTGCCCCCAGATTAAATTTAAATTAGCAGGTGTGTCCCACTACGCTGGATTTTTGCAATGATAATCGATTTTTTTATGTACCAATAGTAGAAGGGGGCATCTCTAATACAGCTGAGACCAGCTGAGGGTTCTTCATCAGATACTTCAGACCTTCGATTTTTGACATCAAATGAAGTGGCCCACCAAGTTGAATATTTTTTGTAAAGGCGGTATAGATATCTCTAATAGTAAGGTTGGGCTCTTGTGTTTTCTAATCAGGGTTACCAGGTACTCCAGATCTTCGATTATCCTAGTTTTTATAGTTTTCCCTTTATGTGGCCATTAAACTCTAACTCTGTACCAAATTTCAGCTCTCTGAATTTATGGGAAGTACTAGTTCTATTTTGATGATCATGAGTGAGTGAATGAATGAGTGAGTGAGTGAGTGTCATAAATGCGAAACTTTGCTTTCGCTTAACTTCGGAACTAAATGACCTACAGACTTGAAATTTTGGATTTTAAGTATGTGATTATAGCTTACTGGATGATGTCAATTTATGCGTTCTGGTCTTATCACGAGGTTCTCAAATAAGGGCCTGAAAATGCGGCGAAATGGTTCCAGTAAAGGATGGTACGGCAGTGTTTGCTTCGCGCTCGACTTGGCGGGGGCACTGCCGTGCCCCCAGATACGCTCACATCTAGCCAAAACATCCCTGGTTCTCACACCTCATATGCAGTCCTGACTGCTTATGAGGTGCCATACAGCATCCATTCATACAGATCTATCAGGCAAACGAAGCGCTCTAAAAATTTTCTAAACCAATTAGTAAACGCACCCCAAGAGGCGAGAGGATCTCCGTTGCAACCCATCTTACACAGGCAATAGATAACTACTGCATTACTGATAATCTATCACAAGCTGGGAATACCTTTTTTCTTTCGCTTATAACATCCTCCATGTCGATAAAACCGACACTAATAAATTGTTAACATCAAAAAACAAAATAAATTGCCTTCGGCCCTGCAACATTTACATATGCAACCCAATATATCTTCTCAAACCTAGTAAAATCCATAAAATTGTAGAATCCAAAATCAACGATGGGGACCTCAAAGGTGCTGCTCAACTTCTTTTTTCCAGCGACACGTCAGCCGCGGACACCCCGGAAACTTTGATTGCTTTACAAAGCAAACACCCACCGGTGTCCTCTGTACCTGGTCTTCCGGAATCACCCAGATCGGCTTTACCTTACATGCAATGCTCGGAAGATGCAGTCCAGTTGGCCATTGCTTCTTTTAAAAATGGCTTCGTAGGCGGCCTTGATGGTTTGACACCCCAACATTTAAAAGATCTGACCACAGGCATGCCTGGAAGCCAGAACGATAGTCTGGTGTCAAGCATTTCCCGTCTGGCCAATCTAATGCTTGCGGGCAAAGTAAATTCTTCTATCGTATCCACTCCTTACGGTGCTCATCTATGTGCAAAAAAAAAAGATGGCGGAAATTGACCCATAGCCGTGGGCTCTACATTTCGCCGTCTATTCTCAAAAAATTGTTGTACAGTCAAGGGTAAAAATATGGGTGCATACAACTTACTCATAAATATGTCCCATAGCTCTTATGTCTGCGGATTAAGGTTTTGGTACTTATTTATTAGAGGATGTTATCGATACTGTTTTTGCATTTGACTGTTAATATATGATCTCGGACTTGGAAACTAAATTTCTACCAACTCAACTCGGATTCGGCAGTAAAAGTAATGTGAAGCAGCCGTCCACGCATGCCGAATGTTCCTGCATAGCCCGGAAGGTCAGGTACTGCTGGACGTGAAAAATGCCTTAATAGAAGATATAAGTGCACTGGTGACAAAAATCCAAAACAGTAGCCCTGGAATATATTCTCACATCTACCAATGTTATGGCGCTTCCACAAACTTAGTCTACAGAAAAAACAACATCTTGTCTTCTGTCGGCTGTTAACAGGGTGACCCTCTGGGGCCGGCTTTCTTTAGCCTCGCTATCAATCCAATTATTTCCGCACTAAATTAACGTTTAGTACCATATTATAATTGAATATTACATAAATATCATATAACACAAATATAATAAATACAATATAATACCTGCTACTAAAAACTACGTAGTCTTAACCTCGAGAATTTTCAAGTAGATGCTTGCGGAACTTGCGCTTGAATGAAAATTTATTCTAAGCCTGTATGCTAAAGGGAGAGCATTCCATAGACGAGAAGCCTGCACAGTGAACGAACTGGACATGTAATGGGAGTGCTGATGAGGGACAGTCAGGACAAGTTTACGGGAGTTCCGGAGTTCACAGCCCGGTCTCGCAGTTATAAATGTAAATTTAGAATTACAAAAATGGGGGACAACATAGCTGGGTCATATAAGATAGAATAAAGGGTAATTAGAATTTTAAGATTTCTGCGCTCAATAATGTGAAGCCAATGAAGTTTTCTCCGATAAGCATACTTACGAAGACCGAAAATGAAACGTATGCAGTTGTTTAGGAGCCGATCCAGCCTATCCAGTAGCCTTTGTGTCACATTGGTGTCACAGCTAGCATCCCTACTGTTGGAATAGGTAAATATCCAAGACATATGGGCCAAATACATGTTTAAAATCTTTAAAATCGAGTTTATCTCAGGGGCTTGACCATAACATGAACCGCTTCGTAACTTTTTGTATTACAATTAAACGCAATATCCTCTCCTTCGGCAGTCGGGTAAAAAGGGTAGAATATTGAACCTTCAATATTTTAACGCATTTATTTTCAAACCAATCGACACTAACGTCAGCATTTCGAAATTTGCCTAAAAAAATAATGTTACAAGTCCGATGTATAGGATATAAAAATTGTTCATCACAGTTTTCTAAGATGTTTTGATGGTGTCAAAATGAAATCAAAATGTTAGATTATACTGAAATACCTATTTGATTTCTTTTGGGAGCAAATTATTAATTTATTTGTATGTAAGTACCTAAGTTTAAGTACTGCATGCCTTAGCAAGATATTATCCTATATCCATAACTTATCAAGATACTTGCAGTCCTTTTCTTTTTCTCGAGATAAAATATAAAAACAATAACTATATTCAGGAAAAGATAACTCATACTCCGAAAATACCGATTTCTTCATTAATTCTACGAATTATTATTATAGCAACCATTTTTTACCCGACAAAATGCAATATCCAGATAAAACCAATACTTAAGAAAAAATAAAACATTTTAGAATCGTTAGCATTGGAAAATGTAGTAAGTGCAATACGTTGCAGCCGGCGATGCAGCTTGCATCGCAATATACGTCTTAACTCAGCCAAATGGATTTCCAGCTACGACCTCTCATTTATAACGGCTAGACAATAAATCTGAACCTTATTGACGAAACGTGACCAAGAATTAGATATTAGGAAGTTTTATTACTTGCGCACTTAAGTTTTTTTTCGTTGTTACATTACTTTGTGCTTGGTTTCGCCCGGGGCCTCTGGCCTTCTGAAGTCGTTCTCTGCTGTTGCCACGGGGAAAAATAGAAGTGAACAAAAAATACGTAATGACGAAAATATAATTCGAATTGGTTCTGTAGAGTACTTGCTATATTTTGCGTGTTTTATAGCTGTAAGAACGTCATTAAATATTATTGTTTTGAATAAACTGGTTGACCCCGCGAACTTTGTATCGCCATATAAAATGTGTGATAAAATGAATTTCCTCAAACATGCTCAATGCTAAATGTATGCGTTAATATCACGAAATGAAGACATGAAGTTTCTTGTTTAAGCCTCCCTACATTTCTTCTTGGCCTTACTCTAAGAAGTAATGTATGAAAACATGACGGTATGTCATATTAAAGTTTGGTTAATCGTTTAGTTGATCCGTCTAGTTTGATTTAATTATAGTATAGTCGTTTTTAGCTAGGGCCCTACTGAAAATCAGCGCCACGGCTTGTCGTGGCAATATGCTGAGTGGGGCTCCTTTTAGCGTCGCTTGTTATTGCATTGATATGTTTTGTGTAATCGTTTATTGTGGCGTTAATAAAGAATTATCTTATCTTATCTTATCTTATCTTAAAACCCTTAGTAAAACCATTATTGTCCGCTACTCTAACTTTTTAGCTTACTAATATTAATCTGACAAAGGAAAAATTACATACTGCCCACCACCACTAGACTCTGTAAGCGTACTTGCGACATAATAAAAAAACAAAAACTATGGTAAGTACTATACTTATGTGCGGTTAAATAGGGTGTGTGCGGTTCAAATAGCATGTTTAAATAACAAAAAAGGCGTCAAACTACATATTATTTAATTGATTACCTTGTATTTATTTTAATTTTAATATTTCCTCACATCGTTTGAGAAAAGCACTATACAATACTCGGCCGGAACAGGGATTGCTGGACGAGTTTGGGGTAGACGGCCGAGTCGTACTTCACGGCCTCTGCAGTAATAATATTTTCTATTCATACATTTTTCTATGTTTTAATAGTTATTCTGTTATTCGAAGCGGAGACAAATCCAACATATCATAGAAATCGGTCCAGCCATTCTTGAGTTATAAATGGTATAACTAACCTGACTTTGTTATATATGTGACCGTCAGATTATCAACACCTTCAGTTTATAATCTTACTCGCGATCACGATATTATGAACTGTCAAAAAATTGTGAACTGTCACCGTCCACAATTTAACGCATTCTTTTTCGTTAGTTTATAATTTATCAGTGTCAAATCGTCAAATTGTGAACTGAGATCATATTGACATGATTCGGAACTGTATCCTGTGCGCTGACGGGGTAAAGGAATTATTCCACTGGCACCAGCTGCCACTTATGTCAGCACGTGATTGTTTTTTTTTAACTGAACCGTTTAATCCGTTTATTTTGTCATAGCTGGCAATGTCTACGGAGCCCGGAGGAGATTTTGCGTTCCGAATCATGCGAATTCGATCTCAGTTCACAATTTAACAATTTGGCATTGGCAGATTATAAATTAACGAAAACGAATGCGTTCAATTATGAACGGTTTTGACAGTTAACAATTTTTCTATACTTAATTCATAATATCCCAAGTTAGATAATAAACTGTTGGTGCTCGTAATCTGACGGTAACATATACATATACGATAACATAATAATAACTCACTGGAACTTTAGCACTTTCAGTTCAAAAACAATAATAATCGTCTATACTTAGTCTCCACTAGTACAAAGGGTACCTACCTATTTAACAAAATATGCCAAAATAAACTAAGCCTAGTACAAGAAAAATTAACTGAAGAAACTACACAACTCAGATTAAGTTGTATTTATTACTCTTATTTCTCCCTCTCTAACGACATTGACAGTCAAAATAGTACTGCCTTATGATGGAAATCACAGTATAAGTTCAACTAATTATATGCCCCTTTAAATCGAAATCTATCCTAAATCTAAGCTTCTACCCAGGAATATACAAATAAATCATCTCAGATGTTAGCAGTCACTCTATTATTCCATTCCAATACGACACATAGAATCTTCGCCTTTATACCAAAGAGAAAAGTCTTAGAATCCTGCAAGGGTTGAGTAAAGTCGCAAAATAAAGGTAAACGTCCTATAGAGACTTAATCTCTGCCATATATCTTCAGACACGTCCGGATACTGAAAGTGTATCGCGACATTATTGAAAGCTGAAGGTATTACGATGAAAAAATATACAGATCGGAAATGTGACCTCGTTTTTAGTTTGATATTGTGTAATGTGTATACATTTTATTTTTGGGCTTCATTTTGTGTATTTTCTACGTAATTTTAACGATTTGTAAATACTATTGAACTAGTGACTCTGTGAGATGTAGAACTCGCCAGCGTGTTTTTTTTACTAATTTTGAAAAAGTCACTCGGCAAAAAAAAACTATAATTAATGAACCTGCTCACAAATATTTAAGAAAATCTGCTGAGAAATGCTGTTGAGGAGAACAGCGGGAAAGCGAGACATCCGGACATAAAAAGTTAATTTGCAAATAACAAAAACCGGCTTCACTAGGTTGTTCGTGATGATATATAGCTTTTTTTCGCGGCCTGAGTATATAATATTATGACATTAAAAAAAACATAACATTAAAAATAATGACGTTTAAAAATCATTAAAAGTTGTAAATACGTACGATAAACAAAATGTTTACTTTGAGGACAAGACAATAAAATTCTTAACCAACATAAAGTACGGATACTCAACTTTCTTAAGAAATGCAAAATAAACGGCGAACGGGACTTAAATTTTGCCAAACTGCCACACATAATGCTCGGAGCTCGTAAACAAGAGATAAAACAGTCGTATTTAGGTAGACTTGGAAGCAGTTTACAAAATTCATGCGAGATGACAATGTCGCTTGCAAGCGCGATATACGAAAAGGTGACGGTACTTAATATTATGAATTTAGTACATAATAAAGATTGAGTATTCATTATACAAAATGTTTAATCAGATATGTAGTCACAAACTACAATAAGATAACTTACAGTTACGCATTAGACAGTTTTTTTAATGCCTTAGCAAGAGCACGGGAGTCTAATCAGCATCATTCATAAATTTCTTAAAATTAGTAGTTTACACGAAATAATGAATGATTGAATAGAACAGAAAATTTATTCTCAGTGATTCGCTCAACGGGACGCCTAAGAGCAGTCAAGGCACCCACGTTGCAAGGCACTTGCAGGGAAAAACCCATGTGTAGGTCCAACATATTATGAGCGACTTAGTCCAAGATTTAAAAACTGAAACAATGCGATTATTTTTAAGGTCGACTCAAAATCTTTTTATTGGACAATCCTTTAAATTTGCTAAAACAGTGTTATACGGTCTAAACAAGTACTATAACATTACCAATTATATTTATTATACTGAATTTTGTTCACATCTGAATTGTACCTAATAATTTTAATTTGTTTAATGTATTTTATTTCTAGATTATTGACGACCCGAAAGGTGATCTTATTTTTTTATATATATTATGTTGAAAAATAAATTATACTAAATCTATTCGGGTAACATATCATTACACATAACTACCTTAACATAATAAACCCTAATAACGAATACACCTAAATAATTGACTAATAAATGTGATGCCCTAAATTTGCCTTGGATTTTTCAGAATGTAACCAGAATGGGTACACGAGGGACGCTTTAGTTATTTTTGTTCATTTCATGATAAATAATAAAAAATCGCACTAGATTTTGTCAATAACGCGGGTACTAGAACTCATAATACATATTAATAACATGCTTACCATTTTTAGTAGATAATAATTAACATGTACTCTCCGAAGCATGTGGTTTTCTGATTAGTGGTTTATGTTATGAGTATAAAATAAGAATAGCTTTTAGTGAAAAAAATATGTGTAAAGTATTATAGGAATACATTAGTTTTTATGAGAACGAAGAACAAATTTCCTTTTTTTCATTGGTCGTCTGCTTTGTAGCCTACTCTTTAAGGGAAATTCAGTTATCAGCAAAACAGATTTCATATTATGTAATTATTTCGAAGACAGAAAATGTAAATTATAATCCGAAGCTGATTATGGAAATTCTTGTTCTAAAAGCCAACCACTGATTGCTCTAAACGATTTAAATACTAAGTTATATTCGAATATTCTTTCGGATCGAGGGATCGATCCTTTGCGGGTTTTTCTCCACTTTGATATATGAGATGTTAATGTTTAAGAATTTCTGTTGGTACCTTTAAGATGATTTCCCTTCATAATAAACTCAATTGCGCCTACATTCAACATGTTCAAAATATGACCGTATTTCGTATTTATTTTCATAACGGCACAAAAAATACGAATTTTCTCGCACATTTCGTGGAAATACCTACCTCCGTATATTTTCGTTTGATCAAGGACTCCATATTCAGAAATGGTCAGAACAGGAAATTAATTCCCTGACATGCTTCTGAGATTCAGGAATTATTTCTTCATTTGATTGATTCGTCGAGCACGAGTAAGAAGTTTGTTAGCTTTCTTACGCATTTGGTAAAATTTGATACTTTATTTGGTACCTAAACAATGTTTACTATTGAAAAATTGGAGTTTAAAATAATAAGATAAGTTGTATAGCCGAATAATATGACATTTGACTAATCAACTCCTCCTCTTATTTTTATGCAGGTTAGTGAGTAATAACTAGCCAAATATATTTTTAATGATTTCGGTAAATAATTTCACAAAAAGCAATATTTTTAAATAGAAAAATAGTGTTCCAAGTAGCACGAAACATATGTTTGAAATAAATTTGAGTGTTATTGTATGCTCTTAAACCTAAATTTCAGAATTAGCTACAGAACTTGGCACCTATTGAGATCTCAATTCTCTTGACGGCAAAGTCGATATTTTCACATAATTACATCAAAAATTAAATTAAGTATGTAAAAATGGGAGCCCAAATTTTTTTTTTCGTAATATTTTTCACATAATAACATTTTTGATCGATATAAAAAACCGGCATTTTATGGTAATATCCCAGTAACTGGATCAGCTCTATTTATGAAATTAAGGATGTTAGTTAATCTGACGTCTCTTTATAAAATAAACCAAATGTAATGTGTTTATGCAACATAAATAATAAGGGGTCCAAACCGAGTCCAAATGGTTCGTGTTAAAGATCACACTGCTGCTGCGTCGTCTGCTCTTTTTGTTTTCAGAATTACAAACAATGTTACCTACGTGTTATATTTTTATTATCCGTAATCGGTTTATTTTATAACATAATAATAAAGCACGAATCTTTGTTACAAAACAAATTAACTTGTCAATTTCATCCGAAGGAGAAGTGCCGCGGAACAGCTAAATTAATTATAAAACCATAACCACCGCATTCCATAAATTACAACAGCGATAAATTTCTAAATGTTACCCCGAATAAGCTAGAACATTCTCGAAACTCCACCGCGTTATTATGTAAGGACCGGCAAGTCACATATAGTGATCTATCATTTTTATGACCCTGCCATAAAAGAACTAAGCTCGTAGGCCGAGTGTACGTAACAGCCTATATAAAACCATTCTACGGTGAATTTACTAGAGTTTACGCGGTTGCAACCACTATTATTGATAATATACGACTCTTGTGTAGGTATGTTAACAAATCATAGAAGAAACAGTCGGAGGGCCTGTGAACGCCGGGTTTTATTTATTTTTGTATGGGTATAATATCCATCACTCTGGCACATTGGTACCTACATAATTATCAGTACGGGACTGGTTTAAATTATGTCTACCTATAAACGATATTAAAGTATCGACCCTAATCGTGAAGGTGTTGATAATCACTTTTGTTTCCGATGGAATAGTGATTGAAAATGCTGCAAATAATGCAAATAATACTTGATAGCAACACAAGGATACGATATATTTTAATAATTTCATTAATATTGTGGTACTTAAATTACCTAACGTTAATTAATATAAACGATGAATTTAAAATTAAAGGAAAAAATTATGCTCCGAACCAAATTTTATTTCGAAATTAATATACTTAGATACCTACCGGATGATGATATTACTTTCAACACGTGCACGATTAGGGTCGTTTATATATTTTATAGCTAGACCTAACTTAACCAGTCCTGTACCGAATTACCGATACTTAATTAAGGCTGTGCATTGGAAATTATCGCGTGCTTTAAAACGCCGTTCTGACTAGATTAAGAAACAATAAGGTCTGATTTTTAGATCTATGATTATTGAATATATGATTTTTTATCTGATTTTATCGATACATGATTGCTTAAAATTTCCTCGATAGGAAAAAAATCCAAAGTTGGGTCTGTATTTTCCTTTTTTTACTCAGCCTACTCAAACGATACATTATTTTACGACACAATCAAGTTAATACTATAGTATTTTATCTCATCTAAAATCTCACTTTATGAAATTTAAATAAAACGTCTCTAAGTTAGATATTTATCGAAATTTGTCCGAAAAAGCCATTCCCGAAGTCATCTCTTTTCTTTTAGGCGCATGGAATCGAGGGCGCTCAACACAAAATGAACGAAATGAGCGTCCCAAATTGACACCCGGATACTTATATTTTACAGTAGACAGCGTGCTATGATCGAAAGCCATCGGCTATGTATCGCTATCATTCGCGTTCTGACATGATTCTATTAAAAGAAGAACAAAAATTTCTAATACCCAACATTTTACCAGACTTAAATTCCATACCTTAACCTAAGAATCAATAAAAAGATGATTAGCAAATGAGCACTTTTAATTCTAATGTCTAATTGACGTAAAAATCTCGTTTAAGTATCATTAAAGATATCGTACATTTTACATCTTTCTCTTACGGGTCCCTACTGTCAATAGTTCCGAAGACTTTTAGTACCTATCTTTCTTTTACAAAGATTATAAAATATACATGTTACTTTGTCACTGAATTTGCGAGCAGTTCGATGATTAATAACAGTGAGTAGAACAATCTGGGATTTATTCACAATGTAATGTTTAGATATCGTGTAATTATATTTACGGATAGAAATAATAAAATAAAAATATATATTCATGTGAAGATATGGGATTTTTTGAATCGTTATGTCACAGGAATAAGTAAAGGATCTAAAATAGTAGTTTATGCAACTGATCCGAGTTGCATACACTACTTTATCTACACGCATATCATAAGTACTCTAAGATATTTTCACAATTCTACTTTCGTAACAGCAAAAAACCAACAAAAAAATGACAACAGCAATGGCGGCAATTCGATCCTCCGTCAAGACGAATGTTTTTTTTTTTTAATCATAGACAAACGAATGAAGTCCCTATACTCATGTCACTCGAGATCAATGTCGTGCGTAAATATTTAAAAAACAAAGATACTGAATTGACGTTTCGTATCGATAACTGTTTTAATATCTATGGATACTAGAGACCCACATGAGTTTTGACAGCTGTTCCAAATGTAAACTCTTGACGTTACAATAATCTGTACTGTTACAATATTAAAGTACAGATTTTACCCAGTACCACAGACAAGAAAGTTTTCATAGTAAAATCGGTTGTAATAATGCTGGTCATTTCCTACGGATTCTGAACGCACTTTAGAGCACTAATGATATGTGCGTAGATAAACGGTTTTATGATATAATATTGAATATTGAATAATAATAAGACAAGAGTCACCCGCGTGGTCGTTAGATTGTCAACCATTTAAATATAAAACATATTTTATGACATTCATGCAAGACAAGAGTGCGGGCGTGTTATTGCATATATCTGTCTCTGTTCTACGATGTTGACCGACTGCAGTAAACTATATCCCATAAAAAACATTCCATGTAAAAAAGAGGCCAAGTCTCGAAACTCTTCCACCGCAAAAAGTTGTGAGATAGTTGGTAGTACCAAGTCTCAGGCATTCTTATTAGTCTTTATTTGCTAGCTAAATAAAATGTTGTGACTTGGCAATCACACAATAGTTACTACATAGTTTTAGGTATGCAAAAATCCATAAATGCAGTATAGTCTTCATATCACGACTATACTGCATTTATGGATATTTGGTACTACCAAATATCTCACAACTTTTTGCGGTGGAAGAGTTTCGAGACTCCGCCTCTTTTTTACATGGAATGTTTTTTATGGGATCTCACTTCTTTTTGTAGGTTATCATGTCAATATCCCTTCTATTTTGATGATCATGAGTGAGTGAGTGAGTTAGAGAGTGAGTGCCATAAATGCGAAACTTTGCTTTCGCTTAACTTCGGAACTAAATGGCCTACAGACTTGAAATTTTGGATTTTAAGTATGTGATTATAGCTTACTGGATGACGAAAATTTCTGCGTTCTGGTCTTATCCAGAGGTTCTCAAATAGGGGCCTGAAAATGCGGCAAAATGGTTCCAGTAAAGGATGGTACGGCAGTGTTTGTTTCGCGCTCGACTTGGCGGGGGCACTGTCGTGCCCCCAGATATAGGACGAGATGTTTCACGACACAATGTCATACTTACAAACTTTAAATGAGACGTTTAATTTTAACCAAAAATATGGCTCCTCGTTTAACACGTGCCCCTTATCCCACATGTAAAATAAACTAAAATGGGAAATGGACAGGTAATATCATGGCCATTATTAATTTCGGGCATATGGGCGAAAGAGGTCACAGTCTGGTATCTCCGAGAAGGAAAAAGAAGGAAAGAAGGACCCCACGTAAGATGGGAAGATGACCTAAGGGCCACAGCAGGGCCTACATGGAGAAGAGTTACGAGAGACAGAGAAAAATGGAGTCTGATACGGAGGTCTATGCCGCTGGGCAAACCAACAATCAAGCTTATATGGAAACTCATACTTCATCAAAATTTTAAATGTTGTAATAAAGGCTATTTTATATTATTTAAGTGGCTCCTCGTGGCGTTACCAGTAATCGTTTGTTTTTCACACTGAGGGCTGGGATTGTAATCCCAGGCCATGGATGTTTTATTTTTGTATTTTTATTATTAGTTCAGTAATGGTCAGAACTTCAATAGGCATGACGCCCCATGTTTAAATTGATAACTAGGCGTAGTAATGCTAAATTGTTAGTAAACCATCAAATTATCGTAATAAAGTATAAATTATATTGTAAAAAGATATTGAAACCTTGAAAGTTTAGAAAAATATGCATTTTTTTTATTGTCCAAGAGTAAATTTAAAGTTACCAATGGAATAATATAAATGACATTCTAGAAACAAAATTGTATAACAACTATGTACTTAAACGCAGTATTTAACGACCGAAACCACAATTTACCTGATTTTCCATACAACGATATACATGTACTTTGTACTAATAAAATGTCGATTGTGACGTCATACCTGTCTGTCTATCAGTATGAAGCATTTTGCGCTGCCGCCAGCGAGGTCAATCTTTGTCTCAATTTTTTTGGTATTTATGTTTAATTTTAGTAGCTCCAATACAAAAATACAAATATAATATAAATGACATAATAAAAAAAATTTAGTCATCCCTATTGTCTACTAAACATTGCAATTCTGCGTGTAGCAACTCCTGACGATTGTGTAAGTTTGTTTGCCAATACATACATATAAATTATTTTATTTGTACCTATACGATATTTTGCTTTTTAGCCATTATTTTACTATTAATACTTGCACGTAAGACAGCATTCTAAGATTTACCTGGAACCGAGTCGATCAGATATGGAAAGAACTGCTATAATTCCTTTGAAGTAGGTAACCTTTTATAATAGTACATTGTGATACAAGTGAGGTATGTTGACAATTATATCAGAGGCGGCATTATCACGCGAGCCGCAGGTGAGCGTGATAAGAGAGCCGATGATTGTAATTATCAAAGCTCACGCGTTTCATACGACGTTTTTCAACACATTTTGCGAGGAAAAAATCCTTTTCATAAGATGAAAATTTGATAGGCCTGTCAAGTTATTTTCTTTACTTATTTATGTCAACAGGTTTTTACTGACATGTTGTATACATCGTCAAGAATTTCTAGTGGCGTCCATTCTTTTTATCACTTTTCTAGTCACCACGAATCAACATTTTTGTTAATAACCCAACACGCATTAACAATGTTTACAAATATCTGTGAAATAACCTATAATGGCGCGCATCCAATTTTTTGTGAAGTTTGCGTAGTGCGCGCGCAGTAGATGAAATCTCTAAACAGCCACATGAAATAAATAATTTCGTTTTAAAATGTAATCTTTATTAATTCATGTAAAATGTTATCAAAAGTGAATAGTTTTACTAAATTAACCGTTTCTATATCATATCCAAAAAGAAATAGTCAATTAATTAACAAAAAGGATTTAATTTGTTTAGTCGGGTAAGAATCCATTTGCCGAGAATTTTAAAAAAAGCTGTACATTCTGTACAACCCGGTTAGTTTAAGAATGCACCGTGTGCATGCATACATCTTGCTGCAAGGTGCCAACGTGACTTAATCGGGATATAACCATAACACACAAGTATCGTAATGTTATTAAACACGCGTATTTAATATCCAGGATTATGAGCCTAAAAGCGACACAATAAGAGGTACGTTACGAGCAATTGTGTTGAAAAATAATTAAAACAACGTGTCTTTCAAGTTCCATAGTCGATTCTGTTCCGTGATGCCAAAAATTTTAAAAACTGAATGCAATATTGGAACATAAAAATACTGTCTCCCTGAGCAAAAATATCGAATCTTCAATATTAAAGGCACTTTTTCTTCATGTCAGATAGCCGTGAGACAGCCTGCGTGTGTACATCTATATCGGACGTAGGTATTCAAGTCACTGTACGCGCGGGCGGAGCGGCGGCCGAGTCTCAGGCGGCGGTGAAGCGCCAAAAGTATGCTCCTTTAGGCTCGGGGTATATTTTCGTCCCTTTTAGCGGTGGAAACGGCGAGCTGCTAGGGTGCTGACGCTAAACAATTTGTGCGTGACTTACTCGTAGGCCGTCGACTTAGGCAAAAGGGAGAGGGCCCCGCTCCGAATCGTTTCTGGTGCAGAGGCTGTCCATAGCCATCCAGCGGGGTAATAGTGAGCGTTATGGGCACTTTTGCACCGGAAGCGATAACGAACGGGTTTGACTAATAGTCGTGTAATAATTGTAATTATTGGACTTAAGTATGTTTCTTTTCAAGTTCTTATAAGTAAGAGGGGTGGAGCACAGCAAATGCAGCATATAATATTTTCCATATTTTGAGAACCTCCACATTACAGAAGACCGCAGCCATTATAACACCACCACATACTTACTTTGTGAGTATTTGGCGTTGTATTCCTGATGATGAGAAAGGTCGCCAGATTTCCATAGGATTGAGTGTCGGACCTGGATTTGTCTCTAGCTATCAACACCACGAATCCTCAAATCAATAAAGGGTCGCAGCATGCTTGTGATTCTTCAAAGCAAGCGTCTATAGGTATATGCTTGCTTTAGACGTGTCAGGCCGTACGCTGGTTTGCCAGTAGTACTACTAATATTATAAATGCGAAAGTTTGGATGTTTGGATGTTTAGATGTTTGGATGTTTGTTACTCAATCACGCTTAAGCGGCTTAACTGATTTGGATGAAATTTTGCACGAAGATAGTTTATAGCCTGACATAAAATATATGATAGTTTTTATCCCGGGTTCCCGACAGACGAAGTCGCGGGCGGAAGCTAGTAATTTATATATTGAATTAGCACTGGTTAACCACCTTCTCCACATCAATATTATTGTAACGGACTTAGTCATTTTAGTTGGAATATACGGGAAAGAAAATAATAACGTATCTCCAAAAGTTTCCCAATAATGTTCGTTTGTAATCTCTCAATAAGTGATTCTTCAAGTAATATTGGCATTGGCAGCACAATTGGATTAAGTATTGCTTTATGAAACTTTCTGGGCCGTATTATACTTGAGCGGTCGTGCGACTTCTGACAATTTGATATTAATACGCTGTACGGCGAATGGAAGGTTTCTTATGGAATAATAATGAGATGTTATTGCCTCGTTGTTATTGTCAAAAGGTCGGTGTCGGCAAGCGATGTGGAAGAGGAGCTTATTGTGGTATTATGTGATCAAAATTAATTAATTTGACGGGGTCAGAGTGAAAGCCTTTTTTCTCTTTCGCAGAATTCGCAGTGCAGATTGTATACGCTCACGTTTGTGGTTTATTGACAGTATAAGTCTCAATCGAGTATTAAACCATAAATTAATCAATGTAATCTCAGTGATTGTCTCACCTAAAGCCACTTCCAGATTTAGTGGGGCCGAATTTGTATGCGGCTTATTCAACTTTAGCAAGAGCTTACTGATGTCGTCCGGAATTCCTTACTTGTCAGTAGGTATTTATAATATAATATTATATCGTTATAGCAGTATTCTACTACGCGGAAGCGGGACGATACACAAATATCAGCCCGTTCCCGCGCATCCCACGACGCCAATCAGGATGTACCCATTGCAATGGTGCGCAATAAAGCATATGCACTGACTTATACTTGCTGATACCGCACCGACTTTATTAGAAACGAGAATTTACTAGAAATTAAATAGAATTTTAGTATAATATGTTATTGACGCAATATTCTTATAGGTAATATAAATTGATTTCAAACACAATTGTATATTGTTAATGAATAAATTGAATTGACTCCGCGCCGCCAAAATTGCTCAACGTAAAGCGAAAAAAGTTTTTTAAAATAAATACACGTTTAGCTACCGCCATATTTGAATGTCTTAGTTATATAATGATGTGGGATTACTTAAAATTGTTTAATAATTATTAACTTTTGGGTACGCTTCGTTATAATTAAGTACCTAAGTAAATAAAAAACAAACTAATAAATATGTTTATATACCTTTGCCAGTTATATTTTGAATAATATTTTTTATAAAGATACAACGGAGGAGCTCTTAAATCAGGAGCCAAAATATCCCGGAAAACTTGTAGCGTTAAAAAGGAAAGAACGATCACGTCGTTTCTTTTTACGAACGAACACGAGATCGTCGCATGTAATGTGCCGGATAATCGTGATAAACAAGCGTAGGGCGTATGAGTGCTGCCAAGTTAATTATGCGTCCCGGGAAAATTTCTGTCAGTACCGGAGTCTTCCTTTTAAGGCCTATCTTTGCCTGGCATACTGCGAAAAGCAGTTTGTCGGCGTAGCTTTCTCGTCACGTCATTGTTGGCTCTGTTCTGTCCGTGTGGTTAAAGGCAATGCTTAGGAATATTTTATCATTGTAGTATTTTTATGTGGACGACAGATACTGTGAGAATGGTCGTTTAGTCTAAATGGTTAAAGATGCTTTTCGGTTGAATTAGTCCATTTTACTATTCCGGTTTGTATACTCTTTGGGTTGGGTTAAGTAACTTACAGAAGAAATAAAAATAAACAAGTTCACGGTCGTAGTCTAGGTACTGAGTTGACTAAAAAATATTAGTAACCGTAGATCAACAACGTCTGGCCGTTTGTAATTAAAATATACTTGAATTCGTTTTTCATTATTAGCCCCTTTGGGTTTTTTGTTTGTAAGATATGTATTTTTCTATAATAACTAACAATCGCCAGTTCAGTTTAATGACTATGGACGTTCATCATCATCATCATCGAAAGACGTCCACTACTGGACAACGGGGATAATATGGAGATCAATTATGTGAATGTGATGCGGTCTTGGGACACCGTGCCTTTTAGTCTCAGAAGATGCCAATTGGCACCATTGTTCCCAAAGTTGCTTCAAGTTGATTAAGCCCTTCTGTTGACACGCAACACCCCTCGGGAAGAAGGGAGTATTAATGTCACCTTACAAACTGTGGCCTTCTTAATATATTTGCCCACAAGTAGCTACACAAAACTATACGTGTATAAATATGTTGTTTGTACTACCATGTTTGTGTCCAATTCTTATAATTTAAAGATGAAAGATTCATTATTGGAATCGATTTTATTAGAACCCGATAAATAGCCGATTTGTTTGTTTTGAGTACCTACGTACCTACTAGTATTTATATCTATTAAATAAAGTATGCTATTTTAGCCAGAATGTAATTGTGTAAGTCGTCAGCAAGTTGCAAGTTGGCGTCTAATGTTGTACAGTCAAGAGCACCAATATGTATTCACTCAAAGTTTCATAAATATGTATACTACACCTTATTGTTGCAGAAATAAGGTCTGCCTACATGTTTTGAGACTTTGTGGTGTATACACATTGCTGGCCTCGACTGTACGTCACCTACTTTATTTAATTTATAAATTCAACATATGTCTACTAATACAATCAAAAGCTAGCCTCAATAAAGAGAATCGCACACAAGTCAATTAACAAATCATATTCTTTTTTAATGAATTTTTTTTATAGCAGCTGAAAATTTGCATTGCAACTGAAAATTTGCACAGCAACACACCTAGCGAGATGAGTGTTGGATTTTAATTTCTCTTACACAAACTGGCCAAATGGCTATAAAAACCGCTAGTTATAGGTTCGTTCGTTACCCTGTGTCCCTCAGAGCAGGAATTAGTAGCCTCGCGAAAGCGCGGCTTCGCCTATTATGAATTATGATACACTTATTCAGCTTATTTAAGAGCTAAGTTCTTGTCGGTGTAGCTCAAAGAAGGCCCTCCATCTGCTCCAATCCCAGGCAACCTCTTTGACATCTCGATACGACCTAACATCAACTCTTTTTTTGAGCTGCTCTATGTAGTTTATTCTAGGTCTTCCTCTTCCTAGCTTCCTTTCTATCTTCCCTTCAATTATATTGAGTATGAACTTGTCTTGTCGTATGAGGTGCCCTATCATCTTCCCTCTTCTATTTTCTAAGATTCTCATTAACTGCCTGGTGTACCTCACTCTATTCTCTCTCTCCAGCTAATTTTCTCCATTCGCCTCCAACACCACATCTCGAACGCTTCTAATATTACCGCATCTTTCTGTATGAATGTATGATTTAATACACTTTATCTTCGTTCCTTTTATAGGGTTCCGTAGTCAACAAGGAACCCTTATAGTTTCGCCATGTCCGTCCGTCCGTCTTCGGCTTAGCTCAGTAACCGTTACTACTAGACAACTTTGATTCGGCATGGGTATCACGCGAGTAAATCAATCACGCCGACAAAATAGAAGAATAAAATCTTGAAAAAAAAATTGGGGTACCTCCCCTACACCTAAAGTGGGGAATCTAATTAAATTAATTACATATAAGTAATGAATTTATCACGGCTAAGTAGGCATAACTAGTTACCGAGTTATATTCGACCAACTTAAAAATGTACTAATTACTTAGGAAGGCCAGCTTTCGTACAAATTCGGCCGACGCAACCATTTAGTTGGCGCGCGCGTGTCGATATAACTAAGAAAGATAGGCCACTGCGCGTGGCCCAACACGCACTTAGCCGATTTTTAGGGTTCCGTATTCAACAAGGAACCCTTATAGTTTCGCCATGTCCGTCTGTCCGTCCGTCTTCGGCTTACCATTACTACTAGAAAACTGTGAATCGGCATGGGTATATAAATCAATCACGACGACACAAAAGTAATAAAATATTAAAACAAAAGTTTTTTACTGTACCTCCCGTACACATAAAGCGGGGATATTATAGTTGAAAGGCAATTAAATTCACAATGAAGAGACATTACTTTCACTAAACGTGACTTAATCCTAAGTAAGATCTCCCGTGAACATGGATGTTGAGACACACATCCGAAACGTCGGGAGACCTCAGTGAGATAAATAAATAAGAAACTTATACGCGATTAAGTCACGTTTACTAAAAATAACATATTGTATAATGTTATAATAACATCAGCTAATAAAAACTTCGTTATTAGAAATGGAAAGGAATTAAAAAATATGTCTACCTCACTAATGCCATGTAATAGTTATGTTCGAAGTAAATTAGAGTACTGCTGTGCCGCTAGGTCATCCGTTTATAAAGTCCACATTAACATAATAGAGAGGACCCAAACAAAATTGCTAAAGCATTTGCCGTTCCGGTATGTATTAAACATTTTAAATTAGAAAATTTCAGTAACAGAAGTACGTTCCTTAGCCCCCCACTTGTTTCTAAGTATTATAAGTTCTCTTTAAGCGTTCTGACTAAAATACCTCGCATGCCTCGTGCCTTATTTCTCATTCCTTTTTGTAAAACCAACTTTCCTCCTCCACTCGCCTGTACCTCGCCTGTCGCGTGCTTACAATGATCTCGTTACAGAATAGGAAAATATAGATATTTTTTGTGATTCTCATAATAGCTTCAAATACAAAGTCAGGGCTCTGTTCAAGGTTCAACTTGAACCATAGTCTGACTGATCTGATGTGATTCAGTTTTTTAATTTTATTTTTAAGCTAACATAATTAGTTTAGTGCATAAATGCTAAAATATTAAATGCATACCGTGGTTGCCTATTATTAGGGTAACAATTAAACATAACACAAGTACTTGGATGTTTTTTCGTGTAAAATGTGACATTATAAACTCCGTTGGCAATCCTTCTATACATACATAAGAAAGTTTGTACGGAACCACGTGCACTAGAGTAGTACTAAACCACTTTGTATAGAGGAATACTTACTTACTTTTTGCTTAGTTTTCTACGTTATGTAACCAACTAAGAGAATGGGACGACCTTACTTCCACAAATAGATCTGAATTTATTTTACTGGCTCCGCCTGTCGTCAACTTCCGCAAGATATCATTACCTTTACTCATAAATCAATCAGCCCAACATTATTTGCAATGAAAATATTCAAAGACAAGGATAGTTTACTGAACATTAAATTAGTAAAGTTGATATTAACCTATAGCTTTCGCCGTCAGTTCTATGGGCGAAGTTTTCGCATTACGCTCCGCGAAGCATTTGGTCTGTAAACTGTATTTTCTGGCTGAAATTGCGGTTGCCACACCGTAAAGAGTTTAGTTTTATTTATGGGGCATAATAATATGAGTAACATGTTGGGCAGATAATTTATTGGAATTATCATGGCTCATTGATGTATATACCTAGATATTTTTCTAGCACGAACCAGTGATTGACAAAATAAAAACATCGACAGTCCTGTTATCGATAAGTACCACTTCAACGTCAGGGGCAATACAAATGTATATATATATATTATGGTAATAGGGTGCGTTAGAAAATAGATAATAATAACAAAACTATCAATTAATTTATATTTTACATGCTTCAGAAAACAATTTGAAATACTTTCATATCTTTATTTCTTCGTGTTACTGAATTAAGAATATATATATTTAATTCTATTTTAATTATAATATATATTTTGTTAAGAATATATTTGCCTGTGAATAAACGTCACAGTATATGTCAATTATTTACTTTTTTAATGAATAAAGTCTATGATTATAAAAAGTTTGATTACTTTTTTACATTGGTAATAAGTAGAGGAATGAAATGAAATGTATATTATGATTTTGCCTCTTTATCATTAATTCGATGAGTTGGATGACATGTAAAAATTTTCAAATAGCTATAATGCATGTTTTCCTCACAGACTTATAATGAAGTACAAGCAGCCGCAAGTACAGTGATTTGTACGTCATCAGTGAACATGCACAACTCTGAACAAATAAAACGTGACTTCAGTAGAATGTTTTTCTAGTAGACATCAACGTTGACTTGATAAACTTCCCCTGCCTTAAATATTTTTGTAACTCTTTTTTTATACTACAATCAAGATAAACAAAAAAAAACAATACACCCTGAAAGTTTCATGTAGGCTGCTCTATATAAAGAACTATTCATTGCCAATTATTAAAATAAATTTTATCAATAGTGTTCGGATTTTGTTCAATTTGTGCAAGAACGGTGCACGCGGCGCCTAGGTAGGCCTTGTAGGTAGAATAGAATAGAATAGAAGTATGTACTTATCGATAACAGGACTGTCGATGTTTTGATTTTGTCAATCTCTCGTTCGTGCAAGAAAAATATCTAGGTATATTGATGTATCATTTAATTACCAAAGTCGGTTTTGATTACGATAATAAGCGTGCGGCAAATCCCACTACCTGTCCAGGGGAGAAGTTAAATTTTGTACCTAATCAGAATCTCCACATCCCACATATATGCCTTTGCCTTCGGTTCTGCGATCTAAATGATTATTTGATTCATGCAATGTAAAAATGAACGGCCCCTGCATAGTTGTAAGAGTTACAACTTACCCGTTTAACATTAACCAATTGCTGACCCAATTCACGCTTATATTTTAAATAATACAAAACCGGTCAAGTGCGAGTCGGACTCGCGCACCGAGGGTTCCGTACAAACCTGTAGGTATATAATTAATAAGAGTAATAACTTTAAAATTATTAAAAATATTTTTATAGGATCAAACGAAAAAATTACGGTTTTCGCAATTTTCCCTTTATCTGTGCTATAAGACTTTGCTTCGTACCAGATTTCAAGATTCTGAGTTCACGGGAAGTACCCTGCAGGTTTTGATTCCCTTGCGAGTTTCGAAAATTTGCGGAAATTTGCGGCATGAACGGCTGTATCTTTTGATTGCGTTAGCTTAGAAGTTTCATTTTTCACACCTCCAAGAGACAGTAGACCTGAGTATTTGGTATAAATTTTAGCTTGATACCTCTACGCGTTCCTGAGAAAAAGGGTCTTGACAGACGGACGGACGGACAACAAAGTGGTCCTATAAGGGTTCCGTTTTTTCCTTTTGAGGTACGGAACCCTAAAAAACACTTTTTACTGCCGAAAATAGTAAATAATCACGTAATTTTAATCTCCATTTTAATGTGAAATAATAATCCAAATTATAACATCTTATTATCCTATTAAAGAAAATGCTATCCTAATAAATCATTGCTATCCCAAAAATAGTAGAATAATCCTAAATTCGACGGAGCCCCGCTTTCATTTCTGGGACTCAGTCTCCCGCCCATATGGAGTCCACAGGTTACTGAGAGTATGTTATGTCTTTGTCGGGGACTCAAGGAGGGTATGAATAATTCAATCAATAATAATTGTCTTGCGCTTTTCAATTAAGAATATACGCCAATGTACAAACAATACATAGGACGTCTGGGTAAAGTTGGACATATCCTTTCTCTTTTATTGCGTATCGTATCGAAAATAAATAAAACAGTTGTCTTCTTCATAAAACTGGACAAGTGTGACCAACCTTATTATTCAAACAAGGACGCAGGAAAATCATGGCACTCCCGATCATCTGACATGAGTTTTGTATTTTATTAGATTATATTCTTTCGTCTGCCTACTACAGATACGAAAAAAAAACAATATTTCATTTTGAATCAGGAACGTGCGCTGCAGGAACCAATGGAAGAAACTAATCTGCAAAAATGAATGAATATGAATGAAGAAAAATATGTCCTGGAGTCAAGCATTTCATAATTTTATCACAAAATCATCATCATCATCATATCAGCCGAAAGACGTCCACTGCTGGACATAGGCCTCCCCCAAATAGTGCCAAAGTGACCGGTCCTGCGCCACCCGCATCCAGCGGACTCCAGCAACCTTTACCAGGTCATCACAAAATGAAACCCCAAAAATAATTAAATCAAGGATGGAAGTTAATATTGGAGTATACGCCGATGAAGTCGCAGCATAATCCTACTACTTAATACATTTTGAGCACCCGTCGAGTTCGGTATTTATTACATGACGACAGTATAAGTACGGCCTTATGTGGCGGCGTGTATTTCTAAATATGCAGCTTTGATTTGTGTAGCAATAACTCATGTCACGTATGGCGCCGTCACTGCCAAATAAATCAGTTTCCGGAGAAAAACATATTTTTTTTATCTACCCGAAAAAAACCATTCTAATCCATACTTACTAATATTGTAAATGCAAAAGTTTGACGACCAGTTAGTAGCCTAGTTGGCAGTTACGCGGCCTACGAAGCTGAAGTCTGGGTTTGAATCCCGGTAAGTAATGTGTGCCACACATTACATAACTTTAACATAACTAACTATCGTTAATTGAGTAATCGTGGTTCACAATATTGATACTTCAGACCAAGATCATGTGGAACTGACTGTCGTTATAGCATATTATGGTGCCGTCCGAGGCCTCTCAGAGTACACTTTAATGTCATACATCGAGCAATCAAAATTCGCACATTGTATTAGTCATATGTTACAATTAACATGTCGCGTGTTCATGTTCTTAGTAATCGTTCTTGGCCACGAATAAACGAGTGTCACACTCCTGAAATAATTCGTTTATAAAATAGTTCTTTTACAGAAAAGAATTGAACCACACAATTCTAAAAAGGTAAGATACAAGCGAAAGGAGAACAACTAAATGGGACAGACGTGACTCAAATTCACAAAATGAACTAAAACACAGTCTCAACTTACCAGTTTTTTGTGATCTTCGTCCTGGGAAATAACGAAAAGTTTTCGAATTATATGGTGTTTTGTTTGGATTTCTTTCTCTTTTTTCAGCGGACAAATATGTGTCGAAACTATTTGATATTATTTGGATCATACTTACGGAGTCAATAAAACAATAATACAAGAATCGTCTGGATCGCGAAAATAACACTCGTACCTAAAGACTGTACACGATAAAATCCGGCCATGCATGATATGGTATACATTTTCACCGAATGCACATATTCAAGCACTTATTTTATTTTAATAATCTGTAACTACTGGCAAATATAATTCAAATAAATTCAAATTACAATGTATTAGCTTCTGTGAGTTTTCGTCGAAAATACTCCACTATACCTTTAAATGTTTGAGCATCGTTTTTTGATAATCTATACTCACTTCCTACTACAATGCCACAAAGGTAATTATATTTTCATAATCATAAATATGCTCATTAGAATGTTATCTTACCAAAAAAGTACGTTTTGAAACTATTTTCCATCTTAGGTAGTTGGAGAGGCTTTCTAGTCCAAGCACTGAAAGTTGTTTTTGTATGGGAGGCAATAATTTGTCAAAAAGCCAAATTGACCAAAGTTAAAACACCTCAGATCTATCTTGATCTAAATGTAATTGTAAAAATGTTAACTACTGTAAAAATAAAATGTAATGAGGTATATTTAAGCTTATAAAATTCAAAGCACGAGAAAATAAATACCAGGAAAATTGGTAAAGCTTGTCAGAATACCGTGTGCAAGAAAATATAGGTACCGTGGAATATAAAATTCTCTAAGTCATAGATGACCAAACTTTATATAATGTTTGGATGTTTATTATGTAGTTTGATAACCACAAAACTATTTTAATGAAGAGCTGCTCCAAAGATTTACAAGATTCAAAAGATTTACCATAACATACATGGCCGGATTTTATCGTGTAAAGTCTTTAAATAGTACAATATATAATTAACTAGGTATACACTAAATATATCCAGATAAATGCCACAAAGTAGGTATAAGGAGATTTTTTGCATAAGTTAAATTTCTCATGATAAAGATAAGTAGGACTACAACTAGGAGACTTTTTATTATATTTAAGTCAAATCTAGAAAAAAAAACGTTATGTCATCGCGATGTAACAAATTATTATTTTTTGACCCATATTGATTGTAATTTGTTTCAAAGATGGTTTTTTAATGGTGCGTTAAAAACCATCTTTTCTAACTGATAAATGCTTTTGATTTATGTAAGATGTTTTTTTTTACTCATGTTGATGGCTCTGCATTAAAATATATATAGCGTTACAGGTATTAAGGTACCTTAAGTTTCAAATGCTATAAGAACAATACGTCCTAGATTGATCCATTGTCTTGATTGATCTTGATTGATTGATTGATTGAAAAATCCTACATTGATACACCTACTGAACGACCCGTCCGCAATATTGTCATTTTTAAATATCATCTACCTAAAATATTTTCCTTAAAAATGATAACAGAAAAGGTAACATAATGCCTTGGGCTATTTGCAAGGGTTGATGGATGCCAATGAACCGTTACCAATTTTTCATAATATATGAAATACCCTCGACCTACGATGTCCCTCGGCCTTCTTATTATTTGATGGTCAAGAGTGATACGGAATAAATTATTTTTAATTATGATATTCACAAAACCAGAAAAGTTGTCCGTGTTAATTTTGGAAATATTTAAGTGTTTCCTAAATCTTATAATTAATTTTGAACAGACTAGTATTTTATTCCAACGTAACGCCAGGTAACGCTCAATGCCAAAAAACCAAAAACTAAAGGTAATTTATTTAGTCATTACTTTTTTGCACCTTACGAAGATATTTACACTTGGTTTTGTTTGTAAACCTGTGTGAGCACATTTGCACCCACTCACCTTTACCACACCATGAGGATAGCAGGTGCGGCCGTCGAAAATGCGGCTAAACTAAAACATGGTAAATACGCCCACCTCGAATCGGCGTACGACTTTGTTCCGGTCGCAATCGAGACGGCTGGTCCTTGGTGTTCGGAGGGCAGGAGGCTTGTTTGGGAACTGGGTCGGCGTCTAAGAGACAAGGGCTGCGACCCTCGTTCTGGCTCTTACCTGGTCCAACAAATGTCGGTGGCAGTTCAGCGGGGCAATGCAGCCGGTATTTAAGGCACCTTTGGACCAAATGGGAGCCGGTCATAAAAAATATATTTATACTTCATTTTCTTTCTTGGTTTTCTATGCTGTTATATAAGTAGTATTTTCTAGTTTTAGTTTTCTTATTATTCTCTTAGTGGTTAGTCTGTTTATAATTTTTATTTAATATATTTTGTGTATCAATTCAACAACTAAAAAAATACTGTAATATTAGTTATTTAAGAATTGGAAGACAATCTTTCTCAGACTCGCTTTAAAAAGAGATATTTCAGTGAGTTAGGTAAATCCGTCGGCGTCTTAAAATATTCCCAGCCGATCCCCAAAAATCAACGTCACCCTGTCAAATTCATATCACAAGTGCTACGCCTATAACACGGTAAAGTGTCTTGTCAAATTAGTTACAGCAATATTACGTTGGTCCACGTCACACTGGCCCGATATTAAAACTCCCATCTCAAGTGTGGGACTTGTTATTGCCCTTGCGGTCGCGTCAGCTGTCCCTCTGACCCATGTTATGTGTGGACGCAGCAAGGGAATGCGGTTTACTGTACATTGGCGCATAAGCTGTTTAAATCCTACCCAAGTACCTAAAGCTGTCGCTTTTTAACAAATTTCGGGAAGAAATAACAGCGTTAGGATTAGAGTTAATAAAGGTGCCATTTGATGTCACGGATACTGAAGGGTACGAGGGTTATCTACAAGTGCTAGGTATTTCTGTATATTAATTAGTTTGATTATAAGGGATTTTGAGTTCATTAGATGAATAAGTGATATAAATCAACGGAAATCTCAATAGTTACTTATAGATTTATACTTTTATGTATCAGTAGGTTTAGTGAATTTGGAACCACTGCAATTCTTCTTTACAATTGTTTGAATAATCAATTTAGATCTATTTACAGCTACCTTAGCAATGAAGGAATAAAATTATTTTACTGAATGGTGAAAAGCAAACTCTTGTATTGGGTCTGATACACAAAATAAGTGAACACTAACAAAAAGAAAATAATGTGTCTTCAAATCCTGTCAGGAAACCTTGTCACATAATTTAAATTGAAATGTAAGAATAAGAATTGTAGAAGCTTAGCTGTTTTTGCATGACATGTATTGTATGACAAGGCCACTTAGCCGGTCGCGTATCATACTCCAGGAAAAATACGGTTATGCGAAGCATTAATTTATAAGTCATAGCGTTTTTTTGCGTATTTCCTTTTAAAAATTTATTTTAAGATGCTCTATTCAAGAATCCAACAAACTTTCCACCCGGAAGTAAATTTTGCAATGTTTTAAGTAGCAAGTGGACCACGAGCTCCTTTAGTATATAAGTGGGGTAACGCTAACATGAGAATAGGGAGGCCTCCTACCACCCCACTTACTAAAAAATGGGCGAATAATGTACTTACGGCAAATTATCACATCCCAAATTTATTTTGGGCTTAATGTTCATTTGAGGTCAGTGTTAATTTGGCAGTACAATAATTCGCACACACATTCTACATTCTTGTTCACGATATTAATTTCTAAATATTTTCTTCATATGTAAATCTTATGTTTTTAAAATATTGAGTGGCATTTAGTTTCTAAACTAATTTATCAAATTATGTACAGTTCAAAATCTAGTTGAACTTACTTTTTTTTTACCAGTTCATATCTGTTGAGGTCGCAGTAAAGTTCTAACCTAACCTACTTTATTTCTAGCAGTGCGTTTCTGTTGGGGTCGCAGTTCTAACTTTCTTTACTGCTAGCAGTCAATATCTGATAGGGTCGCAGTTATAACCTATTTCAACCTATTTTACAGCTAGCAGTTCGTATCGGTTTGTGTCGTAGTTCTAACTTAGTTGTATATTGCCACTTTAACGTAATTCCGAGCTTAATGTCGATACAGTGAGACGGCAATAAGTGTTTTTATTTGTCTTCTCACTCAGTCAATTAAAACTGTTTCCATAAATAAATGAGCATTTAATACTTACTATTTATATGTCGCAATGAACTTTAGTTAAGTAATATTCAGCCGAATTAGAATTTGACTAAGTTAAGAAATGCGAAACATACATACTAAAGCTTGGGTACATACGTTTGTTGGGAAGTAAATTTAGACGAAAATTATTTCGCAAAATTTGCAGCACCACCATTTTGTTTCCATTTAGTGTATATTTCGATGTTAAGCCACAATACCGCTATCAAACGCGGTTAGCACTATCAGTCCAATAACGAACATGTTGTGTTGCAATTATGTTCGGTCATCATTTTATAATAATGGAATATTTTCTATTAGTACTTAGTAAGCAATTCATAAACACAATAAGATAAGTAAGATAAGTATACTTGTTTAATTACTAATTTATAGAACTTAACAGCAAACATTTCCACTTCCAGCACTATTTCCATCATCGAACAAAGTCCTTTCCGACGCCTGAACGAGATTTAAATACTAGGCGCAAAAAGTCCCTCTTTTCGGCTTTGACAAAACGCTTTTCTAACGTTAGGTGCCTTTGCCCTTTGAGCAACGTTGTCAACATACAGCGCTTAATCCTGTCGAGCTGAGATACAATGATAACAAATGTATGTATATATATATATATATATATATATAACCGGGTGTTTGTCCGTAACAATAGCAATAACTTTAAAGGATGACTCCATAGAATATCCGCAATAATCCTATATCGGTCCCAGCGTTAAAAAAAAATTAAATCCGGGAAAAAAATATGATTGTGATCTTACCTAATAAAAATTGTCATCACGATATCGTAGCATTAAGTTAACCCTTTACCTACGGGGCCTTAAATCGCTCCGGCACCTCTCAATACGGGCATGTTTTGGCGAGAGTCAGCGGTTAGGCATAATTTCACTTACTTGTAACTTTTGAAGTATTACAGCTACACACTTGAAGTTTCACACGCATAATTAGTATAATGTGTTTAATCAATAAATAATCACTTGGAGTAATAATATTCACTATCTTTTCAGATATCAACCAATATATTCGTCACTAAGAAATTGATGATTTTTAAGTAACTACTCGTGGATTTCACTAGTTAATGTTTAAAATCATTATTTTATTGTATATTTAACACAAATAAACACTTAAAGAACGATAATCATACAAATAATGCATAAATATCAATCACTTAAAACGTTGCATAAAAACAATTTACGAGGTATGGAAAATAGTGATGTGTATCTATTGAGACAGTTGTCGATATATCGATAACCTAGTACACCATCGACCAAGAGAAAAAATCGAGCAATAATTTACTACGAATAGTTTTTCACGATACAAGTGCAGAAAATAGGAAATTACCTGTTCGCACGTGTATTGTATAACGTTTTACAGTTCATATGGCTTTTTCAAGTTCCGACATATGCACGGAAAGTGCTCATTCCCGCACGCGTGCTGGAAACTAGCACCATATGTACTGTAAATACCTTTATTAGATTCTGTAGTGAGTACGAGTGTGCACTAAGGTATAATTTATGAACCAAAAATGGTAAAAAACACTAATAATAACACTGCAAACACTCCCGCGCCGTACTCTCACAACAAATCGATGAAATTTAAAACAACACTATTGTCCGCCATATTGAATTCAATTATTTGCACTCTTGTAGTACGGGTGTCAACCCTAGTTGACAGCAAAATTGCGGTATTTTTTTTATGTCAGAGCCATCTACCGAAACATTACGATATTTTTTCTTTGCATCTATACTAATCCCAGTGCATAATGTGAGCGCTATTACCAAGACACAAGGTCTCGTTTTGACTTAAAAAATATTGAACATGACCATTACTTCGATCAACTATAGTTGACACCCGTACTGCAGCGGTGTTGCCTTACTGGCAACTCTGGTTGACACCCGTAGGTAAAGGGTTAATCATTCGATGTCTTTGTAGAACAACACTGGGCACTTATATCATAGTAACAAATAATGTCTTCGTTTTCCATCAATTGTTTTACATTTCAAGTTTCTTTTGCATTTAAAATGTAAAATAATATGGATAGTATTCCAGTTAAGTAAAAGAAGCCGCGCATGCTGTTACTTCAAAAAAATGGTATTTTTTCTAGCTTTCATTTGTTAACCCACTTGGAACTGATTGCTGATTGGCTTAATAATCCACAGTTTCATTGATTGCTCCTTTTACAGGCAACACCCCGTACCTAAATCAATAAATAATCCGAAACCGTATTTTTTTACAACCTTTCCTTCGATGTATAGTCAGCGTCACATAGTAGCAGCCAGAGTAGTCAAATATTTTGTATTGTAACACACCCTTAAGAGCGTGCAAACAAAAAGTTCGTATTTTAGCTAACGTAAGGCTTTTTCAAAGGCCATAGTTTCGTTCAAATGATTTCATTGTTACACTAGTTTTGTATAGATAAACTCTTATTATAGACCATACCATTGCTATAATTCTATTTATATAAACGGTTATTTGAAACAACCAGGTTTTCGTCGGAGTGTTTTACAAAAAATACGCGTCATAGCTATCTTTCAGGTAGAATATTTCCATTTTAAACTTTCAAAAATGTATCGATGTTTGCCTTTTACAATGGAATATATACTCTATTACTACATAACAATCGCACTAGTTCTAAAATATTGGTTTTTCCTATTAAAAAATAGCACTACATAATGTCTAATTCGGTTAGTTTAAACATTTTTTTATTCACGTATTTGATGATGTTTTGGAAATCAAACATTTTATTATAAAACTACAGGACTTGTTGAATATTACGGGATTTTTTTCTACGCTTATGGGTGACCCAGTTAATTTAGCCCATTTTTTAAAAACCACTATATAGCCGCGAGCGAAAACGTTGTTCAATTTATTACGCGCCGGGCCTTCCCAAAGAACGGTCGAATCGCTCTCGTCGCTGTCCAAAGGTCGGTGACCGAGCGTACCCGACAGGCGCATGACCATCTGTAGTGCGTCCGCAACTGATTGATACTTGGTAAGTAATTTTACATGTTAAGTAAGTTTATTTATTTTATTGTTTCACAAAGCACTAAAGTGATATAACTTTTTATAGAAATGGGTAATAAACGAAAATTATTTGGGATGGAAAAATCCAATAATACTACGTACGGCCAGACAAGTTAAAAGTTAAGTCACTAATATTATTCATATTATTTATGTTTACCAGGTCATCAGTCCACCTTGTGGGGGGCCTACCCTACCCACGCTGCGCCTTCCGGTATGTGGTCGCCACTCGAGAACCTTTCCGCCCCAACGGCCATCGGTTCTACGTGCAATGTGCACCGCCCACTGCCTCTTAAGTTTAGCGATTCGGAGGGCTATATCGGTTACCTTGGTTCTGCTGCGGAAAGCCTCATTTCTGATGCGATCGCGCAGAGAAACTCCCAACATAGCCCTCTCCATTGCCCTTTGGGTGACTTTGAGCATTCTTATGAGGCCCATAGTAAGCGACCACGTTTCCGTGCTATACGTCATCATTGGCAACACACACTGGATGCGGGTGGCGCAGGACCGGTCATTGTGGCACTCTTCGGGGGAGGCCTATGTCCAGCAGTGGACGTCTTTCGGCTGATATGATGATGATGATGATGATTTATGTTTATACCGCACTTGCCTAGGTTATGTAACGATTGTATGAAATATTTTCGAGTTAGTAATCGTTTTATAAAATTCGTCATCATCATCATCATCTTAGCCTGCGGCGCGCGCCGCGCCCAAACCTTTACACATAGAAAGCTGAAATTTGGCATAGAGGTTTCTTTTATGATTTGTACTAGGGGTAAGGCTAAATTTATAGGGGATGAGAAGGGGGTGGAATTCTGAATTCAAAAAACTTTGTTTTTTAAACTTACGATCATATAACGGAATATACTCTTCAAAAGATATAAAATAACATAATCATGTTTCACTGTTTTAGAAAATTCCACCCATAGAATGCTGAAAAAGGGGTTGGAAGTTTGAGTGGGAAAACGTTATATTTAAACCTATGGTTATGAAACTTAGAAAATGTACTTTTCAAGGGAAATAAATTTTATTGGTAATTACTTTTTGTGGTACAGATGAACTTTATTTTCAGACAGAAAAAAAATGAGAAAACCGTCGAATATGGGTGAGGACCAAATTCTTCGCCAGGAGTGGACGTCTTTCGGCTGATATATGATGATGATGATGATATGTGATACTGCAAAAACAAAGGATATTGCACAAGATAATCAAGGAACTCCAAAAAGAGCTCTTTTGGAATATATGTTGCTATATCTAATGCCAGTTCGGTGTGGACAGGAGAAGAGTTCCA
This sequence comes from Epinotia bilunana, assembly GCA_947049275.1. Lineage (NCBI taxonomy): Eukaryota > Metazoa > Arthropoda > Insecta > Lepidoptera > Tortricidae > Epinotia > Epinotia bilunana. Next base: position 9,120,664 of record OX346256.1, read on the forward strand.
GCTGTAAGACTGCAAAAATGAATAAAGATTTTGGAAGGAGAAGATGGAGCCAAAATTAATATTGAAAGAAATTAAATGGTTGATGGGTGAAAAGTAGGTCAATGTCAATTAAGGATATACTTACCTAGGAGAAACTTAAAATATAGATAGATTAATTTATTTATTTTCGAAAACAACATGATTATCTTAATAAAATGGATTCACTAAAAGATCGTCTATAGGTATAATAATTTGAACATTTTAAACTACACGAGTGGCCCGGATTTACTCGGACCAATATTCGTACGGCTTGTGTTTGTAATTTAAACACTGTTAGAGTCGGTCGAGTCTCCATACAAAACTATAGCGTATGACATAAGAAAATAAGTGCGTCATCATCATCCCCTAGCGTTATTCCCGGTTGTGCCCTAAAGGAGCTCAGGCTCCGCTTTAACACCTAATCCCAAGATTTGGCATAGGCACTAGTTTTATGGTAAGTAAATAAGTGCGTAAGTTTAATAAAATAAAAACATTTAAAACTCTACAACTAAAACTGATTTTTATTTCCTACCTCACTATAAAGTGAAAGTATAACAATGATCAAGAAGGGTCGGCCCAACAGCACGGCAGCACTCGAACCGCACGCACACAGTAAACATCGTAGTGTGGGTTGCTAATCATAGCCGCTCGCAGGCGATCGCGACTTTGTCGAGTTGTAACGAAATGTTTGCACGCTCTTAACAAAGACTTACAACAAATATTTGGCTACCTTGGCTGCTACTGTACTGGAAATGTAGTACAGTAAGTCTGCCATCATATCACATATCATCTCCCTGCCTTCAAAGCTGGTGGTCCTGGATTCTAATCTCGGTATGAACAAATATTTATCTGATGACGGGTATTTAACACCGAGTCGAGTTGATTCTCCCAACAGCACTAGATTGATCTCGAACATCACACTAACAAACCCCTCTCACACCGCGCAGGTACCAAAGGAACCGACTCAGATAGACGGTAGGCCTATAGACGAATGATTTGTTGGTCGAAGGACTGAAATATCTACTAAAATTGGTCTATTCCGCTATGGAGTTTACAGACCAAATAGATTGTGCTGTTACACGTCCACTTACTAATTTGAAAATTTAACTCAGATAATAAAATAAAGACAAATAAAATAAAAGATATTTTTTTATTTTCTCGAAAATGAAAGTAGGGTATTAGTAGTGAAGTTGTAAGTGTCCAAAGTCTTAAGAGGGGGTACCTATATTCTGTCCCTTTTCCGCAAAAACGCACATTCAAATGTAACGATTGTCATTTACGTCTATTTTTGACGTCACGATCTGCGAGCGTTTTCTCTCTGAATATCTGAATGGGATTTTTGTTTTCTTTTTGTTTTCTTTTGAAGGATAATAAATTTGCAGTCTATACCCCTGTTGCATTTTAATCAGTGCGACACAAAATCTCCCCTTACGAGTTGCTACTTCGGACGTACATTCAATTACTGTACGTCGGGTATCAAAGGCTTTCAGTGTCGTGTGTCGTTTAATCCTCGGCTCTAAATGGTTCGCTCGCTTGCTAGCTTATAAAATTTCATAATAATGCACTTCAAATTTTTTGCTAGAATAAATTTGCGTTAAATGCTAAGCAAGGCAGAATTTTGATATAATAGCCTTTAGAAAATATAACGTACTACGTTCAGCGTCAAAGATCGTCAACCTACTTTCCTTCAATCGTATGAAATAGATAAATTCGTGGAAGCAGCACATGAGATGCACAGTATAGACTGTGATCAAACTATATAAATTCAATGTACAGCTGAATTCCGGAATTCAAATCCTAACAAAACGACGCCGATGGACTGATTACATAGTAGTACGGCAAAAGCATTTTAAGATCTTGGAAAACACTACATAGAAATTATGGCAACTTTACGTACGCCAAATTTTGTTTTACATCAAGTGTGGTAGAACGGCTTAAACTTATGCCTTAAAATGAATGGGCCTGAAATTTACTGGAAGCAGTCGCTAATTAGGTGAACTTTGTCGCTTTGCTCGCAGATTTTACTACGACTTGCAGGGTCAGCTGACTATTATGTTCTGATATTAAAGTTAGCAGCAATATTTATAATTTTTTTCCATGTAGCATTGAATTTTAATACTTAATGTATTTTGCAACGGTTGTATAAGAGTGAACGATAAATACGGGTGGCATTGCGATACCTACGAGTAGCTAATGTACTTTTTGCAAAGATACTTACGTATCAAGCGTTTTGTGAGCCAATTACGCACGGTTGCATAAAAAATTGGTAACACTGAGGTTTCAAAACAATTTTATTATATTACGCCATTAAAACTGTCAAGGTCGCAAGTGACATAATTGATTTAAATCATTTCAAATAATTTATAAAAATATATTTTCGTCCAAAACGTAACGAAAGTTGTAATTTTTTTTCGACCACGTGTTCGTAAAGCCCTGTTATTTTAAACAAATTTTTATGATATAACGATAGTTCTACCGACTGCGAAAAAAATATAATAAAACAAAAAATATATAATAAAAATATAATATAATCTACTTGTTTTATCTTGCACTCTTTTATCGGGCCACAATTCCACGTTTTCATTACGAATACTTTCGTGACGCTTTTTAAAGCTAGATTTAAAGCCAATTGTTGTAGAAATTCGTTTTTGTGCACTGGCAACTCATATTATAGTAGGGCAGCACCAGAAAGGAAAATCAACCTCGTCAGTTTGTTTATAAATGGCGGACAAAGGTGACGCGGACAAAGTTTTTCTAAATGACTTCTAAAGTGCTTTTAAACGTAAGTAGTGATTATTTTTAAGTGGTTGTTTTTTCATACGATAGGTTAATGTTATTAACGCACGTGACATTTATTATATTCAAAATATCGTTATTTCACAATAATAATCAATATTTTTTCAAAAATACGTTACACTTTTGTTACGAATACGTTGCATTTTTACAAAATGCAACGTATTCTTCATGTAACGTGACGAAAATATGTAGTAAAGAGAAGTGCACACAGAAAAATACAAACTTAGATGAGTTTTTAAAAGATTTCCAACGATAAATACGGTAAGTTATTGAGATGAATCAATTTGAAATTGTAGGTACGTACAGTAGGTACAGGGATCAGCACGAGAGAATTTAATCCATACTATCCATATCCATCCTAATTTTATAAATGCGAAAGTGTGTCTGTCTGTCTATTACGTCTTCACGCTTAAACCGCTAAACCGATTGAGATGAAATTTGTATAGAGATAGTTTGAGTCCCAGAGAAGGACATAAAATAGTTTTTATCCAGAAAATCATCCCCTAAGGAGGTGAAATAGAGGGTGAAAATTTGTATGGAGCTACGATATAAACGAGTTCGACGCGGATGGAGTCGCGGGCAGAAGTTAGTATTAATCGAACGAGTGAGCGAAGCGTTGTTGATTACGTGCAAATACTTTACTTGTATTTAGTAAAAAAAAAAAAATATTTAAATCGTGTATTTTTTGCGAATATTTACTAGTATGATCTAAGCTTAATAACAACTTACGTTACGTTTTATGGTAACGTCACGTATTTTTTACGTTAGTTCTATGTCACATTGGTCAAAATTCGTGGCCTTACCCTCGTACAAAATCTTTCCTGCAAGCTCGTTATTTTGCAATATAAACTTCAACACGCCATACGGGTTTAATTTTCAAGACAATTCACGGAGCTTTTTTACATACTATATATCGAGGGATAGGGAGGCCGAGCAGGCGTGTGTGAAGGCGGATCCGACATTACGTACCGTGTGTGCGTGTACTTGCAGGTATTCGCGAAATAACCTCATTCACTATACTATTTAATTAAATTCACAAACACCGTAAATATAACAGGATTGCAATAATAAATCTCGATTAAAGAGCCAATGGGTTTGCAAGCGACCATCACGGACGGGGCGCTGTCAAGAATGACGTCCCTCGCCGCCATGACACCTACAACTGCATCCGGGGTTACCCGCTCTTAAAATAAATCAACTTGACGTCAAGAATTTTATCAACTACCCGCTTAAAGAAATAATAAACTTCTCTCAACATTATTCACGATTACTCGATTAATTGAATTCCAATACAAATCATCGACATAATAAATCGCGCGCCGTTATATATAATGTGCGATGTTCTTTAGCATTATTCAGTCTGGACCAATTTCCATGTTGTGGTTTTTCCGTTCATCATCTTCATCGTTTTTTCGATTTACATTTCCGTGTAATTTTTCTTTCAACTAATAATTACAGTCGTCATTTTCTGTTTGTGCTAAATGACAGCAAATCGAACGAAACTACTAAGGTTCCGTTTTTATCAATTGCGCTAGAAAACCAAGATATCTCACGTTGCTCTGCTTTAATTAAAACTACTAGCCCACGCAGTCCCTCATTGAAAATGATTCACGTAGAATTTAGTTATATCAGAGATCTACATAGAAAATTCTATCAGATAAATAATAAATTCTGCTCTTACGTTAAGCATTTAATATTCTGGGTTCATTAACAAACTAATCTCAACGTTCAGCTACTAGGACTCTTGGATGATACAGCTCGAATTAAATTCGTTTTGTAATTGATGCTGGTATTATGTTCACCATTTTGATATTTAATCGTGTGTTTTAAACATTACTACATAGGCAATTCTTTTCAAACGTATGTGTTATTAAAAAACAAACGAAAATTAGATAAGAACTTTACAGCTGCAAAGCGAATATTCAATTAAATGGATATTAAAATATTGCAATTGTTTTAAACATCTAACTAGACTATGAACTGGATTAAAGTTGAAATATAAAAACGCGAACTAGGATTAAAAAAACAGTAAACCGTTTTTTATGATTTATTTTTTCAATTATTACTACTACTTATAGGTATTATAACTAACATTAGACATAAATAGTGAGATACATTGTTCTACAAAACTACATCAATAGTTTGACTGTGGAGTCACCCTTTCACGCCAAAATTACAAAACTTCCTTGATGAATGATATAGTCGGCCAGTCTATTAATTAGTTCGTAATTAACCTATTTCATGAAAATATGCTTTCATACTAGTCTTCACTTCTTATCACTATAAAAGCTAGTATGTTGTCACTACAAGCCTTAGTAAGCAAACTGAGTTCCTCGCTGTAACGGAAAATGGTTGCGGAGTGGAAAAAATGGCTTAAAAGGGGCTATTCACTCGAGTTTTTCTTCAAACTTGGTTGGACACACTGCTTTGTTACCTAGATTTAACTAGAGTTATCTCTAAGTTCTTACAACGGGACAGAAGAAAAGAGTTCATTCGTGGCAAACGTTTGAATTATAAATCAAGTTACTATATTACATTTATGGAGTCGTGTCGGTCTTCTAGGGATGTTTATCTGATACTGTCTGTTAAGCGAAATTCACTTCAGTGTCACTCATTATTTAGGAACGACATGGTTGTATTATTTAAATATCTGATTTACCCGTTCAAAGTAGCGATGCGCGACTTTGACTAATTCCAAATCGATTAGTCGATTATAATCATTCCACTTTCGACTCAATTTATAATCATTCGATTATTAGTCACTCACTCCTAATGAACGCAGAGTCGACTCGACCCAAGTTGAATTGAAGTAGTTGGACTGAATGGAGTCGACGAGTCGAGCCGTGGCATTACGTGACTACCTACCACCACTTTAATAGTTACTAATTAGTAGTCATCATTCGATTATCAACATTAGTATATTACTTACATCATAATCGATTATTGATATTAGTAATCGCTCATTATTCGATTAGTCGAATCATTCAAAGTCGCGCATCGCTAGTTCAAAGAACCCATACTTATTTTAAAATTCAAAATGTTCTTCGGTGAAATAAGAAAATAATAACATGCTCCAGTCATTCTTTGTTTCCACCGTCACTCTGACTCTCAGTGCATCGGGTTCTCACACATTTAAATGCGATCTAACACGAAAACGTACAGTACTTAATTACTTCGCATCAATCTTCGTTTTTGACAAAACATATACACTGTCTGTTGCAAGAGCGAGTGTGATAGCTATAGACAGCCAATAGCTATTGATAAGCTGGTATTAATGTACGTAATTAATTATTTTCCCATCCAATTCTAAGTATCAGTTACACTGAGTACATACTGTTTACATTAACCACCTTCGCCAATGCCTACTGTTTACGAAACTTAAAAACAATTATAAGAAGCTCCTGAAGGTATGAAGAACACGATCGATCATTAAACCAGAGATATATCGCCGTAGATATAAATGACGCTCCAACACGTCATTACTGAAACCTGGCAAGTATAGCAAGGAACATAGTCAGAGAAATCACTTACTGTATATAGTGGGTATACCTACCTAGAATATACTCATATTTCATAATAATAAATAATCTTTGCGTAAAGTATTTTAGAGTCCGCAGTAAGCTCGATTCTCCATACAAACGTATTTCGCTGTATTTTTTTACTATGGTTTCTGAAGCTACATAAACTAATTACAGACCTGGATATACCTCATGTCATTGTATATGCAAAGTTTCGTCACAATCCAACACGTAGTTTTAAAATGAGAGCGTAACTACGTTTGTATGGGAAGGTGAAATTCGGCCGAGCTTACTACGGACTCTTAAGTATATCGTAGTTAAAAAACGAGCACAGGCTACCAAGTGGCAAGGTTATTTGAGGCCTTTGTAATGTAGGTATAAAGTCAAGTTTGCAAAACTAGGAAAATGAGTTTCAAACTATACTCGCGAGCAAAGAAATGGAATCACTTTGAACGGCCTTTGTAAAGAGATATCATTTCTGTGCTCGTGAGTATATAACAAACCTTTAACATACTAAATATTATAAAGAGGAAAATTGTGTACCGTCAATCGGGGTGATTAAGTACAATTTTGATTTTTAAACGTGATTATAGCGGAATATTTCTATGAGCGCTTACAAAGTTAAGGTTTTAAAACTTTTATCTTGTGTTTCAGAACCCAGTCATAATAATATTATTCATAAAAAAATAAATTTAAAACGTCTTTAAAAAAAAACAGGCCGTCCCTATTCATACTGGATATAGGGTCAATAGAGGCGAATAAGGGTACCAAGAGGGAAACATGGCTAGCGCTGTCACAAATATAATAAGCTAGCAAATAAATAGGTAGTGGTGCTTATGTAGGTACTTACTAGCTCTGGATGTACCTAATTGTACAAAAACGAGACTGGGTTTTGGCGGCCCCGTCCCTGTACACCCTTTAGCGTCCCGATTTCAACTTACTATGTCCCTATTAACTTCCAACGGCGTGCCTTTTTATCTCACGCTCGTCCCTAATAACCCTCGTCGCATCCCGATAAACCACGGATTTTTTCAAAAATTTCCATGCATCACTATTTTTGCATTTTTACTTACAAAACAAAGATAGTGTTGAGTTACCGTGTCTAAAACAGGTTCTGCATTCTGAACACCTTTTGCACCATTGAAAGAACCTACTTTCAGCAAAACCATTAGTTATTAAGAAAGTTTTGCAGAGCAAAAAAACTGCCGTCACCGAGACCCAACTTTAAACGGTTAGTTTGACAATCTAGCACCAACTTCATGCCCTTCCAGTGTTGCCCTTGCTGAATACAACTATTCTACTATTATTTTAAATAACCCGATAAAATTTCTAATTGGTAGTTTTTGAGAAATTATCGGGTAAATGTAATTCCTGGTTTTCGTCCCTATTCCCCTCGCCATCCCTAATACCCCCGGTTGAGGGTATCTCCTGTTCTCCAAAAATAAGTACACGATAAAAAAAATGACTAGTGCACAGAACGTACCCACAGAATAGACATTAGCTATATTTATCCCGCAGCTCCGCCTGGGTCCTTTGCAATTAGTGGGCAAAGCCACCCGAGCAGCTAGTAGTAAATAAGTTTGTCCAAACAATAATTTTCGATACACACTTTCATTGCCTTAAAAAGCTTGTAACACTGTTAAATCACTGGACTATCTTCAAGTAACATCGCCGTATCAAGGATATCAACGGAGCTTCCAATTTCGTCATGCATAGTGACGTGCGCTTTGTCATTGTAGCCCGGGATAAACGTCTTTACCGGGCTAAATTAAACATTTACTGGAAAGCCGACGCCACGCGGCAATTTGTTATTCACCCTTTTCGTATCCGCTCCACATCGCGATAGAAGCTTCAACGTTGTTGTTTAAAAATATCTTTAAGAGCGTGTAGGCTCCGAGCGTAAAGCGCCAGCGCTGTTTTTTTCTGTTATGAAATTTTAATTATCTTAGACGTTCGATTTCACCCAGCGTTCGGAAGGGCGTGTAAGTAAACTTTTTAGGGGCCCGTAACCAAAGTGGCGAAAATGAAACCCTTTTAGTTTTGTCATGTCGGCCTGTCTGTATATCGCAGGCATTTTAATAAAAAACTATAAGGTGTATTTGAATAAAATTTTAACTACCGTAAAATGGGGAGAGTAGGGTGAAAACTGACATTCAAACATCGATAACATTTTATTTTTACTTATACAAACTGAATGGTGTATATAATAAGTGTTCCGGACGTTTGTATTTTAGTTTTTATTTTATTTTGGGTAGTTCCATTTCATAACTTTCACGATAAACAGGAAAACTCACCTCACCCCGTAGTCCCTCGTAATTGGGGTGAGATGGGTTTTCATACAAAAGTGATTTTGGAAGATTCATCATCATCATCATCATATCAGCCGAAAGACGTCCACTGCTTGACATAGGCCTCCCCCAAAGAGTGCCAAAGTGACCGGTCCGGTCCGGTTTGGAAGATTGTTGGATCGATTTTTTTTATTATAAGTATTACTAGAGCTCCATTTTAAATTGGAATACATTATTTGTGTAGCTTCAGCCTTAAAAAATCATCTCACCCCCCTTTCATACCTTCTCTCCCCATTCATAACCCAACTCTCCCCGCGAACCCTACTCACCCCATTTTACGGTATAGGTGCATTTTGTTAGCAACACAGTAAATATTTGTAATCAAAATACAAAATATTTTTTTTAGGGGGGCACTCCATACATTCGATTGAAGTTACAATAAAAAAAAATACTGTATAGGTCAACATGTGGCACAGTATTCGAAAGGTCTTTAAAAATAAATATTAGGTTCAGCAGCAGATTCGAAAATAATCGCTCCGAAAGTCATAAAAAATTTGGTCCCCTCCCCGGTTCTCTATAACTATCGTACCGTGGAATTACAAAGTATGAAAAAAACATGGGCATAGTGCTTATTAAGGTGGTTCACCGACCATACGAAACGTTTTATTGACATTCGCAGATTAACGGCGTGATATTTTAAACTTATGATACATAAGTTTAAAATATTCATAAATTGGCACTTTCATAAATTGGCTATCCACGCGCGCGAAATTGCCCCTTTCCCAGAATAAATTTGTACAAACTAGAATAATTTGAGATATTAGTTTGTCACGTGATACTTTGGGAAAACGATTATTATTTTTTTATGTCCAGGGTCTCAAACTATATCCATATGCCTTTCATATCAATCGGTACAACGGTTTACGCGTGAAAAGGTATTACATACCCACACACAGAAGGACAGAGAGACAGACAGTTACTTTTGCATGTATAATAATATAAGTAGGTCAACAATAAGTAAATAAGTACAAGTATGGATGTCGTGCTGATACATCCACAGTCCATATGACTGTCGATGTATCAGCACGATAAATCTTTCGCTTTGGTTCATCAGGGCCGTCAGAGTAGTTGGAATCGAATATCCGAAGCTTTATTCAAAGGGTTCAACGGAAGTTATAAAAAAATGTATTTGAGTCGGTATCGGGAAATATGAAGTGTTTTGCAAATTATATCAGTTCAACAGGCATCTGTGTGTAAGCCGATATTGCTCTTATATAGAATTCCTATATGCAAAAGGATTTTCATACACTATGTAATAAAAACATCCCGACGTTATTGCCGATTTTCTGATTTGTTGGTGCGGAGGCGGTACGATAACATTGAGATGTCAGCTGTCAGTGTCAACAGTTATAGTTGAATCAGTACCGATTCTTTACTGAGTTCGTCCTGACAAGCTGCGGTGCCGCTCGCGCGTCCGATGTTATTATTGTTAATTTTGAGAGTCCGCAATAAGCTCGATTCTCCATACAAACGTAGTTACGCTCTCATTTTAAAACTACTTGTTAGATTGTAACGAAATTTTGCATATACAATGACATGAGGTATATCTATGTCTGTAATTAGTTTATGTAGCTTCAGATACCATAAGTAGTAAAAAAATACAGTGAATTTAAGTTTTTCATACAAAACTTGTTTTTCCTGTATTTCGTGTGTTTTATAAACTGGAACCATATAAACTAATTACAGACATAGATATACCTCATTTCAATGTATATGCAAAGTTTCGTTACAATCCAACATGTAGTTTTAAAATGAAAGCGTAACTACGTTTGTGTGAGAAGATGAAATTCGGCCGAGCTTAGTGCAGACTCTTAAGGTGTAAAATCAATCAGAAGTTTTTTCTCGTCCCCTTCTCATATCTTCCATTCCACCCTTGCTCCTCTATACATAATATCTCCTCATCTTTGTATTCTTAACTGCCTTGCTACCTCACACAGGATTAGTGGATGGGCTATTCATTCACCCCTAAGCTACTTAAAGTAAAGCGACTTACCTATGGACGAAATTTTTATAAACGCAAATTTATGATGTTAAAGTTGACGTTGAAAGTGAGATTGCGTCAATGTAATCCTCGGACTAAGAAAAAAAGATAGACGAACAACCTAGTGAAGCCGGTTTTCAACCATGCCAAATAAGTTTAGCACGCGTTCACGAACACATACTGCGTGGAACGGAACGATGGACTTTCCCGCAAGAGGGGGATTATTGAGCGCTAGTACGTCACATTTTCCAGATAAACTATTTTTTTTGACGCTTTTTTTTTTACCTTTGTATGGAGCGTTGGCCGACTGGAGCGACGAGCTTCAATAGCTTGTTCGTAATGCTATGTCTAACTTCTTTCTTGGCCTGAGATACACGCATTGCATTGACGTCATTATGCAGAATCTTACTTGTGCCAGGAAATGTATCCTATCGATCTATTCAGCCCGTATCTACCCCCTGCTGAGTATCCTCTTCTTTATTACTCAAGTCTCGTCGGTCCTGTGCCAATCGTATCCACTGCTTATTCGCTATCCGATAGAAAATTTATTAGCAAACAAAAATATATAATTAACATCAAAAATTAGATTTTCATTAATTAATTAACATCAGTATCTAATTCATTATTTCTAATTATCTAACATTTAAGTTAAATAATTCAACAATACCCTTAAATTGCCAAGCCGAAAGACGAATCAACGGGAAAATGCTAAAGTAAATAAAAAAGACATTAAAAACCAACTACGAAGCTTGATTATACCGTCTCTTGAATTCGTTAAATTAAGTCGCTTCGTCACAGGTGTTGAATATTTAAGAGGTACCACAGGAAAAGAATCAGGCAGCATTACTTTCTTAACTTCCTGTAAATCTGTAATATTATTATAAGCAATAAAAGGCAAACGGATCAAAGATAACAATTGTAATCACTTTTTCTACAAATATTAAATGAATTTACATCAAATCTCATAAGAGCAACTTCAAAACAAACCAACAATTACAAGAATCCATAACAAAAGTGACAATCTAGGCCATTCCCGCCTAAAATGACAGCTAATGTCCACCGGTCCGTTTAAGGCGTTTTTAAAACCGTCGAAGATCCAACATTACATAATAATATCTAGGTATTTAAATTTATTTGATTTTAATAATATATAACAATATCTATTTAATTTAATCAAACCAACATTGGAAATATCCAAATCCATTAATTCATTCTGTCTGATTGACTAAAAACACTTAATCATCCAAACATGCATAATTTCACTGTCACATAAAGAGCACTGTTTAAATTATCGCAGTAAAAATATATGTTAAATTTATTTCTAAGCCACTCATTCCAATTTCAAAGCGGTATACTTATTACAAAACGTCTAAAGTTAAATATCTTAAATATTAAGTAAGGACAAAGTAATAAGCTATTTCGTAACAAAATCGTTTAAATTTTTAATCACATTTCAGGGATATAAATAGGCATACCCAAGCTTTCAGCTACTTCGTATTCTTACATTTACATCTTGAAGATTATGTTGGGATAGATTTCAGGTGTTATAAACGTTTCAAATGTATTTTATTATTATTAGAGAAAATGAATGCGCTTATTTATTTTCTTGCTCCCACTCGCTGCCGAGGCGCAAATGCTGCGACACCACGTTTTTTCTATCCATATGTGTCGTGAGAGTTGTCTATGTGGAATAAGGTTAATTACATTACAACTACTTTATTACACCTTTTTTTTTAAATTTTAAACCTACAATTATTAAAAGTAGCATTAAAATTAAACAAGTAGGTATAGTAGGATTAGGAAAGAGATCTGTGAGAAATGTTTGTTCCCTTATGTCGGTTGATTGTCTAACGGTTCAAGGCCTGAGTGTTAAACTAATTATGCTGATAATCAACCGACAGTTGAACATTTAAATATTCCTCATAGAAACCTCACCTGCTGCCTTGTCCTGCTAGGTTCTTTTCATGGGCGCTGCCCACCGTTTCGACCTTCTAATACATATAATCTTGTCTACGTAATGCATATAGTACACTGTCTATATTAAATTAAAGACAAATGTCCATATAAAAAAATTGTTGATAAAGTTGAACAAGTCTTACTTGAAACAGCTTCTGCAATAATCATTAATCCGACTCAGCAAAACATCGGACAAATTGCCGAGCTAACTCGCAAACCCAGCCCGTTTAATTAAGAAAGTTCACTTCATAACACAAATACAAATGACTCGGAGTGAAGCAGTGAGTGGAATACGTTTTATTTATTAAATGATAACCAGGCTATTAAGAAAGTTCAATGAATATTCATTATATATTTGGAATTCAATGGTTATTTAGAAAGAAATACTGCAAAATCTAAATTTTCTTCGCGATTGAACGACGTGTGAATGTCGTGGAAAATAAACAGTAGTTTTGCGAGCTGTAGAACTCGCGTGCCTGTCTTTTTTAATTCAGAAAAACTGAATCGATAAAAAACTATTTAATTATTGATCCTGCCCACAAAATTCACGAAAATCGGATGAGAAATGCGAACTGTAGAGGTCTAGAGAAACAGCCGGACAGACGATTTTTTTTTCTTAAGGGGCTCCCATACACCAATGACCTTCGATCTGAATCCCTTAGTTTTCTAATGTTTTTTGTTGCTTATTATATTAACAATAACGGCTTTAAGCAATATAGTATCCCATATTTACTTCAAAGTTCATTGTTTTCGAGATATTTGGCATCAAAGTTGAATAATTTTAGACCAAAAAAACTGGTTTTCTGGCCATAACTTTTGTGTTAATTGGTTTAAAATGAAAACCCTGGACCAGTTTTTAGAAACGTCACAGACGAACCCAAATACGTAGATTTTGTATATGTTAGATCTTTCACGTCTATAGAGATACGAAAATTTTAGTGTTTTTTTAGACAATGTTTAAACAAATCATACAAAATTAACTATTCATTTGTTTAAAATCCGGTGGACCAAAATGGAGACAAAAGATTGAGGAACCGATAGCCGTTTGATTTATAATTCTATCTGTAGTGCAAAAGTAGGAGATACGATTCAAAACTTGTCAAAAATCGATGAAAACTTCGAGTACTTCGTTCGCTCGTTCAATAACTAGTGGCTCTGTGAGCTGTAAAATGCGAGAGCATACATTGAAACACATATACTTTTTTATTTCGAAAAAGTTACACGAAAAAAAAACTATATGTTTATTAACGATTCTGCTCCTAAAACTTCACGAGAATCGGTTGAGAAAATTTATTTGTAAAGGAGAACAGTGGGACAGCGGGACAGCGGGATAGTGGGACAGTGGGACAGCGAGACAGCGTGACAGACACGGGACATACGAAAGATTTTCGGGACAAGCTGAAGCAAGCGTTCGATTCGCTCGCTATTTGGAATCTTTAAATGCCCGAAGATCCATATCACAGACATGAGATTTTAAATAATAAAATTTGAATAGTGCTCTCTCTTTAAAGCAGTCTCTTTCATTAAAGCAGTAATGGGTGAGGCTGAGATAGTACTACTTAAAGTGTAGAAAAAGTACTTCGAATCTATCACTATGTATTTTTCAGAAGGTATTGCTACTGACTGTTCTAAGTTCTTAGCAACAGTTTGGCTGATAATCAGTGTTGGAACTGAATTACGTTTAATTAGGTATAATTATACATTTTCCTTTTTGACGTTATGGCTGGCGATTGTCAATTGAGTTCCGTGTGTTTATTTAGAATTGAGCTTGATAATCTTGTAATTTTATTGTGAAGATTTTTGGTATCAGTTTTATACCTAATCATTATATTATGTTTTTTCATAATTTCTAAGTTAATATCAACCTTATTTGTAAAAACAAATATTTCAATTAACAAGAATAACCATGAAAAAAATCAACCTTATTTCAGACTACATTATGAGGTCAATATTTGAAACTGAGGAGTTAGATTTAGTTGTTCTAAATCTAATAAACTATAGTAGGTACTTATGTAAAAAAACTAGAACTTTTGGCCCAAGGTGTATCTTTACAGTAACAATGTTTCTGGTTTATATTATTTTACAATCCTTCTTTGATTGTTTACGTTTTTTGCTGTCATACTATTCAGGTATTATTTTGTAAGCGAATAAGAATTTATAAACACGTACACAGAACAGTATAATATGTCGGTTTAGAATAGCACCCCCCTTCCTTCTCGTAGCTATCTTAGGAGTGAACTACGGAAATAGGATTGAAGAGTATCGCGGGAGATGGGCTAGCAACCTATCACAATTTTCCACCTTAAAATCTGTAATATTCGGTCTGCCTGCCCCTTTTACGAATATAGTATCATGTCAGTTAATTAGTAGGTATGTATTATTGAGTGAGAAGCAAATTGATGCTAAACAATTAGCTCTTTTGCTATATTATTAAAATTGCAGCAAAACCAAGCATGAAAATGAGAGACAAAGCAACTTCCGCGTAATGAGCAAATTGTACAAATTAACCTGTAGCAGACACATTAATATTGCAAATTAATTAGAAGATGTACGATTGCGAAATTGGACTTGTGCTTGATAATTAGTTGAATGACAATTTTAAGCTGTATTTACATACGTGTTTACTAAGTTATTCATAGTTACATTTGCGCAATTAACATATTCAGGTACCTACTGCGTAAGAGTTGGTAATACAGTTCATGAAATAAAACCATTCTGATCATCTATCGATCTATAAGCAATAAAAGAATCAAAAATCAAGACAACATCGTTTGATATGTTGTCTTGATTTTAGGGTTTATAATTAATGAAGTAAATCGATAGGTAAGTCAAAAACGGAATTCACCGTTGGTCGCGCCGCGCCGTTCGTTCGAGTTTCTTTTCAGCACCCTCCTTGGTGCGTGTGAACCTAAAATATCAAAATCCAGCATCTCATCTAATAATGTCAGTTATAGTAGCATTCGAAATAGGTCTACAGTTCTGGATAGTTTTATTTTTTATTTTTATCAGTTCAGCCAATTTAAGTAAAACAAATGAAGATTGCAAAGTTTGTGAGCCACACCTTTGCGTCTGTGGGGTGATAGTGGAGTCTAATGGGCATCATGGGCTAAGTTGTGTACGAAGCGCTGGTAGATTCTCTCGGCATCATACTATCAATGATATCGTTCGTCGGGCTTTGGTGTCGGCAAATGTACCTTGCGTTTTGGAGCCCCAGGGTTTGAGTCGGACGGATGGGAAGAGGCCAGACGGTCTTACACTGGTTCCTTGGCAGAAAGGGCGTAGTTTGTTGTGGGATGCGACTTGTGTTAGCACCTTCGCGGTGTCGCATCTTGCCCAAACAACGCGGGTGGCTGCGGGTGCTGCAGAGAATGCAGCAAGGCCCAAGCACACCAAATATTCAAACTTGGAGCCGGTCTATGATTTCGTCCCTCTTGCTGTCGAAACGGCGGGTCCTTGGTGTCTGGAAGCGAAGCGTTTTATACAGGCTTTGGGGAAACGTTTTCGTGATAGGGGTTGTGACCCAAGATCTGGTGCGTACCTGGTGCAACGTATTTCTTTGGCCATCCAACGTGGCAATGCGGCGAGTTTTTTGGGGACGTTTGTGCCGGGTACGTATCACGCGGGACGATAAGGTTGGATCTAGGTTATGTATTATAAGTTTTAGTTGACGATGCGTGTTGCGGATTGTGTGTTGTATCTATATTTTACTGACGAAACCTGTGGTGGATGCTTTATCTGTAGAATGACGAAACCTGCGCTGTGGATCTTGATGGTATGTACTTAGTGGTTCGGTTTTATTCATTTTGTTTTTTTTTACTGAATAAAAGTAATTGTTTTTATTACAATACTACAATTGAATGAAGATTTAAAACTGATATGTTAACTTCACATAGGTATAGGCTTTCAGCATCTCACGCGTTTTCAATTCCTAGACATAGAGGTAATGTAATATGCATAGGTTTTCCAAAACTGTAGAATTATTTGGGATGCTACTAGTTGTGTTGAGTAGTTAGTCATCATTTGGTGAGATTTTGGAATTTGATCAGCTAGCCATACACACACCGCAGCTCCTTGGTGATGGGTGAATCCGCCTGTGCTGGGCGTTGCTGGAGCCTGTGGCGGGTCACGTCATTGCGATGGCGAAACGGGCTGCGAGCCGTCACATTGGGGGCGCGGTGATGGTGCTACCTGCGGTAGGGTGCCGTGCGGCCCGTTACGTTGGCAGCTTCTGGTGTGTCACGTGGGGCTGGTGGATTTACTGCCATTCGGCACAAATGGAAAATCCCCAACACTATATGACCTGTTTGAGATTAAATCAAAAGTAAAACCATAAAAAGTGAAATTGGTGAAAGTGTATAAAGGTGTGTAACTACACTTTTTTAAGACCATTTTTTTCTTAATCAAAATGAATGTAGCCTTGGAAACTTTTAATGAGGTTCATAATTAAATATCTATGTGCAAATGGAATGTTACGTATATCTTAATTTAATCAATGTCAAAATTTTATAAGAAAATCGACTATTTTGTTCAATAGTTATCATGTATTTCCGATTGATCACATTATTGGAGCGTGTATTCCATATGAACGTATTTCTTTCGACTTATATCAAGTATGTCAATTTTACTTTGAAGCGAAATATTTTTTTTGCATTATTCAGGCTGGAAAATTTTGCAACCATGAGGAGGAGGATTTTCAAATAGACGTTATTCAGATTCGCCTAATCATTTCGAGTTGTCAATCTTCCATTTGTTCTGAATGACTGTAAACCGGCTACGTTAATTATAGAATTGAAACAGCTTCTGCAATAATCATTAATCCGACTCAGCAAAACATCGGACAAATTGCCGAGCTAACTCGCAAACCCAGCCCGTTTAATTAAGAAAGTTCACTTCATAACACAAATACAAATGACTCGGAGTGAAGCAGTGAGTGGAATACGTTTTATTTATTAAATGATAACCAGGCTATTAAGAAAGTTCAATGAATATTCATTATATATTTGGAATTCAATGGTTATTTAGAAAGAAATACTGCAAAATCTAAATTTTCTTCGCGATTGAACGACGTGTGAATGTCGTGGAAAATAAACAGTAGTTTTGCGAGCTGTAGAACTCGCGTGCCTGTCTTTTTTAATTCAGAAAAACTGAATCGATAAAAAACTATTTAATTATTGATCCTGCCCACAAAATTCACGAAAATCGGATGAGAAATGCGAACTGTAGAGGTCTAGAGAAACAGCCGGACAGACGATTTTTTTTTCTTAAGGGGCTCCCATACACCAATGACCTTCGATCTGAATCCCTTAGTTTTCTAATGTTTTTTGTTGCTTATTATATTAACAATAACGGCTTTAAGCAATATAGTATCCCATATTTACTTCAAAGTTCATTGTTTTCGAGATATTTGGCATCAAAGTTGAATAATTTTAGACCAAAAAAACTGGTTTTCTGGCCATAACTTTTGTGTTAATTGGTTTAAAATGAAAACCCTGGACCAGTTTTTAGAAACGTCACAGACGAACCCAAATACGTAGATTTTGTATATGTTAGATCTTTCACGTCTATAGAGATACGAAAATTTTAGTGTTTTTTTAGACAATGTTTAAACAAATCATACAAAATTAACTATTCATTTGTTTAAAATCCGGTGGACCAAAATGGAGACAAAAGATTGAGGAACCGATAGCCGTTTGATTTATAATTCTATCTGTAGTGCAAAAGTAGGAGATACGATTCAAAACTTGTCAAAAATCGATGAAAACTTCGAGTACTTCGTTCGCTCGTTCAATAACTAGTGGCTCTGTGAGCTGTAAAATGCGAGAGCATACATTGAAACACATATACTTTTTTATTTCGAAAAAGTTACACGAAAAAAAAACTATATGTTTATTAACGATTCTGCTCCTAAAACTTCACGAGAATCGGTTGAGAAAATTTATTTGTAAAGGAGAACAGTGGGACAGCGGGACAGCGGGATAGTGGGACAGTGGGACAGCGAGACAGCGTGACAGACACGGGACATACGAAAGATTTTCGGGACAAGCTGAAGCAAGCGTTCGATTCGCTCGCTATTTGGAATCTTTAAATGCCCGAAGATCCATATCACAGACATGAGATTTTAAATAATAAAATTTGAATAGTGCTCTCTCTTTAAAGCAGTCTCTTTCATTAAAGCAGTAATGGGTGAGGCTGAGATAGTACTACTTAAAGTGTAGAAAAAGTACTTCGAATCTATCACTATGTATTTTTCAGAAGGTATTGCTACTGACTGTTCTAAGTTCTTAGCAACAGTTTGGCTGATAATCAGTGTTGGAACTGAATTACGTTTAATTAGGTATAATTATACATTTTCCTTTTTGACGTTATGGCTGGCGATTGTCAATTGAGTTCCGTGTGTTTATTTAGAATTGAGCTTGATAATCTTGTAATTTTATTGTGAAGATTTTTGGTATCAGTTTTATACCTAATCATTATATTATGTTTTTTCATAATTTCTAAGTTAATATCAACCTTATTTGTAAAAACAAATATTTCAATTAACAAGAATAACCATGAAAAAAATCAACCTTATTTCAGACTACATTATGAGGTCAATATTTGAAACTGAGGAGTTAGATTTAGTTGTTCTAAATCTAATAAACTATAGTAGGTACTTATGTAAAAAAACTAGAACTTTTGGCCCAAGGTGTATCTTTACAGTAACAATGTTTCTGGTTTATATTATTTTACAATCCTTCTTTGATTGTTTACGTTTTTTGCTGTCATACTATTCAGGTATTATTTTGTAAGCGAATAAGAATTTATAAACACGTACACAGAACAGTATAATATGTCGGTTTAGAATAGCACCCCCCTTCCTTCTCGTAGCTATCTTAGGAGTGAACTACGGAAATAGGATTGAAGAGTATCGCGGGAGATGGGCTAGCAACCTATCACAATTTTCCACCTTAAAATCTGTAATATTCGGTCTGCCTGCCCCTTTTACGAATATAGTATCATGTCAGTTAATTAGTAGGTATGTATTATTGAGTGAGAAGCAAATTGATGCTAAACAATTAGCTCTTTTGCTATATTATTAAAATTGCAGCAAAACCAAGCATGAAAATGAGAGACAAAGCAACTTCCGCGTAATGAGCAAATTGTACAAATTAACCTGTAGCAGACACATTAATATTGCAAATTAATTAGAAGATGTACGATTGCGAAATTGGACTTGTGCTTGATAATTAGTTGAATGACAATTTTAAGCTGTATTTACATACGTGTTTACTAAGTTATTCATAGTTACATTTGCGCAATTAACATATTCAGGTACCTACTGCGTAAGAGTTGGTAATACAGTTCATGAAATAAAACCATTCTGATCATCTATCGATCTATAAGCAATAAAAGAATCAAAAATCAAGACAACATCGTTTGATATGTTGTCTTGATTTTAGGGTTTATAATTAATGAAGTAAATCGATAGGTAAGTCAAAAACGGAATTCACCGTTGGTCGCGCCGCGCCGTTCGTTCGAGTTTCTTTTCAGCACCCTCCTTGGTGCGTGTGAACCTAAAATATCAAAATCCAGCATCTCATCTAATAATGTCAGTTATAGTAGCATTCGAAATAGGTCTACAGTTCTGGATAGTTTTATTTTTTATTTTTATCAGTTCAGCCAATTTAAGTAAAACAAATGAAGATTGCAAAGTTTGTGAGCCACACCTTTGCGTCTGTGGGGTGATAGTGGAGTCTAATGGGCATCATGGGCTAAGTTGTGTACGAAGCGCTGGTAGATTCTCTCGGCATCATACTATCAATGATATCGTTCGTCGGGCTTTGGTGTCGGCAAATGTACCTTGCGTTTTGGAGCCCCAGGGTTTGAGTCGGACGGATGGGAAGAGGCCAGACGGTCTTACACTGGTTCCTTGGCAGAAAGGGCGTAGTTTGTTGTGGGATGCGACTTGTGTTAGCACCTTCGCGGTGTCGCATCTTGCCCAAACAACGCGGGTGGCTGCGGGTGCTGCAGAGAATGCAGCAAGGCCCAAGCACACCAAATATTCAAACTTGGAGCCGGTCTATGATTTCGTCCCTCTTGCTGTCGAAACGGCGGGTCCTTGGTGTCTGGAAGCGAAGCGTTTTATACAGGCTTTGGGGAAACGTTTTCGTGATAGGGGTTGTGACCCAAGATCTGGTGCGTACCTGGTGCAACGTATTTCTTTGGCCATCCAACGTGGCAATGCGGCGAGTTTTTTGGGGACGTTTGTGCCGGGTACGTATCACGCGGGACGATAAGGTTGGATCTAGGTTATGTATTATAAGTTTTAGTTGACGATGCGTGTTGCGGATTGTGTGTTGTATCTATATTTTACTGACGAAACCTGTGGTGGATGCTTTATCTGTAGAATGACGAAACCTGCGCTGTGGATCTTGATGGTATGTACTTAGTGGTTCGGTTTTATTCATTTTGTTTTTTTTTACTGAATAAAAGTAATTGTTTTTATTACAATACTACAATTGAATGAAGATTTAAAACTGATATGTTAACTTCACATAGGTATAGGCTTTCAGCATCTCACGCGTTTTCAATTCCTAGACATAGAGGTAATGTAATATGCATAGGTTTTCCAAAACTGTAGAATTATTTGGGATGCTACTAGTTGTGTTGAGTAGTTAGTCATCATTTGGTGAGATTTTGGAATTTGATCAGCTAGCCATACACACACCGCAGCTCCTTGGTGATGGGTGAATCCGCCTGTGCTGGGCGTTGCTGGAGCCTGTGGCGGGTCACGTCATTGCGATGGCGAAACGGGCTGCGAGCCGTCACATTGGGGGCGCGGTGATGGTGCTACCTGCGGTAGGGTGCCGTGCGGCCCGTTACGTTGGCAGCTTCTGGTGTGTCACGTGGGGCTGGTGGATTTACTGCCATTCGGCACAAATGGAAAATCCCCAACACTATATGACCTGTTTGAGATTAAATCAAAAGTAAAACCATAAAAAGTGAAATTGGTGAAAGTGTATAAAGGTGTGTAACTACACTTTTTTAAGACCATTTTTTTCTTAATCAAAATGAATGTAGCCTTGGAAACTTTTAATGAGGTTCATAATTAAATATCTATGTGCAAATGGAATGTTACGTATATCTTAATTTAATCAATGTCAAAATTTTATAAGAAAATCGACTATTTTGTTCAATAGTTATCATGTATTTCCGATTGATCACATTATTGGAGCGTGTATTCCATATGAACGTATTTCTTTCGACTTATATCAAGTATGTCAATTTTACTTTGAAGCGAAATATTTTTTTTGCATTATTCAGGCTGGAAAATTTTGCAACCATGAGGAGGAGGATTTTCAAATAGACGTTATTCAGATTCGCCTAATCATTTCGAGTTGTCAATCTTCCATTTGTTCTGAATGACTGTAAACCGGCTACGTTAATTATAGAATTGAAACAGCTTCTGCAATAATCATTAATCCGACTCAGCAAAACATCGGACAAATTGCCGAGCTAACTCGCAAACCCAGCCCGTTTAATTAAGAAAGTTCACTTCATAACACAAATACAAATGACTCGGAGTGAAGCAGTGAGTGGAATACGTTTTATTTATTAAATGATAACCAGGCTATTAAGAAAGTTCAATGAATATTCATTATATATTTGGAATTCAATGGTTATTTAGAAAGAAATACTGCAAAATCTAAATTTTCTTCGCGATTGAACGACGTGTGAATGTCGTGGAAAATAAACAGTAGTTTTGCGAGCTGTAGAACTCGCGTGCCTGTCTTTTTTAATTCAGAAAAACTGAATCGATAAAAAACTATTTAATTATTGATCCTGCCCACAAAATTCACGAAAATCGGATGAGAAATGCGAACTGTAGAGGTCTAGAGAAACAGCCGGACAGACGATTTTTTTTTCTTAAGGGGCTCCCATACACCAATGACCTTCGATCTGAATCCCTTAGTTTTCTAATGTTTTTTGTTGCTTATTATATTAACAATAACGGCTTTAAGCAATATAGTATCCCATATTTACTTCAAAGTTCATTGTTTTCGAGATATTTGGCATCAAAGTTGAATAATTTTAGACCAAAAAAACTGGTTTTCTGGCCATAACTTTTGTGTTAATTGGTTTAAAATGAAAACCCTGGACCAGTTTTTAGAAACGTCACAGACGAACCCAAATACGTAGATTTTGTATATGTTAGATCTTTCACGTCTATAGAGATACGAAAATTTTAGTGTTTTTTTAGACAATGTTTAAACAAATCATACAAAATTAACTATTCATTTGTTTAAAATCCGGTGGACCAAAATGGAGACAAAAGATTGAGGAACCGATAGCCGTTTGATTTATAATTCTATCTGTAGTGCAAAAGTAGGAGATACGATTCAAAACTTGTCAAAAATCGATGAAAACTTCGAGTACTTCGTTCGCTCGTTCAATAACTAGTGGCTCTGTGAGCTGTAAAATGCGAGAGCATACATTGAAACACATATACTTTTTTATTTCGAAAAAGTTACACGAAAAAAAAACTATATGTTTATTAACGATTCTGCTCCTAAAACTTCACGAGAATCGGTTGAGAAAATTTATTTGTAAAGGAGAACAGTGGGACAGCGGGACAGCGGGATAGTGGGACAGTGGGACAGCGAGACAGCGTGACAGACACGGGACATACGAAAGATTTTCGGGACAAGCTGAAGCAAGCGTTCGATTCGCTCGCTATTTGGAATCTTTAAATGCCCGAAGATCCATATCACAGACATGAGATTTTAAATAATAAAATTTGAATAGTGCTCTCTCTTTAAAGCAGTCTCTTTCATTAAAGCAGTAATGGGTGAGGCTGAGATAGTACTACTTAAAGTGTAGAAAAAGTACTTCGAATCTATCACTATGTATTTTTCAGAAGGTATTGCTACTGACTGTTCTAAGTTCTTAGCAACAGTTTGGCTGATAATCAGTGTTGGAACTGAATTACGTTTAATTAGGTATAATTATACATTTTCCTTTTTGACGTTATGGCTGGCGATTGTCAATTGAGTTCCGTGTGTTTATTTAGAATTGAGCTTGATAATCTTGTAATTTTATTGTGAAGATTTTTGGTATCAGTTTTATACCTAATCATTATATTATGTTTTTTCATAATTTCTAAGTTAATATCAACCTTATTTGTAAAAACAAATATTTCAATTAACAAGAATAACCATGAAAAAAATCAACCTTATTTCAGACTACATTATGAGGTCAATATTTGAAACTGAGGAGTTAGATTTAGTTGTTCTAAATCTAATAAACTATAGTAGGTACTTATGTAAAAAAACTAGAACTTTTGGCCCAAGGTGTATCTTTACAGTAACAATGTTTCTGGTTTATATTATTTTACAATCCTTCTTTGATTGTTTACGTTTTTTGCTGTCATACTATTCAGGTATTATTTTGTAAGCGAATAAGAATTTATAAACACGTACACAGAACAGTATAATATGTCGGTTTAGAATAGCACCCCCCTTCCTTCTCGTAGCTATCTTAGGAGTGAACTACGGAAATAGGATTGAAGAGTATCGCGGGAGATGGGCTAGCAACCTATCACAATTTTCCACCTTAAAATCTGTAATATTCGGTCTGCCTGCCCCTTTTACGAATATAGTATCATGTCAGTTAATTAGTAGGTATGTATTATTGAGTGAGAAGCAAATTGATGCTAAACAATTAGCTCTTTTGCTATATTATTAAAATTGCAGCAAAACCAAGCATGAAAATGAGAGACAAAGCAACTTCCGCGTAATGAGCAAATTGTACAAATTAACCTGTAGCAGACACATTAATATTGCAAATTAATTAGAAGATGTACGATTGCGAAATTGGACTTGTGCTTGATAATTAGTTGAATGACAATTTTAAGCTGTATTTACATACGTGTTTACTAAGTTATTCATAGTTACATTTGCGCAATTAACATATTCAGGTACCTACTGCGTAAGAGTTGGTAATACAGTTCATGAAATAAAACCATTCTGATCATCTATCGATCTATAAGCAATAAAAGAATCAAAAATCAAGACAACATCGTTTGATATGTTGTCTTGATTTTAGGGTTTATAATTAATGAAGTAAATCGATAGGTAAGTCAAAAACGGAATTCACCGTTGGTCGCGCCGCGCCGTTCGTTCGAGTTTCTTTTCAGCACCCTCCTTGGTGCGTGTGAACCTAAAATATCAAAATCCAGCATCTCATCTAATAATGTCAGTTATAGTAGCATTCGAAATAGGTCTACAGTTCTGGATAGTTTTATTTTTTATTTTTATCAGTTCAGCCAATTTAAGTAAAACAAATGAAGATTGCAAAGTTTGTGAGCCACACCTTTGCGTCTGTGGGGTGATAGTGGAGTCTAATGGGCATCATGGGCTAAGTTGTGTACGAAGCGCTGGTAGATTCTCTCGGCATCATACTATCAATGATATCGTTCGTCGGGCTTTGGTGTCGGCAAATGTACCTTGCGTTTTGGAGCCCCAGGGTTTGAGTCGGACGGATGGGAAGAGGCCAGACGGTCTTACACTGGTTCCTTGGCAGAAAGGGCGTAGTTTGTTGTGGGATGCGACTTGTGTTAGCACCTTCGCGGTGTCGCATCTTGCCCAAACAACGCGGGTGGCTGCGGGTGCTGCAGAGAATGCAGCAAGGCCCAAGCACACCAAATATTCAAACTTGGAGCCGGTCTATGATTTCGTCCCTCTTGCTGTCGAAACGGCGGGTCCTTGGTGTCTGGAAGCGAAGCGTTTTATACAGGCTTTGGGGAAACGTTTTCGTGATAGGGGTTGTGACCCAAGATCTGGTGCGTACCTGGTGCAACGTATTTCTTTGGCCATCCAACGTGGCAATGCGGCGAGTTTTTTGGGGACGTTTGTGCCGGGTACGTATCACGCGGGACGATAAGGTTGGATCTAGGTTATGTATTATAAGTTTTAGTTGACGATGCGTGTTGCGGATTGTGTGTTGTATCTATATTTTACTGACGAAACCTGTGGTGGATGCTTTATCTGTAGAATGACGAAACCTGCGCTGTGGATCTTGATGGTATGTACTTAGTGGTTCGGTTTTATTCATTTTGTTTTTTTTTACTGAATAAAAGTAATTGTTTTTATTACAATACTACAATTGAATGAAGATTTAAAACTGATATGTTAACTTCACATAGGTATAGGCTTTCAGCATCTCACGCGTTTTCAATTCCTAGACATAGAGGTAATGTAATATGCATAGGTTTTCCAAAACTGTAGAATTATTTGGGATGCTACTAGTTGTGTTGAGTAGTTAGTCATCATTTGGTGAGATTTTGGAATTTGATCAGCTAGCCATACACACACCGCAGCTCCTTGGTGATGGGTGAATCCGCCTGTGCTGGGCGTTGCTGGAGCCTGTGGCGGGTCACGTCATTGCGATGGCGAAACGGGCTGCGAGCCGTCACATTGGGGGCGCGGTGATGGTGCTACCTGCGGTAGGGTGCCGTGCGGCCCGTTACGTTGGCAGCTTCTGGTGTGTCACGTGGGGCTGGTGGATTTACTGCCATTCGGCACAAATGGAAAATCCCCAACACTATATGACCTGTTTGAGATTAAATCAAAAGTAAAACCATAAAAAGTGAAATTGGTGAAAGTGTATAAAGGTGTGTAACTACACTTTTTTAAGACCATTTTTTTCTTAATCAAAATGAATGTAGCCTTGGAAACTTTTAATGAGGTTCATAATTAAATATCTATGTGCAAATGGAATGTTACGTATATCTTAATTTAATCAATGTCAAAATTTTATAAGAAAATCGACTATTTTGTTCAATAGTTATCATGTATTTCCGATTGATCACATTATTGGAGCGTGTATTCCATATGAACGTATTTCTTTCGACTTATATCAAGTATGTCAATTTTACTTTGAAGCGAAATATTTTTTTTGCATTATTCAGGCTGGAAAATTTTGCAACCATGAGGAGGAGGATTTTCAAATAGACGTTATTCAGATTCGCCTAATCATTTCGAGTTGTCAATCTTCCATTTGTTCTGAATGACTGTAAACCGGCTAGTGTTCATCTCTGAAGTCAATTGGACCTCGTCCCAACCCACCGGGCTACCTGTATCGAGACTGTGAGCTCACTCCCAATATAGGTGTATGACATGGACACATGACAACATGAACAAATGCGTGGCAGCAGGTCGAGAAAGTGGTGCTAAGGAAAAAAAAATATTCCGAAAGTTTGACTTCCGTTAAAAATTTGTATGGGTAGGCAAAGTTGGCAACTTTGACGCCGCCTGCCAAGTACTTCCGGCCATTTTATGACTTACATACTTAACTTTACTCTCCCTACGATTAAAGGGCTAAATGATGGCATATGTCTCGTACTGTTGTCACATGATGGCATACACATTTTGAGCGGAAGTGAAGGATTTTCCCTTTTGGCCAAATTTAAATTTATTTTTGATTTTTTTCTTGCTCAGAACAACTTTCTCGACCTGCACGTCTAGCACACGACGGCCGCGACATACTCTCGATTTTTATCGTACTATACCTCTTCTTCTAAGTGTTCTAATAAGAGAGAGACGGATAGTGCGAGAAAAAATCGAGAGAGCTCGCGCGCCGTCGCGTGCTAGCCGTGCTGCTGCCATGCATTTTATCATGTTGTCATGTGACGTAGGTGTATTGGGAGTGGGCACACGGTCTATAAATACGCGATCAGTGTAAACTCGTTCGTATGCACGAGTTCCGCCCACACGGTCTCAGTGTAGACACGTTTAAAGACGCCGTAGCCGAATCTGTTATTTCTTGCTTTTTGCATTTGATCACATCGTTCTCATGGGTGATGTCAATATCCATGTTTATTCTAATAAAGGAAATACAGAAAACAAAGCCTTTCTAAATTCCATGAATATGAAAAAACGTTTCCCTTCGCACCCTCTTTAACTACTGAGCATTCTGAAATTCTCGTTGATATCATTAGCAGTGTTGGTGAAACCCAATACCTCAGGGAGGCTATGATGGGACGGACGGATTCGGCACTGGAGACTGTGGCCTATTGGGGCTAATCCAATTTGGTTAGAATCAATACTGCACAAAACACGTCTTTTCACGGCAAAACGGAATCAATTTACCTTGACTAGGGAACTGATGTAGCTAACGCCGTACCTTAATGGCAGTGGACTTATAAATGAAGTCGCAACGCTTACTGTTCCGCCTGTATGCTATTTGACAATGCAAAATCATTACTGCCCCGCTATCTATATTGTGTAGCATATGATGCAACATTGTAGTAAGTAACAATGAACGAAACACTAATGAGCATCTGGTTTACGCTCGTGTAGACAATGACCATTTAAGTGCATTAACGATAACAATCTAGGACCGTAAAGCTATGTAAGTGCTCACTCACACGCGATACAGAAACTGTATATAAAGCCCTGCTTTTACCTAAATAAATGTTCATTATATCACCGAGTTTCTTTATATTATTTTACACCCTACGGCCTACATCTCATGTATGATTAATTTAATTTTTACAACGGTATGTACGGGAAGATACGGCTTCGCTTTTCGTGGTAGTATACGATACTCTGCCAAGTGTTGGAACAATAAACCTTCTCCTTTAAAGAAATAAATAACGTTTGTTTCGTTTACAGTTCCAAATGTACATAAACCAGTTTCGTGTCAAGTATATAAGGATTAGGATGAGTATCCACCAGAGCTGTACGAAGTTGCGAGGCGGTGAGCGACGAAAACATCAATAGGAAGCGATGCGCGAGCGCGGTCAGCCACGCTATTTGTGTCTATTTCCACGTTTAACGCCTCGCAACCTCGCACAGTTCTGGTGGATATTCACCCTTATACTCGTATAGGTAGCAAATTCACCTCTATTCTATATTTTTTAAAATAAATGTCCTATAATTTAAATGTAAAAAACAGAATATAAATAACTTCTGTGAGCTGTTTATCGAACGAGCGAGCGAAGCGAACGAAGTTCTATATTTCAGCTCGGAGCCGAAAATCGTTTGTACGGCCGGATGTCTCGCTTTCACGTTATTTTCCTCTAAAGGTCGCATTTCTTAACCGATTCTTTTTTTCGAACAGGTTCGTTAATTATAAAGATTTTCTTTAGTGTTGTAAAATAAACTTTTTTTGTGAATCGCTACTGCAGTTAGAATAAAGTTCATAGTTCAATTTTTCATAGATAAATCGACTGGAGTAGACGGGGGATTGTCGGTGTCCATGTCACCATGAATAAGAAAATCAGTATTCAGGAAGCAAACACAACAATAAAGTTTTACAACTGAAAACCAATGGTGATTTATTATTTTCTCATAGTCAATCAATTAATCATAATTTTCCGTATTTTTTATTGAAACAGAGACGACCATTCATCATCGTTAATATTTCGATTGGGGGGAAAGATTCATGGGCACAAGTTGAGATGTGGGCACAATTTCATCGATCATTCGAGATTTTTGATACATTTGCATGATGAACGACTTTTTACTAGGAGTTTGGTTATTTTAAATGGCCATTGGTTGATAAAAAGTATTTTCACTGCACTTACACGCTCTTTATCCTTTTTTCACACTTTTTTGTAATTACTGAATAAAATATACGATACAAATTATTCACGTTTACAGTACTATGTTTTTCTGGTTTTTACACTCAATTTTTACATATTTAAAACAAAACAAATTGATAAAAAAAGTCAGTTGGTTCAAATAATGCACAGAATGCAATTATAGTGTGATTAAAATACTCAATAAGTAAAATAATGCACGTCTTTTTTATTAGAAACTAATTAAACGTACGACAAATATAAAGTCACTGGGAGTTAAACATTAATTCAGTTATTTTCTTTGTAAATTGCTGACCCAGCCATCTAAGTCTAGGTATATCGATATTAAGACAAAAGTAGAAATAAAAACCGGCCAAGTGTGAGTCGGACTCGCGCACGAAGGGTTCCGTACCATTATCCTCCTGTTTTTAGTATTTGTTGTTATAGCGGCAACAGAGCGGTAAGATAGCATAAAATTTACAATATGTCATCTCAGAATTACTTATTAATTGCTGTTGTTATTCGTGGCAATTTCCAGATAATTACGAATTTAAGGCTAATACATACCACGCCACAGTCAATTTGGCGTAATTATAGTTCACTACGACAGAGTTTCTGCTTCATTATAAATTGATTGGTGCTTATTAATGCAGGAACATTTAATTACCTACGTAATATAACTATTAGTTTATAAAAGGTGTTAGTTTACATAATCAATACACTAATTATGTAGGCTGGGAGTCGGAGGATTCGAGAGAAACCAAAGAATGCGAACTTAAATTCCTTTAATGACGGAATTACAAAAAGATTAAAATAAATCAATTAAAATTAATTATATTTAACAGGTGCCTAATGGTCGATGTGAGAACCAAGAGTGCCGGACACTGGTCTTTTTGGGAAACGGGGCACGGTGTTGCGAAATGCATAGTCGGCACCACCTGCATGGCCACTTGGGCGGTCGCTGGTTATGCAAGCATGTAACACCTCCATCCTCAGCTAGGCAACTATTCGAGATTCTTCGAGAATATTGCCGAGCCATGATTCACTTCTATGTTTCTGGGGTGCAGCTTTGGTTTATCTTGTGACTGGTCGATGCCTTCTGGAGCGTCAGTTTTGATGGTTTCCAATGTATTTGATCGGCATCGTTTCATGAATAGGCGACGAGCGGTTATACCGGCAGCAACTGTGCATGCGCAGAGTAAGAGTAGATAGACTGGTATAGTAGTATGATACAGGCTTAAGTGATCGATCTGGCGTATATTCACGGGTAGTTGCGAGGATATCTTTTTATCGCTGGCGTGTAGGTTTTCCAGATTAATAGAGTTCAGGGTCATTGAAGGGGATGACTCCCAAGCTCGCAATTTATCTATCGAAGTAATGTCTGGTAGTTCCATGATTTTTAATGCATGCCCCTCAACCTGGTCGTTAGAGTTGGTAATGGTGTAATCTGGGGTTTTCAGGACGCATTTGTGCGGGATTTCAACAAGGTAGCTTCCCTGGATCGTTTTGAACTGTTCTTGGCCGCAGGAGGTTTGTATTTTAGTCGGCTCTGGTAGACTTATAACGTATTGTCTGCTGTCAAGTTGTTGTACTGCTGGTCTAGTCAGGAACACTCTCGTGTGTTGGCAGGACGGGTTGAGCTGCTGCGAAGTGATGAGCTGGTACGTGCAGTCAAGTTGGTTTTGTATCTTCTGATTGAGTGGTTCCTCGCAGAGATGCCATGATTTGACCTTCGGACATTCTGTCTCCATGTACATAGAATCCTGTTCATGAACCGCTATGTAGGGAGAAGGAGGTATTAGAACCTGATGATTTCTATTAGGTATTACTGCTAGTTTGTATAAATCATAGACTCTATCTACTGCAATCGGCACCTTAAAAACTAAAACTACCTGCTTATCGATATAGTATGATCCAACTTTAATTAGTTCATAATATTCCCTAAGATCTACTTCAAGGATCTCTCCCTTAGGGTAGAGAACCTTTACCTTATCTAACATGCTTTTAAGAGCAGCAAAACTAAGTATCACGTGCGGTATACTCGACGCCCGAATAAGAGCTAACGCATTTCCTAACTTGTCCAGTTCTTCAGACAAGTTTTCTACATTATCATTCAGGATGACTAAGTATTGTGCCAAGTAAAGTGTGCAAATCTAATTAATTCTGTCTCACCGTTCTTTTCACTCTGAATGGCAAGCGTAACGGACTGGGCAATTTTTTCTTGATTTTTAACTAACTTATCCAATATCTTGGAGTGTTCCAGCATCCATTCTTTAGATAAACTGGATTATTAAATTCAGACTGTAATTTGTTTTCATTATTTTGGAGGATTTTAATTGCAGCATTATATTTTATGGTGTCTGTATAATCTAGATTTCCGGAAATACTTTTAATTATCGAGCCGAGACCATCTATAAGTCCTCTTTTTACACGGTCGGGTTCAAAAGTCCTCACCTGTTCTGAAACCCTTTCGAGCTTTGCGCTGAGAAATGATATGTGCGGTTCATGTAGGGAAAAAGTCTTATTATTAAGTTGAGGTCTGAGGTTGAGTAACTGTGTTCGTACTATGTCAATTTTATGGTCAATAATATTTAGGTCTACATGTTGTAAAAATGCGTGGTAGTGGGAGACGAGTTTTGTCGGTCCAAGTTTGAAAGGGAGTAGTCCTGGTCTATTGTCAAGGCTTTCAAGTGTTACTTCTTCCGCCAGGGTCATTTGTAGAAGGTACGTCAGCAGTATTCTGTAACAATTTTGAATCGTTAGGGACTCTCTTAAGACGCGACTTTGCTACGGCACCTCTTTGTTTTTTGGTGTAAATATGGATGGGGAGGTCGGCCATTACAATGTCCTGAGTATATCGGGGAGCTAATTTTTGCCTACTGGCTATGGGGTTCCTGATAAAAACATGTTGATCGGGAGAATATTCTATTTCGGGGTCACGGTCCTTATTACTTGCATCGGTGAGTTCGGTTCGGTGTTGTAAGGACGCTTCGTTGATGAGATCGTAAACTTTTGTCATTCCTTGTCGATGGTCTTGTATGTACTGTTGTAATTAATGCTGAGATAAATCTATGTCAAAAGGGTCGCGTGGGTCGAAATGTCCTGTTAATATATCCAAGGGCCTACATTTAGTGAAACTATGAATGGAACTATCATACCCTAATAGAGCATAAGGCATAAGGTGTGAAGTTGGCTCCTTTGGTCGTTCTAACTTCGAAATCGCAAGTATTCAAGAATAGTTAAGTGGAATCGTTCTACGATCCCGTTATCATTAGGGGAGTGTGCAAGGACTTTATGGTGCTGAATTTTATGCAGTTTTGTGAATTCTGCGAAGAGTTGGTTCGAGAATTCGGGACCTTGGTCTGAGACTACGGTGAGTGGGACGCGATGGTGAGTAAAGTAAATCATAAGTGCTTGGATAACACTGATAGCAGTGCCATCTTTCAGAGGATATGCCTGCGCGTATTTAGAAAAAGCATCTACCAGGGTAAGATATTTTTCATTTTGTACTGTAAAAAGGTCTATATGAACAACTTCGAATGGCTTGGTAGGTGGTGGGACGATGCAAAACTGTTGCCTAACAGGATTCCGGTCATACTTTGCTTGACCGCAAATGCCGCATTGATTAATAAATTTGGTTACGTGTTCCTTCATCTTTGGCCAGAAGTACCTGTGGGACAAGGCCAGGTAACATTCGTTAATACCACGGTGATTAGTTTTTCCAATATGGTAATTCTGAATGATTTCTTGCTGTTTCAAATAGTCCTTTACGTTCTCAACTTCTTTCTTGGTTAAATATATATTCATAGACGAGTTTCTAAACCGGTCTTGTAAGATGGGGACAATTTTGTACATGGCTAAAGGGGGGTAAACTATTATTCCGGTTTTGACTTTAGGGTTAATATGCTCGTTTACAGCGTTGACCAAATCTTCTTCGATATTACGCTCGGATATCTGGATTGTGGTAAGGGTATGAGTGTCGAAAGGTTTTGTAACTACTGCTCGTTTCTTAATGTCACCTACGATCGTTAGTCGGATTTGCCTATTGAATTTATTCAAGTGGTCATCTGTAATTGGTATTTCTAATATTGGATTTTCCGCGCTTGTGTGGGCAGTGAGGGTGGATGATCCTGCTTCAGACGGGGTTGTGAGAGCAGTGCGGGTAGATGATCCGGATTCGGATGGAGTTTTTTCTGAGTGATTTACTATCATAGAGCAAAGGGAACAAGTCTCTTCATTATGAATTTGTACCCGTGATAGTGCGTCAGCATTCTGATTATATTTACCTTTCTTATAGATTACGTTATAGGTATACTCACTCAACTTCAATCTCCAGCGAGTAAGTCTGGAGTTAAGATTTTTTAGATTTATTAACCACTGCAAGGGTTTATGGTCGGTGACAATCGTAAATTTGCGTCCGAAAAGGTACGGGCGGAAATACTTCGTTGCCCAAACGATTGCCAAAAGCTCTTTTTCTATCGTACTATAGTTGATTTCACTATCATTCAACGTTCTCGAAGCGAAAGCAATCGGCCTATCGGATCCTATGGGCCCTTAAGAGAGCACCGCTCCAATAGCAACATTGGAAGCATCAGTGGTCAAAATAAATTGCTTATTGAAATCGGGGTACTGTAATATCGGATCATTTACAAGTAGAGTCTTACATCTCTCAAAGCAATTAATATAATCAGGGTTTTCATAAGTTATTTTTGATCCCTTTTTGAGGCATTGTGTCATTGGTTTGGTAATGCGAGCAAAATTTGGGATGAACTTCCTGTAATATCCTACCAAACCAAGAAATCGTTTTATCTCGGTTTGGGTTTTAGGCATTGGAAATTTTTGAATGGCGACAATTTTATCAGGGTTAGGTTTGATCCCATCTTTGCTGATTACGTAACCCAAATACGCGGTTTCTAATTTTAAAAATTCTGATTTGTCCATTTGTATTTTAAAGTTAGACTCACGGAGACGTTTAAACACCTTTTCTAAATTGACCATATGTTCCTGAAGGGAAGTACTGAAAACTATAATGTCATCTAAATACACAAGACAGACCGTGTTTTGTCGATCTCTTAAAACGTTGTCCATGACGCGCTGTAGGGTCGAGGGGGAGTTCTTGAGACCCATTGGCATTCTAAGGAACTCAAAATGGCCATGTTCTACATTGAACGCTGTCTTGGCTATGTCCATGGGATCCATCTCCACCTGATAAAATCCACTGGCAAGATCAAGCGTCGTAAAATATTGACAGTTACCAAGTTTGTCAAGTACATCTGTTATGTTGGGGATCGGATATTTATCGTCCAAGGTTTTCTCATTCAGTTTTCTAAAATCCACAACTAACCGCCATTTTTTATTACCCGATGCATCAATTTTCTTCGGAACTACCCAAATGGGGGAGCTCCAGGCAGATTCGGATGGACGTATAAAGAAAGAAAGAAAGAAAGAAAGAAAACATTTATTCGTGGACAAAACAATGGGTATACAAAACAAAACACAGTAAAGAAAAAGTAGCAGGGTCCACGAAAAGGCCCCGACTTAGCATGGTGCTAACCTAGGAGGCCAGCGCTGGTCTTCCGTCGGAACCTTTACATGAGTTACCTCCTGGAAGGCAACACAAAACAAATACCTACGATAAAACATATTTTAAAGAATAAATAGGTATCCCAAGTAAAAATAAGCAGCATGTAAGTGCGATAGAGATAGAGATATCCGAACTTCGACATTCGAAGTTCGTGGTTATAGCTCAGAGTGGCACGGCAGATTGCAGCGTGTGAACGCGTCGCCAAACTGTGTGTCAGTGTCACTGTCACTGTCAACTTGACAGACCGAAACGCAACTTTTATTTCTGATGGTGAATATACGTAAATACAGAAACGGAAAACAAGTTAAAAATACATTTATGATACAGGAAGAAAACTAAAAACGAATACAGTATGGTGCAAACTTAAATATTGAACGACACAAGCTCAACTGTACAGACATAAAACGACTGCCTTCTGTACAGGTTCATGACTCGGGTGACGAACGGCAGTGCCAAGATATCTACACAATCTAAACATGATAGATTACACAATTATTATGCGAACCAGATGCTGTGCAGATTTATTTATATGCGGATTTATTTATATGCAGATGGGACATATCCCGACAGTAAGTACCTGACTGCAATCCTAAATCTTAATGTATAATCATTTTAGGCATGGCAAAGGGGTACACTAAATTATAAAAGAAGCAGCTAAAAAACACAACGATTTGAGGACTAAAAATAAAAATATATACAAAGACAGAAGACAAAGACAGGGCACTTAAAGGCAACTAGTTTCAAGATATAAGGTTTCCTGACTAAATTGATGCTCTAGCAAGTACTTTTTCAGCTTGATTCTAAAACTGTGTATGCTTCCCAGGTCCCTGGCTAAAGGCGGCGGAAGAGAGTTCCAGCATCTAGTAGCTGCAAAACGGAAACTCCCCCGGAATGAGGCTGTGGCATGTCGAGGAGTAATAAGAGGCTTTTTACACTGACGGTTGCCCCGCGACCTATTGATGATGAGCTTCTCAAAAAGATATACTGGAGCTTGGTGCTTTAAAACCCCAAATAAGAGACAAGCAAGATGCAGTTTTTGCCGGTGTTGCATTTTTAAAATATTATGTTTGTTGAGAAATGGAGTAACATGGGCCCTCGATGGTATGTTGAAAATGAAACGTGCACTGGCATTCTGTACACGCTGTATGAGCTTCTTGGTTTTTGCATAGAGGCAGGGACCAGTTACAACATCCATGTAATTAAGTTTAGACAGGACTAGTGATTCAACTAGACGGATGCGTAACTGCTCACATAAATAGGGCCTAATTTTATAAAGCAATTTAAGTTTGTAAAAGCAGCTACTGACCACATTAGAGATGTGCTTTTCATATCTAAGTCCACAGTCCATATGAAGGCCAAGGTTCCGAGCCTCATACACACGCTCTATCGGAGTACCAACCATCATAACATCAGCTGACGGGTGAAACGCAGATAGTCGCCGCCTGGTACCAAAGACAAGGTACTTGGTGTTAGTAGGGTTAAGTAGCAAACTGTTGTCAGCGGCCCAAGCGGCAATACTTGCAAGGTCTAGGTTTAGCTTGCTTATAGCACCATCAACTTCAGAAGGTTTACACGATATATAGACCTGAATATCGTCAGCATAGATGTGATACTTACAGTGTGTGATGTGTGACCTTATGTCTGCAGAATATAATATAAATAGGATTGGGCCGATAACTGATCCTTGAGGCACTCCTCTTATGACTCTAGTTTCTCCTGAAGTTGACGTGGAGCCATCACTGAGTGTGATTTTCACAAATTGACTGCGGTAGTTGAGGTAGCTGTCAAACCACCTTAGTGTATTATTGTCAAATCCATAGTAACTGAGTTTAGATAATAAGAGATTAATATTTATGGAGTCAAAAGCTCTAGAAAAGTCTAACAGGACAAGCAGTGTGCACATTCCCCTATCCTGGGAGTGCAAGATGTTGTCGGTGACATCAAGTAAGGCAGTCGCTGTGCTCCGACCCTTCCGGAAACCTGACTGATTGTCTGGTAATATATTGTTACACTCAAGATATCTTGTCAGCTGAGAACACACTGCTTTCTCCATGATTTTAGATATACAAGGAAGTATGCTAATAGGTCTGAGGTCTTTGAGTTCTAACGGGTTAGTGTGTTTAGGCAAAGGATGCACTATAGCTAGTTTCCAAATATCAGGAAAAGTTGAAGTTTTAATTGAAGTATTAATTATGTCAGTAATTATGTCAATAGTATGTGGTAGTGTCATTAATAGCATATTTAGACTGATCCCATCACAACCTTCAGCGTTGGATTTCAACCCCCTAATGATAATTATCAACTGGTCAGAGCTGATTGGTTCTAAACGGAAAACCGAGTCACCATACTTCTGAAACTCAAAGAAAGTGAGGCGTGATATGGAGATTTTTGAATTACCTGGTATGTTTAAAAAATGATTATTTATAATGGAAGGATTGTGAAAAGATGATGGTAAATCTGTGTTTTTCTTAGGCAAAATTGTAGATTTTAAGTGTTTCCATAGCAATTTTGGATTATTTAGATTTGCATTCACGTTGAATCTGAAATAGGCGGATTTTTCATAAAAAATTGCCTTGTTAACAGTGGATTTAAGTTCCTTGTAATATATTTTTTTACTATCGGATTTATTGACATGATATTCCGCCGCAGCCTTGTCTCGTAACTGCATCATCAGCTTGACCGTGTCAGTTATCCAGGGGTGAGAACAGCCCCTAACTGTAACTGTCTTGACAGGTGCAAGCAAGTCGAACATAGTAAGAACGTAATTGTTAAAAACTGTGACCATGTGGTTTATGTCTCCTAAGTTAGATATCAAGTCCCACCTCACACACCGCAAGCAATCATCCAGCTCATCCAGTTTGATGTACTTAAAAGGCCTATATGTCAAACGAACTGGCTCAGGTTTCTCTAATCTGACAGTGAACTCGCAGACAACAAAGCAGTGCCCATAAAGCGAACCGACGTGGTTCACAGATACGTTTTTTGCCCGCAGGTCCGAACAAACTACGTCGAGTAACGTTTCACTTGTGTCTGTAAAGTGCGTTGGCTGTGAAACTAATTGAGTTAAACGGAAACATGTTAAGAAGTTATTAAATTTATTAATTTTGATGTCGGAATTACAGTTTAAATTTATATTAAAATCTCCTAATATTATTAAGTGATCATGGTCAGGGATAGAGCTAATAGAGTTGGAGATACCGTCAAAAAATAAATCAGCATCCATCCATGGTGGACGGTACGCCGTTCCAATAACCAGTTTCTTACCATTGAGGGTCAAGGTGACCCACATTTGCTCAACTAGACAGTGCAACGGGTCGACGGGGGGAGACCAGGTGCGAGCGGTCACACTACGTCTAATGTAGAAACCGACGCCACCGCCGCGCGAGCGTGGTCCCCGCGGTCTCGGAACATGACGCAGCCTGAACCCCGGAAGTACCGGCGCACGCCCCTCCTCGCCCTCCCTCAACCAGGTTTCGTTAATAGCTAAAACATCCACATTCATTCGAGTAGCAGCTGCAACGAAATCGTCATGTCTAGTGCCCAAGGAACCTGCGTTGAACAAACCTACTTTAAATGGCTTTTTAGGCATGGCCACTAATAAAATAATTGTGCTTAGTAGAAATAAAAAGAAAATTGTTTTTAATAGAGCTGCTCTCGCTGTCTGTAAAAGTGCCTGTGGAAGCGTATATAATACATAGGTTTACCATTAAACAAATAAAGACTTGTAATTTGCCATGCCATGAACGGAGACAATAAAAAACAAATACAATGTAAATAAAAGTATTAGCTGCGATCACAAACCGAGCTAACACCAAAAACACGTTCCATGTCGGCTGCCGACCGAATGGAGTACGCCTGCTTGCCATCGCTCTGCCGGGCGTAGACACGACCTCGTTTGGTCCACACAA
The DNA here is from genome assembly GCA_947049275.1 of Epinotia bilunana. Classification (NCBI taxonomy): domain Eukaryota; kingdom Metazoa; phylum Arthropoda; class Insecta; order Lepidoptera; family Tortricidae; genus Epinotia; species Epinotia bilunana. The sequence goes on from OX346256.1 coordinate 9,159,334, forward strand.
ACCTCCACTGCCTCTTCCCACCTTCCTCGCGAGCACGGTGAAACAGAAGGCGGTTTGAACGCGTGAGCCGCTCATTGAAGTAGATACGGCGCGGCGGTCCCGGCAGGTCGACATCAGCAGACGTGAACGTGCGGCGCACGCGGGCCGCGCGCAGCAGCTCGTCTCGCAGCTGGCGCCGCGCCAGCCTGACGACGATGCGGCGCGGACGGCTCGCAGCGCCACCGTCCTCGGCACCGGCACTTGCTCCGCCTCGATCCAGCGCGCCGACGCGCTCCGCGAAGACCATATCACGCTGATCCAGCGCGACGCCCAGCTTTGCAGCAAGGACGGCGACGGTGTGGACGACGTTCTCGCCCTTGACCTCAGGGACGTGACCTATTTCCAGGTCGGCGAGCAACACGTCCTGGTCGCGGTCGTTCAGCTCCCGCTGCAGATGCTCGACGGTCCGCTTCAGCTCGTCCACCTCGGCGCTCCCCGGCACCATCATCGGCTCCGCTGCCCTCTTTTCCACCGCGTCCAGCCTCTGCTCCAGCGTATCCATGCGCTTAGCCATGCTCAGCAAGGATGTGCGCATTTCCTCGCGGAATAGGCGCTGCTCAGCCATATACTGGTTGAGATCTCGACGCAGAGCAACCAGTTCGGTTTCCTTGGGAGGGGGGCGGGGTGCGGGGCCGGCAGACGACGCCGCCGCAGCAGATGCTTGCCCCTCGCCCAGAGATTTGACCGGTGTCCCGCTGTTGTCCGATTTCCTAATTTTGGCCTTGCACTCAGGGCAGGCCCAGTTATTCGGAACGACACCAGCAATGCCTACGCACTCAGTGTGGAAAAACTTGCTACATTTCGCGCAGGTGGCGGCATCTTTTGGCGAGAGAAACTTCTTGCATGCCACACACTGATTCATATTGACTTGGCCCGTACTAAGCAATCGAATAATGTAAGCAGTTCACTCGAGTGTCGCTAGATGGCGCTGCACCAGGCTGTGATAAAAAGTCTCAGTAATTACGTATTACGTTTAATTTGTTTTAATTATAAATAATGTACAGATATAGGGAACCAAATGTTGAAAATAAAAAGTCATTTAAAAAAGCTTCGGAAGAGAAAATGTTTTTGTTCCACTATTTAAAAACCTACCCACACTATGATATTTTGTTCTAGCATCTTGGTAATCTGTTCCTTTACCTCATTACGGTGTATGAAGGGATAGCGATAACTTTTACTATAAACCGGTAATTCATCCGTGGTATTTATCCTATGTCTTATCTTATTAGTGAAACTAAGTGGCTCGCCTTCTATGTAAAATACGTCAGCATATTGTGAGCATAGCGCTTCTAAATTAGCGCGTTCCTCGAGGTTCAAATGATCGGTGCGCAAGCGCGATAATACGTCGCGAGCGCGATCTGATCTTGGCTGTTTAGTGCGGCTGCACTCAACGTTTAATATTTCAGCCTGCACAGGACGAATTAAGGAAAAGATTACGTTATTCGGGGTTGGGTTTACAACTTCTAATATGCCCTGGTTGTTATGTATCATAGTAAAACATTCCGCTATAAAACAATTTGATACACATTGACGCGGGATAAGCGCGTCTCCCTCCCGGCCGTTAATCGGGACTTTAATAAGTCGTGAAGAATTCGCAGGTATTATATCTTCGTATAAATTACAGTTCCTAGAATTATACATTCTTATAGGATTAGTCGCACTTTTTGTAACTAGGACATTATTTTTTAAATCAATATTGGATTCCCATTCGTTAAGTAAGTCTAGACCAATTAAACCATCGAAATAATTGTGAAATTTATACACGAAGAAAGTTACGTTGTTATCACTTTTAAACTCAGGGAAGAACGGTAATGTTACGGAATAATCGTTACGGCTGGTAGCATGCACATTCGTCACCTCAAACGGATCATATTTCCATTGTACGCTGGGGAAATATTTCGTAACCGAGTCGGGATTGATAAACGACTGATTAACGCCGGTATCTATACGAAATTTCAGCGGCGGGTTGGCTATTTTTATATACGGTAATTGTCGTTGTGTCTGTAAGTTGAGTTCTATTTTTGTCTTCCTAACTCTGGATTTCTCCGAAAATCCTCATGCTGAATAGTGGGTTCTTCTTTTTTATAAGCTTCGCCTGCGGTGTTCGGATACGAAATCTCTGGATAATGAGGTTGGGTCGCGGACTCGTCATAGTAAGTATCGTCAGTAGGGTACACGTCACAGTAGTTGTCCTGATAATATTCATTATAATAGTCGGTATAAGGTTCATAGTCCAGTGTATAGTCGTTGCACTCGGTAAAGTTAACATCTCTAGATCTGAAATAATTATTCGGTTGCGGGTTCCTGAAATTGGACCAATTCTGAGTAGGTGGCAATGGCCTGGCTACATAATGACTGACACCGCTCATAGGGCGCACAGTATTATTTCCATTGCTTTGGAAATTATTTCTAGGCCTGAATGAGTTTTCTTGTGGATTGTAGTTAGGTGGTCGTGCTCCAAATATTTGCTGAGTACGGGTAGGGCCTTGAGGATGCTGATTTAAATTTGGTCTCCATATTGGTCGGGATTGTTGAGGCAAAAACATAGTGTTTGGTCGGGATGGTCCCTGCAAATTAAACGCAGGCTGTCTGAATGGTGGTACAGCAAAACCTGGTGGTATTGGACCAATAGATATTTTGGATGGCTGAAAATCAGCTGGTTTCTTATCCAGCCGATCATTACGTTGCTGTAAATATAATGTATTTATTTCTTCGTGAACAAATTCTAGAGCCTTTTCTATAGTTTCGGGCCGCATACTGTAACCTCTTATTTTGGGGTTACCACCAGCCACCCAGATCGGTTGGCATAAGACTCTAATTAAATATAAAAAATTACCTCAGGGCGCCTTGTTACCGGTTACTATTCAAAAGAAACACACATATGCATTGTAACAAATGATTTATTTACTTAACACATTAAATGTTATAAGAAATGGATACGCCTTAGGTACACTAACCTTGTCCAAACAGTTTTATACAAACACTATATCACTGATTCTTCAGCTGCAGTAAGGAAGCCGATGTCCTTGGGGGCTTCAAGGTGAGAAGCTCAAATCATCAATGCCACGTAAGCTCTGGACATGTGTAACTGTCTTGCACCACCGAAGACCAGGGAATTTAGTGTAAGCGCCGGATGTACCGTAAACTAAGGACCCCTAATAACAAAATTACACCTAGGTTAAACGTGGTTCCGAGATTAGGTTTTGACAAACAGTTAAATACGAACAAAAGCGAATAACGTTAATACTCACATTATCGGGATTTTCTTCACTCAATAATTAACTGTTACATTGCCATTATTTTAAATAAGTTTTATTAAAATTAAGGCGGCATGTGAGCCATAAAACTCATTATTTCAATTTATTAAACTTGACGATCTTCGCCATCTTTCTAGAAGCTTCGCTGCGAGCTTTAGCTAAATCAGAGTGGGTGCGACCGTTCGCTTTGGGGAGCTGCGGTCAAAGAGAGACACCAGCGAACTCGTACTTGCCCATGTCGTGTTTAAAATCTGAACTAACGTCACATGTGACGTATGTCCTGTTTAATGTGTGAGAGTATTGAATTATCGACGTAGGCTGCTAATGATGAGAAATAACGCGCGAGATTACTACCAGATGGCGTTAGGATGCACTTATCGATCTACAATAACAACTAAACAGGATTCTTTAGAACAACAAAAATAGTTGTTACACATTTCCTTTCCGTGGATTAAAAAGTTCTTCATACCGAAGATACTTTTTCGAACCTAATGACTAAAAAACAACAACAATAATAAATCTGAGAATACACTTGTAAGTGCAAACAGAAGACACTTCAAAACAAACCTAGAATCTATAAAAATTAGAAAGGATTCAAACAGTGACAATAGATAATCCCAGGCATCACCATTCTGATTTCAAGTAATATTAAGTTTTAAGTAGGTAATTGTTATCCTGGAAAAGATGATAATGTCACTGACAATAAGTAGTAGGTATCATTGTATAATAACTGGATAACTACTTGGAGTAACCTAGATTGGTTAGTGCTTATGTAAAACTACGGATTTACTATATACCTATCAACTAATTGTTCATGACATGATCATGAATGCAACGTTTTATTTACCTAAATATAAGTAAGTACTACATACTATACGGAATATTTTACTGATATCTACTTACCGTGATCACACAAAAAAAAACTAATACTAGGGTCGAATCAGATGAACGGTCATCTGTTACGTAAATAGAATCTATTTATTACGATGACATAGAAAACTACGAAAGACTACAACTATTTACAAACTCGGGTTTGACTATTGACTAATACTAATTGCAGATGTGCATGGGCTACGGTGACCGCTCACCTACCGGCGGGCCGTATGCATGCGTGATACCTAATAAGATATCTACATGTAAAGTGCCTATTAAGCCTGCACTATCAGGCATGACAAAGTTTTTAAATGATACTAACTACTGGTAGGTATTCATTCGATAAATATCAAGCATTAAGTAGGTATTAAGTTTTTATGTTTAAGTTAAGATTTTATTTAGTAGTGGCCTCTACTAATTAAAAATATTTAAGTAAGTAGTTTTATTAAGAAATAACCACATAACTTCCTATGGGTGGCTTCAAGTTCAAGTTCACGTAGGTACTCGAACAACTAATGCGGTACTAGAATGAATCTACTCATCATGGCCTAAGGTCGTTTATTCCTTAATGAGTTAATCCGAACGACGTTGTAAACAAGTCTGTTATCTAAGTAACGTGTCCAGGTGTGCAAGTTTAAATAGGTTGAGGTTATAGGTACTCATCACTTGCATTCATCTCCTGTCATACTTAGCTTATTTATACCAGAAAGAACACTTGTGCGCAATTTTGAAAAAATATACTAACAACATACATACTTTCTCCTTTCATACTTCATCTGTAAACATACGCGAATCTCCATTACTCATCCAGTTTAAGAATGTCCTTTATGTGGAAGTTACCTAATAGTTTTCCATCCATACTAGTTAAGGTATATACTAAAGGTGATAACTTCGCTGTAATTACACATTTCTGAAATTTTGGTGCTAACTTCGACGTAAATTTTTTCGAAGCATTACATAAATAGTGAGTGCGTTTGTACACTATCTGTCCAACTTTAAATTCAACGTTTCGTTTTCTTAAGTTATAGTACCTCACATTCCTATCGTGAGCACGTTTTATGTGCTTCTGCACTTTCTTAAATATTGTATTAAGTTCAAGTATCTTGTTGCTATATGTTTGTGGATCACTAATGGTCACTTGAGATCTTTGCACTGGCTGATCCGAATTTAAGTTATGTAACATTCCATCCACTATGAATTCACGGCCGTGTACAAGGAAAAAGGGGCTATATTTTGTAGTTTCATTTATGGACGAATTAAGTGCACATTGTAATTTTATAATGTTTTCGTCCCATTTTTTGTGTTCGGAGCCTACATAGCAAGCTATACCGATGGCTACGTTTTTAATTGCTCTTTCCGCTGCATTCACTTGGGGATGGTAACGTGGATTATAATAAATGTTCGGAACGTTATATTTATGCATAAGTTGCTTAAATTGACTACTTATGAATTGGGCACCATTATCGATGTAAATAGACTTACAGACTCCGTGAACTAGGAATATTTTTTCTTCAATAAATTTAGCTATCGCTGCGCCTGTTGCAATCCGTATAGGATGCAACACGACGTACTTGCTAAAGTAGTCGGTACAGACTATTAAGTATACATTCCTATTTCTCGAAGCTGGAAACGGTCCTAATAAATCGCAACATATCGATGCCCACGGCTTAGTGACTTCCTTGGGATTGCCCATTAGGCCGGGTCTGGCTACGTTAACCGGTTTGTATTGTTTACATATTTCACACTGCTTGATGTATTTAGTTACGTCATTATACATGTTCGGCCAAAAGTAGTGAAGACTAATTCGCTTGTGCGTTTTAAATATACCTAAGTGGGCACTGGTAGGTTCGTCGTGACACTTTTGCAATATACCTAACCGATCTTCTGAAGGTACCACCAGTTTCCAATCGAACTCGCTTGTTAATTGATATTTGTTTCGTGAGTACCTAAACAATTTTTCGTCTTTAATCAGGTAGTTAGGGTAACGACGTGGGTTGGAAATGCAAGTATCGTAAATGTTTTTGTACCAAAGGTCATTAGTGGTTATTGAGGATATGGCGTTTATTTGTATGCGACTAAGAGCATCGGGTATGACGTTACTCTTACCTTTACGGTGCTCAATTTCAAAATCAAATTGACTCAATCTCATACTCCAACGGGCTAACCGTCCTGAAGGGTTGTTAAGTTTATAAAACCAAAGTAGTGACGCATGATCGGTGACAATCTTACACCTTTGACCTTCAACATATGCTCGAAATTGTTCAAGGGCGTAAATAATCGCAATTAATTCACGTTCCGAGGTTGAATAATTAATCTCACACTTATTTAGTGTACGGCTACAGTACGCGATTGGATGTTCGACATCGTCATACATTTGAGTCAAAACTGCACCTACTGCCACCGATGATGAGTCACAATGAAGAGTGAACTGCCGGTCAAAGTCGGGACATTTAAGAATGGGTGCAGAGACAGGCGGATTTTAAAAGGTTGAAGGCGTCCTCCGTCTCTTGAGTCCATATGAAGTTAACTTTCTTACTAGTTAATTTACACAACGGTTTGCTAATTGTTGAGAAATCACGTATAAATCTCCTATACCAACCACACATACCTAAAAATCTTTTAACTTCTTTAGCAGTTGTGGGGGTCGGATAATTAAGAATAGTTTCGACCTTACCAGGGTCTGTCCTGAGTCCGTGCTTGTCTACTAGGTAGCCTAGGTATTTAAGTTCTTTACGGCAAAATACCGATTTTTCTCTGTTAATTGTTAAGTTTGCACCTTTCAACTTGTCGTACATCTTGCGTAGCAGTCTGACATGTTCGTCGAAGGTACTTGAAATTATAATAATGTCGTCTTGGAAACAAAATACTTTATTATCAAATTCTGCACCAAATAATCTGTCCATTAATCTTTGCATGCTAGCTGAAGCTCCTATCAATCCAAAACACATTACGTTAAAGTGAAATAGACCCCTTTTATTAACGGTGAAAGCACTTTTTTCTGCCGAGTCTAAGCTATCAAACGGTATCTGCCAATACGCAGCCGATAAATCAATCGATGATAGGTATTTAGCGTCGCGGAGCTGGTCTAGAATATTGCTAATGTAAGGAAGCGGATACGCATCCGGTTTGGAAACTGAGTTTAGTTTTCTAGAATCTAAGCATAATCTTAGGTCTCCATTAGGTTTCTGTATCATAACAACCGGTGAGTTCCATGCAGATTGAGACGGTGAAACTACCCCTAAACTTAACATTCTGTCTAACTCTTTCTCGAGTGCCTGTTGTTTAACTGGTGAAAGTGGATAATATCTCTGTTTAATAGGTTTACTATCCCCGGTATTTATAGTATGACTCTCAGCGTTCGTTCTACCTAAACCTACCTTTGACGTATTAATTAAGTCATACTGTTGAATTACGTCATTGATAATTGCTTTTTGATCAGCTGACAAAGACTCATAGTCTTCTATACCTCCACTAGGAATATTAACGGGTTGAATGCATCCTACGGATGACACATCCCTAGGCAACTCCGAACAAGTAATGGAAGCAAGTCCACTGTCCAGATTAAATTGTTGCCAGAAATCAACACCGAAAATGACAGGTGTGGTTATTTGGGGCACAACTCGAAAAGTTAAAACCTTAAGAGTATTATTAAATTCTATTGGCAAATTAATATAACCTAAGCAGCGCAAAGATGTACCATCCGCTGACGTCACGCAAGTATGGCTACAATATTCATTAAGTTTAAAGCCGTGACTGAGAAAGATTAAGTGAGCATTTCGGCCAAGGATACAGCAAGATGCACCAGTATCAAGCAGTCCGAACGCCTCCAAGTCCAGTACTTTAATTTTTAAATGTGGCCGAATGTCATTAATTTTTTTTTTAAACAGAACTACCCCCTTATTAACAGAAGGAGACTTAATTAACTGAGATGACTGGGATAGTTCCGGGCTCACTAGTTTTTTGACCCATTACAGTTTGTACAATTGGATCGCTTGACCCCTTTCAAGCCACATTTAAAACATACTAACTCCCTCGACTTACACTGGTTAGTAAAATGAGTGTCTGCATTACACCTAAAGCATTTCATATTCCTCCTATCCGTGCTATCCGTCCTATCCATCTGCCTAGAAGAGCTAGGCTCATTTAATGCCGAGACTTGTTTACCCACCGATTTAGATGTAGATTTGTGGTGTAAATCATAGGTAATTTTAAAGTTATTGAAAGCAGGTTCAATAAAATGGTCAGCGCGTGAGCGCGCCAGTTCAAGTTGTTTACAATAGAATTTAAGTCTATCAATTGTATTTATATCATGAAGCGCTAATTCCTTCATGTACTCTGGCCTTATATTGTGCATTAAGATCTCTAGGTGCTCCCTTTCTGATAATGAATAGGTGAGACGCGAAAACATACCTTGCATAGTGGATAAATACACAACAATGGTTTCATTTTTTGCTTGGGTACGTTGTCTTATCTCGCCTAGCAGTTTATAATCCAAGTCCGGGATATCGAAGTCATCTTTCAAGTTTTTAAGTAACTGTTTATATGTGAAAATACTGTGTTTGTTGGATCTAAACCAATGCAAAGCACAACTTTCCAGCAAGTCTGAAAAAGCTGAGAGTATGTGCTCTTCTGAAATATTGCGCGCTTGTCTGAGCTCCTCTAGACGCTCAATAAAGACGCGAACACATGTGGTTCCATCGAATTTCAAGTTTAAGGAGTTCAAGTTGACAGGTTTGTCTTTAATGAAAATCACTTTACTCTCTTCCTTTTCCACAGATGGTGGTGCCTGGGATTCCTCGTATTCACTATTTGAGTCACCTTGTCCATTGTCTATCTCACTCAAAATCCTAACCAAACGACTACGCAGATCTGACAGTTGAGAACTAGGCTCAGAAATACGAGCAAACCTATCAATCAAATAATTGGCACGACGAGTAATTTTGCGAACAAGGTTAGCATCATCAACGTTACCCGAGCGCAGCTGGTTTTCTAGAAGTTCAACCTTCGGGGTGCAAATCTCAATTTCTGTGGTGGTCACGGGTGATTTGAGCTGCCCACACTTGATGCTTCCACGGCGCATTAGTTTGAAGACTTGGCGTATCTGCTTCCTTACTGCATCCGTGGTGGCGTTCACATCTGTGGATATATCAAGTAAATCAAGTTCATAAATGATTTCATCCTTATGTATACAGTCTACATATTTTTGGATCGACATATTGGAAATTTATTTTTTAAGTTTAAGTTTAAGCACAGTAAATTTCACTAAGCATTATTTCAAGCTAATTAAGCGTAAAAACTAAACAAATTAATCTTAAGTTGCATCTAAGGTACATACGAACACGTGCTTTCTAGAAAAATACCGTTAGCGGTCCACGAGTTCTTTGTTCAAAGTTCAACTTACATCTACCCTCTTTATACATACGAAGCAAAAGTTAACTATTTTAACAATGAAGATTAATGTTTCACAGTTTAAGTTAAATGTATTTCATTTGAAATAGACCAGTAGCTAAAGGCCAAACGTTGGGAGACACTTTGTAACCTCTTATTTTGGGGTTACCACCAGCCACCCAGATCGGTTGGCATAAGACTCTAATTAAATATAAAAAATTACCTCAGGGCGCCTTGCTACCGGTTACTATTCAAAAGAAACACACATATGCATTGTAACAAATGATTTATTTACTTAACACATTAAATGTTATAAGAAATGGATACGCCTTAGGTACACTAACCTTGTCCAAACAGTTTTATACAAACACTATATCACTGATTCTTCAGCTGCAGTAAGGAAGCCGATGTCCTTGGGGGCTTCAAGGTGAGAAGCTCAAATCATCAATGCCACGTAAGCTCTGGACATGTGTAACTGTCTTGCACCACCGAAGACCAGGGAATTTAGTGTAAGCGCCGGATGTACCGTAAACTAAGGACCCCTAATAACAAAATTACACCTAGGTTAAACGTGGTTCCGAGATTAGGTTTTGACAAACAGTTAAATACGAACAAAAGCGAATAACGTTAATACTCACATTATCGGGATTTTCTTCACTCAATAATTAACTGTTACATTGCCATTATTTTAAATAAGTTTTATTAAAATTAAGGCGGCATGTGAGCCATAAAACTCATTATTTCAATTTATTAAACTTGACGATCTTCGCCATCTTTCTAGAAGCTTCGCTGCGAGCTTTAGCTAAATCAGAGTGGGTGCGACCGTTCGCTTTGGGGAGCTGCGGTCAAAGAGAGACACCAGCGCACTCGTACTTGCCCATGTCGTGTTTAAAATCTGAACTAACGTCACATGTGACGTATGTCCTGTTTAATGTGTGAGAGTATTGAATTATCGACGTAAGCTGCTAATGATGAGAAATAACGCGCGAGATCACTACCAGATGGCGTTAGGATGCACTTATCGATCTACAATAACAACTAAACAGGATTCTTTAGAACAACAAAAATAGTTGTTACAATACAACGAATGCGTGAGCCTAGGGGGTCCTTAAGGCCTCGGACATACGCTTGAAGGGTCAACCTTTTATATAAATCGCGTTTAGAATCAATTGTAGACTGCACAGTTTCATGTAAAGTTACGTATGTCATAAGGGTACTGAACAGGTTTTGACATTTTTCATAGAACTCCTGAGGGGTGGTGTTCCCCTGGGATAAAAGCGCGAGATCGTTGTACAAAGAGGTCTCATCGCGCTGGTCCGCGAAATTATTAATAAGTGCGCTGCGAATTCCAGCCCAGCTTTCTGGGACTCCATTCACATTGATTAAGCGGGCGGCGGGCCCGGTAACTTTATTAAGTATACCATTTATAAGTGCGTAATTAGCCAATGCTTGATCGGGGCGAACAAACTCATCTACTGATTGATCACATAATTTAATAAATCTCGTGAGTACGTTAGGGTTCCCGTCAAACTCGGGTAACAAGCGCAGGGTTTTAAAAATTGAATCTAGGTCTGCCATACTAACTACTTCCGGTTCCGAGTCCGATTCAGAACTTAAATCAAAATTAATATTCCTAAGACCGTCTAGTAAAACGAATCTATTATTACTGCCTAGCCTAGGAGTGCTCGATTGCCGTGGATGGAAAATCTTTAAGCTTTAAAGTAATTACGACTATGAAAGTACCTCCTTTCCTAACATAAGCAACTCTAGAACGATTCTAAAGTACTTACATGCACATTTCTGGCTCTCTGCGGTATCGAAGTCTGGATACTCCTCCGCCCACAGCTCGTAGGTTCCGCCCTCGACGTGATGACCGGATAGCTGCCCGGGCGCTAAGCGAGCGCGAAGTTTCGATTTTGGAAATTCGGTGACCGCTCGCGAACCGGCCCGCGAGGTACGTCTCTCGACTGCGCCAATTATGTAGGCTGGGAGTCGGAGGATTCGAGAGAAACCAAAGAATGCGAACTTAAATTCCTTTGATGACGGAATAACAAAAAGATTCAAATAAATCAATTAAAATTAATTATATTTAACAGGTGCCTAATGGTCGATGTGAGAACCAAGAGTGCCGGACACTTGTCTTTTTGGAAAACGGGGCACGGTGTTGCGAAATGCATAGTCGGCACCACCTGCATGGCCACTTGGGCGGTCGCTGGTTATGCAAGCATGTAACACACTACAAATACTGTTTATTATGCACCTCTCATAAATAAAGCAGGAAAAAAAAGGTACTTATAACAAGTGTCTGTATTCATTCGACGACCGCTTTAGTCTAGTTGGTAGTGACCCTGCCTACGAAGCAAGAGGTCCTGGGTTCGAATCCCGGTAAGGGCATTTATTTGTGGGATGAGCACGAGTATTTGTTCCTGAGTCATGGATGTTTTCTATGTATTTAAGTATTTATTTATCTATATAAGTATGTTTATCGTCGTCTAGTACCCATAGTACAAGCTTTGCTTAGTTTGGGACTAGGTCGATTTGTGTAAGATTGTCCCCTAATATTTATTTATTTATTTATTTATTATTTATTCTTACCTACGGCATTCAAACTAATCTTGGCTGCTTTGCTTGTTGCCGAATACGGAACGTGGTTAGTAGGTAATATCCATTTCCCTCTTTAACACTTTCACTGCCAGGAAACCGCCTAGCGTAGCGGGTACCTACGACGTAGTCGCTTTCCGCTACATACGAGAAAAACCACAGGATCGGCTACGAGCGTAGCGATTCGTGGCAGTGAATGTGTTAATAAAAATAATTTAAAACGATTACTTACTTCTTTCAACAATGTAGGGATCATGATGTTACTTACTTCAGGACATACATTTCTTTATTGTACTGTAACTTATATATTATATTATATTTTCAGTCAAAGCTCAGCTTCAAACTATCATGCCAGTTATCGCTAAATTCTCTCTTTCACTCTCTCTTTTACTTTTTCTCGCTTACCCCCTTGACCGCTGTCCACAATAATGATTAAACGAGCGAGCGAAGCGAACGATGCTCTCCGTTTCAGCTCTTTGTCCGGCAGTTCTCTTATACTGGTCGTTTTCTCAACCTATTCTCATTAAAAAAAATAAACAGGTTTGATAACTATGATTTTTTTCTTATCGATTCAGTTTATGGATATTATTCAAAAGAACAGACTCGCGATATCTTCAGTTTACCATGGGGTAACATGGGGGTACATGGGGTACCTAGCAAACGTACTATGCTAATGGTAGCATAGTACGTTTGCTAGGTAGGTACTCCATACAAGGATAGTTCTTCTGACCAATTTCATGTTTCCCGTAGAAAACTGAGTTGTACCTTCAATAAATATGTACGTATAAGTATAAGAAAAAGAAAGATTATGAGATGGATTAAGGGTTGAAAATAGTAAAAATAACAAATACCTATCGATAATTTAAAACATTGCATTAGTTGTAATAATTCTCCAGTTAATGACCTGTTTTAAAATAAAATTTCGAGCAGAGAGCAAAGAGGAGTCTCACTCGATACCAGTCAAATTATAAGGCAAAACAAACAGCCCGTAAACATGTCATATTTGAGCAAGTAAATGAACTCGCTAGCGACATGTTTAACTTCGATACAAATCTGTGAGGCTTTATAGTTCCCGATATGAGTAAATCAATGGAATTGATTGAGTTTTGATACTAGTTCATGACTTCGTCAATAACACATCGATTCATATTGAACCGCCACGTGTACAAAACGTTATTTGACATACGTAGACTAACGGCGTGATATTTTTAGAAACTTATGTAACAAACTTCCATAAATTAGCTTTCCGTTTGCGCGAAAATCCACCTTTCATAGAATAAACTTATATAAACTAGAAAAAAAATTAGAAACCTCGTTTTCCCAAAGTATCACGTCATTCGCGTCTCAAACTAATTTCTCAAATTATAACGTTTTGCATACTAAGGGATCCATAGAAAGAGAATCACCTTAAGTAGGTAACAATGTTTCAACTACGTAGGATTTGGTTTTATAAAGGTCCGTTAAATCTAATAATATCTAATCTATATATAATCAAATATGCAATAAATTTTTAAGTTTTTTGACATTGCTTATTGACATTATCTCTAAAAGATCTTAGTATATTTTTTGAGAAAAAAAATGTGAACACGACCGTATTGTTAAGGACATGCTTTGAAATTTTAGTTTTTTTTGGGACCGTACATATATTTCAAAACAAGACTGTGCCGAACTTGATATTGTTAACTGCCCTGCCCTTTATATTAAATCTGAACCAACGATCCTTTACCCATAGGGCTCCCCTCTTTCTTTAACCTGCAAATCAAATTTACCAGAAAAACGGTTTGGTGAAAACTGCCTAAAAGTCAGTTTACCCAAACGCGAGATAATTGCGGACAAACATACAGGTCAAACTGAGTACCTCCTGAAGTCGTTTAAAAATAGGGTTACCACAGCTTATCTTTTTTCCATGAGTCGGTTTCTCAAACTGCTGTCTGTCTAAACTGGCCAAATAGCTAGTCGTTAAAATGGTCAAAGGTTGTCAGTTTAAACTCGTAAAATTATAACGCATAGGCCCCGTTGTATGGGAACCGCGATAGATAAACTAGCTTCTGCCCGCGACTCCGTCCGCGTGGAACTCGTTTATATCGTAGCTCGATTCAAACTATCTCCATAACAAATTTCATCTCAATCGGTTCAGCGGTTTAAGCGTGAAGAGGTAACAGACAGACAGACAGACACACTTTTGCATTTATAATATTAGTATGGATGCAGAGAAGTCTACAAAATGCATCCCATGGTATCATTAATGGCCTCGCCTTAGGCTCATATAAGAAATACCTCAAACCTTATACGGACAGCATTCAATTTTATATTCTATCTCGCCGCTTCATAACTCATACGACGGTCGTAGATTGTAAAGAATATGCTTATTTTTTATATATTTAGTTCCTAGAGCAATAAATTATTTCCGGGACAGCCTGAGAAACATACTCCGGAAACTGGTTATTGTAGCTACAATACATTGTGATGTATGACAATGCAAATAGGGAGGGCCCAGAGGGACAGGTCTCATTGATACAGGTACAATGGCCCATTTTTATTGAGTGTAGACGATCGTGGTAAAAACATAAATAGTATATTTTTGTATGCGCCTCTATTGTATTGGGATTGAGCGGTAAATGTATAATTATTATGTTGTACTTCATGCTAACTATACTTTTTCTTTTTTTAACTGCATAGCACTGACACAGCCTGCGGAGGCGGCCAATAGTAAACTAGACATTAGCTGTTAAATTTACTATGCATGTGTAGTCTGTGAGAGGCTTTATGAGTTAGAACACGTCCAACGCATCAGAGTCAGTCACTATTTAGAATATGTCATCAGCTATGATTTGACTCTAGAAAATCGTGCAAAAAAAACCATGGTGACATAATGACTTAGTGGTAAGTAACAGGGGGACCAAAATATATCCAGCATAATATTTATCATTTCCAGGAAACGCAACGAAAAATACATTTTCTCCAATATGCCCGGAAATGTTCGCCATACCAGCAAATATAGTACGCGTATTTTCTCGTTACTGACGAGCCCATACTTAAAAGGTTAAAATTTATATTGCAGCGTCCAGGAAATGTATGAAATTCCATTACTGTAATCTGTTTTCTATCCTTTTAAGGTTCCCTATAAATAACATGTTTTGACTAAGTGTCACTTTGAGTTACACTGCAAACAGCCAAATGCTCGTACGCTAAAGGCCAAGCAACTTGTCACGACAACTTGCTATAGTTAGTATGAAAGGTAAATTATGCATTGTTGTCTCATTTTAACTGTTGCAAGTTGGTGAGTTTTTTGACATACCCACTGTTTTAACCTCCTAAGACACCTCGTACAAATTTTTGTACAAATTTCATAATTGACTTTGAACTTTTACTGAATGTCAAAAAATTCCTAATTCAAAATAACTAAAGCGTACCTTGGGTCTCAGGAGGTTAAGATTATGCCTAGCAATTGCTATTTCCCGGCTTCTGCAACTACTGGAATCCATTGCTTACCCATCACCTGCAAAAGGCTGATTTATTTACGTCGACTGCCACAAAATCATATTTCCGCCCAGTGTAAACAAAACCTGATGATCACATTGTAGCAGCACAATTATCTGAGAAGAAGCTTTATAATATGTTATAAAGCTTCTTCTTCTTCATAGCTAGTAATGCGACTCAAGTTTAAACAACGGTTAGAACATCAACTAAAGTTGAATGTTTTTACTGAACTGAACAGCTGTTTTATAGTTCTCTTATAAATACATTATTCAACAAATTTACTCGTAACGTACCTCTTATTACTTCGCTCTTAGGCCCATAATCCTGGGTATTAAATACGTGTTTTGTAACATTACGGCACTCATGTTTTGTGGTTATGTCCCGATTAAGACACGTTGGCACCATGCAGCAAGGTGTAGCATAAACACGGTGCATTCCGGGTTGTACAGAATGTACTTACAGCTTTTTTAAAATAATTGACAAAGAAATGCTTACTCGACTAAACAAATTAAACCCTTTTTGTTAATTAATTGACTATTTATTTTCGGATACGATATAGAGACGTTTTATTTAGTAAGATTTTACTTTTCATAACATTTTGCACGAATTTGTATTGAATACGGAAATATTTATTTCATTGTGTATTGGCTGGCTGTTTAGGAATTTCATCTAAGTTGAAACACGTGCGCGAACTTCACGGAAAACAATTGTTGGGCGCCAATATATATACCTATATTCACAAATATTTGTAAACATTTGTTAATGCGTGTTTTGTTATTATTAAAAATGTTGACTCGTGGTGAATAGAAAAGTGATTATATAGAATTGACGCCACTAGTCATTAGGTACAATATGTGAGGTAAAACCTGTTGCCATCAATAACTAAAGAAAATAACTTAGAAGCCTATAAAATGTTCATCTTATGGAAAGCATTTTTCCCTCGCAAATGTGTTGAAAAATGACGTATGAAACGCGTGAGCGTTGATAATTACCAGTACAATTCCGCCTCTGCTGTAATTAACAACATAGCTCACTTGTATCACAATGTACTAATACAGAATATCGGATTTTTTGACACATTTTGGAATGTTAAAAAATAACATTTAAGCATCTACACCATCTCTATTGGAACAGGTCAGTTAAATTAAAACCATGCTTTTATTACTCTCAAAATGTAAATCAATACAATAGTCTATTGATAACACCATAGTTACAAGTCAAATGGTAAATATTTAAAGTAGAGAAATATAAGCCATACCACCATATATTATATCTAGCCATACGACAAATAAATTACTCTCAGTGTACCTAAACTAGTCGGGCGTCTATTCATTTCATTTTAATGAATGACATGAACGACTAAAAGGAGAAAAAACAAATGCAACATTTCAAGCACTGTCTTGCGTTCCAGTTTCTATACAGACTGGCCATTTAAATACTGCTCGGATGAAGCTTTCATACGAGACAAAGAGAATGCTCTTTTTAAACGGAGCTGCCGCAAAGTATTACTTCCAATCATTTCACGGTATTGTGGAATGTATTGAAAGCGTGTGACAATGTGATAGGGTTATTCTAATAATTATAATTATTATTAATCTAAATTCGAAATTTAATTCATGGTATCTCGACGACGGCACTTTAGGGGGGGACTGGAAAACAGTTTTGGACGACCTAAGAAGTCTGTGCGATGGTTTTAGCGAAATAGGTTTAGATTTAAATTTCTCCAAGTGTGAATTGTTTATAAATAAATCGCTTCCTCCGACTGACTTAAATAGTATTATCTCTATCTTCAATTCTTTAGCCCCTAACATTAAAATTATAGATAAATCTTCGCTCAGACTATTAGGGGCTCCCGTTTTTCAGGAATCCATACCATCGCTCATCAACGAACATCTAACCATTCACAAAACTTATTCGGATCGCCTTCTAAAAGTCAGTGCACACATGGCTTTAGTCATCATAAAATTTTGTCTTTTTGTCCCCAAATTTACATATATTTTAAGATGTAGCCCCATTTGGAAATTCCCTCATATTATTGAACCCCTCGACGCCGTCCTTAAAACCACCCTCACATCCATCCTGAACGTCCATTTGGACAGTCGTGCCTGGACCCAGGCTTCTCTGCCAATCCGGCACGGCGGCCTGGGAATCCGGCAGGTTGTCAGTGTAGCCCTTCCAGCGTTCTTAGCCTCTTTCCACAGCACGCAGGAACTCGCCAGCAAAATTTTTAGCCCAGCTGCCGACAATGTCGCGATTGCCTGTTCGAGCGAGGCAATAAGCGCGTGGGAGCAGGCCTGCCCAGATGATTCGCTTCCGGTTTCCCCGAAATCTCAAAAGCAGTGGGACGAGCCCCTCTGTCAATCTTCTCTTAAAGACCTCATCACCTCCGCTCAAAGCACAGCAGAGCGTGCTCGTCTCCTTGCTGTAGCGGAGCCGGAGGCGGGGCTCTGGCTTCACTCTTTGCCGTCTCCAAACCTTGGCACTCTCCTCGACAAACCAACTTTAACTTTGGCAACCTGTCTGCGACTTGGCTCCAAAACTAATGAGCCACACCGCTGCCGCTGTGGCGCCCACGTAGACTCCCTAGGTCACCACGGCTTGTCCTGCCAGAAGAGTGCTGGCCGCATCTCCCGCCACGCCTCTTTGAATGACGTCATCCGTAGGGCTCTTGCCTCCGTTAGCGTGCCGGCCATTTTAGAGCCGAACGGTATCGCACGTGACGATGGTAGGCGCCCTGACGGCATGACGCTCATTCCGTGGAAGCAGGGGAGGACTCTTGTGTGGGACGCTACTTGCGTTGATACGCTAGCCCCGTCCCATCTCCAAGCGACCTCCTCTAAAGCCGGAGCTGCGGCCACCACGGCAGAGCAACACAAGCGGCGGAAATATGCTGTCCTCGGTGAGGGCTACATGTTTGCGCCGTTTGGAGTGGAAACTCTGGGGCCGTGGGGTCCGGGCGCGAAAGCCCTATATAAGGAAATTTCGGAGCGGCTCATTCAAACATCCGGCGACCAGAGGGCTGGCAGCTATTTTGGCCAAAGGATTAGCCTAGCAATCCAAAGAGGCAACGCTGCCAGCCTTCTGGGCACCATAACCAATGACGGGGACCTGGGGGGCATTTACTTTTTATAGGTTTAGTTTATAATATAGGTTTAGTTTAGTTATATTCCGTTATAAATATATATATATATTGATTCAGAGTTAAATTAAATAAACAATGATACTTTGTACGTAATAAAAACATCAAATAAAAAAGTGGTAATAACTAAGCGTAAAACTACTATTACAATGAACATAATCTTATACAAATAAAATAATTATACGGTTAAACTCGCGTATTTAATGGCACTACTAGGTCGAGTCAATGAACTGACAACTTGAATTGAAAAAATGGCAATTTTGGAAATAATTCATAATAGCTTATTTTTTCTGTGTAACGGATATATTATCATTTAAATAGTTACCCTGCGACAATATCCGACAAAATTTCAGACCAAAAAATTATAAATCAACTAGCTTCTGGAAAGTCAGAAAAAATATGAATAAATATTTTCCTTTATTTTGGTTCATTTATATTTGCTCTATAATATTCAAGATAAATCATACAAAAAATACAATGCATGCTTCATTTAAACCTACATAATTACTTCCGGGTGGAAAGTTTGTCGGATTTTTGAATAAAGCATCTTAGAATAATATTTTAAAATAAAATCAACAAAAAAACACGCTATTATAAATTAATGTTTTTCAAAGCCGTACTTTTCCTGGAGTAACGGGCAATCAGATTTATGTTGGCGCGCGCACAGTCAGTGCTTGAGGCGATACACTCATGCTGATGAAGAACTCCCGATGAGCTCGAAACATGTTGCCCGTAGTGACATGCAATACGTGAGTATAACCGTATAATTAGTTTTACTTCAAACACGTCTCTCAAAAGCTTAAATTCGAATGTGATAGAGAATTTAGGTGGTAGTACATTCTTATTTCAGTTTATTTTGCCCATAGTGATAAGGTACTCTTCCATTATGATAAATTAAAATAATATATTATTATTTAAAAGGTACCTAAAGGGAAACCTCAAACAAAAAATACACAAGCACCATTCATATGGAAATGTGATCTTAACGATGTAAATAAATGACGCAGGAGGAACAGCGTATACTGGGATTTTTTATACATTTTTTTATTACGATATACCCACGACTCATATTTCATTTCGATATAAATAACTCGCTTTCTAACCAAAAAAATATTGACAAAGTGCCACTGCCTACTTTAGATTCACAAAAGTCTTATTATGAAATACTAGCGACCCGCCCCGGCTTTGAACGGGTACTATATCATTATCCGTATAAAGCTTCCTCTTGAATCACTACTTATATCTAATTTTTTTTAAAACCGCATCAAAATCCGTTGCGTAGTTTTAAAGATATAAGCATACATAGGGACAGACATCGGGTAGCGACTTTGTTTTATACTATGTAGTGATTCAAAACTGATCATTCGGAAATAATATACTTATGATACATCATTTCAACAAATATGAACACATTTTTTATTTGCGTGATCAACAATTAAACAAATCAGAGTAGCGCGTTGGCATACGAATATAATTCACTGATAATCTAGCAGTATTTCTATCAAATATTATCTTAAAACACACGTTTCGAAAACCGACAGCTCAAAATAAAGAAAATACTACTTAATTTTCCCGGGCACTCATCGTTATTCCTTAGTAGTTAGTCAAATCAACCATTTATTATCTTTCACATACAATTTAATATCAGCGAGCAGCGGGACGACAATTGACCTCTACCGTGTGAACTACCGTTTATCACGCGTCACCCCGTTGCACTAGCGTCCAGACGTCGGTCTCACGTGCGCCTGCATCACACTGGCGCGGCCTGCGGTGGCGGTCAATACTAAATATGACAGCTAATGACAAGTTGACTATAGACCGCCGCGGCCAGCAGGTCGATCAAGTAACGCATTGTATGCACGTGAGGTAGCTCTAACTGTCAATTTTTATATGGAAAAATTACAGTCATTGTGGCACTTTGGGGGAGGCCGATGGCCAGCATTGTAAGTGTTTCAGCTCATGATGAAACGGTTCTTTATTTTCAAGTCCGTCTTAGGTAATTATATAGTAATAAAAATGCCAAAAATCGTCGGCACAGACTTATGTTTGTAATATTATTAAGATTGAGATTGTTTGTTGTTCGAGAAAATCTTAATAGTCAAAGTCAGACGAATTTTATTAAGCATTTTTATAAGAAAAACTTTGCCTCACAGCTGTATATAATCAAATATTGTAGTTAATTATATTATAATCCATATTTATATTTATATCATAACGCAGACAAATTCGTCTTCGTTTAATCTAGGATCCGAAAGGAAAATATTTTACTAGTTTACTTATTTCGATCATTAAGTGCTTTTCGATCATAGGTATTTTATTATTAAGATTTTCGAATTTAAAAATGGGTTTCTTTGAAATCGTATTACGATTGACGCACGAGTTTTCTAATCTTATTATATAGATAGAGGTCTGGATGGAACTGTTTCCAACAGTATCTCTGGACATACAAACTAATACTTTTAGTGACACAATATTTATTTATATTTATAATTCATTATTTTAAACAAATTTTCACTTAGTATTTTATATAAATAAATAAACCTAAATGGATGCATAGTTATATTTTTCTGTAACATTGATATTAGACTCAATAATAATTTGTATATAATTCAAAATTTTCGTTTGGTAATCATCGAAGATAAGAGGGGGAATAGTATTGTTTTCAATATTTTCTTTCATGAATCAAACCTTATCCACATCTTTCATAGAAAATAGAGATATTTGTATAAATGTTTCGTTTTTAGGGTTCCGTACCTCAAAAGGAAAAAAACGGAACCCTTATAGGATCACTTTGTTGTCCTCTGTCTGTCTGTCTGTCAAGACCATTTTTTTTCCTTTTTAACTTTTTGGTACGGAACCCTACACAGGACCACCGTTTTCATAATTTATAACATTTTCTTTTTACACGAACCGTCTCGTAAAATGTACCTAACGACAACGACGTGCAAAAAAATGTGGCGAAAGAAAAATGCAATGCTCCTATTGAGCATCGTTGGGCTGGGTTGGTTACCGGCGATGCTTATCTTCAAGCCAGGGGAATCAGGAGGAAAGTCTCAAGCTCTTATTGAGACAGCGTATCTAAGGACAGATCGTTCCTTCAAAACAAACCATAAATAAAGTGGTCGTCCATTTATTTTTAAAATATTTTTGGAGTATATCGACAATGACGTAACTTAAAAGGTACGTTGGCAACAATAAAAATATTAATTTGCATGAAGTAAATGCGCTGGATACGGGTGGCGCAGGAACGGTCACTTTGGTACTCTTTGGGGGAGGCCTATGTCCAGCAGTGGACGTCTTTCCGCTGATATGATGATGTGATGATGATGAAGTAAATGTAAAAAAAAAAATGATAACTACAATAAATTGGTGCGCAAAGTTTTAAGAGAAGCACACTTTCTGTTCCTTTTTACAAAACGTCTTAATGTGTAAGGAATGTGTATTTTAGTTAGCTTAACCCATTAAGGTAAACAGTTAGACATCGGTGTAGCGTACAATCAGAATCAGAATCAAACATTTATTCGTAACACAACACAACACAGTATTACAAGAAAAAGACAAAAGAAAATGTAAATCTGCGCCGTGCCACGAAATGGGCCCACTCAGCATAATGAAAGTTAATTACTGGCCACTTTAATAACTGCCCACGTTATACTTAAACATTATTCTGTTTTAGGCGAACAGAATTAATTTTTAGTATGAGTGGGCCAGTTATCGATGGGTGGCCAGCTATCGGGGTTTACCCTATGACATTCGAACTGAATGATAACTGTCATTCTAATCGTCGACAATACCTCGTATTCTTTAATTTTACAAAACTGTCTAAATATTTAAAATTAACTGAACACCTGTGCGCGATTCTATAGTGATTAAACATGTGCATATACAGATTAATTCTTAATATTTATTTATACATAATACTTTTTTGGAATACGGAAAAGTTTTGTTTTTCATCAAATCAGTTTCAGTCATCAGTATGCTGAGGACAAGCAAAGCTTACATTTTACGAACAAAGTGCAATATTGAAATAGAAACGTAGGTTATTTAACTATCGATGACGTTTGACATTGAGCCGAATATTTCCGAACAGTCATAAATGATATAATGATATCACTTCTTTTCTACCATTGATTTAACTGCGCATTTATTAATATAGTATCTATCGGTACGAATAATTTTCGCTACATTCCTATGTACAGCGCGTTACAGATGATTACTACAATTTCTTTGTGAAGTAACGAAGCCACCGACAAAAGAAGTGGAAAATAAAAAAGATATAATTTAAAATATTTAACTTCAAGATGGACAAGATGGACTATTAAAGTGACTACGCTGCGCTTTATACTCCAAACACTATCCCATATGCAAGCAAAAAAGCAAGATTGCGCCGATTATGTGAGCACGCGAAAGCAAAAAAAGTTCACTAAGTGAAGTGTACAATTTGAATGAGTGCGTCCTGTTTCTCTGATGGCGTACGCACACATATTCAACAGATATGAAACGTCCCATCTGAAAGACTCTTTTCGAATCTAAGACGGATGCCCTTTCTGGAAAGTATGAAAGCGGAGATTGAATAACTAAGTGCGCTCTTTGATTGGCTCTTTGCAAAGTTGTTTGCTTTGCTGTATGCTTTTGCAACATATTCAATGAGTATCGTCATTTTTGTATCGTTTTCAAGAATTTCATATATTCTAATAAGATTTTTACTAAGCATGAAGTAGAAATTCAATTCTTGAATAGTTTTTGTTCAACTCAAACAATATTACTTACTTTACGACCTAAATATCTCGTAACTTGATAACTTGTTATAATAATATCAAAATATCTTACTAAACTAAACAAGCACCAAGAACAACAACAAAACTTTTAACTGATAGCAAAATTTCTAAGGCAAGTTAATATTTACCCAAAGTAACTCAGCAGGCAGTTGGGGCGCCAAGTGAAAATATAAAAGAATTTACCTCGAAATTTCGCTGAAAACCGAGCACATCTATCTTGTCGCAGATGTAAAACTTGGCCACCTATAAGCAACTAGGATTTTTAATACCGTGCAGAGTTGGTTGATAGTTTCATGCATGGTTTTGTTTGCAATAAGCCATATTCCGGTTTGGTTTTGTCAACTTATCTATACAATCCTATTCTAATATTATAAGGAGGAAAAGTCTGTGAGGTTATAGCTTCGTAACTTTTTATGTAAAGGGTAATCTCCGGAACCATTAAAACGATTAAAAAAAAACATCAACAGGCAGCTAGTTCTGCGGCGCTACCACGAAACTCGAGTTTCGAAGTTCGTATACATCTGTCTCTGTCGTTCGAGTACCATCACGAGCATAAGTACGATAGAGACGGAGTTATCCGAACTTTGTTATTCGATTTTCATGGTTATAGCTCTGCATTAACTACATACAAGTACATATCTTGTGAAGAGTGAATGCCTGTGAATTAAACTTTATATATATTGTTACGTTGTTAAAATGGGTTAATGTGAAGTTAAAGTAAACGACGTGAAAATTCAAATTGCGAAAACGTTACTAAATCGTAACTATTATTAGGTATAAATTAGATTAGATTAGATTAGATTAATTTATTTCATGACATAAATTACAGTACAAAGTTGGTCATAGTCCAAATTATAAGAAATTACATCACAATCGTCTCAAAATATCAATATTCAAAATTATAAATACAATGATCACCAATAAAATTATTTCGTATCACCTAATCAGGATCGTCAAAGTAGGTACAGTTTATTGTAAAATATAAATAAATATACGAAAACGTCAATCAATCCTTATAAAATACATCAATCAAACAAAAACAGAGGAAATGTCATTAACTATATACTCGTAACTTATAAGAATATATTGCGCTTTCATAAAAAAATCATTTCTCAGTTTCGTATCTTCTCATAATAAAGTGGCACACATATAATAAAACAAAAAACACTAAAAAACACTGTATTTACGTTACCGACAATGATGAGGTATTTAGGTACTAACACCAATAATCGCTACCGAATAAAAATACCAAAATAAAATTCGCTAAGCAATCAAAGGAAACAAGTATTACTATTTATTTTCAATAATAATAACTACTTTATATGTGTGAAAATCATCATCTTCATCCTCCTAGGGTTATTCCCGGTTGTGCCCCTAAAGGAGCCCGGGGTCCGCTTTTTGCCACCTAATCCCATGATTCGGCATAGGCACTAGTTTTACCAAAGCGACTGCCATCTGACCTTCCAACCCAGAGGGAAAACTAGACCTTATTGGGATTACATCGGTTTCCTCACGATGTTTTCTTTCACCGAAAAGCTAACGAAACGAAAAACTCATTGGTACGAGCCGGGATTCGAACTCACGACCACCGCTTGACAGCCGCATGCCTAAACCATTAGGCACTGGTTCCACCGCCGGCTAGTAAGCTAGAAAAGTTGGGCGAGTAGCATTACATTGCGGATCTGTAAAGGTCGATTGATCACACTGTGCCTGGTCAGCACGCAATGAACCGTTACTCGCCCAACTTTTCTAGCTTACTAGCCGGCGGTGGGACCAGTGCCTTAGGCTACCGGTAGCTGTGTGAAAATAACCTTCGTCTATGAATTGAGACATTCAACTAGGCACTCTGTGCCGCGCCGTTTGAGTCGGTGACAAATGGATGGACGTAATAATTTGATTACATTCAAGGGCGCGTCAGCTGTCACTTTGTCGTGGGTTCATATGTTGTTTCGACATTTGCTCGACAGCAAATGGATACATCCAATTCGCATGGCATGTGTTACGATTACGATATAAAATTTTGACATTCACAATATTCGGCTGGCGTGTTGCCGCGATGCTATGGCCAGCCATGTTAAATAACTCCAGATTTGACATTCTTGGACCGCTTTTTGGTGCGGTGTCGTTGCCATTGGCTAGTTGGAGCGGTCGTGAATTGTGGTCGTGCTTTATCTAGTATAGGTATATAGTTTAATAAATGTGTGTAAGAAAAAAATAAAATCTTTTTCGTTAACAGAAGTTTGTTAATTTGTATTTTTAGAGTCTACTGAGAAATCTTACTCTTTATTTAATACTCGTCATCATCATCATATCAGCCAAAAGAAGTTCACAGCTGGACATAGGCCTCCCCCAAAGAGTACCAAAGTGATTGGTACTGCGCCCCCCGCATCCAGCGGACACCCGCGACCATTACCAGGTCATCAGTCCACCTTGTCTTCTGATTTCGATGAGTCTACCCATGCTCTTCTGATACTTAGTCGCCACTCGAGACACCACACACTATTTAATACTAGATGCCCGCATATTGCAAAAAAAATAGGCAATCCCGCGGGGTAAAATATAGCCTATGCCCATACAGTAAATGCATTCTATCTATAAACACAG
Organism: Epinotia bilunana; assembly: GCA_947049275.1. Classification (NCBI taxonomy): domain Eukaryota; kingdom Metazoa; phylum Arthropoda; class Insecta; order Lepidoptera; family Tortricidae; genus Epinotia; species Epinotia bilunana. The sequence goes on from OX346256.1 coordinate 9,185,493, forward strand.
ATGAAAGATTTATTTATATCTAATGAGTGGTTCCGGAGATTACCCCCTTTACAAACATACAAAATTGCATATCGCAAACATCGCAAACAAACCCGAGGGATAAAATATTACCCACAACATACAAACTTGCAAAGCTACAATGTTACAGAATTTACCTCTTTATACTCGCATAGAACTCAGTTAATATTAAACGTCATGATTCGTACAAAAATGCTTTTGATAATGAACCTTGGAGCCTTTGCACGAAATAAACACCCATGACAAAAACGTGTGTTCATAAAATATCAAAACAAAAATTAGAATCTCAATTCCAATCAAAACATTGTTTACCGTTTTGTTTTCACGAACTGGTCGATTACCCCGCGACCGCATTTAAATTGAAGATAAAATCATATTTTCGCAAATTTTAAATTGCGAGCAGTCGAATGGTAATAAAAACAATCGACGAACGCGTTCGTTAACGCGATACGGTGAATAAATTGTACTCATTCGGCGCGGGATCGTATAAACATTGTTGACATGCCAAATCGGTTCGCGAACGACGGATCAGGCGCTGGGAATCTGTGGATGGTATACGTTCATTTTATGGGACGCAACGTGATTCGATTTGAATAAAAGGTATCGGCGCAGACGCCCGATATGTAAATTCCGTCAGGAAAAAATATACGCTCACGCTTTGTGCGGGAGAAAATATCACAGAATGATCCTGCGTGCTCGGAACGCTGCTGAGAAATTTTAATTGGCACGGCTTGGCTTGATCATTTGATAACAATAACATTACCCTTCCTACGAAAATATTAAGAAAGAAGCTAAATTGTTGAATCTAATAGTAACTATTATCATTTGTAAACGGAATGAGGATGTGCCAGGCCATTCGCTTTAGACGTGATACGTAAATTGATCCAATGTCATAGATTTTAACGGTTATTATTATTCATATTTTAAGGTACACTTTCGTAATAGCTAATGAGCCTTTGCTTTGTAAATATTTAAGGACAATTTTAAACGCGTTTTACACATTGTGCATTATCAATTTATCATCTTCACAACAAAAACCACCTAGTGTTCGGAACAGCGGATTGTCAAGCTTGCCACTAAAATGACACGACGATCACGACCACTCTGTCAAGAGTGAAGCGACTAAGAAAAGGAGATAGCGTAGCATTCCGGAGAAATATAAAAACATTTCTTTGTCGGTACTATTCGGTCTGTGCACCCTGTTGGCTACTTACCTTAATTAAACTTTGCCAACAATGTTCGAAAGGTATTTCCAAAAAATATCACACTGGTTTCCGCAGTGCGTGTATAAATGCTGGATGCGCATATAACTGTAGAAGGTACGCTACAGAAAAAATTAAAGTCAGCTTAGTTGCTGTAACTATATTTCTCCACCGGTAATTAAAAATCTCTCTACTAGGCATAATAAGACGATGTCAGCATAGGAGATGTTTCTTGCCCCGCGTCCACAGGAGAAAGATCTTGCAAGTAATTAAATTGAACTGCAATAAAATCGAGATTGTTGGCAGTAAATGTGTTGGAATTGTAGTAGCGGTCAGTAACACACACATCTGCTACAAACTGCGCTACGCCGTAGAATTTGAGCTGTAACTGCTACGTCCGCTCGTAATTCCGCAGCACTGAGTATCCACGCTAACAAGAACCTCATACTGTTAAACATGAACTATAATAAGTATTAGTTTGAAATATAATAAGTGGGCAGCAGTAGGATGCAAATTACGTGAAGGTTGTGTCAAATTACTTCGATAATATGGATATTCCTAGACGAAATTATGAGAACAAAAATATAAAGAAAGCAACGCGGCTCCGTGTATCCCTCTGTGCTGTATTTTATTAGTTCTACATTGTTGTAGTGCGTAAAAATTTAATATTATTTCGAAATGTTAGGAAATTGTGTAGGTACTCGTTCCTGCTAACGTTGTAATGCAGCGAAAATAAAATTACTTAAGTACCAGGAACGTCATAAAAATATCTAATAGACGCCATAAAATGACGATTAGAGCAGATGCGTTTGTACCGCCCAACGTTTCCTTAGCGCCCGTTTACTTCCACTTGAAATAGTACATTACTGCAGAGGCCGTGAAGTAAGGGATTGCTGGACGAGTTTGGAGTAGACCGGATACAACGAGTCCAGAAATCCCTGTTCCGGCCGAGGATTGTATAGTGCTTTTCTCAAACGATGTGAGGAAATATTTAAATTAAAATAATTACAAGGTAATCAATTAAATTATAGGTGATTTACCGCCTTTTTTATTTTTTAAACATACCATTGGAACAAGCCGTTCGAGCACCATGTTTAACCGCACATAAGTATAGTACCATAGATTTCGTTTCGTTTTATGTCGCAAGTATGCTTACAGAGTCTAGTGGTAGTTGGCAGTATGTCATTTTTCCTGTTTCAGTTTAATATTAGTAAGCAAATTTAAAAAGTGAGAGTAGCGGACAATAATGGTTTTACTTAGGGAGCCTTAAACAAGAAACTTCATGTCTTCATTTCGCGATATTACCGCATACATTTCCGAGCATGTTTGAAAAAATTAAATTATACGATACAACTTGCAAAAAAAAACCGTAACTATAGGTACTAATAGAAAATAAGGTAAGTAAAAAGTATGCGTACCTATAATGAAAAAAGTATGAATATCTATATTATTAAATACAGCAATTAAATTTTACCCACTTGCAAGTACCATGTAGCCCCACAAGTCCCTATTTAACCCTGAGGTAGTGTCGCTGTAAACCGCATAATATATGGCAATAATATGCATACGTCATGTATAGTCGGGACAGTGTGTATTGGCATTGAGTTGTTTGGTGAATGTAAAAATTCTATGCTTTATAATAAATACCTACATAATCATCCATATTTAGTTCCAAGTACGTATTCGACATTTAAGTATTTTTCCGTTTGTCCGAAGACTCCGACTCTGATATTATAAAACGTTCGGTATGAGATTCGATTAAAAGACCTTTTTCTATAATCGTCTTTAAATAATTGAATATTAGATATTCTTCAAATAATAAATTAAAATTTTCAAATAACAATATTTTAATAAGAAAATAAATTACTAGTAAAATCCAACCAAACTAACCAGTTCAATCAATACCTACGAGCACTATAAAATGTCAGTACCGGACATGTCAACAACCAATTTTAAGACATTGTTTATAGAAATACTAGACAATGCGGCATCCTTTTTTTGCTGTAATTATTCAATTATATTCAAAATAAGCTTTCTGACATCACTATGGATTGCTTTCGACATATTTATTGTAATTTATTTTACAATCTCGAAGTATTTCGTCTCCCCCTATCCCGTCCTCCTTTTGTTTACATTGGTGACATTCGATGACTTCCTACTTCTGTCATCAAAGAGTACTCCTTGCCAGTAAAAGAAATTAGTTCCATTAAAATTCCGCAACATGGCTAGTCAAAAAGAAACTTGTCAGGCTAATTTGATCTGATGATGGAGGTAGAAGGTTGATATAAAACTAATTTGTTTTTTTTACAATGAGCGAACCCACATGAATCGATTAAGTCACATAGAAATGAAAGTCTAACCTTGGGCCGTGTTGATATAATATAATAGAATAGAATATAATACATTTATTTTGGAACTACAATAGGAAAATTTTGCTTCAAAAACCCGGCCTAGAGGGTGTCGGGCCACGCTCAGTGTAGGGTTCCGTAGTTTTTCGTCCGTCACAGTAAGTGTCCCCACTTAAGCGTTAAAAAATGGGCTAGTTCAAATTCCCAAATCAAATCGACCATGTATTATAGAAAGACACAATACAAGCAATACTTAGCGAACAAATTTTATTATAAGACAACGAACGACCAAAGACAACTAAGACAATTCGAGCACGACAAATTTTCGACGTAAACCTAATGTATGGGCGCACCTGCTCCGACCACATTAAATCAGGAAAAATCTTAACAGCGCCATGTACAATGTGAGCGTTCCGCGTACAGCGACATCTATCGGCAAATTAAGTAAATTATTGCGCGCGAGCTTAAAGTATGGAAGATGATTTTTATGGGATAAGTCTTTATTGCTTGAACCGATTTTATTTGAAAGCACGTCAATTCATTGTGATTTTGTAGAAATTACAGGTACAATAAACACCTGCTTATACGGTTAAATTACAAACTTAGTTCTGAAATTATTTTGTAATTTTTTTCAAAAACTATTCAACCTATCAAGTTCAAAATAATTTTCCTAGAAAGTTTTTATAAAGTTTTACTTTTGAGACTTTTTTCATATTTTTAAAACTTATGTTTCAAAAGTTAGAGGGGGGGGACACATTTTTTTTAACTTCTGGAGCGATTATCTCCGAAAATATTAACATTATCAAAAAATTATTTTAACAAACCCCTATTCATTTTTAAATACCTGTCCAACAATATATCACATGTTAGGGTTGAAATGAAAAAAAACACTCCCCACGTTACGTATAGGGGAGGCACCCTAATAAAAAAAAACACTTTTTATTTTACCACTTTGTCGGCGTGATTGATATACATATTAGTACCAAATTTCAGCTTTCTAGTGCTAACGGTTACTGAGATTATCCGCGGACGGACGGACAGACAAAGCGAAACTATAAGGGTTCCTTCCTAGTCGACTACGGAACCCTAAAAAAGGGGTCTACTCAGCATGAGTCGAACCACAGAGGACGCTGATTTTCAGACTAAACCTACCGTATTGACCTATCTAAGAGACCACGTTTAGATCTCGTTGTAGTGACAAGGAAATAAACACTTAAACTCACTACTGATGCATTGAGATTTAATATGAATCATATTGATTCCAGATAACATTCGAATTTTAACGGATAAATTCGTCTGCGATTCTTCGTTCTTCCAGAATATCATTGTACTAGTTCTGCTTAAAATTATACTAATAATTACACGATTAAACTGTAAACTTAAAAAAGTATTTAATGTCACTACTGGCGACATGTTTCCAACTCATAGGGGGTTCTTCTCCAGGATGAGTGTTTTCGCGGCAGTGTCGCTTGAATCACTGCCCGTGCTCGCTCCGACCGCCGCGCGCCCCGTGACGTTTTGTCTTTGCATTTCAAAATGATTTTCCTTGAAATCGAATGACAATTAACGTACGATTTTTCTAATTTTATGTGAAATAAGGTTAACGCGCTGGCACATGGCCCAATGTGTCTGACGGGAGTGTGCATTTTTTTAAACCGAGCTTTTGTGACAAACTCAGGATGCAAACGTGCAAACCAAATAGAAGCGTGACAATGAAAACCACTGAGAGTCGCACAATAAGTTTAATTTCGAAAATTATTGACATCATGTGATACAAATAAGATAGAAGTAACTAGGTACAAGCGGCGTCAAAGAAATGATGATAACTTTTGCATAGACAGAGAACGGCTGACTGCACAGTCAAAGTGAAACAGTTAAAACATGAACATACCTTCAAACGTGGCTTAAAGAAGTCTTAGAAGGCATTTCAAGATGATCGTACCAAGTGGATATTAAATGCCAGTAGATGAATTCACTTGCCACTGCACTAAACGAGCCTCGGGATGAAATAACACTTGCGCCTCAGTAACCAGTCCCAGGCGTGCGTTACAAATGCGCCGGCCAAGTGGCGTAATAAGTATTTTTCCCAACTCCCCAGACATTTTGCTCCATCTGATACTATACACTGCATAAGCTTACAAAATATAAGTTTGTAGAAACAGTTTCTTACCTTATTTTATGACATACTTAGACACGCATGGGTCCTCATAGCAGATGAAACTAAATTTCAGTGCCAGTTGTAGCTATACATTGGTTTAAAGATGGATAAAAATTGAAATCGTAGTGATAGGTTACTAACCCTATTCCTCAAGAAACTGAAATATATTATTGGCCTCAATTTGGTTCATCTCTTTAACGCCGTAATCGCTTTTCAGTAGGTATGTCTCACGCGCTTCTTCTGACACATGAACCCAGAACACGGAGAGGTGAGCGCACGAAACACATTGAATTGCATTGTGTACACATGAATAATCGATGCGATTGTAAAGTTCGTCAGTATCATGATAACTAATCATACCTATAACTGGTGCAGGCCCCAGCTAAACCTGAGTTAACAAAGCAGCGTTTAATGTTCAGGACTAATTACATTATAAAGAGTGAACGTTTACATGGTTGTTACTCAATCACGCAAATTGGCAAATACCATTAAGTCCCTTCTTTAAACATTTTGCGATGACCATAAGTGACAGCATTTCACGATTTCTTATTACTTGTTTTTTTCTGGGACTTTCAACTTAAAATAAAAACTGATTGCGCCACCTGTACGTGGCATAAATATTTCACGCTTTATTGCTTCGGTTATTTGACGACGGGGGCCTAATGAACAATTTTATGCTTATAAAGTGCAAATTTGCTGTCATACTGCGAAACGAGACATTATAATACCCAACTTTAGCTTGAGAAAGAATATAAACGTACCTGTGAAACACCCGCGTTTTTGTAACGCTCCCAATAAATCAGATATTTATTTTTTGATCGTGTACATTTTTACGGGAAACGTTTATGATGTATTTTGTACAAATACTTACATATGTTTCAACGGGCAAATTTACAAAAACAATGCATAGGTACACACATGCAAAATCATTCTTACTTATCCTCATCAGAAGAAAGCTTTAAAAATGAGATCTCTGGTTCGAATTGGAAGAACTTTAAGCATCCATAAACCTCACAATTCACAATTAATCTAGATAAGTGCTTACGATAGTGTAATAGACATGAATGAAACAAACAAAGTTCCTTTCCTCCCCAGAAGCATAGTTTATTGCAAACCAGTTGATTTACGCTAAATGTATTCTGAGCAGAAAACGAAAAAACATAGAAACATAGAGATAACTAACGCCGTAAAATGGCCTCACAGAATGGGTGCCATGGTAGGCGGGGTGTCAGAACAATGCCAGGCAACCGTTTAGTTCGGACATCGCTGTGTTGTCAAACTGCAGAATAAACCAAATGTTCATATTCAAAAAATATGCCTTTATGTGCAGGAAAATGTTGTGCGAGTCGTTCAGTACATCAAAGAACATGAAATCATTTTTCACAAGTAACTAAAGCAATACACATATATATTGTTTTGATTTTATTGTTAGGATCACTTTTTGTACAGGGATAGTATCATGCCAACACACATCAATACTTTTTTAGTAAGTTAAACACACAATTTATGATTGGGTATTTTTATTTATCTAGTACCTAGGCGACCGAGCCCCACTCGGGTGAAAATAGAGCAAACTAATTTTGCCGGATATGATATCTACGAGTAGAGCTAGGATAAATTTTTCACCCCCGTAAACTCTTACATTGCAAGTTTCATCGAAATCGTTGGTGCCATTTTCAAGAGACGTGGTTACAAATATATAGCGTACAAATATATATCTACTAGGAACAATATAGGATATATTCTGTAGTCTCCATCATTGCGACCATTGTAGAAAGGATTTAAAACCAAGGCAGTTCGTTTTTTGAACTTTTAGTAGGTAGCTAAAATGGAAAATAAATTTCTTAAACTAAAAATATTACACGAACGTTATGACAACTACATAGGCACTTGTTGCATGTAAGCATTCAACAATTATTTGTTTTAGTTGTCACTGTCACATATGAAGCTGATGGTTGAGGTCTTGATGGTGAAGTAAACGCAGGGAGATTTTACACAGTGTTTAATGTGGATAAGAATTATGATACAGGTACAGATAGACAGAGACAAAATATGTTAACCCGGTAACGCGCGGCTCTGTCAGCGGATGCATGCAGACTGACTAGGCCGGCGGTGGGGCTTTAGCAAAAAATGCACTTAAGTATAAACTTATAGCTAGACATACATAATACAAATAGGTAACTAGAAATGAGCGCGTCGCTAACATAGCCCACCCCTAGTGCGAAGCACTATTCTACCATTGGCACGGGAGCGACGCGAGCCGCGGCCCGGCGCAGCACGCCGCTCGGGGTGGAGACTTCGACAACCCTCACTCGCCCGTCTCGACCTGGAAAAATCGTTTTAACAATTCCTCGTGGCCACACGTTTCGCGGTGACCCCGGGTCCGCGATCAGAACGAGGTCACCCTCGCGTAGGGGTGGCTGATCTTGCTGCCACTTCTTGCGAGGTAGCAGCAGAGGAAGGTATTCCTTCATCCAACGGCGCCAGTACATGTCTGCCAGCCTTTGAGCAGTTCGCCACCTTTTCCTCAGATATAGATCGGAGTCATCAAACTCGCCAGCTGTGGGTAAATTGGTCGAGGACCCTAATAAAAAGTGGTTTGGAGTTAATGCCTCAGAACTGCCTGGTTCGACCGACACGTGAGTCAAAGGGCGGCCGTTCACAATATTTTCGACCTCGGCCAGTAAGGTCAGCAACATTTCGTCCCTTGGTGCGCGCTCTCTAAGGATAACGCCTAGAGATGTCTTGACGGAGCGAATCAGCCTTTCCCACGCGCCGCCCCAGTGTGGACTTCTAGGCGGGAGAAAAGTCCATTGAGCGCGGTTGTTGCTCGCTTCTGACTTCAAGGCCTCATTGTTAATCTCCTGCATTGAGCGCTTTAACTCTGTGTGAGCGCCTCGTAGATTTGTACCATTATCCGAAAAATAATGGGTGGGCCAACCACGCCTGGATGCCATTCTCCGCAGCGCCATTATCAGGGAGTCAGTCGTAAGAGAATGTACGACTCCGATATGAATGGCTCGAATGGTAAGACAGGTAAATAAAACTCCATACCGTTTTTCACGGCGTCTGCCCACCACCACTTCCATTGGGCCAAACAAGTCTATGCCGCAGTAAGCGAACACACGCTGGTGATGAGCCAGACGCGCTGCCGGTAAATCACCCATTCTGGGCGCTGTCGGCTTGGCCTTCCTTAATCTGCAAAGCATACAACGCGATACAACATACTTAACAGTAGGACGACATCTCAGCAACCAATATTCCTGCTTTAGATCGTTGACTACAGTCTCCTGGTTCCCGTGGGTGGCCTTCACGTGCCGATGCCGCACCAGTAGCCGCGCCAGGGGGTGCCGCCCGTCGAGGATCACGGGCCTCTTTGTTTCCAGCGACACTTCCGACACGGCGTCGATGCGGCCGCCTACGCGCAAGAGACCCTCCTCGTCTAAATATGGAGACAAATTCAACAGCCTACTATCACGATGCACATATTTACCCTTTTTTATTTCAGCTATTTCAGTGCCGAACGAGTCCGTCTGTGCTTGTCGAAGCAGCAGCCGCTCCGCCTGCACCATCAGCGTGCTGTCATCACAGGTGAGCTTCCTACATCTGCAGATAAATTTAAGCAACCAGCAATTTTATTAAATTTAAGTAATTGCAGCAGCAGACCTAAGCAACTGAAGCCAGGAGGAGAATCGTTCCGAATCTGGAATAGGTAATTTACAAGTGACGTTTGTATTTTCACTTATATTAACATAACCAGAAAACACATCGTTTGTTTCAGGTTCCAAAAAGTTGAGCGGCCAGGAATTTTTATGCGTGTATAAAAACTGTGGACCCTTCAACCACTCGTTCAAAAAGGATTCATAATTGAATACCTCCCTTGTAGCGATATCAGCTACATTTAACTTCGTAGGTACATATCGCCATTCCGATATGTTTGTGAGCTCGTCAATTTCGCCCAACCGGTTTGCTTCAAACGCCTTGTAAGTGCGGGTATTATTATTCAACCAGTGGAGCACGGTTGTCGAGTCACACCAAAAATAACGGCGCGTAGCGGTCAGTCTATGCTCCCTCTGAATGGTGTCCGCCAAGCGCGCACCAAGTGAAGCTGCCTGGAGTTCAGAACGAGGTACCGTCAGCTGTTTTACCGGGGTCACTCTGCACTTACTGGCTATGAATGTGACATTAACTTTACCATTGTTAATCCAGCGCCAGTATGTTACCGCGCACATAGCCTTTGTAGACGAATCACAAAAAAGATGTAGTTCTAAGTTATTATAACAATTAGTAGGTAACAAGTCCATACTGTTATTCGTCAGCGCGGGCGTAGCACTCGTTGCGAGTCTCGAGGAGTCGTTCGCGGCGTAGGCGCTTGATTGCGTCATTCTCGTAGCATCAGCTACAAGTGCTACGCCGCTGTGCGAGGCGGCCGCCCCATCCTCTGTCCCGCATGCACTTGTTGCGATGCGCTGGTAGCATCTAGGTATGCGAACATTACCTATTACCTTTAGTAGCTCCACCCAGTCACACCATGAGGCATAAATATAATTTGGAATCTCGTCATCCCAACCTAGAGATAACCGCCATGTATCCTGCAGCATAATTCGACCCTGTATCGTAAAGGGCGACAAAAACCCAAATACATCAAATATTGACATGACCACACGTAACATAACTCGCTTTGTCGGCCTTTGTTTATGTCGAATTATACTGTCTGGAATGCGTTTTAACGAAACGTCAAAACCTAATTCGTCCTCACCTGGATACCATAAAAGCCCAAGTGCTCGCTCGCCCTCGAACTGCTGACCGACTTTGAACTTAACGGCGGCCGTCCCTAAGGTCTCTTTTGGGATGTTATCGAGTACCACGAAGCTATTACTAGTTAAGTTTCGCATCTCAAAACCGCCACTTTTATGTATGTCGGTGACATTCTTAACCATCTGTATTGCTGTGGCTTCATCCGGCAGGCTCTGTATATAATCATCCATATAATGTGAGTTAACTATCGCGTCGACCGCGGCGGGCATCGATGGCTCATACCGCAAAGCGTTTTTATTTTTTATAAATTGAGCAACAAACGGTGAACACTTTGCGCCAAATATTAAGGATGTCATCACATATGTTTTTACCGGTTCAGTGGGGTTGCTTCTCCACAAGAAGCGTAGGGCATCCTGATCCTGAGGTAGTATTTTGACCCTTAAAAACATATCTTTTAAATCGCCCGTGACCCCTACCTTGTGTTCTCGAAACCGCAGCATGATGCCGAGCAGCGAGTTCAAATAGTCCGGGCCCCTAAGAAAATAATCATTTAAACAGAACCCTTCTGTTTTATTTGCTGCATCGAAAACTAGCCTCAAAGTTTTTTATTTACGTTGTCAACGCCAAAATGAGCTTAGTACCATGTTCTTTGAGTGCGTTGAGTGTCTGCCAGTTCCGAAGCGAAGCCATTGCTAAATAAATGATCAACACGTTCAGAGTACCTATGAGCGTAACTGGGATCCCGACTCATTTTTCTCTGAGCCTCGTAAGCGCACTGGGATAAGAGTCTGGCATCGCACAGTTGGGGTCCGACCAGGGTAGACCGACGTGCCAGCGCCCGTCGACCAGCTGAGCAGTTCGCTCCAGCTGTTCGACTGCGCGCTCGTTGTCAGCGTTCTGCCGCGGCTTACCTGTCACGCCGATAGCGTCCAACGCGAGCCCGCGCAGCACCTCCTCGTGCAGGTCCCGCAGCTCCTGCTGCTGCTGCTCACGGCCGCCCTCGCTCACGAATAGCACCGTCGCGCCGCGTGCCGCTCCCGACATACGTAAGGTACCATGTATGCACCATCCTAATGGAGTGAGTGTAGCTGACGGCTCATTTCTATTACCCAAAATGACTTTAAGACTGCGCCGAGCTTTTGACGCGGGCACCGATTTGGCATTTGCACCTGTGTGTGCGTCATCACGCACACTACTGCCGGCTCGCTCGATCGATACGGTCGGTCACAAGCTAAAAGTTAGTAGCTCATTATTCTCTTATAATAAATCTCAACTCCGCGTATGAAACCATGGATGGTATCCTACTAATATTATAAATGCGAAAGTTTAGATGTTTGGATGTTTGTTACTCAATCACGCTTAAACGGCTGAACCGATTTGAATGAAATTTTGCACGAAGATAGTTTATAGCCTGGATTAAAATATAGGATAGTTTTTATCCCGGGTCCACGCGGACGAAGTCGCGGGCGGAAGCTAGTAAGGAATAAAATACAAAATGCAATTAATATTTTTATTCAAATTTGTCCGTTTATTAAGCAAAAGAAAAAAATAAGCAAAGTAATAATAAAGCAGTTCTACCGGTGGACGACTGTTCGACTTGAATTAGCAATCAGACAATCAATTCCACAACTTTGTCTTCTCCTACAAGGCCATCAGGACTTGCACCTAAAAATGGTAGATCCTGGTCTACAAATAATCCACATCGATCTATGCGACTTTTGATATGAAGCTGCAACTGCTCACGTGCAATATGTTCATTACTTTGCCCATGTTGAATCGATTTCACGTGATCTATTTTTTTTTCTGTCAATATGTTTTTGACGAGAGGTCCACATTTTATTAACCCACGTTTGGAGACTTTGCCGAAGATAGATGCGGTTAGGCGAACTTTTCGCTCTTGGCGCCACTCAATAGATTCCGTCTGCAGAATAGTACGTCTTTCCAGCGAGTGCCGACCATCATTGGACAAAGTTATCCTTTTTAAATGCTCAGCTTTGGCAAAATTATAATCAGCCTCACTTAAATCAGGTTTTTCACACGACGGACCATAATTTTTGTCATTGTAACTATCAACAGACTTCTTAGATGGACCATTGAACGGTTTTATTATTCTTCGTTTTGCTGACGCAATTCGTTTAAGATGCCTTTTCGTTTCTAGCCGTTTTATTAATTTGTTAGGACTTCGCTGATACATTGTTTTTAATAGGTAATTTTGTGGTTTTTTTTTAATTAAATGTTACTACTGATGCGGCACATCGTCCTGCATAAGATTGCCTGCCTGAGTAATTTATCCGTTTCCCACCGATAAACTTTGCTATTATACTATTGAATATTTCAGCTATATTACTGTTAACATTATGCAACAGGCTTTTCGCATTATTCACCAATCTAGAAACGCATTTCATTATAGATGAAAATATAAAGCCTCCTTCTTTACTTTTCATAGCTGGCACTAGGTTTTCTTCTACGGACTGTACATTTTCGTTCAGTTTTTTACAATAGTATGGTTTACATGATTTATGGCTATCAAATACGTGTTCTGGTCCATTCAACAAGTCCTGCTTCAAATCTAGGACTTTTTGTAGAAAACTTTTGTCATCTTGGGCACTAATATATTTTACCGCACCATTTACAGAACGCCTTAAGCGAAGTATGTTCTTGGCAATAGCATTTCTATATTTCAATGGGTAGCTTGTATTTTTACGTAGTTCATCCAACTTTGTGCAGTAGTTTCTCAATAAATGATTAGTACATTCAATTATTTCCACCAATAACCTTCCATACGGTTTTGATTTTTCAATATAAGTATGAGTGCTTGAATCTCCGTCGGCTATTAATCTAGAATATATCAGTCCATGAGTGCTCAGTGAAGTTTTAAAACCTTCGACCAGAGCTGTTGATTCCATTGCACTAGATGAACCTGTATAGTTCTTAAAACATGTATGCTCTGGTGCTGTGCTTTTTCTATTTTCTGCTCGAGCACAAACCATGCAGTATTTATTTTTCACCGCCATGTATAATACCTTCTTTGTCCTATAGCCAATTATGACTGCAGCACCAGATAATGCGTTGTAGTTTTTTCTATATGATCTCTTTGACCAGCAGCCATCAGCAACCACTGTTATCATTGGTACTCCATTTTCATCCACGTCGCCATTGAGTACAGCTAAATCATACTCTTCTTTGGCTGCTTCTTCCATACACTTTTCTTTAGCTAGTTCCCACAGTTCACAGACCTTGGTATGGCACTTAGAGTATAAATTATCGGACATACAGGGTATGTTAAGAGACGCTGAAACTTGCTCCATTCCTGAAAACCCTGCACCAATAGACATAAAACTGCTAACAGCGCTATCGTTGAGATTAAGGCCAGTAGGGTTTTTTGCTTCTTCACAATTGAATAATTCTAATTTTGCTTTTGACACGTAAAATAAAATTTTGATAGAAACCCTTTTCTTGTTTCTTTAGTAAGTTTTAAAAAACTCAAGTTGCAGCCAAATGCAGAATTGTGGTGCGAAATCTCCTGCAGTTGTTTAAAAATGTATTTAAAATCGACTATTCTATTTCCGTCTATCTTAATCTCCTCGTCATTTTTATTTTCTTTTGCGATTGAATACGTTTCATAAGATTAAAAATATGAATTTTAAATCGTGCTACATATAAATTGAAGTAGGGCATTTAAAATGGTAAGTTTCAATTTTTGCCATTTTGGTCTTGGATTCGTCGTGTCCGTCTGTCTATCTATCCGTCCGAATGTCACAGACATTTTTTTGTAAGTTGCAAATGCAAACTCGACTACAGATTGAAAAATCAACTATATAAAAATTTAAACAACTAAACTTACTGTAAAGTCTTTAGTTGACACGGAATGTTCGTTCTGGGGTTTTTCCTCGCATGACGATTCCTAAAAACAGTGACAATACATAGTGATGTTGATAATGTTGATATAAGCTAGTTTCTTTAGTGTTAAATCTATTGTAACCTCTTTATTATTTGAAATCAAAACCTTACCATAGTTTCATTGCGTGCTTTAATATTGAACGCTCCACTTTTCCTATTCTCATTTTTTGTTCCTAATACTCCAATCGGATTATTCGATGATGTCTAAAAACATTATTAGTAATAAGTACATTGAAAATAAGAAATTTCTTATTATCGATCATAAATTTAATTCATAATGCCAAAAGTAAAAAAAAAAATGCTTACATTGGAAATTCCTAAGGCGTCAATTTGTCTTTTTGTTCGTCCAGTAGACGCCAGAAGCCGTTTGTTAAAATGCTTAGGGCCATTTTTACGTTTATAATATGTTTCCTTGCGTTTTCCCATTTTAACTAAAACAATAAATAGTTGGTGCATCATCACTAGGTTAAATGTATACTGGGTAAAAAAAAAATATTGTAATTATCCCGTCGGTTACATTAAGATATACTGTAGATAACAAAGCAAACGAGTCCAAACTCGACTATCTAAGCACCTTCCATCATAGAGTTCCACCAGGCATCTTCCGGCTTCGTCATGAGACCCTCGCCATCATGTTTAATGGTAAGTACTGAAGATAAAAAAGCAAACGAGCCCAAACTCGACTATCTTAGCCCTTTCCATCATAGAGTTCCACTAGCCATCTTCCGGCTCCGTCATGAGACCCTCGCCATCATGTTTAATGGTAAGTAATGAAGATAACAAAGCAAACGAGCCCAAACTCGACTATCTTAGCCCCTTCCATCATACAGTTCCACTAGCCATCTTCCGGCTCCGTCATGAGACCCTCGCCATCATGTTTAATGGTAAGTACTGAAGATAACAAAGTAAACGAGTCCAAACTCGACTATCTAAGCACCTTCCATCATAGAGTTCCATCAGCCATCTTCCGGCTCCGTCATGAGACCCTCACCATCATGTTTAATGGTAAGTACTAAAGATAACAAAGCAAACGAGCCCAAACTCGACTATCTTAGCCCTTTCCATCATAGAGTTCCACTAGCCATCTTCCGGCTCCGTCCTGAGACCCTCGCCATCATGTTTAATGGTAAGGACTGAAGATAACAAAGCAAACGAGCCCAAACTCGACTATCTTAGCCCCTTCCATCGTAGTTCCACCAGC
This sequence comes from Epinotia bilunana, assembly GCA_947049275.1. Classification (NCBI taxonomy): domain Eukaryota; kingdom Metazoa; phylum Arthropoda; class Insecta; order Lepidoptera; family Tortricidae; genus Epinotia; species Epinotia bilunana. The sequence goes on from OX346256.1 coordinate 9,201,078, forward strand.
CATCTTCTGGCTCCGTCATGAGACCCTCGCCATCAGTTCTCGTTGCTCCTGAGGGGCAACCACGTAACGTTTCGAACGCGCGTCAGGTAGATCCTGCTCTCATTTTTCCATATAAAAATTGACGTTACGTGATCGACCTGCTTAGAAGCTTATAATATCAAAAATAAAACTTACCCTGTTTTGCTGCGTATTACTGCTGTATTCATACACAATTGACATCGAAGTATATTTATGTGTCACCGCGCCGCATTGAGACGTGCTCTCTCTCTGAGCTCTCGGGGGTGACTGAATATGTCATGCGTTGCTCGCGTATTATATTTGATCATTTTGTTCCATAGTAATTTTATATGGCGGATATGAAGTGCGTTTTAAAAAAATCATAAGTAAATAACCAAAGCACTTTGAAATGTTAGAATTGGATTCTCTTGTATTAAATACATTGGAGATTTGTTTGAGTAGGATTTTGAAACTAAAGTATCATTTTTTTTATTCAGTTTTACCTAAACGCCGACACACGTTCTTCTCATTTTTTGTGCAACTTTACGGAATTGTATTTATTAAACTGTAGATGATTTGAGAATATTTATAGTTTATTATTGTAAACTCACTCTTTGTGATTATAATTACATATATTTATATTTTATTGTAAAGAATTGTGAACTCCACCGTCGAAACGGTGACTGCCGTTTTTGCCGATTATGCTCGGCGCAGTCTTAAGTGGCAACAACAAGTGATAGTTATCCTGGCCAATAAGAATTTCTGGTTTGACATCGATATTACACATAGAACTCATAATATCTCTTAAGTGAGTATATTGAATACAATCAACAACAGACAAGTTATGCGAAGGTAAATTTAATTCGGATACACTTCTTGCCCTAATAGAATGAACCTTATTGTCCGCTCCGGAGAGTTCTAAATTCAATACCGCACTATCACACGTTATCACGTTATCGCCCCATGGTCCATGTACTCGCATTGTTTCCCGATGTCCGACTAGTCCAGCTCGCGAAGCTAAATCGGCACTTAACATTGTAACAGTTGAACCGTCGTCGAGTAACGCATAAGTGTTTATCTTTTCCCCGGTAGCCGTATGCACACGTATAGGTAGCACTTTAAGTAAAACTTTGCAACTACTAGCGTTTACGTTAGTGACCGCCTCTGTAGCTGGATTTGTAACGGCGGTAGGCCCCGCCAGGGGCTCCGCAGACACTCCAGGCCCCGTTGACGTGATCGGCACCTCACCAGGCGAATCGCGCTCCGTCAATCGTCGCGCGTCGTTGTTTACATTGAAGTGGAGTAACGGGTGATGACCTTGACCGCAGCTATCCTTAGTACATACCGGCGCTGGGCAGTGTTCCCGACTGTGGCGAGAATCCAGGCACTTATAACAAATGCCGTTACGTTTCACATATTGCCAACGTACTTTCCTGAGTGCCTTTTTAAATTGCTTGCATTCGGATAATTTGTGTTTGTATCCGCGGCAGAAGTTGCACTTATCTTCGGTATTCTGCTCAGTTTGCAATAAAACTGTTTGTGGTCGCGCGTACCTATCATGGTATTTACTTTTGCTTTGATCGGCAAGATAACCGCTTGTATAAATGTTAGAAGTAGTAGATATACGTATAGCTTCCGTATTCAAGAAATCTGTTAAAATATCCAATCGTGACTTCTTGCCAGTTTTTATAACAGGAAAACTATAATCCGACCACTTTGATAACAACAATGTAGGCAATTTAGATAAAAACAGGTTTACTACACTTATGCCTTGTAGGTATTCTTCGCGTCCTACTGACCTTACAGCTTCCACGAAGTTCTGCACCTTTACAGAAAATTGGACTATATCCCTCTGGTACTCTTGAGACAGTGGCTGAATCTTCTTGATGTCCTGCATAAGCTTGGAAATGATGAGGTCTGGATTACCAAACCGTAGCTCCAGCGTCTCCATGACGCGTTCAGGCGAAGTTGCACTGATAAGCAGAGCTGAGACCGCATCTTTGGCAGCTCCACGCAGACATTTACGTAGTCTCCAGAGATTTTCTTCGGCTTTAAAATCGCACACTTCGGTAGATTCGTGATACGCCCTTTTAAATTGCAGCCATTCCAATGGGTCGCCGGCGAACTCGGGTAAGTCGCGGGGAGTACAAATGCGGCTCAATAAGTTGGCGTTGGGTTTGTTCTGGACAGAGGCTGCAGCCAGCTTCTGGAACGCATCGGCGAGCATCTGGACCGTGTCCTGTGATGTACCGGCAATAGGCTCATCGGCGGTAGGTATCTGTGGCTTATCTAATTCCAGCTGGCTCTTTTCCATCCAGTTCTCAATATTGCGTGCACAATCTTCCTTACATTGTGAACTGTATGCTTCCTCCTCCTCCTCTAAGTCGGCTAGGTCCGCCTCTAGCTCTTTGTCGATAAGTTGCATCCGTATTTCGGCCTTTCGCTTTTCAGCTTCCAGGGCTAATCTCTTCTTACGTGCCTCGAGAGACGATGTCGAGGACCTAGATTTTGGTGGAGTATGTGAGTGCGTAGGGCGTGGCTCGGGTTTTACACTGCTACCCGCCATATGCTCCGAAACGTGTTGCGTAACCATCGGCGTTTCTGGAGCATTCCGACTTTTTTGTTCATCTTGAACATTATCATCTGTAGCTTGACCTTCGATGTCAAGACGCTCCTTGCGCACGGTACTCCGTGTCTCCACCATCATAGGCGTGCGTATCATTCAACAGATCCGGTTCGAAGACCAACTGAAGCTGATGGTTGAGGTCTTGATGGTGAAGTAAACGCAGGGAGATTTTACACAGTGTTTAATGTGGATAAGAATTATGATACAGGTACAGATAGACAGAGACAAAATATGTTAACCCGGTAACGCGCGGCTCTGTCAGCAGATGCATGCAGACTGACTAGGCCGGCGGTGGGGCGTTAGCAAAAAATGCACTTAAGTATAAACTTATAGCTAGACATACATAATACAAATAGGTAACTAGAAATGAGCGAAAAATGAATGAATTAAGAAAACTGCAATCCCTCGTGCTATAAATATTTATAACAGTCATAAACTTCAACTAAGACTTCGAATAATAGGAAAACAAGTACTTAAAAGAAAACAAAACTTTAACGTGATGGCCCTTCCCGCCTTGAACTTAAAACGATTTTTAAATCTTTCATTTGCACAATTTATGCACTTCATGAAAACATTTTTATCTCGACAGAGCAACTTTTAAACAGGAGTCAGCAAGCCGTTGCATAAAGATGAGGTTAGTTCTCAAATTAATTGGCCAGGAAGTTGTCGTGTTAGTTAAAAGTTGGCTTGTCGCTTTCGAACGGTGAGGAGAGGGTAGTTACTGGTTCGTTGATATTTCATATATCAAACGTTGAACGTTTATTTTTTAAACTGCTAGTTGCTTATGATTTTTCCTTGGCCTCACCAAACATTTTATGTAAATATGTATACTATGTAATATCACATTTTGTCGATCTTTTATACCCACAGTTATGCTAAAAGTGGCGCTGGAACATAAGTTTCATGTGCTCTGCCTAACCCTTTTGGGAATAACGGCGTGAAGGTATGTATGTATGTATGTATACTATGAATTAAATTGATCAATCATTGACGCAGTAAATTGTGCGCATATCGAATTTCGACTCGTTTTTAATGTTAACTTGCCGATCATAAAGCTACATTGTAAAAATTAAGTGGCGAACTGTGAAATCTTTCAGTTAAAAAGGTCCTATATGGCTAAATCAGCCATTGGTAAAAAATGTGATATCACTGTCATGTTACCCATATTGATCGAGTTGCCTTAAACGCGGGATGCCAATGGGGGCGATATACCTAAACATGAGCTTTGCCTAAAAAGCTGTTATCCCTTAACAAAAGATGCCGATGAAGCAGTATGCCTCGAATGTGAAATTGACTAAGAAGCAGTTTGTGTACGGGGGGTGATCCAAAAGTTTTGATAATCGGTATTAAAAACAGAAGTTCTCCGTATCATATAATTTTTAATTATTGAATACACTCTTTATTAATTTACTTACCTATATAATATATTAAAAATGTTTTAATTTTGCTACATATAAAAAAAAACTTTGGATAGACGAAATGAAGCTTAGTTTTTACATCGACGCAATTGCACCGATTTTATTGAGGAGTTTTCCATATCTAAGAATAAGAAGTAATAGTAAAAGCGTTGGTCTAGATTACAATGTAGGCAACTAGATTTATAGAATTCACAAGTCTGAAAAACAACCCTGGTAATCGGCAAGCTCAGCCAAAAAAAAACTCATAGAATTGGTTTTTTATTTCATTGGTTTTTTCTGAGACGGCCTCGCTTAATTGCTATAGAATTATGATGTATCACTCTCCCTTCGTATTTATATTCATACTTTTGTCACCAACGTCCACCCTATTTAAATAAATTAAAAAATATGTATTGATGGCCAGAAAATACTACCTTGAACTTTGTTACGTGAGCCGTGCCGTAAAAAAATGATGACATGAGTTTGATTTATTAATTTCGTGGCATCCAAATGAATAAAATAAACTTCTAATTTTTTTATTTCTTTTTATTGCACCAGAATTTTGCCAACACCGCCCCTAACAAGTAACAAAATATCCTCCCATTTTACAGACGTCAGAATTATTGTCATAAGATATTTCATATAATTAATTGTTTTAAATATCGATATGGACCCCTCAACGGGTTAAGGTCTCCTCCATTTTGCTCTACGTTTGTTTTCCTTGCGTTTTCGAATATATTCTATACCATCATATTTATTTAGCTATTAAAGAAAAACAAATGAATGAATTCTTTTTTTTTAAATTTTAAGGTTATCATTGAATAGTGGCACAGTAGGAATGACAATCACAAATTATCATCACGAGACCAAATCATGCTGATTATCAAAACTTTTGGATCACCCCTCGTAAGTTCAAATTACCTGTAAACCAGTTTGCCTGAAATACAAGATGACTAAGAAGCGGTAAGGGAAATATGTGCGTTAACTGGAGGTTGGAGTTTGCAAAGCCAGTAAACGTTCCCTGTCCGCCATTATTATTATTATTATTATCTTTATAAATTTTTCATCTTAGACGAGGTTTTTACAATAACTATATAAAAAGTAAAATATAAAACTATAAGTACAAAACATAAAATCATTATAAAAACCTAACCTAGGGTACCGCCGGCAGCGAGGCGGGGCCTAAGCTGCCGGTGGTCAGGGCGCCAGACAGGAACCATTATTATTATAGCCTCTTTATTTTCATAACGAAAGGTTTATCAAAAACATTATAATTGTACTTTTATGCATGACCAACAAAATTAATAGAATTTAATACATACATACATAAAATATTCATTCACGCCTTTATTCCCAAAAGGGGTAGGCAGAGCACATAAAGCGTATATTCCAGCACCACTTTTAGCATAAATGTGGGTATAGATCGACAAAATGTGATGTTGGTATGATAGGCTGCCAGCCCATCGCCCACAACACACTTCAACCCTGGTACCTTAGTCAACTTTTACGACACCCACGGGAAAAAAGGGGAAAATGAAATTCTAACCCGACACCACACGGGTTAAGGTAACACCACACCACAGAATTTAATACATTAATTTTTTTTTCTCTGTTTATAAAATGTTTTTTTTTAGTTTTTATTTTTCTTTTCAATATATATAGATGTGTCTATATTTTGTATAGATATAATTTTAATATAAATAGATGGTTGTAATTATTGTCATAAGATATTTCATATAATTAATTGTTTTAAATATCGATATGGACCCCTCAACGGGTTAAGGTCTCCTCCATTTTGCTCTACGTTTGTTTTCCTTCGCGTTTTCGAGCCAGTTTTCTCCAGCTTTTCTTATTGTTTCATCAACCCATTTTTCTTTTGGTCTTCCTCTTTTCGTTTTGTTTGTTGGTCCTCACCACGTAGTTACTCTCTGTGTCTATCTTTTGTTATCCATGCGTGCGATATGTCCTGCCCATTACCATTTCTGGTTTTGAGAATATTCCAAAGCATCTATTATTATTATAATTTTCTTTTGTCTATGTTTTTTTTATGTTTTCTTTTTAAGTTTAGTATACTCCTATCCATCGCTGTCTTGTCAGAGTATGTCTACTTGTATTATATTTTTAATTTTATTATTATATATCCATGTTTGGGAGCCGTATGTAAGACAAGGTAGTAAACATGAATCCATAACTTTTTTCTTGAGCTTTACGGGAAGCTTTTATTTCAGGGATTCTTTATTGATCCAGAATTTATTCCAAGTTATATTGACTCTTCTTTTGACCTGGTCCTCGAGTCTCGTCGTAGCGAAAGATACCTGTTGTCCTAAGTAAACAAAGCTTTGAATGTATTCCAATTTAATGTTGTTGGCTTTTATGGGAACGATATGGCGGTTCGTCATGACTTTAGTCTTGGTAGTATTCAATTCTAGGCCGATGTTACTGCTTACTGTTTAGTTCATTGATCATTTTCTGTAGTTGAGATGTTGTTTCAGAAAAGAGTATGATATCATCCGCAAATCGGAGATTAGTGAGGAGTTTACCATTTTTATTAATTCCTTTTCTTTCCCAGTTCAGTTTTTTAATTATACTTTGGAGTACTGCTATGAAGATTCTCGGTGAGAGGGGGTCACCCTGCCTGACACCTCTACAAATGTTTATGTCAGGGCCTTGCCTCTCTAACTTTACACTACTTTTACTCTTATAATAGATGTCTTTTATAAGATCTAAAGTCTCCGCTGGGACTTTGCATTCGTTTAGAGCTTTCCATAATATGTTGTTGTGGGATATCGAGTCAAAGGCCTTGGCGTAGTCAATAAATGCCATGTGCCAAAGTGGCTTGTACCCACATACCCACATACAAAGGGTAAAATTTGCTCCACTTCAATATTTAGTGTACTTATTTTGTTTATTTGATTTAATTATTGGGCTTATCACTATTTTTTACCGACTTCAAAAAAGGAGGAGGTTCTATGTTCCACTGTATGTATAAGATACATACATTATTATTTATTTTATGTATGTTCACTGATTTCTCTATCAATTGTGGTCCCATTTCCAAAATTATTTCTTTATTCGAAAGAGTATACTCCTGAGGTGGTCCGTCCCATTGTCACCAAGTCAGGATCGGATGATGGGATCCTAGGGAAATTGAGGGCAACCCTCAAATTTCATAGGCACACGTGTAGTGATTTCGGAATTTTATATTATAACTCGTGTATTTACCCTCGGAAATCGCACTTTTGGTGAAGTTGAACTGATGATGAAGACCACAGATGACTTATGGAACTCCTCAAGGATGAAAAGTACAGAAATTCTGAAATGATTGAAATAGCTACTAATGAAGTGTCAATTCTGAGATCCTTAATGAACAAATGAACAGAACTCCTCAAACATTATCAGCCCACACATTATAGCGACTTGGGTTTTTTCTGTAATAATCAACGCATTTGCTCTCGGAAAGCAGTTCATGTGGAAAATTGGAAAGGAAATGTGGAAATTTACATGTTCCAATGTGGCTTGGCGAAGTACTGAATTCAAATCGGTTTAAAAATATATTTTTTAAGTAAATTGCCGTACTTGCGATGATCGGGGCAAAATCGAGAATTTCGTGCAGATACCACTTTTCGAGACGTAGTATAATAACACACTACTCACTCTACGTCTTCGAAATTATAATGATCGTAAGGAACAAACTTTCTGATTTTAATACATATGATGGGACAGCAGTTCCCCGTCGGATGGCACTTGCAGGCAAGAACCCACGTGTCATTGGGCCTACCTATTATGAGCGACATATATAGGGAGGCTACGGCACCTCTTTTCGTCCAATATTCCGCAGTGTCTCAAGACGAGAGTCTTTGGCCAGTGTGTGTTGCCAGTGATAACGTATGGCACGGAAACGTGGTCGCTTACTATGGGCCTCATAAGAAGGCTCAGTCACGCAAAGGGCAACGGAGAGGGCTATGTTGGGAGTTTCTCTGCGCGATCGCATCAGAAATGAGGCTATCCGCAGCAGAACCAAGGTAACCGATATAGCCCTCCGAATCGCTAAACTTAAGTGGCAGTGGGCGGGGCACATTGCACGTAGAACTGATGGCCGTTGGGGCGGAAAGGTTCTCGAGTGGCGACCACGTACCGGAAGGCGCAGCGTGGGTAGGCCCCCCACAAGGTGGACTGATGACCTGGTAAAGGTCGTGGGAGTCCGCTGGATGCGGGTGGCGCAGGACCGGTCATTGTGGCACTCTTTGGGGGAGGCCTATGTCCAGCAGTGGACGTCTTTCGGCTGATATGATGATGATGATGATGATTCAAAATCAATCAAAAAAAAATCAAAAATCATTTATTCAGTAACAAACTATTTAACAATATATAGGCTGGTGCCTCTTTTTAAGTATTAATAATACCTGTATTAAGAGACACCGCTCCTCCACTGTGGTAACTAACGTATACATAAAAAAATGACATGTTTAGAGATCTTAAACTAACAAAGGATAAAAGATAAAAAGACATTTGATCTGTGTGTTGCATGAGTGTGTGCAAGTGTGTGTGTGTGTGTGTGTGTGTGTGTGTGTGTGTGTGAGTGTGTGTGTGTGTGTGTGTATGTGTGTGACTGTCTGTGTTAATCATATAAAATTACTAAATCACTAAGTAACACTCTTCATTATATTCTCTACGTCGTCATAGTTTTTAGATTTTAGCCACTTAACTACTCTGATTTTACACTCGTGTAAGGTGGTAGGGTATATGTCGTTATATACATTAACTATGTTATAGAGTCTGGCAGACTGTGATGCATGTTGCCTTCTTGCATATGCACTGCGCATGGACGGAACGGAAACAACTTTAGTTTTCCTTCGTCTTCTGCATGTTGTATCTGGTATATAAGTAGTGGTTTTGTGTTTCCTTATGATTAGGTTTAATAGATATAGTTTGCGTACAGACAGGAGGTCGCAAGTCTTATATAGTTCAGTCGTAGGAAATCGAAATGGCTTTGAGTACATAACCTTAAGCAACGATCTTTGTGTTCGCTCCAGCTCCAGAAATTTAGTTTTTGTAGCGCCACCCCATATGGGAATACAGTATGCAAGAACTGACTGTGCGAGTGAGATATATATTAGATTTAGTAGATTTTTTGTAGCTACGTGTCTTAGGTTTTTAAAAATCCAAATCAGTTTGCGAATTCTTGTCATTAGAAGTTCAATATGAGTGTGCCACGTTAAGCGCTGATCAACCATAACACCTAAATATTTTGTGCTCTCCACTTTATTGATGCTTGAGCAGGAGCAGTTTGGTTGTGATGAGTTGAGGCATGTGTGAATGGTGATTGAGAAGTTTGTGTCAGGCTGTGTCCGATTATAGTTGGTAAAGCAGATATAATTTGTCTTACTAACATTTAGGGTAAGTAAATTTTCCCGAAGCCATCCTGCGATCTTTGTGAGACCACGTTCAGTAGATGAGCGCACACTGTCCCACGTATCCCCTGTGAATACTATTGCTGTATCATCAGCATATGTGAAACAGGTGCCATTTTCGATGTGCATGTCACAGAGCTGGTTTATGTAAACTAAAAATAGGGTTGGGCCAAGGACACTGCCCTGTGGCACTCCGTAGGTTATAGTGCACTCATCACTTACATGATCACCTATTTTCACTTTTTGAGCGCGGTTTTCGAGGTAAGATTTGTAAAGAGACAAAGGGACACCTCTAATACCAGCCTTCTCTAGTGTATTTACAAGTATGGGGACAGACACGGTATCGAAAGCTTTTTTAAGATCCAAGAATACTGTGATACATTTTTTGTTTTTATCTACATTTTCTACAATAGAAGCTGAAAGGGCCGCAACTGCGTCCTCGGTGGAAAGACCCCGCCTAAAACCAAATTGGGAATTGGATAGTAATTTGAATTTATTCAAGTAATTAACAAGTCTGATATTGATTAATTTTTCTAATATTTTAGAAATCGCGGGTAGTACGGAAATTGGTCTGTAGTTGGATATATCGTTTCTGTCCCCATTCTTGTACACCGGAGTTATAATTGCTTGTTTGAAGGGATCTGGAAAGACTCCTAGCCTGAAGCACATGTTTGCTAAATGTGATATTATTGGAACTACAATACCGCTTGCCAGTTTCAGAAATTGTGTTGGAATTTTATCCCAGCCAGGAGCACTACTAGATTTTAAGTTAGATAAAATATTAAAAACCTCTTTGGGATCAGTTTCGAATAAAACAAGAGAATTAAGACTAGATGATGAGGACAACACGTTGCTTGAGGTGTTTCCTGGAGAGTGGTTACTAGATGTGATGTCCTCAGCCAAAGATTTGCCAATGTTGGCAAAATAATGATTAATAGCATTTACAGAGTCAGCCGGAGAACTTCTGAGATCTAGTAGTTCATTGCATTCTGTTCTTTTTAATTTTCGGTTATTTATGTTATTTATAGCTTTCCATAGTGTTTTAGTATTACTACTAGATTTTGTTAAATGTTCTTTTTGATATTTCCGTTTTAGTTTTTTAATCAGACCATTGCAGAAATTTCGGTATCGCTTGTAGGTAATTTTTAAAGTAGTGTTTTCCGGACTTGAACGAAGCCTTTTTTGCATATTATTTCTATTTTTTATACAGCGCAGGATCCCCACTGTAATCCAGGGCTTGAGAATACGATTATTTCTAGGGACTAAAGTAATAATTGTATTTTCTATGAGACATCTTTTTATTTTGTTTATCAGGGCATCAGCAAGGTTATTAGGATCAGTTAGCTTATATAATTCTGGTATATTATCGTTGGAGAGACTACTTATTGCTTTTTCGAAATTTATGTAAGTCTTTGTTTTTTGACAAATTTTTTGATTGCTTATTCTATTTATTTTTAGTAATATCATGGCGTGGTCTGTAATGGTTGTGTCCAAAACTAGGATATCAGGTTTCAAGCGATTAGGTTCAAGTTTGAGCATAAAATGGTCAAGGCATGCTTTGTCTCTTGTGGGCAATGCGTGACCTGGAAGTAAGCCATGCATTGCCAACAAATTTAAATAATTGAGTCTGTTTACACGTTCCGATGTTTGTTCATTATCTTTATGAGCTAAATTTATATTGATGTCACCGGTCAGTACAATATTTTTGGATGACTTGATAACTTCCAGATGATTGCTTAAGCTTGATAAAAATGTTTCAGCGTTATTGTTTGAAGGCGATCGATATATTCCAAGTATCACTAGATTCCGTGCCCCTAATATAGTAATTTCTAGACATGACGCGTGCGTTAGAATTATCTCTCGAACCTTTACCTTGTGCCTTTTTTTCACAAAGACTACAACTCCATCGTTTTGGTTCAGGTGATTAGAAGTAGAAAAAGCAGTAAAGTCGTCCAACGGGGGGATGTGTTTATCCGGATGCAAGCGGCATTCGCTTAATACTATTAAGTCTACGTTAAATTTAAATTGTTTCAAAACAACTAAAAGATTATCTATATTACTATATACGCTTCTGATGTTTTGAGAGACGATTGTGAAGTCAGAATGATTAAAAATTAGGCGTTGGGTGATAGTGTCGGTGTCACATTCAACTGCATGAGCAATAGATAAGTCGTCTAAATTATTTAATGTTGTGAGTGTGTCATCCATTAATGAGCCGGTAGTAAGGTCTGACTGGGTATATTGCGGGGTAGTTTCGTGTACATGTGTATTTTTTTGTGCGAGTGATAAGGAGTGTGGATGTGTTGTAGCTTGGATATTTATATTTATAGAGTAAATAATGAATTGGGTTTGATATGTTATTATATTTAGGCAGAGGTACACATTGAGTATTGTAAGAAACGTAGTGTATGCAAGGTTTTAAGAAATATGTGTATGGAGTGTGTATGACAGAGCGTGCAAGTGTATATTGCGAGTGTTTAACATCAATTAGTTTAACATGGCATGTCTTGTCCAACAAGAATAACCTAATTAAGGCATATGAGAACAAGGTATTTCGAATGTTAACATTTTTTGAGTGTTGTTTGTTATTTTTTTTTGATCGTGTGTGATAAATGGGCACGAGTTTTATTGTACAAAGTATTGTTGATATGTGATTTAGTGGGAGATGAGTACTTATCAGGTATGTTGGGTTTACATAGGTTAGGTTGATCAAGGAGAAAAACATAGTCCAATGGTACATAGCCAAGAAACGTGTGATGTAACAGTCAAAACTAATTCTTACTAGTCAGGTTTCCTGAAAAAGTCTCTGTATCTGCGTCTCACTCGTGATAAGAATTATGGGCGATGTTTTACTTCTACGAACAAACACTTTTCCTAGAGCAGTCCAACAGAACTCGTAATTTTTCGACCGGGATAAGTCCCGTGCCAGAAATCGAAGCCGGGCGGCCTTAGCTGTGAGGTGTTCCGCGACGTAAATGGGGGTCTCGCACGTAGAGTAGCCAAGGTGTTTAGCACTTAGTTTATTGCCTCTGTTCGCGATGTTGTAGTCTTTACATTTGGATAAAATGTCCGTCTTTTTATGGCCGATACCATTTCTACTATAATTGGTGAATTTGGTTTGTCATTCTGCCGGCTACGTACTCTGTATATGTCGGAAATGTCGGAAGGCACTAATTTATAGCCAATGGCATCTGATAACCTAGTCACCATATTTACCAGGTCTCCACGCGTCTCCTTCTCCATTTTGGGGGCATTTTTAATTTCTAGGTGTTTTTTCCGGCCGTCGCGTGACATGTCCTCGACTTTCTCCTCGAGGAGGTTTATGTAATCACGGTCCATCTGTCTGTCTTTTTCCAAGCTCTCTACTTTCTTTTTTAGTTCTTCATTTTGTGCAGCTAGGAAGCTGATAGAGTTTTCTATGTTTACATTCGACTCTTGTATTTTAAGCAGAGTTGGGGTTATGATCTTGAGCTCTTTTTCTTGTGAGACCATGAGGTCTTTAATCATCTGTCGCATTTCTTCCTTAAAATTTTCGAGTTCAGTCCCCGGGCTGTCTCGTAGTCTTTTGTTGCCACGCTGTTTGCTGAAGTTTGGCGGTGTCTGCTTCGTTTTCCCGTCATTTGAGTTTAGTTCATCACCCGACATGTTTCGTGTGCAGGTACCAGGCAGCTATATGAATACAGGAGGTTGACACTGCGCACGAGGGCGAAAAGTAGATTATGAACGCACTCTCACAGCATATAATATATCCCAGCGTAGTACCAGGGCCGCATAAGTGTACAACAGGCCACTGCACCGAACGCCGCGTAGCAGATAGATGGTGCGTAGTAGATGAGGCGGGGGGCGTCGTAGCAGCGTAGCGGCGTAGCACTCACCAAGTCTGTAGCGTAGGCGTGACGTACCACTGCAGCTTGGTATTGCTCCTTCCAACTTATGCGCTCCTAATTTTTTACGTGAATTTATTGTTGCGAGTAATTTGTTAATTTAATTTAACAATTAGCGCGGAGACTTAGACACGTCTACCCCTTGCGGGGATCCAGAGGGAAGAGGATTGTTATGAGCGACTGCCCGCTGATCTTAGACAGGAACGATCTGACTAAGCATTTCAACGCCGCCTTTTTTATCTGGTATACTCCAATCCCAAGTTATGAGGGTTCAAGGTGCTCTTGCGCTTCGCTTGGTTCGTCTTGGCGGGGGCACTTCCGTGCCCCCAGATATGGGTAAATGTAATATATCTGCATTCGGTAATCCTAATCACGTATCCTTTTAGAGGCTTAGGTCCACGTCTACAGATTCCCAATTCTACAGATTCTCACGTCTACAGATTCCCAATTCTACAGATTCTCATGTTTACATATTCCCAATTTTACAGATTCCCAATACTGCAGATTCTCATGTTTACAGATCCCCGATTCTACAGATTCTCATGTTTACAGATTCCCAATTCTACAGATTCTCAAGTTTACAGATTCCCAATTCTAAGGCAGGTCCGTGTAGGTATGACGACGAGCGAAGCGAGTAGGAGTGTTAGGTGTACTGCGACCCTACGAGCGAGCGCGCCGCGGTAGCGGCCGGCGAAGCGCCAGAACCGATTTTTAGGGTTACGTAGTCAACAAGAAACCCTTATAGTTTCGCCATGTCCGTCCGTCTGTCCGTAAGAATTTACGTGTAAGTACTAAAGTTGAAATTATTATCTGAAGAACACGTAACCAGAAGAATTCGGAATCTGTAGAATTGGTAATCTGAAGAAATGGAAATCTGCAGAATTCAGAATCTGTAGGATTGGAAATCTGCAGAATTGGGAATCTGTAGAATTGGGAATCTGAAGAATTGGGAATCTGTAGAATTGGGAAGCTGTGGAATTGGGCATCTGTAGAGAAGGGAATCTGTAGAGAAGGGAATCTGTAATGGAAATCTGTAGAATTGGGAACAATTCCTTTTGGATACATGGACTCCTTGGTAACACATTTTTTGTATCCAAATAGGTATACAGGACAGGGAACATGTACATGTTCAGAATCACCAGCCACTGGGTCGATATCATAGTAAAATATTAGTCTCTTAATATATGCTGATCTCTATAGAAAATTACTATTATTATGAGCAAATTTTTTTGAAGGATATTATACTTATTCTACTGGAATGAGACGGGCATCAGTTAAATAAGTCAGAATAGTCGGTAACTACCAGCATCTATGTATATTAATTAAAGGCTAATAAAGGAAGTGCCCGCACATAGCGCGTAGAACCGATGGCCGTTGGGGCGGAAAGGTTCTCGAGTGGCGACCACGAACCGGAAGGCGCGGCGTGGGTAGGCCCCCCGCAAGGTGGACTGATGACCTGGTAAAGGTTGCTGGAGTCCGCTGGATGCGGGTGGCGAAGGACCGGTCACTTTGGCACTCTTTGGGGGAGGCCTATGTCCAGCAGTGGACGTCTTTCGGCTGATATGATGAAAGGAAATGCCATAATTTGAAAATATTTTTAATAATTTTATATAAAAAGTTACATGAGGTGAACTTAGGTTGAACTTAAAACAAATATTTCCTTTTTAACAAAAAAAGTTAATGCTTGACATGAAACTTGCTAAGTATATCTTTTATATAAAGCTTTTAATTGTCTCTTAATCTTAGATATTGTAAGGGCGAACCCTTAACAATGGTATAGAAAGTTCCGAGCAGGTATTCTGAATGAAACTACTACTTCGAGAACTAGCTGATAACTCCGTTTATTGACTATGCTTAGCTAATATATACAACAACTTTACGTGAGTACGTGATTTCCGCCCTCACGTATTATGAACAGATTATTAACTGTAAACTGTGCATTTCCCAGCACGCATGCTACGTTGCTGACTAAGTGCGATTAAACATGTACGCTTGCCTGTACATCCTGGCACTCCAGAAAGAAGACCAGATAGACCGGCGTTCTGCGAGATGCATTGATTCTAATACTAATACAAATATAACCAACTAATACTACCAACACTATGCGACATTAATGTAAAGTGCAGACAAGGTTATATATTGATATTTAAAAGTGTTTAATTGTTAAATTCTAAGAATATTATTCGCTACGCTAAGCGTATAGTGGCCGACCTATGTAGGTAGTGCATAGTGTCCATTGAACTGGATGATCCGCGATTTTGTCGAGGGAACGGTCCCTCTTTTCTCACTTGCCACTATATTGCCCTTTTTCACTTTCACTGCACTGTCACTTGCGCTGGTCGTTGGTACCTCTGCCCGAGGTCTCTCTACTGTAGCCGTCGGTACCTCTGCCCGAGGTCGCTGTGCTGTGGTCGTCGATACCTCTGCCCGAGGTGACTCCCGGCGCCGCAGTCGCGGTCCCGTGCTGCGCCACCAGTACGTGAAGCCACAGCCTGCTGTTACCGCAACGGCTATGCCGGCGTACAGTGCCGTGTAGTGGTGTACGTTATGCACTATCATTTGTGTTTCTGTTTGCTCTTTCAATTGCTCTATCTGCTGTTTTAGCTGATCCAAGGCTGGTTAGTTGTCTGCGTGTGCGAACGTGAACTTTGCTCGAGGCATTGTGTTATTCATTAAGTTGTTTAGGATTGATATATCGGTGGGCACCTCCACGGAAGGCTCTACCTTTAATTGATTGATAAAACTATTGTGGCCATGAATTGTGAAGGCCTCGCTCTTTAGCATGCAACTCTGACCTAGTTCAAAAATGCCGTTGTCCTCGAGAACCTTGACCTCAACACCTTCCGCGCAGAATATGCGAATCCTGCATTCTTGACAACACGAATACAGCCAGACGCCGCGGCGCTGTAGTTTGATCCATTTATCGGCGCATGCTGACACAGTCGGTTGACAAAGGCCGTGTCTGGCGCCACTGATATTCACGTCATAGACTGGCTGCTTTGTGTTAAAGTTATATATAGGCTTATTTATTGAGCATATTATGTTGTCGCTAGACACATGTGTACACGAATCTAAGTCGTGCTCTGATAGGAATAATACGGCGTCCTTCTGTAGGTTGAACGCAAAATAAGGGAATATGGGTTTCATCTCGTGCATTTGGTAAATGCTAATGATGGCTAATGATTTTGTCCATTTCAAATATGTCCGTGCTCACTACCGGTACCCTGATTTCTATGATGAGATAATTGTTGTAGACCTTCGCTGTCACTCTTGACAACTTGTATATATCCCTTATCTTATCCTTGTGAATTGGTAGCTTAAGGTCCCCACGTAGCTGCCCGGCTATCATATTAATTTGTTCCTGCAGTGTCTCTGGGTCCAACATGCGCGGGTCTATTCTTCCTTGATTGAAGTCTATTATAGAGCCCATTAAAGTTTGTTGTATATTTTTGATATTCGTAAGCGTGGCGTGTGCTGCAAACGCTGCCGATGTGATATAAAACTCTCTGCGAATAACGTTGCTTATTTTGTCCATAGTTTCTGTTAAGGCGCTTAGGTCGTTTCTTACTAACTCAAATTGCTTATTTATGATATTTCCGTAACGTACGTAAGATATTGGTTGGATCTTACTTGATGCTGCTTGATACTGGTCTCTGCCCTGCGCCTGCTCCCGATGCTCGATGATACCCCGATGAACTTGATGCTGCTTGATACTGAACTCTGCACTGCGCCTGCTCCCGATGCTCGATGATACCCCGATGAACTTGATGCTGCTTGATACTGAACTCTGCACTGCGCCTGCTCCCGATGCTCGATGATACCCCGATGAACTTGATGCTGCTTGATACTGAACTCTGCACTGCGCCTGCTCCCGATGCTCGATGATACCCCGATGAACTTGATGCTGCTTGATACCGAACTCTGCTCTGCGCCTGCTCCCGATGCTCGATAATACCCCGATGAACTTGCTGCTGCTGCCGTTCATTGATATGACAGCTTCGCGATTTTACTGATACTAACTAATGCTGGACACAACCGAGCGTACACTATGATTCTGATATTGATACTCTCGAATGCACACTATGATACTGATACTGCTGGACACGTTCGAACGTGCACTATGATAGTGATATTGATACTCCCGAACGCACACTATTATGACACTGGATCCATCACTGTGTCCAGTGATGGATCCGGCTCGTAGGACCAAAATGTAAGGGCGAATCCTTAACTATGATATAGAATTTTTAACAACAAAAAGTTAATGCTTGACATAAAACTTGCTAAGTATATCTTTTATATAAAGCTTTTAATTGTCTCTTAATCTTAGATATTGTAAGGGCGAACCCTTAACAATGGTATAGAAAGTTCCGAGCAGAGATTCTGAATGAAACTACTACTTCGAGAACTAGCTGATAACTCTGTTTATTGACTATGCTTAGCTAATATATACAACAACTTTACGTGAGTACGAGATTTCCGCCCTCACGTATTATGAACAGATTATTAACTGTAAACTGTGCATTTCCCAGCACGCATGCTACGTTGCTGACTGTGCGATTAAACATGTACGCTTGCCTGTACAGATATATTTGTTAGAAATTCAAAGTGAGTTATAGTGTGATCTTCTAACTTTTTCAGTTCCTTCTTGTACCTTCTATTAAACAGAATATCGACTCTATTCCGGTTGTCCCGATTAAACATCGAAGATTTCATTCTTCGATCTTGCCATTTAGCCTCTAGCGATAATTTATGAAGGAAATTGTCAAACGTTGAATTTGGTGGCACTCGACCATTTAATCCTTCTATGCCAGCCTTCTAAACCATTATTGGTCCTGTGAGTTTCATTAGCACATTTAACATATTCGGGGCTAACTTATTTATTTAAGGATCACCAACAGATAATACTCTTACATCAATATGCTAAAAACTAACCTAGTACAAAAATCATTGTAAGAAGCTTAGCAACTTACAGGGTGACCAAACCAAAGACCAAGACCAAACTGTAGCCATTGCTTTTCAAAGTATCGCTGGAATTTTATTGTTCCATGTTTTCTGTATTAACAAGTTGAGATACTATAAAATTCCAGGCATCAGGTATATACTCTGCAGGCAGAAGAGGTAAATTTGCAGTCATCGGTTAACTCTCGCCCTTTCTGTATCACAGTCAGATTATATTTTTCAGAATTTTTCCATACCGCTTTGGAGTAATGATAGAAGCAGCCGGTTATAGAGACATTAGGAAAAACCATTTTAATTGCTGGATTTGTGCCAACTCATAGTCACATTTCATTTTTTTATTTCAATATGAATGTGCACTTTAACAAGATCAAAAAATCTTTCATAAGTCTCTTGAGACTTATTTGGGAGAAGTCCATAACGGGAAGTATATTCACCGTATCATCATTGCTGTCCTGTCGATGTGGAGTGTGTACAGTTGGTAAAATAGTTTCGGTACTCTTTAAACAGGGTAATCTATGCTAGCTCCATTCTCAGCGTCTGTTGTATTTCAAAATTGGCACGCTTCTTTTCGTGCCAGTATTTGTTTTGAGTATTGGTACAAGTTTTATGTATAGTTTTATTTCCTTTCTAGGATCCGTACTGAATAGCTCCTCTGCATGAGTTAAGTTTTTCCTTTTCATACGAATGCACGTGAACGAAAATGAAAAAAAAAGTATTATTCAAATTCAGTGAGGGAAATCTGAAACCGTAAGAGATACGGAAGTTTGTTACCAGCCACATTGCTGATTTGAGAAGAAAATAAAACTATTTTCAAAGTTACCTATTGCTAAAACCGGTATCCTACATGATTTCAAAATTAATTACGTTATTTTGAGGTCATCCTTTTTGTTTACAAACAAGTTTGACATGTCAAATGATATTTACCAACCTACTTAGTTACAAGTAGGAATACTTATTTTGAGATAGGCAGCGGAGGTGACGTTTCTGTCACAAGCCGGGCTGATATTGAGTACGTTTAAGGCAAAACCAATGAAAGTCTGACCTCCGAACACGCATAGTTGTTATGTTATGACTCTCGGAATGCTTGAACGGTGAGGTGAGTTGAAAAAGTTTGTGAATATTATGACTGTCAATAGGTTGCCTGGAGATTAACAATAGTTCATAAGTTGTTGTTTGCAATGGCGGCACTAAACTACTCTTTAACTTGATCTCACATTTTCCAGTTCATATGTAGCTATAATAAAGACAAATTGGGTAGAAAATAAAATCAATTTTATGACGCCTGTTTGTTTGTGGCACAAATGAAACGTTGGTACAGGATTCGGCAATCCCCTTTATAGTCATAGGGCTTCTTTGTGGAAGCTACGGCAGCCTAGTAGATCAGGCATAAGGCTGTCAAGCGGCGGTCGTGGGTTAGAATCCCGGGTCGAACCAATGAGTTTTTCGGAACTTGGTATGTACTATCGAACCAACTGAATCATGACCCACCATAGAACCTTGTTACAATGAGCCAACATACGTAAGTCATATGACGTTAATATGTCAGTTAATTGTAACAAGGTTCCATGGTGGGTCAGGATTCAATTTTGTCGATAGTACTATCGAACCAAATGAATCATGACCCACCATAGAACCTTGTTACAAATAACGAACATACGTACGATCATATGACGTTAATATGTCAGTTAATTGTAACAAGGTTCCATGGTGGGTCAGGATTCAATTTGTCGATAGTACAGAATATTTACCTACCTTTAGCTTTTCGGTGAAGGAAAACATCGTGAGCAAACCGGTCTAATTCCAAAAAGGTCTAGTTTTCCCTCTGGGTTGGAAGATCAGATGGCAGTCGCATTCGTAAAACTAGTGCCTATGCCAAATCTTTACCGATGTAAAAAATACAGGTCTAATTAACTGTAAAGTTATAAATCAAATCAAATCAAATATATAATTTGCTTAGGACAACATAGTACAATTTGGATGTCAATAGTACATTGTGATACAAGTGCGATATGTTGATAATTACATTAGAGGCGGAATTTTTCACGCGAACCGCAGGTGATAAGAGAGCCGATGAAGTAATTATCAAACCTCGAATGCGTTTCATACGACGTTTTTCAACAAATTTTTCGAGGAAAAAATCCTTTTCATAAGATGAAAATTTTATAGGCCTGCCAAGTTATTGTCTTTACTTACTATGATGGCAACAGGTTTTTACTCACATTGTACATCGCCAAGAATTTCCAGTGGTGTCCATTCTGTTTATCACTTTTCTAGTCACCACGAGTCAACATTTTTGATAATAACCAACACGCAATAACAATGTTCATAAATATTTGTGAAATAACTGAATATGGCGCGCAACTCTTTTTTTTCGTGAAGTTTGCGCAGTTAAGCCGTAGTTAGATGAAATCTCTTAACAGCAAATACAAAAAAAAACGTTTTAAATTGTTATTTTTATTAATTCATATAAAATGTTATCAAAAGTGAATAGTTTTAATAAATTAAACGTTTCTATATCATATCCAAAAAAAATAGTCAATTAATTAACAAAAAGGATTCAATTTGTTTAGTCGAGTAAGAATCCATTTGCCGAGAATTAAAAAAAAGCATTTATTCGCAAGCATTCTGTACAACCCGGTTAATTTAAGAATGCACCGTGTTCATGCATACATCTCGCTGCAAGGTAGCGACGTGACTTAATCGGGATATAACCATAACACACGAGTGTCGTGATGTTATGAAACACGCGTGTTTAATACCCAAGATTATGAGCCTAAAAGCAACATAATAAGAGGTACGTTACGAGCGAATGCACGAATGTGTTGAAAAATATATTGTACATGGTTTCATGATTTCATATAGGTATTCAGCCGCTATAGGCGTGCAAGTATTCATTAAAATCTAATATTCAACTCACATCATTATTTATATTACTTAAACATATTGTTTAGATGAATCATCATCATATCAGCCGAAAGACGTCCACTGCTGGACATAGGCCTCCCCCAAAGAGTACCACAATGACCGATCCTGCGCCACCCGCATCCAGTTTAGATGAATACTAGATGTCAAATGAAAAGTAATAATAATATAATCACAATTAATTAGGTTCTAGGTACATAACTAAACAATCTTGTACAGATCCAGAAAACATCTAACACTATAAAAACATGCATCTAACAGCCAGCTAATTAACTTAGATTGGAATAAGTTAGCATGCAACGTGCTTAATTCCTCAGACAGGCGGTTGTGGATGGCAATACACATATTAAATGCATTCCGCTTGTAAATATCCTTGTAACAATGTGCCTTCAGTAACAGGTTTTTCCCTTTAAGTCTAGTCTGCCTTTGCGAATTTTCCCGAAGTTTATTAAAGTAGTTTTTTTTTTTACAAATACGCATACTTCTCTGAGGTGTAGACGAGGCAAAGGCAGAATGCGCAATTTCTTTAATAATCCTACTACAATAATATTATAAAAGTAAAATTTAAAAAATTATAAACCTCCAGAAACAAATGTTTGGATGTTTTGGTGTTTGTTACTCAATCACGCTTAAACGGCTCAACCAATGTGGATGAAATTTTGCACGGAGATAGTTTATAGCCTAGATTAAAATATAGGATAGCTTTTAACCCGGCTCCACGCAGCCAAAGTATTAAAATAAATCTTCCTTAAAAAAAGGCGTACAATCTACCTCACCTTCAAAAAAAAAAATGCATATACATACAAAATTATATTTTATATTATCCTCCAATTTGAGACTTCCCCGTATAAAATTCACCTCGCTTTAAAATAAATTTATATATGCGCAGATGATTTGATGCCCCGCAAAAACCGGTATTATGCACATAATTTGGGAGAGTAAACGAAATTTTAGGGCGAAACGAGCTCGTAAAGTGTGCTATAATATAGTTGAAGGG
Organism: Epinotia bilunana; assembly: GCA_947049275.1. Lineage (NCBI taxonomy): Eukaryota > Metazoa > Arthropoda > Insecta > Lepidoptera > Tortricidae > Epinotia > Epinotia bilunana. The sequence goes on from OX346256.1 coordinate 9,223,274, forward strand.
TATTTTAAATTTCGGAGTTTAATATTTCGGTGATTTGACTTTAGATGCTTTTTGTCTAAAAGGGGTTACAATATAAAATATTTATGAACCTTTATAAATTATTATAGAAGTATTGTTTTTCATAATACCTAATTTATGGCGTATTACCCGATTGATATTGTAGAGGTGAATGAATAATAACTACTTGATAGTTTGTTTCAGTCTAATAACGCAATGTATGTACGTAGTAATTGGTGGTAAGTGGGACTACAGTATGGGGTAGATATTAAGAAAGAAATTATATCAAGAAAGGATATTATAACAGGTTTTTATTAAAGGGTTGGCAACGTACATGCGAGGCCTCTCGAGTTTCAAGCGTCCATTAGCACCGACGTGTTATTAAAAAGTTGTAGTTTTGAAATAGAAGCCAACTTTGATTAAACATTTTCTGAATCATGTAACAAATCTATTTCTTTAACGTTAACGTGTTTACTTAAAACACGTCACGAATTCCCGTGTTGAATTTACCCTGAAACATGCCTAAAACGGTTTCCTTAATTCCGGAGCACACGAGTCCACTCTCAAACATGTCGTCCAAAAGTAAGTCAAGGCCATTCCGTACTCAGCTGTCATGTTCTTTTTCGTTTTATAAAAAAGAACCGCGACGTAACGTCATTTCCTTTGGCGGACGAGTCGGGCTGTGACCGGAAATGGGCACATTTTACCCTTTTATCAAAACTAATCGCAGAATATGTCGGACGCAGTAGGTTATTTTCGGAAATCTCGGGATCCGAAGACCTATCTCGATTTCTAGTTTGATTCTTTAGTCGAAAGTAATGGTAGAAAGAACTGACAGCTCAGACAAATAAATAGTGTTTTCGCCATTTCAAGGATACGAAAATAGGAAGTGTCGTTCATACGTCTCCCAAACATTATTGTAAGTGTAGGAATAAACCTTGACGTCATTAGCGTATTGTTTTTTTCTGAAAATCGAAATAAATTCATACCCTTCCATTTTCACCTATGGGTATTTCATTTATTTAATAAAAGTAGACATACATAGAATCCTACTCTAGGTATCCATTTACAACCTAATGTTATAAAATATTGTGTGTTATACCGGTTTTCTAACATCAGACCAAGCAGCTACTATGTTTTGATGTGAGGCAGCAGTAGCAGTTTTAGGGTGCATTTTACAATATTGTCTTAAAAGATGATAATATTTACGGGTACCCCGCTCCATCCCCTAAGGAGGACAAGGCTGGACATTTCACCTTTCGCACTAATTTAGTGTCCTTTCGTTTATACGAATTATTACGATTCAATTATTTCAAGGGTAAGGAATTTGTCTTTAGAAGCCATTTTGGTATTCCACATAAAAGAATAAGTATAAAAATTTGAATAAAATAATTTAAAAAAATACTAATACTTCCTCTCCCTCAGGTGGTACTCGTTTTTACTCCTAGGAATCTATAAATCCAGTAGTCCTGTACCTCCTTGTAATAAATAATAATAATTAAAAGGTACTTACCGCAACACTAAATTCCTATCGGTATTACAACCGCTTCTACTAATGCGATAAAATTGTGGCTTGCTCTGATATAATATTACAACCGCTTCTACTAATGCGATAAAATTGTGGCTTGCTTTGATATAATATTACAAACCCTTCTACTAATGCGATAAAATTGTGGCTTGCTCTGATATAATATTACAACCGCTTCTACTAATGCGATAAAATTGTGGCTTGCTTTGATATAATATTACAACCGCTTCTACTAATGCGATAAAATTGTGGCTTGCTTTGATATAATATTACAACCCCTTCTACTAATGCGATAAAATTGTGGCTTGCTCTGATATAATACGGCCAATGATAGTGAATAACTAGTCAAAGTTCCCCGCGTTGTTTGTATGAGAGGAAAGAATACTACGTAATTCATCCATACAAAAATAGCAAATGTTTTTTCACTTTTAAATATTTTATAAACTCAATGTTTTTTTCTCAATGATTTTATTGACACAATGAAAGACTAGGTTTATAGGTTTCCTTTTTACATTTTTTTTAATAAAAAAAAATCGAAACCTAACCTAAACTAGAATATGTTATGCTGAAGCGATCGACATCAATATCAAAGTGATTTTTTAAGATTTAGTTAGTGGAGACCGTTTTCTACCGAAATGGAAATTTCATCAAAACAGTACCAATTGTCAGTCACGAATTGCTAGCTGCTGCAAAGCTATTCTTTCGTCTTAAGTGGTATAAATAATAATCCAAGTTATATTAAAAATAATACATCATAATAATATTATAAATGCGAAAGTTTCGATGTTTGGATGCTTGGATATGTTTTTTACTCAATCACGCTTTAAAGCGATTTGTATGAAATTTTGCATGAAGATAGTTTCTTGCCTGGATTAAAATATAATATGATAGTTTTTATCCCGGGTCCACGCAGACGAAGTCACTGGCGAAAGCTAGTATCATCATACCATAATATAATACAATACTTCTTTACTTACGAACTACAAAGAATAATTATTGAATAAGCTCAAGTTGTTTGATACTTTACTAACATTTATTATTTTTAGGTTAGGTAATACTACAGTTACCGTTACCATTAATAATACTACTTCTATTATAACAGTAATCATTTTCATTAAGTGTTTAAATCTTAATATCGCCACCTACTTACAAGGTAATGTGGTAATCTTCGTATTTATTTGAGACCCACAATATAAATAATACTAACATTATGAAGATTATCGCACTAGCTAAACAAATTATCTTACTTTTAATAGTACCTTAAAATCACATATTAAAATATAAGTCATTTTAAAGTCCCGTTATAAATCGACTGCGAAAATAAAAGTAGCAATTCCTACTTTAGGGCCTATTGGACCTATGGAAGCACCTTGATTCGTCTAACCCAATAAAAAAAATGTTGATTTTGAAGCAAAGTTTTCTTATCCTAAAAACACGTTCGGCGAAAATTCCATAGACACTGTAGTATAAGCGGTGACGACATTTGTAAAGCTTTGTGTAACTGGAACCCAAGACTAAAGACGTGGTGGAGAAAAACTTCTCATAACTTTTTACGTAACTAGACGAAGGATGTTTGGCTTCCAGTTTGGACGATTTTGGAAACAAGTGTAACGTAGTATTTTGGCTTTGAAACAGGGAACCTGCTTCAAAGCCAAATATATTAAAGGGGCCGCTCGTTAAGACTATACATTAGCTGAACCTTTGTCTTAGATTAAATTTAACGACACTTTGTCAAACTTATCAACCACAAATACGTAGTTTCATTTCGATTAGTAATGTACGGCACGTCGTTGCGTGATCAGTAATCGTCAGCTTTCTAAGTTAGAGGTCTCGAATTCGAATCCCAGAGTAAAAAAATTCAATCCTTTATTATTAAATTAATTAGGTAATCGTTCGTGCAGACTTCAATTAACTGCTGTATTTATAAAAAAAAGATGCAACACATTAATATAAGGAAATACTTACTGTCAGGTTGTTTCTGATTTTTGCGCTTTATTGTTAACAGATTTGTGTAATAGGCGTAAGTTTGCGGACTATGTAAAAGCACTTATAAAAATAAGTATATCAAATAATTTTTAACATACAGATATTGACGATTTTAAACTTATTAAAAAAAAAAAAATCTACGGTAAAAACTTCGGAGGAAACCGTCGAGAACGTTTGTATGGATATATTACCAGTGGTCTTTCCTCGTAATATAATAATTTACCTAAATTTCTAGTCCGGATGGCTGAGGACCTCTTACACTCGGTCACTTTGGCACTCTTTGGGGGGGGGGGGGGGGGGCAGCAGTAGACGTCTTTCGGCTGATATGATGATGATGACTTCTTTATGTCTACTCTATGTTGATAATTGTCGTGAAATATTCATAATAACGTTTAATCCACGTAGAATTTAATTAAAAAAACTGGTGTATTCGTTTATAAAACAATTTTCCTAGGAGGTTATTACGCTGTTTTTCGAATGTACGTTAGGACAACTTGTTATTTTTCCATAAAACAAAGTCATTTAGTCTATATGACGTTAAAGCGTTACGCAATCGATCAGAGGCCCTAGCACTATAGGTTTTATTGTCACGCTCGTGACGTTCCAGTATTTTCACCGTAAAACGTGACAATAAAACCTATCTGCTAGGTGGGCAGGGGGCCTAATATCATTGCAATTTTATCACTTATCGCAGTGAACAAGGCATTCCGTCACTCTCGCACTCACTTGTAACGTGATGGACGTCATATCGACAGCGAGAAGTGATAAAATGGCTACCATCTTAGGCCCGCAGGTTTACCAAGATTCCAGGACGGATGAATGAGGACGTATCGGCATAGCCCGACTTTGAAGTTTCTGTCATGCTGAGTTTGAAAGACAGAGACGTGGAAGTGAAGAAGATGACACTTATTTCTGTCATTTTTTGAGGATAAAATACCGGCCAAGTTATCTCACAATTCCAAGGTACAAATTGTGTTATCGACCCGCCCAGTCACACAGTAAAAGCTAATTGAACCAGCCCTCATGTGACGTTAAGGTTGGATTACACGACGTAATCGGCTCAGCAGCGAAACGTGGGTTTACGCCCATATATTTTTACTCGTCATAAGACGGATTTAATCCTCTGGGATAAATGATGTCACGAACGGCGGTTAAGTTAATATTATTCAGAATAAAGCAATGACCGTACGCTTAGACAAGCTCTTATTAAACAAAGAGAATTTGTAACAGGACCATTAAATTTTAGATATGATCAGTTTATTTCTCGTTAAAAAATAATGATTACATTTACGATAAGGTGTAAATATTACTATTTAAAGATTTTAGATTACCTCGTCAAAATGTATAATTACGTTATAAGTTTTTTTTTTATAAGCAGTAATAGTCCTTTATTTTGTTTATAAACTTTGTTAGCAGCGTAACATTTTTTTTATACGATATGATACAGAGAACATTTTTTTTTATTAGCCTATATTGTGTCCCACTGCTGGGCAAAGCCTCCCCTTTTTTCCGCCACTCGTCTCGGTCCTGTGCTAGTGTTCGCCAATCTGTACGAAACGTATCAAGGTCGTCCCGCCATCTCCTTTTCGGTCTGAGAAAACAAAAACAAAATATAATGGAAAAATAAACCATCATCGTCTGAAACCCAAAGCAAGACTCGAACTTGCGACCTCTGTATTACCGGTACAGTGCTCTATCCTCTGAGCTATCCAGACATAGACTGACGTAGCTTTTTTTTCCATCACATTTGCCGCCGCTACTAGTAGCGTGCACGCACCAAGACGTGCGTTTATGGAGCAAGCTAAAGAGAAAACTAATGTAATGTCGTATCAAGAGCTCAAAACAGTGGTAAAGAGAAGAACAGAGTGGCGATTACTCCACCGACAAGAGCCCGTCTCTTAAGTTTATGATGATGATTTAGATGTTAAAAAAACATACAGGCGATTCGAATATAAACATCCGCTAAAAGATTCGTTTGTTTTCGTCACGACAAATATCGACATTGTGCATTTAGAAAACTGCTGGTTTAAGCGTTATTTAAACAGTGGATATAAAATACAGGAGCCGTATTCAGCTTCTTCTTAATATTTACGGAGAGAGTCAACATCCTTCTAAGATTACCTGCTCAAACAACCAGGGCGCGAAGAAACCCATTACTGACTCGTTTTGGTACAATTAAATCAATTACGGGAAGACAACATGTTTTATAAGATCAAGTGCGACGAAGATGTTGAAATGTGACGCCGAAAACGCGGATTGTTGACTTCATTAATTTAGATGATAAATTGGGGTCAAATAGCTTAGAGGCTTTAGGTAAAGCAATAAGCTTAACCATTATTGTGAAAGGGAGAAAAACGTAGTTTTAAGATTTTTTTGTAAGAACAGTATTTTTATATCCAATTTGCTCGAATATGTTTGCCGCACTGTAGCAAAAATAATACGTTCCTCTTACTTAACAGAGCAATTAAATAGTTAAGTCATAACTGTACTTTCGCCGCCGCGTCGAGATAGGTGTATGAAATTCCATTAGGTACTGTTTTTTTTTACTAAGACAATTCAATGCAAACGGCCAAATGCGCGTACAATTACGGTCACTTTGTCACAACAACTCGTTGTAGTTGAGGTCAAACAACGATAGTTCTAGTATTTCTAATATAGCAAGTTGGTGTGACAAATTGCATCGATTGTAAGTAGTGTGCTTAAAGTTTTCGCATTTATTCTCCTTTGTCTCCTCCTCTTCAGCTTTACAAGTGAATAAATGTCCAGTAATGATAATTTATTTTATTGAACCAACTTCTGGTATATTTATTATTTAACCGACGAAAAAAACGGAGGAGGTTCTCAAGTCAACGCGTTTTTTTTTTTATGTATGACCACGCATAACTTTTTACAGAGGTAGTCCGATTTTGATAATTATTTTTTTATAACAATCAGATTTGAAGCGACAGCTAGCGACTCAGGCATCATCCACCACACAGTTGGCACAGTAGAAATCGGATTATATATTCCCTTAAAACATGTTACTTAACATTAGACATATAAATAGACATAGACATAATTTATTGGTAAAAAGGTTTCCTTACCTACCATTCACGACGTCGTCCACTGCATCAAGCGAATCCGAGAAACTCGCTAGCAAAGTAGTGAAAAGGTTAAATTTGAGACTAACGTAATAATTTTAGCAAAATAAATTGTTTAATTTCTAAGAGTTTGTGTAAAGGTAGTTCAATATAAAGAAGAAAGAAGAAAGAACACTTTCAAAGTTAAGAACGTGAAAACACATTTTGTAAATGTACCGTTTATGCAGAAATAAAATGAAATCGTACGTGTTTAAAATATTTGCAAAGAGTTTCCAACCAGTGATTTCATAGCAAAGAAATTCATCTCTTTAACAGATTGTAGCAGAAGCTTTTACATATTTTTTTCCAATAAAAATTCCAATCGTTCAATAATTTATATGTTAAACTTTGTAATAAAGAGTAGAACATACATTCCTCGTGTTTTTGTTAGAAATTGCTCTCGATTGTGATTTGGTCCTAGTCATACGCGGGTAGCGTAATGTGGTCACAATTGGTATCATACGTCAATTTTCCTCTCTTACTATAGATTGCTACATCTTTCTTGCGGACCGAAACCGAGATTCCAATACACCTGCAATTAGTAAATATATACAACTTCGTCAACTTCATCGACGATGTTACTCAACTTTGTCAAATAGAGGATTTAAGATAACAGGTTGTTCCTAGTTAAATACATTTTACTAACTTACGTTGGTATTATAAATTGAAAGTAGGTACCTATGCCTAATATTAAAAAAATGTTTTTCGCGCCACTATGTGTCAAGCTGTGGTGTTTATTTACTTACAATTTCACCTTATTATAATAGTTCCATATTTATTATTATTTGGTTTTTATTTATCAAAAGCGCCTTTGAATGTCGCGCGCGAAAGTGCAGTTCATGAACAAGTATCTTCTATTTGAGGACCTAGAACCTACTCGTTTCTCTATTGGCTACTTTCCAACCTCTACAACAATGTACTATTAATTTGTAATAAAATCTGTAATTTCGTTTTGTTAGGGAAGTTTGAAAAAAGAGCTCTAAATACGTGATCGATTGGTCGAGAGCTGTACCCGCTTCCAAAGGTGTAGTAAGTTCTGGTAAAGGTCAAATATGAAGTACACAATTCAGACGTTGCTGACTACAAAACAAAATAGGGTTTTAGAAAGAAAAGGAGTCAGGAATTAAAATCACCATGGTTGAATCAAGTGGGTGCCTTTGCCTTCCGCACGCCGCTCGCACCCCGTTATCGTCATACAGGGGTCATCGGGATACGGTGCAGGGGCACCCGCGCACCGCACAGGCGAGGACTGAGTTGAGCGGTCGACCTATAAAGCCGACCGCGTCCCTCATGCGTCGTGTGCGTGATAGTTCCAGCAGCCTTCTTCAGCTGATTTGGGACAGTCCGCAGTATGGAGACACTGGAACACCCTTCACATGAGCTCAAGATGTTCGGTGCATAATTTAATGTAACTAACGTAGTTTTATAAGTTTTTATTGTTACTAACTTGATATGGACATGAGTCTGAAATAAATAATTTGAATTTGATATAGTATTTTATACATTGGCATGAATATTTGTTTGAGCTAGAAGTGCCTTAGAGTTTTGATGATCGGTCAGTCAGTCAGCCAGTGAGTGAGTGAGTGAGTGAGTGAGTGAGTGACAAAATTAAGAAACTTTGAATATTCTTAAACAACTGAGTCAAATTGAATGAAATTTTGAAATATATCGTGTTTATACAATGCCTGTTTGGTAACTGAAAATTGAGGCTTCTAATTTTATCCACAACGAAGTTTTAGGTGGGTCGAAAATGGCTTGAACTGCTTTGAAAAAAGGATGGTACGGCCGTGCCGTTGTTTTGCTTGACTTGGTGGGGGCACTACCGTGCCCCCAGATATTGTCGGACACTGCGATGCTGCGCCTTATTATTGTTACCTATGATGTACTGTAAAGATGCGTTTACTAAAACTTCAAAGTACACCACTTAGTATGTTTACGATTTACGATGAAGATTGAAAGGGAAATAATAGGTGTCGGTAATACTGCTATAGTCTCAAACTAGATCACGCATTATCGCAGAAATGAAAAGATACGTATTGCTGATAAGTGTGTCAAAAGACAGGGATAATTCGTTTAGGATTTTATTGTTAAACAAACCACGACCGTTGTCAAAAATTCATAAACAAAAAATATGTAAATCGCTGCCAACTTTTTACTTACGCCTGGACTTTACCGCGTTCATCATTTTAAATTGCAAACTCGATACTCGGGGTAGGTTCATTTTTTCTGACAGATTTTTGTTGTTCCGAGTTATACAAATCAGGGTTTGTATTACATGACTGAAGAAAAACGCATATTATTTTAGCTCAATATGTGGGTATTGTGTTTTATTATTTTTCATGTAGGTAGGAAAGTTATCCTAATGAGGATCACCTTAAATCAGAATTAGATATCAGAAAGACTTTGTTATGCTAAAATATGGGATCCCCTTGGATCGCATAATGTTATTTAGGCTATTATTGTTTCGCATAATTAGTGTGGCATAATTTGTTTTGGCATAATTGTACTTTCGCATAGTAATACTTTGGCCTACTACTTTTTTAGAATACTACGCTAGTAGCATAATTTCAGTTGAACTAATATGTATTGGCCGAATACACATTACGCATACTATTGTTTGGGATAATAATTATTTGGTATATCTGTCATTATCCATAATTTCAGTTTTAAATGTTTTTGAAAACATTTATTATAACATTGACTTATTTTCTTAGATGAATGATAGTTGCTATTGGTTCTGGAAGGACCCGGAGGACGGGGGGTTCGGGGGGCAAGGCCCCCCGCAGTAAAAAATCCCAAACAATCGTAACAATGGTATAATTAGTGGGTTAGGTTAGGGTCTGCTTGTGTGTCCCTTAGAGCGGAAATAGGCACCCCGCGAAGCGGGGTGACGTCGACACGCTCTGGCGGTTAGGTTAGGTTTAAGTACATAACTTTGGTTTAGTACTTTACTGTTACGCATTTTGATATTATGTCAATTGATTATTATGGGTATTCTTGTTTATGTTTTTTGTTATTAGTTTTAATGAGGGTTATGCTTTCTGTATTTATGCTTTTTAATGTTATGCGTAAAAAATTAAGCAAAATTTGACTTATGCATATCTTATTTTCGGCGTAAAGTAATTATGCGTAACCACATTAGTATTAATGATTTTATGCCTCTCAATAGTAAACCATAAAATATAGGCAGGGCAAAAAAAACTTAAATTCTGGTCTGAACCTTTTTATTTTCACTTTTTACAAAAATGTAAGTACCGTAAACGGCGTCTCAAGAAACGAAGGCAAGAGGCCGGACGGGAGGACCCTGGTCCCGTGGAAGATGAGGCGAGTGTTATTGTGGGACGCTATTTGTTGATACGCTGGTGGCACCGTCCCATCTTCCACGAATTACTTCCAGGGCCGGCGGCGCAGCAGAGGCGGCTGAAACAAAAAAGGCCACAAAATACAGGGGTCTCGGCTCTCAAGAGAAAGTATTTACCTACACGAACAAAAACATCAACTCCATAGGTATAGGTAATCAACTTCCATAGCCAAGGCCAGTGGTAGGTAACACAGGCAAAAACCTACCCGTATTGAAACTGGTAGTTTGATGGGTAAGGGATAAGTAAGTAACAAGGATAAAAAAGGGAATGACTTCTGATCGTGCTTTCTAACTTATATTCGAGTTTTGCCAGCTAACCACAACAATATTAACGCAGCATAACACATACGATTGACAGACTTTTCTACAATAAAACTTTTATAAACTTTCTAAAAACTTTATTATACAAATTTGGACGAAATTAACTATGCAATATAATACATTGTTGGTAAATAAACATGCCGAACATACATGTTATTCAAAGATAGAAAAAGTTACAGGTAAAAAAAAACATTAATTAAGAGTCTCAGTAATGCGTTGTTTCTAGGAATGATGGTTAACGAATGGTGCAACCTCCAGGTGTTTCCCGTTCGACCGATCGAGAGAGGAAAACGAGTCATTAGATAGATAGATCGGTCGAACGAGAAACACCCCAACCTCCAAACACCATTTTATGGCATTCGGAGTCGAGACCCTTGGGCCTTGGGTTCCAAGTGCTCGAAAACTTTACAACAAGCTTAGCAAAAGGCTTGTCGACACTATAGGTGACCAAAGAGCTGGCAGCATCCTCGCACAGCGGATTAGTATTGCTATTCAGCGAGGTAATGCTGCCAGCATCTTTGGTACGATGCCACGGGGTCCTTTTTAGAGATAGTTTGAATTTTTAAGTTAGCTTTAGATTCTTCTGTTATTGTTATTGTAAATAATTGTATAATTGTTCTCTTTGTATAATATGTTTATATGCATTGTCTCAATACCGTCTGTTAAGAAATAATAAATACAAATTTAAAAAAGAATCCTTGAAATAATGGCCCGGAGTCAATCGATTGTTTTCACTTCGATACACACACTATGAATTACTATATGAATTACTCTATCTATTTTAAAAAAACCGCATCAAAATTCGTTGCGTAGTTTTAAAGATCTAAGCATACATAGGGACAGACAGCGGGAAGCGACTTTGTTTTATACTATGTAGTGAAGACAACATTCTGTTTACACGGGTATACGTATGGATTTATTTAATACTTGTCAAAATTCCATTTAGGTTAGATTCATTTTGAACAAGAAAAAAAAATTGACATAATAAAGTGTAGACACAATCACATTTTCACCAAATTCACTTTTAAGGTAATACTTTTCATCAAATTATAAAATGGTCATTTCATGTTGACGACTTTCCATTTGTGCCGAATGACCGTTAATGTTCTGAACCGATTGCATCGACGTACGACCGCTTTAAAATGTACTTAGTCCAAATCTTCGAATAGCAATTATTAGTCTTCAAATTATTAATTTAATAAAAACAATACATGATAACTATCTACAAGTTTCAAATAGCAATACAATTTTATGGTACTGTTGCTGTACAGGTTTTTGCCATTACTTTTGTTTTACTTTTCAGCCCTAGGGGCGACATACATCTCTTTCAACCCGCTGTTTTCTCAACTGTTTTGTCTACTTTGCTTTCAGAGTATGAGAGGTGAATGAGATTTTGTATGCACCTACAGTCGAGTTCTAAAATATGCGCTTGGTGCAAAGAGATTAAAAGTATGTGATCACGACCTTTTTGAACGATTTTAAACGTATCTACATATAAACATGAACTCGATTTTACATTATCCGCTCAGTTTTAGTTACGATACGATATAGTTGAAAGTTCAATGCCAAATCCGAGCAATTGAGCCGGGTCGGATTACGCGCAGGTAATCCGGTTAGGCAGAGATCGGGCTTGTTCCAACCGGTTTATCTTTGTTGACGTTCCGTTAATCTCGCATGTTTTAGTATGTTTTGTTTTTATTTTGTGCAGTGTACTTACATGAGCAGTATTAGTTCATTGTTGCAGAGGCCGCGAAATAGCAATTCGTGGAATGAGTTGAATTTGATAAATACGAATCCACGAATTGTGAATCTCGCCGAGGCAGGTATAGGCGAGGATATCAAATAGCATTTACAAAATATATTCAGAAATTGGAAAACGACTTTATTATTAATTTAAGTATCATATCATCAACTATCATAATTTCTGAAATGGTTTTACAGTCTAGTGTGCATTAGAAATGAGAAAAGATCAATGGAAGAAAAAAGAACTGGACCGAACAGAAAAAGAAGAAAAAATATCATTTTACGAAGCTGGCTCGTAACCTCGTACCTAAGTTAGTATAATTTATGACTATCTTTACTTAGGCGAACATGACATGTTTGTTTAATATTTTCAAACAAAAAAATTTTATTCACTTTCATTAGTATTGACGTTGAATTAATTTGAAAGGGTACGCATCGAAATACATGAATTATAACCACATACGGTTGGAATTCATAAAGTTATAATGTTGAAATTAAAAAATAACATGTATCAATATATATGTAGTTATTTGTTATAAGTTTTTAACTCAGAAGGCATAAATAATGGTCAAAATGTATAAAATAAGCTTTTTCATATTTGGTTCTAAACTCATAACTTTGGAATGCATAAGTCCAAATGTATTACAGTAATACTTCCTAATGGGTATAAGATCATAAGCTTTATTTGAAAGAGCATTATTAACCTCCTTTTTTCCAACGACTAGGATAGTATAGATGGATTGTTTGAGCGAGAGGTTAAATACGTACAACAAGAGAGTTACCAAGGCGGAAGCACAATCCCTGGCCAAAAACACCGGGAGACCAATCAGACCCTCCTCTTGCCGCTTTAAAATCAACCTCAGTAATGGAGGGGATCGAGACCGACCGAAAATCATCCGAGGAGTGGGCTACGCGCGCCGCAGCTTCAGCATCCAAGCGCGACCTGTGCTGTTGGAAAACCGAGCTGAAGTATTTGGCGAAGGCGGTCGCTGCCTCTTTACAGGCCTAGGCCAGGCCAGGGAGAGCGCCCCGGGACAATTTCGAGGCGCTTCAATCTCGTGGACTTAGTAGGAAACTAGGGTCCTCTAACCCTGTAACACGTTCCACTACGGTGGGGAGCAAATACGCATGACTCAAGGGAATGGATAAATTCTCACGCTCTCTCCACAGCCTTCTGGGCCATTACGGACTTGCAGAAGAAGGCCATTGCTTCCCATGACTTCTCGCACCTACATTGACTTTGGACGGAAACAGGTAATTGGGCATTGACAAAATTTATGTATTTGAACCATTTAATGGTAATACTTAGTACATTATTGCAGCGGCCGGGAAGTAGCAATTCGTGGATGGGTTGATTTGGACAATAGAGACGAATCGACGAATTGCCGTTCCCGCCAAGGCAGCTAAAGTGCTTTTCTCCAAAAATGTGAGAAAAACAAATAATATTTCCAATAATCTTAAAACAGCGAGTACAACCTATCAAGTTCCCGCCTAACTTATTTTTTTAAACTATGTACACGGCATAACTCGTCAGTTTCGCCAAGACTGGCAGCAGTTTCAATTGACATACATAAAAAAAATTTAAACCATTAGAATCGGTTACGTGTTTAAATATTTTATGTAATTAAAATTATGAAAGATTAAACGGGATTGCAATCAAAAGGCATTATTTCAGTTCGTTGTGAGTTTTATTTCGAAAATATTTTTAATTCTTTATTTAAAACTATTTGAGATAAATTTTAAAAAGTCACTTCGATGACTATCAAAAGTACGCATTTTGTCTATGACCATTTAAAAAAAAACTCGAGAAACCTTTAGGCAGGCTACAAACGGGCGCAATTTGTCACAGCAACTTGTAATAGTTGGAAATAGACAGCCATACACTAACCAGTATAACTATAGCAAGTTGTTGTGATAAATTGCAAGGTTTTTAAACGTACGAGCACTTGGCTGTTTGTAGTGATTTGTCTTAGTCAAAACATATATTTAAAAGGTAAAAAAGTATACAGTAAAGGAATTTCATACACTTTCCTGGCCGCTAAATCTGTACAGTAATGAGTTAACTTATTAAATTTGCGTTCTACAGTAACGAGGAACTTCAAGTTCTATTTTTGCTACAGTAAAGCCAACATTTTCGAGCAATTGGAGAAATAGTACTACAGAGGCCGGGAAGTAAGGGGTTGCCGGCTGAGTACATATACGGCTTTGCGTAGCGAGGTCGGATAATTATGAGGCTGGTAACCCCTTTTCACGCCGGGGTATGTATCTAGTGCTTTTCTCAGCTCGTCTCGCTTTTTATCGAGCTCGTTACAACGCTTAATTTCGAAGGCATTTACTTGTTGATGGACTAGACGTCGCCGTTTCGCCTACCAGCAACCATCCAGTACAACTTCGTGGGCGGGGTATTAACCTGTCCAATTTGAGCTCGTACCTTTGCAAAAAAGATAGAATATGCAAGCCACATGAGAGCGCACCAGAGAGTAGAACAGCAACACTCAAGTCATATTGCTAATCGATAATATCAAGTCCAGATCACACAGTCGCTGTGGCCGAAATCGGTCATGATAGCATCTTCATCATCATCACAGTGCTTTTCTCAAACACGCAATGAATTAAATTAAAAAACTCCAAGAAAAAACGCCGTGATCCTGTGCCACAAATTGTGGAATGGAAATTAAAAAAGACGATAAGAGAAAATATTTTACCGATTAAATATATTTTGAACACACATATTGTAGACTTATGTACTTATGAAAATTATTGTATACCCATCTCAACACTCGAAACACAATCACGAGTATCGAGACCCTCTATTGTTTATACGTACCTACACATGGTGACCTCAAACATTTCTCTTTTTCGGCCAGCGAACTGAAGCGAAAATAGGACGGGCCCGGTTCAATTCGACGGATAATCGAATAGTTTACGGTGCGGGATTTGCGTTGTGTGGCAAACGATTGTTTTTGTTTAAAATAACGATACGGTGTTTACCTTTTTTATTGTTATGGCGTCAAGAGGGAAATAGGTACTCTATTGTGAAACTAAACATAATTATTATACCTAATACGTACTGGTGAAACGGCAGAAAACATAATAAGAGTATATTGAAACATGGGTCCCTCCCCGGGATTCAAACTATCTCCAAACCAAACTTTCATGTCAATCGGTTCAGCAGTTTAATCGTGAAAAGGTAACAGACAGACAGACAGAGTTACTTTCGCATTTATAATATTAGTATGGATTTAGGTGGTGATTTACAGATTTTATGCCATACAGTAGTACAAATGGAAAAAATACAACTCGAAATTAGTGGATGAATTAAAAAAATAGAACATGTAAAACTTCTAATGGAAAAGTGATCAGCCGAAATAATGTTCGTATAGGAAAAATATTTAAAAATTTCATAGAGGTACGTTGAAATAAATACGCCCATTTGGAATTACGTATACCTACTCCAGTCAGAACTGACATTATTATGATTATTGTAAAAAATACCTAATAAACCTGTTTCAAACCGCGCAAGTATCATGCTGTCGACAGTGGCTTCATATTTGAGCCAGTTGGCGTAGATAGTGTATTTATCCTCGAACCGTGAGGACGCCGGATGTCACACTGCGCCGCATCTCTGGACGGAGGTGCGGAGCTGCATACAAATTTCGCCGGACGGAGGTGCGGTGCAGTGTGTCGTACCATACCGAATTTATATACAAACTGAGGTACTTGCATACAACGAGCTCCGCATCTCCGTCCGGAGATGTATTTTGGCGGAGTGTGACATCCACCTGAGCGAGCACCGAATTTTTAATGTTTTGTGCAAGCGCTCGGTTGAGGCGTTACTTGACCAGAAGGCTGGCTTTTCCTCGTCCAGAGGGTCAGCATTGCCATATAACGTGGAAATGCTGCCAGCCTTCTGGGCCCGCTACCGCCTGGAACAAATCATTTACTTAAAAATTGTAGTTTTATTTCTTATTAATAAAACTCATATTCCTTGTTCCTACTTTGGCAACACAAGCGTTCTTATACTCATTAATAGATTACCTTTGATACTGAAAGCTTTAACCTGGCCGCTTTTTAACTGACTTTGAAAATGGAGGAGGACCTCAATTTGGTTGTATTTTTTTATCTGTAAAGATACGCTGTCCTTGTCAGCTATCTCAAAAACCGGTGAAAAATAACGTTCCGGTCTCTATAAAAAAAACTATCAAGATTTGTGTGTTGTATCTATTGTTTTCATTGGCTAGTACTCATACTATCGACAACACAGCTAACTGACCATCGGTGCACCTTAAGTGCACTGTAATAATGTTCTATATAAACACAGGATGGTCAGTTAACAGTGTTGTCGTTTGTACTACACTCGCGGGCAAAGAATACGGGTCGGTAAAATACCGTCATATTTCCTAAAATAGTGCGTTAAAGGTTGTACAGTTAATCCTGTCATGATCTTTATTTAATTTTACATATAAACTGCTAATAACAGTAAAAAATATAACGTTACCAGGTTTAAATCGGACTCGTAAAAACCCATGAATAAAAACAACGTTAACGGAGCGAGATATCGCAAAAATCATGATTTTTGGATATCGATATTTTTATGATAGGATCCAGGAAATTTTTAATACAGTTGGGTATTGTAAAGAATAGCATATTATGTAAATAAATGTAAATAAAACAAGTATTAAATATTTTAAAAAACCTATTGCAGTTATTTACTTTAGGGTGACCCGTATTCTTTGCCCGCGAGTGTATCTATGAGATGAATAGTGCTTCAATCAAAACCTCCGATAACTAAATCATTTTCTTGGAATAAAATGATTCTTGTGTCTTATTCTCTCTGTTCTTGTCCATGGTTCTCTTGTAAATTAAAAATATACAACACACCCATATACATACACAACATCCCTTTATTATATTAGTACAAAATAGTAGATTGTATGACAAGAGTCTAAAATAAGCCATATTACCACGAGATGGTTATTTTCCCGAACGAAGTGAGAGGAAATAGTTCGAGGGGTAATGTGGCTTTTAGACTATAGTTATACACTCTACTTTTCACTTCGACTGCGAGAAAATAGTAAAAACAAAGATTATTCATCCACAATCAATAATAAATACCACAGCAAAAAGATTGCTCAATTTAGTGCCAATATTTTTTGATACAAATACAAAATAGACAACACCAATACACGCCTCTGACCGTCTAATAGCCACGTCCAAATGGCCGAGCGCGGCGGACAGCGTACGGGGCATACGATAAAGCGAGATAGACAGCAGTCTATTCCGCTCAATCTTCATAGCTTATGCCATGTATGCAGTCAACCACGCTTGAACTTTTGGACGCGGCGGCGGCGGACAGGTAGGTCAGAGGCGTTTATTTTTTTAATGATTGTGAATTAGGGAATAAAAAACACCTAATGATTGAAATGAATTCTGTTTCCTGATTACTCGATTTAAAGTGTAGCTGTATTCTGGTCAGTTGATAGCAACTACAAATGTTTTTTTAAAGAGTTGTGATTGGTGGATGTAAATACGTTGAACTGTTTTGATTGGTCAAATTAAAATGTTTTCAAAATCATAAATATGTATGCATATTTTCCCTAGAGGCTAAATGTACTACTTTAGTCCCGCTTTCTAAGCCTAATAATATGACGCACTTTTTTAGCATGAGAAGTGAAAAAAATATTTAAAGTTAGTTCCAATATTCGTCAACACCGTCAGCGTAATATCGAAGTCAAAGTAGTTTTCTGTATGCACGGCAAAATGCAGCGCGCGTATCCCCCCCCTCATTTCGATTCTAACAACGGAAGTAAGTAGATATTATATAACTATGTATCCGCGTGCCGAACAAAATTAATGGGAAAAGTGTGTTAAGAAAATTTGAGTAGCCTTAAATTGCGTCATAACCATCCAGGAGTAATAGTGCATTTGCAGAGGCCGGGAAATAGCAATTCGCGGGTTATAAACACGCACTCAAAGCGGTTCATCCGATTGAAAACTACGATGTCAGATGCAAAAAATACCCCATTTCTGTTGTATTCTGAGAGAGCCCGGGGAACGCATGACTATCTAGTCCTAAGAATTAAAATAGGGACTCGTTTTTTTATGAAAATTACAGTCATCTGACCTGTTAACCCGAAGAACTTAGTAGGATTAACAATCTTTTCAAAGCAAGGAAGCGATTGGTCAGTAACGACTCAAAGTGGGAATCCCTAGCGTTAGTGAATGTTTCATGTAAAAATGTAAATTATTTTCTACCTAATGGATGGCAATAAGCGTAAAATAAACATGCAGGCAACGTTATTACATGCACCACTGGTCATGGTCCTTGGAGTGTAGTGCCCAAGCGGTGAGTTCAGTTTTGTTCGCGATTTTCATTACAAAATATAATGAACAGTTCCTGTATTATTAATTATTCAAAAATGAACCTTGTTAATTATTTTGACAAAGCCCACGATAGTAGTAAAATGATGTCAACCATATCTTTAGACAAACCAAAGCTTTTATGGGTAAGTTTTATTAGAGTTGTTAGGTAAGGTGCTCCAAATCTCAAAATATACAAGCAATTAAAATTCTTAGATATTCGTTTTTTCTGAGAAGATTATTCGAATAATACCTTTGATGGGATTTTAAATGGCTTTATTATTAATATTATTGGATTTTATACCTATTTTTGATGTCACTTTATTATTTAAATATTACAATGTTAAGTTCCTGAAATCAATAGTATAAAAACGTGTTGTAGAAACAAAAACTGTATGGAATTCGTACAAATCGTTCCTACTTGTTTAAGTAGACCAGGTACGTTTTATTTTGAAATTAGTTACTAAAAGTGACTGCGTTACCCCCCTACTCATAATGTACGTGTAATTTAAATTAATTGCATACAGAACTAAATGCTAATTCAAGCATGCATGCTTTTCACTGTTACACAACGCACAAAGGAACAGGATGGCAAATTGTTTAGTACAGTATTACCATCTTTATTAGGCAGTGTAATTTGTCCAGTGCTTCTCATATTTCCCGCCAGGCTTTATTTAGACAAGGCCCATTAGCATAATGCTGCATTACCGGTGCCGCAGTTTGCCTAAAAACCAGTTTAATCTGGAACCATATTGCATGGTACTTCTAAGAACTGGCAGCTCCAAGGATTTTGGGGATGTATACTGTGCCTCCGACAATTTCGGTTGCGCACTTCGTAACAGGTATAGAAGTAAAAGTAGGTATAGGAGATATTATTTATTGATACATTTTAGCTTAAATTGCGCTTGTTTTCAATTAAGTTCTAATTCAGTTATTGATCAAAATCAACTTTCTAGTTTTTTTCATACGTTTATTATACATATTTCGTATTTTACTCAAACCGTATCCTTGCATCCCCGAAGCGAACAAATCGCAACGCGGTGCGAGCTAAGCATGGAGTTTAGCATGACGAGCGCGCATCGGAGCGGCGAGTCGCGATACAGTGCGGCTACCATGAGTTTGACATTGTCATTTTTCGTTAACGAGAATCGAATTTTCTATCTGTGCATCTCTATTGCACTTTGACAGTACGAGCGGGATGCACAGATAGAAAACTCGATACTCGTTAGCGTAAGCCGTCGTTGTCAAACTCATGGCAAGCGTACAGAGGCTCTAGTATACGTTTTACCGAATCAAAACGTTACCACCGCGTTTGCGTTTAGCTGTCAAATCTCATACAAATTGAGGGTAAAACGCAAACGCGATCGTCACGTTTTGTTTCAGTAAAACTTATACTAGAGCCTCTGGTCGGTGCGCGAGTCCACCGGTGCCAGCAGCCGCAGCGCGCGGAGGCGGGGTACTGTTAGGCGCACCACCTCTTCCACAAATAGGGGTGTAAAACAGACAATTAATAAAATAATCAATAATGTCGTATTTTCTCGAAAAAGGATTAAAAATGTAGTCAAATGGAGAAAAAAGCGACGCAAGGGGTTAAATAATTACAAAGTTATAAGTGTCCAAAGTTTTAAGAAGGGGTACGTTTTGTCCCTTTTCCGCATTACGCAACTTCATATGAGACGATTGTTTTTTCTATGACGCTCGCAGATTGTGACGTCACTAACTGGGAGCGTTTTCTCTTTCTAACAAGGAATATTAAAGCGGTTAGCTTCGTAATTTTTTGAGATATCGGAATAGGATTTTCGTCACTAGGCATTTTTTTTTGCCTTGTTTATTTTGGAGTAGTAATCATTTTGGAGTCTACACCCGTATTCTACACTATGAATTTTATTGTATATTTTATAGATGATAAGACCCAATACAAATTTGACGGTGGCCGACAAGACGTTTCCTGTCTCAATTCGAGTGACTAGTGACCCAAGAGAAATTGTCTCGGGTATAAATATTGGTAGTATTTATACATTTATTAAAGGAGGCAATGGATTTTTGCACTGGCGACGTAACCAATAATAATATTAACTGCTACGACCCGCAGCATGTTTTAGGCCTACCTACGATTACTGCGCGTCTTAATTAAGCGACCCAATTGTATGCCTCTAATGTAGCTCAAACTTCATTATCATAATGTAACATTGGGAGAAGCAGGAAGCTTTTGATTACATTGCTGGGTGCCACTGTGAATGTAAATAGTCTACAAACAGAGCTTGCTGAAGTGCCAATGGAATCGTGTCAAGGAAAGTTCACAGTTCACAGTTCACAGCATTTTAATGAAATGTATTCGAGAGTGATGCATTCCGTTTTAGTGATCTTGTGAATCACGGTTGATGACAATAAGAGATAAAGAATTGGTCATACGTTTATAGTACCTACAATACAAATACTCTTTATTGCACACCTCACACAAACAAAGCAGCCTACCTATTTCACAAATTATTCGCGCCCCAATAATTTATATATAAAATGTGTACAGATTTTTAGACAGTTTGATTTATGGATACTAAAATGTGAAGCCCGCCGTTCATGAAATCGTAATAAGACATTTTAGGCAAAACAATAACCATGTAGGTAGGTAACTAATATTGTATACCTATCCTTGTTTGGTACTTACATTATTCCGAGTTAATATTTTTAAAACAGAATAAGTGAACAAGTTGGTAAGCCGCTACATAGTTTGTGTAATCAAATAACTAAAAAAAAGGTTTTAGGGGGCACTACATACATGTAACTGCAAGTTAAAGAAAACTACTAATTTATTTATTTATGTATTGCCATTAATATTAGCACTAACAGTTATACATTACATGCTAATTGGTAAATTAATACTTATCATGCGAATTTTGAAGGTAACATGTCAAATGATTGAATAATGAATACAACACAAAAAAGAAAAGAAAATGAATGATTGTTAGTCAAATTGCAGACTATCATCCTACTAATTTTATAAATGCAAAAGCTTACATGTTTGGATGTTTGGATGTTTGTTACTCAACCACGCTTAAACGGCTGAACCGATTTGAATTAAATTTTGCACGAAGATAGTTTATAGCCTGGATTATATAGGATAGTTTTTATCCCGGGTCCACGCGGACGAAGTCGCGGGCGGAAGCTAGTTTATCATGTAAGTTGTTACTTACATGATAAACTAGCTTCCGCCCTGGCCTGGCCTGTTGGCCAAGAATATCTTTTCACGTGGCACATCAATCGATAGGTCTTTCAAAATATATATAAAGTCTCCTTCCTTAACGAAAAGCATGTAAGTGCCGTAAGTTTCTTATGAAAATAAAACCTTTTATAACTTACGGTATAGGATAGTGATTTTTAATGTAGGTAGGTTAACCAGTAAAAAAAATAAGGTACGGAACCCTTCATTGTGTGTGTCGGACGACACTGATTTGACCGGTTTTTAGGGTTCCGTAGTCAGCAAGGAAAAAAATATAATTATGCCATGTCCGTTTCTCCGTCCGTCCGTCTGCGGCTTAGCTCAGTGACCCTTACTAATAGAAAGCTGTAATTCGGCATGGGCATATATAAATCAATCACGCCGACAAAACGGTAGAAAACAATGTAGAAAAAAAATATGGTACCTCTGCTACATACACAGTGGGGATGTTTTTTTTTTCTCTATAATTCTTAGGTGTGGGATAACTTGTTTAAAAACAATATAGGTTTTTAATTTTCAAACTCAATGATCCATTCGCGTCATAGTTGGGCTTTAAAGCATTAAATTTTATTCAACTCAAGTGTTCCCTCTCCCATACCGGCTAAATGGCTACTAGTGGGAATGTGATAAAATTCGTGGCCGTAGAACATATAAAAACTAATCCAACTTTCGGACGAATTCAGCCGTCGCAACCGCACCGTGTATAGTTGGCACGCGCGTGTCGATGTAACAAAGACAGACAAGCTACTACGGAACCCTACACTGCGCGTGGCCCGACACGCACTTGACCGGTTTTTAATACTTAAATATGTTCTAATCTGAAATAAATTAACTGTTAGCCTATTGACCGCCAGCTGACGAAGTGACTCGCCGTGCCACGGACGCCCCCGAACGTAATAAAAACACTTCTAATAACTCTTTTATTGTTTGGTATGTTTATGGCTCTGGCGCCACGGGCACGAATGCCTCGATTTTCCGATGACGTGAATGGCCGTCTTTGGCGGTGAAAATGTTAAATGGAACCTGAGACTTTAGATTACCCAACGATCGATGAAAGAATCTTCCATAAGAAAAGTACATAAGCGGATCAAACATTATTCAATCGAATATCTATAATTCACAGGCAAAGGTAAAATGTTTATACTTACATAAATCTTTTCACTGAAATATTTAGGGGACAATTTATTATCATGACATTTCGTTCATTTGTGGTGATAAACATACTTAACTCACGTTAAAATTATTATCATGTGTTATATATATTATATATTAATCTTATTCATCTACATACCACATACACTTTTTTATTTACCACAACACATCTTTTATAATAACTAAGTTAATAATAATAAATTATCATGTGCGTTTAGGAATCGAACTCAGAAAATTGTTTTTAAACAAAATAATATGTGATACCTAATTATCACATAATATTTACTCGAACACGAGAAGACAGAAGAGGAGGCGGGTTACTGATACACACTAGAACAGAATTAAAAACTGAAGAACAAAACACACATGGAAGTACATCTGAAATACTGCATATTATAATTAGGAACTACAGAACCCACTTCATATATTCGCGATATATAGACCACCATGTACTAATAAAAACGGTTTTATTCAGGAACTGTATTGAGAAATGTGTCACGTACTGAGAACATCGTCATTACGGGAGATATGAACATATACCTATCGCTAAATAATAACATCACCGTGAACTATAAAAACATCCTGTGTGGTCGCGCCCTTGAAAGTGTTATCAACGAGTGCACGCGGGAGGAGGTGCTGGACGGGCAACTCGTGACGTCGTGCCTTGACCATGTGTGAGTGCGCGCGGCCGGGGACCTGCGACCCACCGGCGCACACATGCTAACGTGTAAGGTGTCGGACCACTACCTAGTCGGAGTTGCTTATCAATTGAGCCAGGTAACAATGACGGGCGAAATAACAACGGGAACTGTCATCAAACACGTAAAATATCTATACTTAGTAACAGTTTAATCAAAAACGAGTTAGAAAGGATACTCTGAACTGGTCGGAGGTCTACAACCGAACAACAAAATTTCTTTGCTGGCTGAACTAAAAATTAATCTATCAGATTTGTAAGTTTCATCTATATTCATATGTATGTATATGTATGTATTAATAGGTATATATTGTTATATCATATTATATTGTATTGTATCGTATTCTACTATATTATTATTCATCGCATCCTTAGACATGTTATAGAGTTTTTGTTTTAAATTAAGTTACACTGCCCACATTTTATCTGCTTTGCCTTAAGGTTGACTGGTAGAGAATGCTTTATAGCATTAAGTCCGCCTTTTGTACTATAAGATATTCTTTTGTTCAATAAAGATTAAATAAATCAATATATAAAAGAAGACTTCCTGACTGATTCATCATCGCACAGCCGAAACTACTGGGACTAGAAACTTGAAATTTACACCAGGACTTCCTTTTATGATATAGGCAAGGGATAACACGGATTTTTTGGAAATTCCACCCCTAAGGGGGTTAAATAGGGGTGCAATGTTTGTATGAGGGAAACATTATTTTTTAACTAGAGACTTAAAACTTTGTAGAAAGGTTACTTATTTAGTTACGAAAAAGTACTTTCAGCGTTTTAGAAAATTCCTCCCCTAAGGGGGGTTAAATAGGGGTGCAATGTTAGTATGGGAAAAACATTATTTTTAAAACTAGAGACTTGAAACTATCTAGAACGATTACATATTAGAATACAAAAAAGTCATTTCTAAGTTTTAGGAAATTTCACCCCTAAGGGGGTTAAAAAGTGGTGCAAGGTTTGTATGGAGGGAACTTTATTTTTTGAGCTAGAGACTCGAAACTTTGTAGAAAGATTACTTATTAAAAAACACGAAAAGGCATTTCAGCGTTTCAGAAAATTCCACCCCTAAGGGGGTTAAATAGGGGTGCAATGTTTTTATGGGGAAAACATTATTTTTAGAACTAGAGACTTGAAACTTTCTAGAAAAATTACTTATTAGAATACAAAAAAGTTATTTCTGCGTTTCAGCAATTTTCACCCCTAAGGGGGTTAAATAGGTGTGCAATGTTTGTATGGAGAAAACTTTATTTTCTTAGCTAGAGACTTGAAACATTGTAGAAAGATTACTTATTAAAAAACACAAAAAGTACTTTCAGCGTTTTAGAAAATTCCACCCCAAAGGGGGTTTAATAGGGGTGCAATGTTTGTATGGGGAAACATATTTTTTTGAACTAGAGACTTAAAACTTTTAAGAAAGATTACTTATTGGAATACAAAAAGAGAAA
Organism: Epinotia bilunana; assembly: GCA_947049275.1. Taxonomy (NCBI): domain Eukaryota; kingdom Metazoa; phylum Arthropoda; class Insecta; order Lepidoptera; family Tortricidae; genus Epinotia; species Epinotia bilunana. The sequence continues at coordinate 9,248,206 of OX346256.1, forward strand.
TTTCTGCATTTTAGAAAAGTCCACCCCTAAGGGGGTTAAATAGGGGTGCAAAGTTTGTATGGAGGGAACTTTATTTATTCAGCTAGAAACTTGAAACTTTGTAAAAGGTATATGAATACAAAAAAATAAATATTAGCGTTTTAGAAAATTCCACCCCTAAGGGGATTAAAATAGGGGTGCAAAAGTTGTACGAGGGAATCTTTTCCGTTTGAGCTAGAAACTTGAAACTTTGTAGCCAGATTACGTTTTTGAATACAAAAAAGAACTTTAATCGTTTTGGAAACATCCACCCACAAGGGGGTTAAAAAGGGTTGCAAAGTTTGTATGGGAAACACTTTTTTTTGAGCTAGAGATTTGAAACTTTGTTACTTATTATAATATAAACAATTACTTCCAGCGTTTTAGAAAATTTTATCCCTAAGAGGGTTAAAAAGGGGTGCCAGCTTTGGATGAGAAACACTTATTTTTGAGATCGAGACTTAAACCGTTGTATAAACATTTCTTATCAGAATAAATAAAAGTTCTCTCAGCGTTTTGTAAAAATTCCACCCCTAAGGGGTTAAAACGGGATTCAAGGTCTATTATATGAAAACCAAGAAAATGTTATAGTAAGAGATTTTTTACTTCGGTCTTAGCCTGTATGTATCAGTTTTGTAGTCTTATAGACTACAAAACTGATTTCAGAGTTTTTTGAAATTCATTCCCTATAAGGGTTAAAGGGGGTTCAAAGTTTGTATGGAGAGCAAAACATTTTTTAAGTAAGGGATTTGTTACTTCTGTTATAGACTGTTTTAAATTGATTCCATAAGGGGGACAAATTCATCCCCTAAATGTGCTAAAAGGATTTGGATGTTTGTACGGGGAACAAGACAATTTTAAATGAAGGGATCTGTAAATTCGGTTAATAACTAGGAAACGGTTAAAATCAGCGTTTCTTAAAATTCGTCCTCTACGGAGGTTAAAAAGGGTTGGAAGTATGTATAGGTCATATATAATCCGACTGCTGGCAGAAAAGTAGGTTAGGTTAAGTTAGAACCACGACCCTTACAGAACCGAACAGCTACCAGAAATGTAGGTTAGGTTAGGTTAGAACTGGGATGCTCCCAGAACCGAAAGGCAGGTAAGTAGTAGTAGTAAGTAGGTGCGGATTATTTTGTTAATTATTTTTTTAGGTTAATCTGAATACTTTTATGCTCTAACACCATTATATGGGGCCGGCGGATGGAGATGGAAAGTTCTACGTCTTTTAGTATTAGATTACGTTTGCTTTCAAAACTATTTTCAGTAATGTAGCTTTCTTTAATACATTATGTAAAATATACAATTGAAGCTGAAACGTCTGTTGATGATTTTTAAGATATTTATATGTGTAAAAACAGAGTTTCAAAACGAGCAGCAAACAGTTACGTAACTTTAGGGTAGGCACAAATAGAAGATATTGAGAGTATAAATCTAATAATTACTTTGGCCAAAGAACTCGTAAATACACTACTAGCAAACAGTTATTTAAACAAAGGCTGAAAAAATACTTTTAGATAAGTTCAATTTAGATGTTGATATATAAAAATATTAATATTAATATTTTGTACTTGCACGTACGACACGCACTAGCAGCAACTCACTTAGCTGACTATTGGTGGACTTTAAGCCGTTGTAGTAGGTATTGAACGGTTGAGTGTGCTGTCCATGGTACACTGAGTACATTGCCTTTAAAGTAGATCATTTAGTAAATAGGTAGGTAGGTATAACACAACCATGTTTAAAGTTAAGAAAAGAGCGCACATTCGCCGACAAACTGCCCTCAGTTTAGCGATCTGGAAATGTATACATACCGCTAAGTTTTTTTTTTTTTTTAAAGATGAATTTATAAAATCTTTTTACTTCTAGAACATATTCAACCCTATACGTACTTAACTGAAAAGAAGTTAATTCAAACAATACTAAGAATGAGAATATTTATTTGCAAAAATGTAGTGGAGTCATTGATTGGCGTATTGAAACATGTGCGTACATTTTGCGTGCAGACGCCTACAAAATTTAATTATAGGCTACAAGCTGTTATCTTTTATCTATGTCTTTTAATAAACAACAATTTAACGCTGGCAAATATCAAAATACTTCAAAGTAGGTACAGGTGACAAGATTTTCACCTGCTTAACAATAAAGGCCAGTTTAACGGAATCCTCGACCTTTTTAGCCCTCCTGGGAGTTCCCTATTTAAATGAGGATCTGCAGTTCACAGATAACCTCCTTCGGGATCGTATCTGGGGTCCGAAAATGAGCCGAGCCGTGAAAAGTTATTTCATTCCACACTAACGGTTCTTCTAACATCTTTGTCAGTAGTGCGGTAAAGCTTAATATCATATCGTGTCTTAATCTTACCAATTCTATTAGTAATACGGTACCCTGAAAAAAATCAGAATCAGAATCAGAAAATAACGTATCGTTGATGGGAATCACTTTTCGTTGGTAACCTATCGAAATTTCGAAAAACACTTGTCCGAAAACGATTAACCGAATTCTTATAATCCATATACTTTGTTTACCATAATTTGGAATGTCGCTTGTTTTTTTTCCCGAAACTCAGTAACCAGAATAACGATTGTCAAATTTATTACTTGACTAGCTGCCCGGCCCGGCTTCGCACGGATATCCCGTTTTCCCGTAGGAATTAAGCATTTTCCCGCGGTATGCTATGTATGGTATTGTATAATGAAGCATGTTCATCAGGGATAATGTCGGCTTCTAATGGTAAAAGAAATCGACCCAGTAGTTTTGGAGCCTATTCAATACAAACAAACAAACAATCAAATCTTTCCTCTTTATAATATTAGTGTAGATAGTGTAGACAACCGATTTGTTAACCACCTTTTCATAATTCCAATGCTACGTAAAATCTAAATCTCATTTCCCTAAATATCATTTTGCTGTCACGATTAAAAAAACACACAGAAATGCTACAAACCCTACAGAAGTGCACTTTCAAATTGCGATGCAAAAATAAACTTTTGCTAAAAAGAGAACATTGATCCCTCACAAATCTCATAATAACGAACTGCCGTTGCTAAAAAAAGCGGGTTAGGTTAGATTTAGACTTGTGACCTTACAAAATAAACAATTCATAGAAAAGGGGTTTAGAAAAGATTAAAACATTTATGCAACTAGTGCTGCACGAGTTTTCAAAAAGCCCAAAAAAGAGGGGAAGGAGGGGGGGGAGGGCGAAACGCCACGCATGAAAAAAAACTAACAACACAAAACCTTTTTTACTTGGAGAGGTTCGTTAGTAACCTGTGTCCCTTAGAGCGGAAATAGAAGCCCCGCAAAGAGGGATTTCTTCGACTTTATGGGGGAACCTATTTTGCCATTGAATAATATTTCAGACTTAATACTCTTCGGCACCAAAAAATAGTTGACAAAGGATACTTCGGAATTTTAATAAGTGTCTATTCAAATCATAAGCGAAATAAAATTGCAAGGAACTGAGAATTGGGAAAATAATAATATGGGAAATGTAATATGGGAAAAAAAATGTAGGCCAACCAATAAAAGGGAAACGTTTTCGGGATTTTAATAATCGGAATTAAATTTTTCGAGTTTATGATAGGGTACCTACCCTTCTCGTTCAAAATGCAAAGACCGATTCGAATCCTTTTGCAGGATAAGGTATTCCGCCGTCTCATTTATTCTAACTCTTTTATTTCTTAGTTCCATATAAACTTTCAGCCCCCATTTCACCCCCTTAGGGGATGATTTCCGGGACAAAAACTAACCTTTATAAGGACATAGGCTAGTTTCTGTCCCGGAAATCATCCCGAGGAAAGCCCCGGGACTCAAACTATCGCCATACCAAATTTCATCTAAATCGGTTCGGCGGTTTAAGTGCGAAGAGGTAACAGACGGGCAGACTGACAGACACACTTTCGCATTTATAATATTAGTATGGATATTGTTTATTGTAGTGCAATATATACAACACAGCGAGTTAAAAGCACTTGAAATCGATGAGTCATCATCATCTCAAATACACGGTATCCATTGCATACCCGATAGTCTCACATGCTCTCGCTAGTCTGTAATTGTAGATTCTTTTGATTATCCCTGTCATTGGATAAGGTCGCATTGTATAGCGTTTCAAAGGGAAAGCATTGTCGTACAAGGCTATAAGGCACTTCTTGTGGCGTGTCATCATAAGAAACCAGGGTTGATGTACTTAGGCATATTCAAACATTCTCTTCCCAAACAACAGCTCAAAGATGAAGCCTGAAACACCCCATCATCACTATTTCGCATGCCGTGTCAATCACAGTAAATAAACTATCGGCGTCACAATATGCTGAAAAAAATATTTAATAATTTTAGTTTTATAATTAATTTGTAGATCGAATATTATATATTCTTAATACCCTTTTAATGCTGTTTATCATTTATGTCGTTAATGGAAAAAAGCATCTGCTTTAGAGCATAAACAGCATTAAATGGGTCGATGGTTTATTTACTAGTTGGCATGTAGTGGTCTATCATTTTATCGAAATGTCTTACGTTGATTTTCATGTCGCCGAAAACTATTCCACACATTACGTTTTTTTGTCCAATCACATAATCATCAATTCATTGCTTTTTATTGCTTTGTATCCGAACCAGGAATAGTAGGTATCTATCTCATGTCAAATTACTCGCTCTCAGCTTGCTTAGACGCAAATACGATTTATTTATATTATTTCCACACAAAAACAATGTTCGCCTTTACCATTCTATTTTCTTCCATTCCATCCGCCTATATTTTTACTGCCAAGCATATTGAAGGTTTATTGAAGTAAACAATACAGAACCCAATTTCTAAATACACCGACATTGGTATATAATAATATATATATATAATAATAATATATACGTAGGTATAGAAACGTTTAACGCGTTTTACGGAAAGGATCCTATAGATGTTAAGTGTGTAAGGTAAAGTGTTTTGTGGTGTATGAATTAGTTATATCTAAGAAGTATTAATGAGTTCACGTGAAAATATAATAATAATAATAATAAATTAGCCTATATACGTCCCACTGCTGGGCACAGGCCTCCTCTCATGGATGAGAGGGAACGGGCAGTAGTCCCCACGCAGGCCCAGTGCGGGTTGGGGAATTCACATACACCTTTAAATTTATTCGTGGACGTATGCCGGTTTCTTCGCGATGTTTTTCCTTCACCGAAAAGCTAACGGTAAATATCAAATGATATTCCGTACACAAGTTACGAAAAACTCATTGGTACGAGCCGGGATTCGAACCACGTCAGTTAGTCGTTCGTGGGGAACTGCATACATTTTTACATTAAAATACCCACCGAAATTGTTAATTTACCGTTCAGTAAATTTAAGTCTCATGTTAAAAGTAATTTGCTAAGCAAGGCGTATTATACTGTTAACGATTTCTTAAACGACAAAAATGCCTTTAAGCAAGTAGTAGGCTAATTCTATTAGGAATAGACCTAAATACATGTAATCATTATAAGTACCTACCTGAAATAACTGTTCCGTTTTATGTAAGAAAAGAGCATGTAATGCTGTTTCTTGCCGAACAAGTCGCTTAATCTTTATTATTATCAATGTCCGGTGGCTTGAATATGTCATGCTCGCTTAAAGGGCTTTGCTTGCGGTGGCTTCGTTGATCGGTTCGCCACCTTCCCTAAAATATGGTTGAGGGATGCGATGGCTAAGATATGCGTCATACTCGTGATTGGGTGCCGTTTGTGGACTGGACTGTTCATGCTTGCAAGGGCATAGTACCTAACTACTTAAATAGTAGTGTTATTTTTTAACCGACTTCAAAAAAAAGGAGGTTTTCAATTCGGTTGTATTTTTTTTTTTTAATGTTTGTTACCTCAGAACTCCGTCATTGATGAGCCGATTCATAAATTTTTTTTTTTGTTTGTAAGTATATGCTTCCAGGTGGGTCCCATATTTTGAAAATTCAATTGGATGATGGGATCCATGAGGAATTGAGGGAACTCCTCAATTATATTAGGCACGCGTGTAGTGATTTTGGTATTTTCTATTATAACTCGTGTATTTACATCCGGAAATCATAAATTGGTGGAGTGGAATTGATGATGAAGACCACAGATGACTTATGGAATTCCTCAATTATGTACTTAAAAGTACAAAAGTATATCACAGATTCTGATAAGATTCCGTTGAAATAGCAACTAATGAAGTGTCAAGGGTGATGCTTGTGGAATTGACGGAAGTCCTCAAATACTATCGGGTCACATACAGCGATTGGGTTTTTTTCTATAATAATCAACGCATTTGCTCTCGGAAATCAGTTCATGAGGTAAATTGGAAAATAAATGTTCTCGTGGCTTGGCGGAGTACTAAATTGAAGTCGGTTAAAACTTTGTTTTTAAAGTAAATTATATTATTATCGTATTGACGAGAGACATCATTCTGATCTTGACACGTTTTATTGTTATTGACCCTGTACATCTCTGCCAATATTACATAATTGTTCCTTTTCTTTTGTTTTGTTTTGACGCTTACAGACCGTATACATATCTACGAACATTAAAATAATTATTAATTGTATTTGGACGCTCAGAGACCTTATACATCTCTGGAATACTGAATTAATGTCGTCAACTTCTTGTTAATGCTGATACAGACCTTATAAATATCGAATGTAATGGTCATATTTTGCAATTTTGTTTAGTTTTCATTAACATAGTGACATTTAGTTTGTTAACCGTTTATATCGGTCCTTAATCTGCAATTTTAAATTATTATGGTGTAAAATTATTATTATTTTATTGTAAATTTCCGTTTGACATGTAAAAGTGCCCTTGTGGTCTATTTGCAGAGTAAATAATTGTTTGTGATTTTAAACCCACGACCGCCGTTTGACAGCCGCATGCCTGAACCGCTAAGCTACCGTAGCTTTTTTCATATACCTGTTTTTTCATGTGAATAAAATCCAGATATTTTTTACAAAATATACGTAAAGTGGAATGAGAATAAACTTGAATTGTAAATTAACCTCCAGTCGATATATTTCCCCGAGCATACGTACTCGTACCTACTTCGGAAAGTTTATTCCGTCAAAAACATCAATGAGAATATGAGAGCCAAGTTCAATATAAGAATATGCCTGGTTGTAGACTTGACTGTCGAATAGATCTAAATCGGTGACAAGATCTGTAGATAATCCTAAACTGTCGAATTATTTACACATAGCATTTATCACTTTAAATAGATTGCAGCTCAATAATCGACTTCGCTAGTTGTCACCAGCAAAGCAAATTTATTATTAAACAGCGTCAGTACCTAATGACTATATTGCCAGAACTGTCATCGAATGATTACTACCATTTAGTGTGAATCTCATTTTATAGTTATACTAGCTTCCGCCCGCGACTTCGTCCGCATGGACCCGGGATAAAAACTATCCTATATTTTAATCCAGGCTATAAACTATCTTCGTGCCAAATTTCATTCAAATCGGTTCAGCCGTTTAAGCGTGATTGAGTAACAAACATCCAAACATCCAAACATCTAAACTTTCGCATTTATAATATTAGTAGGATTGTATACCAGTAGAATTCTTCCTACTAGGAACAGTTGTTAGGGGTAGTCTGTCAGTAGTCAGTAGTAAAATGCCGATTTTTGGAGATTGATATCTTAGTAACCGTTTGAGCTGTATTTATGAAATGAAGAGTTCTAGTTAATCTAGGAATTTAATGAATTAATGAAATTTCATGTTTTTATGTTAAATGGATTTTAAGTTTTATAGGAACAAAGGGTGCTCCAAATGGTTCGTGTAATACTCATATTCATTCATTTATAATATAATGCAGGGTTGCGGCGTCGCCAGTTTCAGGCATGAACTTATCTTGACACGCCGCCGCGTATGTAGATACTTAGAAACATAAATATTTTGTAGAAGTGCAGGTCAAATATTTACAGAATGGGAATCTTCATAGTCAACAATCCGTATTGTTGACTATGAAGATTCCCAGCGTTATATGCTGATCCGTGATCAGCAAATAATTCTGTAAATAATGTGTATGAGATGCAATTGCTCGCCACTACCTTTTTCGGGCATAAACGGGGCTACCCTCTTTCTTCCACAAACATGTCGCGTAATTTATTTTTCTATAGAAGCTATGAGAACATAAAAAAGTATACCTACTGAAGGAAACAAGAGCATTTCCCCCAGGCATTCTCAATTATTATTAGTATAGCGATAGTAATTAGACACAAAAATAGTAAATTGGTTACCTGTGTTATATTTTATTGCCATATTAAGTGGACCACCTTTGTTTTGTTCGTGCAGAAAACCTGCGAACAGATATGGCACCGAGGAGCATCTGTCTATATGCAAATTCCAACCTAATCAGTCGTGCCATTTACTACTATAATATTATAAGATTTACACTAAGTAAATTTTGGTTGCGCCTTAAATTCTTATGCCTGTTTACCTCCTTGCGCGGCGCAAGTTGGTTAATATTCAACTCCTTTTGTTTGTTACGAAACTCTACACAAAGTTCCGACCAAAGCTATCGCCGGTTTTGTCCATTCCATTAGCCTTATCTCCGTGGGCCGACTACATGTCAGAGTTGGTAATTAAATGAGTCGTCTGGACAGCGGCGGATGCAAGTTTGCACTGACGATCCAGTTCGGCGCCACAAGTTTACCGGCTCAACTTGTGTTGAGCTAAGTTAACGGCAATGATGCGTGATGACAACCGGATTGCAGAATTATGTCGTTTTGTTTATCTTCGCTGCGTCCATGGACGCAGCGAAGATAAACAAAACGACATAATATAACGGCTTTTCCTTCGTAAAGTAGGTAATCAGCACTTAAGCATGTGCACCTAATAAAAGGAAGCGATGTTTTTATGTTTTTTTGTTCGAAAATAATCGTATTATTTTTAAATCCAGACGCAATATACGTATTCGTTAGTATTATTAGATTCCCAACATGAATGTATTGATATCTATATTCTCTAATTATTGGCATTTTTATTGCAACCCTTAAATAAAATACACTTTTAAAGTGTTGCAACAAATGTCTGCTTTCCCATTATTATTTTTGAAATGTAGGTCGTTATATACATTTTTTTTATGATATACGAGGCAAACGAGCAGTCGAATCACCTGATGGTAAGCGATAATCGACGCCCATGGACACTTACAACACCAGAAGAGTTGTAGGTGCGTTGCCGGCCTTTAAGATGGGAGTACGCTCTTTTCTTGAAGGCTTGAAGGTTGTAACGGTCCGGAAATACCGCAGGCGACAATTCATTCCAGAGTTTGGCTGTGCGAGGCAGAAAGTTTCGGGAGAAACGCACAGTTGAAGACTGCCAACCATCGACGTGGTGATAATGGAAAAGCTGTCGCGTAGGGCGATGGCGGAAGGAAGCGGCGGGGATTAATCCGAACAATTCTTCGGAACACTCCCCATTGTACATGCGGTAGAAAATGCAAAGCGAGGCTACATCTCTACGCAGTGCTAAGGGATCAAGCCTATCGGAAACACGCTGGCAGCCGACAATTCGAATCGCTCTCCATTGAATGCGGTCTAGAGGGAGGAGTTTGTACTGAGGAGCCCCTGTCCACAGATGACAACAGTATTCCATATGTGGACGGACCTACAAAGTTACATTTAAAACAAAAGCCCTGAAAAACTGTTTTACCTAGGTTAGTTCGGCAATTATAGTATACCTGCTTACACAAGTCTAAGGCAGAGTACCTATCTAATAAATATTTGTTAATTTTCTTTTAATAATACGTACATTACGTTCGAGTCGGATGACCTCGGGGAGGCTGTTGAGAGAATATGGCAGGCGTTTTTTTTAAGTTCTATCTCCAAAATAGTTTTTAATTCTTGTGACATCAAACTTACCCGCGGATACCGACCTCGTACCATGCTCATGTGTAGCAGTTCTAATTACAGGTTATGCTCCTGGTTGCCGTGGTTATTAATTGATAAATTTGAGAGAAACGGGGGAGAATTTTACAAATTTTAAAAAGCTTTCGGTAGTCATTATTACAATTATTTTGAATCTTTTTAGGCGCAAGAAGTTTTAAAAATCTTAATTGCAAGGATTCTACTTTATCTAAATAAGTTTTAGACGTAAGGCTATAACAATCAGGAGCATACCCTAATATAGAATCTACCATTGCAAAATACAATAGGAACCTATAGGAACTTTATAACTGAGATGGTAAAATTTACCCAACAACACTTGGTTTATCACAGATATAGTCGATGTGATGAGACCAGGAAAAACTTCTATCCATTTTAACTCCTAAATACGTCACGCAGTCTACTTTCTCTACACGGTGTTCCCGGGAATTTCCGTTAACTTCGGCATATTGCAGAGTAAATTCACAGAAACAAATAAGCATAACTATTACTTTAAAAAATATATATATGTTTTTTTTACAAAATAATTGAATGTAGCATTAACAGTGGTTAAACCTGCAAATCTGATTAAATTAAAATATTGAATATCTTGATAACAGTAAGAGTTAAGATACTACTGTCTTGGAGAAAGTAACTTAATTGATCTAACCCCCCCCTGATCTATGCCCCCTTGCAATTAACGGAAATTGACAAAAACACGTAGTATAATATTACATTGGCAATTGACTAGGTTATTATGCAAGCACTAATAATAATGGGCAACTAGGTAGAAATTCTGATCTGGTATTTTTAAATATGGTGAATTAACTACAAGTAGTATTTTCTGCGTTTAACAAAATGCCGTTGTCTTGGGACCATTTTACAATTGAATCAATGTCTAGTTGAATGGTGCGTCCTAAATCAGCAAGGTCGGTACCGGCACTCACAATGCACAAATCGTCAGCGAACATGTATATTGATATGTTTTTTTCGCTTATGGGTGACCAAGTTAATTTAGCCCATTTTTTTAAAACCACTAAATCCCCTCAGCTGTGGAAAGGTCCCTCGGGCCCGAGTAGTAATTTCCCTCTGTCTGTGGCATGGATCGCCGGGCCCGCTCAAAACGTTTATATACTTGTCGTAAATGTACCTTTTAATCGAATTATGTTAATTATTGTATTGTGTTGTAGATGAATAATTTTTTACTTGTAATGTGTTGTTTCCAACAAAGTATGTCTATGTCTATAACAAAGAACGCAGTAAAACCGCGGGATAAAAAGTCCATTCTAATCACAGATCAAATGTTTTTTGAAATTGGGTATTGGTTGCGGAGATAACCCCCTACTTATAAACTTACAGACGTTTTCTCTTTATAATATATAGGATTTTACCTATAAAAGGATCGCTCTTGCGGTCCAAAGGGGAAATGCCGCCAGCGTCATCACGGGATCTATGCCGCAGGCAGAACTTTTGGACGGACAATTCTTTTCTGAAATTAGTTTTAAATATTTCGTTTTATTATATTTTAATTAGTATTCATGTGGTTGCGTTTACTACATTATTTAATTGAAATTCCTAAAAGTACAGTCAATAGGCATTTGTGTTTTTATCGGTATGGGACTGATAGCCACTTGAATATTAACTTAAATTTTGTATTACAAAGACTTGGTTAATTCTAATTCTTCCAAAATGACTTGTTTTCCGGGATAGCTTCCTCTTTATATACGAAATTCAATAAGAACCAATAAGAAAAATGCTAGTGAAACAAACCTTTAGTTTAATACAATAAAAGTGGGTCACAAAAATAGATTTCTCAATTACTTGAAGTCGAGTCGCGACATCGACCGGGAATAGATCGCTTACACATGACCGATTTTTAATCTAGTAAATTGAAGGCTTATTTTTATAGGACTGTCGAGTGCGACGTCACAGATGTAGCCAATGTGTGGGCGGCAGCACGTGCGAATGGCGTTGAGAAAATTCTACAAAATAAACAGTAATCTAAAAAATTCTTAATGCATATTGCCATGCCTCTTATGCCATGATAAAGTTGAGATTAAAAACCGCAACCTGTGTGTGCAAAAGTTGGTATTTGCTCTGCTGCATTGAAAATCGGCTTCCTGCATCAGATTAACAAGTGTAAGTCAGACCAATGAATTCATTTTGTGAACGTTTGATCAAACGGTTCTTTTATTCTGCTCTTAATTAAAGGCCAGTGTTCAGCTTTGTTAGAAAATAGGTTTTACTTAACTCTGAACTGTGGATAGACACGATTTAGTTGGTAAGTACATTTTTTTATGTTTGCTTATTCTAGAATGCGTATTGAGTTTGAATGGAAAATGCATATTCACATTGCCGTGATAAGGCACATGACCTATTAGAGTTTAAAGAAATAAGCAACACGGGCGCAGTGTAAATATTGAAATATATTATTTAAAACCTTTGTATGACATCTGTTTAATACAAAAGTTGATTAACAGACAGCGCTGACAGACTTTTCCTAATTCAAACTACAAAGAGTCCAGTCCTCACAAAGATGGCCAGCGTTATACTCCAATAACTATGCCAGAATCTCACTTGATATCTTTTTAAGTGTTATAAAAGTTAATTTCTCTCTCTTACTTGCTCTTGCATACAGTCAAACCTCCGAGAGTGCGATGCACTTACAATAAGAATAAAGTTGTTAATATATATTCATCCTTTAATATATAAAAAACCATGGTCTCAAACTATGAAAAAAAAACATTGGAAAACCAAAAAATATTTAAAAGGAGGGTTCAATCAAAGCGGTAAGTAGTATCGTTACTTTGATATTCATTGTCAGATCTCTTCTTCTTCTTCTCTGATGAATACGATGAGTTAATAAATTTCCGGTCAAGGAATATTTCTCATCTGATATCTAATTTAATATTTATTCTTCTGAAACATACACAAATGCAGGCAGTCTTTTACAACATGCATAATGCGATTACGGCAGAAGAAATGAAATGCTCACCTTTCAACAGGTTATCAAATCTCATTGTTTATTAATAACGTTACTGAAATGTACAAACTGTAAAATACCTGGCAAAGATTCGGCACGCCGCGTAGCAGTATTGAGCAGTAAATCAGTGAAAATATGCACTGAATCACCCCGTGGGGCATTATGCGCAAGACCTGCATGATCCATTGAAATAAGGTGAGCTTCGCTAAAGTAATTGCCTTTACAAACCTCTAGTTATTTGGCGCAATGCAGTTTAGTGCGCGGACATCTAAACGCAATAATCACTGAATAAGAATACCACTGCGTGTGAGGCAGGGTTGATACACGTAAGAATAACACACAATATGACAACAAAACAAATAAGACACAATATTTTTTAATAAATTAGGAATGCAACGGGGAATCCCGATATGAAAATGTAATGACATTCCATTTAAACTATGGACAAAGATGGCCATAACAAACGTTTTAATCAAATGAACGCTTCTGCTAAAAACCGATACCTACATAACTATATATGTTAAAATGCAAAGTTCGGTCGACTTAGTACTACGAGGAGGACATCTCTGATCTGGTCGAGGTATGAATTTTTATTACTTTTGATTAATGCAAAGGAAACATAAATTCGGAAGGGATAATTTATTTTCCCAGTCTCATGTACTGGATGTTCGGCATAACGATGTATGAACTTAAGGAGGTGATAGACTGTACTATTAGGAAGATTTTGAATCTGTGATGGTTTTTTTTATCCTCGTTCCTGCAGATGCCTTTTTTATCTCCCGTGTGTTGCAGTGGCAGTGACCATTCTGAAGAAAATGTTAACTATTTCAGAAGAGAATACAGTGAGTTCAACCTATTCAACGAGTTGCCAAATGATCAGTTTCGTTAATATTTGAGAATGACAAGAGATGAGTTCAATAGAAAATGACATTATTATTTTTTACACACATTATAGAGAAGCTATTAGTAGGACAAGAGAGCGTCTTGCCAGCATAGGTATTCGAGCCCCGAGCGAGGGGAGCAAGCGAACACTCTCTTATAGCCCACCGACAAAACTATCGGAACTACACACTCGCTTTTCGCTGCTCGCCAAGACGTAGTAGTAGTGTCCGACTAGTTTCTAGCTTTAATCGCTTTCTCGCTCATTAGTGTTTTCAAGTAGCTCTGTTCTCATCTCCTAGTTAAAAATGAGCATTTTTTTGTTAAACACGGGTCAGAGCGAGTTTTAAAACACAGGTTACTGGAAGTTTTATTGCAGTGCGTTGAAAATTTAAATCATGTTAGAGTCAGTTTAAATATGAATAGTTACATAATTTTCACGTAGAGCGTTTGTTGGAACAAAAGCGCCGTTACTTAATTAAATAATCTTTTTGAAATCCAGCTTTTAATTCCTGAGTAAATGGTACAGTGTAAAAGAAATGATAAAAAAGTTACGCAATTTTCTTTTTTTGAATTAAAAAATCGCGATTAACTAATTACCCAGACAATGTAGCATTTGCCTTGCAAAGGTGATGAAAATGTTTTAATTTTTATTACTATGGGGTGAGGTCATGAAAGTAAAATAAGTTTGCGGCTTCGGGGCGGGCTTCGCTATGTGTACATTTGCAACCATCTTAATTCTCTCGACGGATGCAGTTGCTTCCCGTAAATATAATACCATGAAAATTTCAGCAGATATATATTACTAAGGCATACGATAATAGTACATTGTGATACAAGTGAGGTATGTTGAATTATCACGCGAGCCGCAGGTGAGCGTGATAAGAGAGCCGAGGATGTAATTATCAAAGCTCACGCGTTTCATACGACATTTTTCAACGCATTTTGCGAGGAAAAAATCCTTTTCATAAGATGAAAATTTGATAGGCCTGCCAAGTTATTTTCCTTACTTATTGATGTCAACAGGTTTTTACTCACCATGTTGAATACATCGTCAAGAATTTCTAGTGGCGTCCATTCTTTTTATCACTTTTCTAGTCACCACGAATCAACATTTTTGTTAATAACCAAACACGCATTAACAATGTTTACAAATATCTGTGAAATAACCTATAATTGGCGCGCATCAATTTTTTTGCGCGCGCATTAGATGAAATCTCTAAACAGCCAATACAAAATAAAATAAATAATTTCGTTTTAAAATGTTATCTTTATTAATTCATGTAAAATGTTATCAAAAGTGAATAGTTTTACTAAATTAACCGTTTTTATATCATATCCAAAAAGAAATAGTCAATTAACTAACAAAATGGATTTAATTTGTTTAGTCGAGTAGGAATCCATTTGCCGAGAATTAAAAAAAAAGCTGTACATTCTGTACAACCCTGTTAGTTTAAGAATGCACCGTGTGCATGCATACATCTTGCTCCAAGGTGGCAACGTGACTTAATCGGGATATAACCATAACACACAAGTATCGTAATGTAACACGCGTGTTTAATATCCAGGATTATGAGCCTAAAAGCGACACAATAAGAGGTACGTTACGAGCAATTGTGTTGAAAATAAATAAAAGGCAAGGGATGGAGGTAATTGTACCCCACAAACTTGATTATTTTCGTACTATATTATTTTCGTTATAACTATCTACGGTTTTCTTTTTAGTCTCAAATGTAAATTTTCTCCATAACAAAGGAACACGTCAAATTACGCTCCTTTCAAATACCTTATTGATAAGTAAGTGCTAATGCCACGTTTACATTAATTAGGTAATTTTCAACACAGTCGCAATTAAACGACGAACACGCCGAACCCGCAAAACCGAACCATGTCAATTGTTATTAGTAACGGAACTCATTCTTTGAAATGCAATTAACTAAGTACATTGAAAATGTGAATCATGATACATTATTACCCAATAATTAAGTATGATCAACATATATTCGCTAACACATCCTCCAAGATCAAATATAATGATTCCGCCAGGGCTCAGCAGTTGCCAATTAATAATAATTAATTACTCTCAAACTGCAATCAATTAAACGAGAAATTGCCTAATTGCCTCTAAATCTGCAGTTAATTGAAACCAATTTATAACTCAATTTATATAAGTCTTAATCCTGTTTCGTTGCGCTCTACTTCTTTTCTATTTGATCCGTCTGCAAGTCGCCTTAAGGCTGCACATTCGAAATTTTCGTGAAAATGAGTTGTTTTGTAACCGTTTTATACATTATAACGTAACATTTTTGGTGTCGGAAAAAATATATCATAATCTGCAAGATATGCGACGGGTCATAGTTTTCGTAGAATTCCAGTTTAACTATAAAAATTAGAGAAAAATAAATCTAAAGTCACCACTATTTTTTCACTTGTAACCATTTTACTGCTCCATTTTTTATTAGAATAATATGAAATTTTATAACTTTCTTCATACAATAATGAACAAGGGCATCATTTTCTTACTTTCTTAATTTTCTTAAAAAATTATCTCGTTTTCTGAAATATTCCGCCAAAGTTCCTACGCCTCCCCGTTTTCGTCCATACGGTCAGTGCGGGACGAGACACGTTGCATGACGGCCCTGTGTCAATTTGCGCTGCGCCGAAATTTTTAAATATTTGTGGAAATTGTGGACTTTTGTTGCATAGAGTGGACAATCCGTTTTGTGATTCGTATAATAGGTAACTAATAAACATTTGCGTATAGTTTAGTTTTTAGTGACAGATAATTTTGTTGCATAGAGTGGACAATCTATTTCGTGGTTTGTAAAGTACTAGGTACTATAGACAAGACAGCTGACTGACCATCCGTGCACTTTATGTGCATTGTAATAAGGTTCTTGTATAAATACTATAAATAATGTATAAATGCTCAGTTAACTGTGTTGGCGTTTGTACCTAATTAACATTTACGTAGGTATAGTTTCGATTTTGTTTTTAGTTCAAGATGGGAAATAATAATAATAATAAATTCTTTATTTCAGGCCAGTTTGCCCATAGATTGTTAGTAACATACTAACTTACGATACTAGAGTTAGTACGTCTTAGCTTAGGTCTCACAAATTTTTCAATAATTATTTTGGGTCTTTGGGGTTAAATAAGCGCAGGAGGAAAATACGTAATATCAAGAAATTTTACAAGAGAAGAGGAAAAAGAATACACAAGTAAATACCTATTCTATCAAAGTATCAAATATCTAAACAGTATCAAAATTGGGAAATCGCTAAAACCAGACATTTTATTAGTAAATATATTTACAATATCTATTGCTTAGGAGCATGAACAATTATTGAAACAATATTGTTTTATCTGCTCGTATTAATGACTGTCAAGTGTTAATAGAATAAGTTCTAATAAAAATAGTGGGCTTGGCAAATATTGTAAGTACCTGCCTATGGGTTGCATGCCAACTCCAAGTTCGATACAGAGTTATTATTTGATATGAAACAAAGTATGGTTAACGTACAACTAATCTATAAGTATATATTTACCCGAGGCCGATTTCTGTACAGTCAGCATAATATAGTTAGTAGCAGCCAAGTTAGCCAAATATATCGGAACGTACATTCATCGAAATAGTCTTTGTTACTATAAGTAGGAGTAAGGAATGTGTTACGATATATTTGGCTACTTTGGATGCTACTAACTATCTGATGCTGACTGTACACGCCATCATCATCAAATCAAGGAAGTAGAACGAAATAAATATACTGAAAATTAGTTTAAAACTTAACAACCCTACACTTACACAAAAGGTAACGGACAGACAGACACACTTTCGCATTTATAATATTAGTATGGAGTATGGATATGGAAGTATGGATAGTATGGATTATGTCTTTCCCGCTCACGGGACAATGATGTCCCGGACCTTTGGGAGGCGTGCGTGGAGTTCTGAGCCAACACGTAGAGGCCCTATTGACAATTTAATGAAATGCAAGGAGTACACCAAGCGGATGCTGTCTCTGCCCGTGTCATGGGACGCACACAGAAACAGCACCCGCTGGGGTGTAAGAGTCTATTGCTAGTTGATGGAATCTAAATAAAACGGGTTATTGGGTGAAAATGATGGACTAGTAGCTGGGCTATTGGATGTAACATCGGACGCCTGCCCAATAAAACTGTTTCACATTTTATCTCTGGCAGACGGTGACTCGCTAACCGCTAGATGGGCCCCTATTAATAGCGACATTAAAAAATGGCCTAAGGGCAACAGTAGGTATGGATTATTATTATTACCTTTATATTTTTTTCGCACTAGCCGTCTTTCTCTTATTAGAATATTTAGTAACAGAGGTATAGTGCGAGAAAAATCGAAAGTATGTCGCGGCCGTCTAGTGCTAGGCGTGCTGAGGGCCTACCGCGAAACGAAACCGAACTTCGTTCGTGTATCTCCCTCTCTGTCGCGCTTGCTAGTTCGAGCGACAATGAGAGTTATTCGAACGAATTTCGTTTTCACTAGCACGGCTAGCACGAGACGGCCGCGACATACTCTCGATTTTTCTCACACTATACATCTCTTTCCTAATGTTCTAATAAGAGAGAGACCGATAGTGCGAGAAAAATCGAGTGTATGCCGCGGCCGTCTCGTGCTAGCCGTGCTGACGGAACTACACTAATCGTAAGTAAATAGTATTATAATAGTAGGGACATAATTTTTGAATTTAATCAATTATGTAATTTATGTATGACAAATATCACGTTTCAATTAAGCATGACGAATGTCACCCACCCACGTCCACCCTTGCATTGGTAACGATGCGCGATGACACGTCTGTAACTTAATCTATGTAACGCTTAATAAACGACGGCGGCTTGTGCGACTTGCGCGGGGAGAGGGTCGAACCTCCGCCCATACGCTCAAGGACTTTAGCGGGTATACAAGCCTTAATGAAGCCTGTGGCGATTTTTAACAGATTAAGGTGGTATAATTCATCATTATTCGTTAGCGAACTATTCGCTCCTTTGTTTATTTCTGATGAAGCTTTTATTTGAAATATTTATTTCGTACATCTCTATCAGCAACTATTACAAGAATAAAGTACGTCGAATTTAAACTTTCGTGAGACATGTTGAAATAATACTAATAATTACACGGTTCAACTTCACGGTTCTTTAATAGGGGCCCATGTAGAGATCACATGTTTCGAACTATTCCGGAGATCTTCTTCAGGATGAGTGTTTTTGCGGCAGTGTCGCTTGAATCACTGCCCGCGCCCGTTCTGAACGCCGTGCGGCGCGTGACGCACGCGCCGACAGGGCGGCCGGTGGGTAGCCCAGGGGTGTACGAGATTTTGTTTTTAGTTGTACTGACATCATTACATTTTGTCTAACATACATTTCACATAATTTCATTTTGTCTTATCACTCCCTGCCCACCGTCGTCTCCGCCGTCGCCAGAAACTAATAAAAAGGTATTGAATAAAAGATTTCGCTAAGAAAATTCTTAAAAAAATCGTTTCTGGCGCTTCGCCGGCCGCTGCCGTTGCCAGGGTCCCGTTTCTACCTAACACTCCTCCTCGCTTCGCTCGTCGCCTACACTGACCTGCCTTAAGAAAAGTTTAAGAAATAGGTAGGTAGGTAGGTGTTTCGCTCACCGCAGCTGGACCGATTAGGCAAAAAGTTAGTAAGTATAACAACATAAACAATGCATGGTAAACCGTCTTTCGTACAATTAGTATTTTTAACAAGTAAATATTATAATGATTCAGTATTAGACAAAAAATCTAAGTAAACATTTTATTCGGCAATGTGATGATTAGTTAAAATAAGAATCGACAAATAGATTTTTAAATGAGAGGCAAAACAAGTTATGAAAATCGTCATTTAGGGTAAACGTTTTTCGAACAAACAATTGTTATGAAAAATGAAATTATACAAATTGACTACACAAACAATGCATTATACTAAAAGTTGTTAGACAAACTGAAATTAGACAAAACGTTATTAGGCCAAGCAAGGGAATACGATTTCATTGTTTCCTAACCATGTATGGACCTTAGTCTGAATTATGTGTTTTTTTTTTGATGCTGGTAGAGCATCATTATGTCGCTTGCGTGAATCACTCCACCTGATACATGACAATTACATAAAAACTATAATTGAAGGAAAAATAGAAAGAAGTAGAGGCAGGGGAAGACCAAGACGTGCGTTTGTGGACCAAGCTAAAAAGAAAGTTAATGTAATGTTGTATCAAGAGCTTAAAACAGTGGCATAGAGAAGAACAGAGTGGCGATTACTCCACCGACAAGAGCCTGGCTCTTAATACGACGTATATAATATTGGCGATCATTAATGAGAATTAATGAATTAATTTAATCTTTTTTCTCAAACTTTCAATGAAATATTACGTCATGCTCCGTGGAAACCCCACTGTCTGTTTTGTGATTAATTGAAACGTAATGCTCAAGGCATGATCATCTAATGTCAGGACTAAAATCTAGTTGTGAAATGTAGTAACCAGAATTCTCTGAGGTGTGAGAAATATATGAACAACTGAGCCAGCCCATGTAGATACAAGCATTGTAAATAATAGTACATTGTAGTAAAGGCTAGAAAGTAGGCAATAGATGCACGAGTGGGTTCGAGGTCCGAGCCGCTAGGTGAGGACCTCGAAGGAGAAGAGTCCATCTGTTTTGGCCGAGACATTACATAGTGCTTTTCACGCCTACTGCGAGGAAATTGCAAATAATTATAATTATAAGTCAAAATTAAGTACCTACTTAAAGATCATAATATGAAACACTTTAGCACGGCCGCTCGCGTGTCGGGGCGGGGGCGGGGGGAGCTGTGATTGGGGAATCGCTGTTCAAACTGTCCAACAATAACAACCACTACTACAATGAAACATTGTAGTAGTAGTGGATCAGGTGCTACAGCTATTGCCTACTTTCCAGCTTGGCTTTAGACCATCTATTGCCACATTTCCGAACAGTGGGGAAAAACTAATTAATATACTAAAATAAAAATACCTAAGCTAAATGTAATAACGCCCTAAAATATCCTTATTATAAATATTACTAGCTGAACACAATACTAAGAACTAGAAATTAATATTACTAGAATACCCTTATTGGGTTTAAATTATAATTACAAAATTAACTAGAACAGAAGCTTACTGGAAATATAATGTTTAAATTAGTGTGAACACAAGAACCTTACCTACTCATAAAATACCGTCGTTGGCTGTGTCATAAATAATGGCTTTAAGAAGCAGGTTATAGTTTATATAGTGGTCAAATAGACAATTTTAATGCGAACCGAAGTAGATCATTATAAAATATTTTAAAGTAAATAAAGTATAAGTACCTAGAAGTTAAAAGTGTGTTTAAACCGGCCAATCTGAATACAAAAGCTAAACGCTATACGTACGTGTATGTGAGTTTCTCATATAAACAATAAGGGATATTCATCACTAAGCAATTACATTGTTAATGTCGTTTGATCTTTCTAACGGACACTACAGACTCTAAAGTTAATGTATGTAGCAAAGTATATGAACACACGCAGAACACATTAACCTATCACCAATATTTGCCACATGAAGTTAAATATTTACCGACGAGAATCTGTGGAAATAAAATGTTAAACACACACGAAACCCTAGTACCTGCGTCCTAACACAATCTAGCCCTACGAGAATCCTATCTTTGCAAATACACTGGAAACAACTCATAATCTGATGCTCGATGCTCTCGTGACGGCAAAACTCCAAAAAGTCCTCAAAGACGTTGTGCAAGCCCTTATAAAAACTCCTCCTCTCTTGAGAACCCCTAATGTCTCCCGATCGCCATGATATTACGCCATTCTAGAGGGAAGACCATTGATTGGATCGCGCCCTGATTCTCGTTTCCTATTGGTTTAAAACAATATCCGTACAATGTTTCCCTACTCAAGAATAGATGCCTCTCTTCACGTCCAGCTCATTACGACTAAATTAAAACGCCCGTCGCCTATTTAACCCGATTATCTAGGATTAATATCTTCAAAATTTTGTAGGGTAGTTAGGTTTCGTACCTTAGTTTAACTCATCTACTCGCCCTCAGATGTCACTTAACTTGAACTACGTAACTAATTATAACCCGTCCAGTATTAGTTGGCGACTTAGACAGCCAAGTGCACAGACACAGTAATGATTCCTGTCGTGGTCGGATAACCTGCCAATTATTCATTGACCGCTTACTTAACCGGCTAGCTGTTTAAACTAACACGTAGTTTAGCTAGTTGTTGATAGATGTCGCTAACATGCCCAGTATACGAATAGGTTACCCGGCAAACGTCAATTGCCTGTCAATATTACCATTTGCATCGAGTTAACTACTACTTCTTAAAGCGATCGATTAATATTCTATAATTTAACTATTCCATACTTAAATGTTAACTAGCGCAATTCATTAAGAAATAAAGAATAAAGTAAATAGTCTTAAAATATGAAATATTTGAATATAATAATTGTAACTTGATAACTGCACATAATTTTAACGCCATCTAACATAATATCATGAGAAGTTTCATCAATAATGTAGTTCGTAATTTTTTTGTTGGATAAATCAAAAAAATCAAAAATATTATGGGTTTTTTAAAACCATTTTTCAATTTAGTGATTCGTTTGCGAGATATTGGGCTTTTTGTTTGCGTCCCCCCCACCCCGCTATTACTGGGGATGTGAAAAAGTTCGTGGCAGTAGTACATAATATAATGAATTTAAAAGGAAAACTATCACGGCTAAGTAGGCATAACTAGTTACCGAGTAATAGTCGACCAACTTAAAATAAAATATACCTGAAGAGGCCAACTTTCGTACAAGTTCGACCGACGCAACCGCACCATTTATGTGGCGCGTGTCAATTTAAGAAATACAGACAGGCAACTAGGTACGGAACCCTATACTACGCGTGGCCCGACACGCACTTGGCCGGTTTTTTTTTACTTATTCACAAATTATCATAATGGTACGCACAATGCCCATTCTCACTACTTATTCAACATGAACAGTGTTCATTGAACACCCCTCTCGTACGTGGATAAAATGAAGAAAAAAAAATGGACAAAGCGCAATATATCATACCTTCTTTTATAATTCTTGACTAGTAGTTAATCACACTCACACCGCTTCAGGAGTTTTTTTAAAGGTCTATAAACAACGTGGATTAGGAACTCGTGAACTCGTGTATCATAATTTAAGATACCTTAGAACTTTTGTGTATGCTCTTGGAACAGCATGGCAGATTGCTATTTCACAAAGTCAGTATAGCAAGAGCTTAAAACCCTCCTACAATGTCCCCCTAATTCTCACTTACCTTTTGCAATTGGTGCTGGTGGAGTGAGTTTGTAAAAAGTAAAAAGGTACGCTCATTTAAAAGCTAAATATACCCACCTCTCAACTCGCAACTTGGCAGCAACTTAATAAAACGAACGATACCACAGCAAGCGTGTAGCATAATTGGTCTAAATTGCCGGTGTAATCCACTTGACGATTTCGACTATTAACTCTACCGCTAATTGCAGGTAGACTCAATTTGTTCGCATATTAGACTAGTGAGATACCATCGCACCATATCTCGTTTTAGGAAACCGTTCCGTGTAGGTAAACGTTGAATATAGTTTGTGTAAGTTTGGGAAGACTAACAAATGAGGTATTCAGCGCAATGAAGACCTGACAAAACAAAGTTCGGAAATGGGCTTTAAAAAGTGGTTTTAGCAAGTTAGGTACTTGAATTGCAGTCCATGCCCTATAGTCATGCGGATTTAATGATCCTCATAATATTGTCGATGATGTAACATTACGGTGATGCAGACTAACCAGGGAAGGACATCTACTTTACAGCAGACCGCGGCCATAACAATACTTAACTACTACTTACATTAGAAGTGTGTGGTGTGTTCTTCTTCTAATGGTGAGCAAACTCGCCAGCGCTCCCAATGATGCGAATTTAATCATGTTCTGAGACCGCTGCCGCCTATGATATGCCGAGACGTGTCATTTGTACGTTTTCAGTCGCGAATTGGGTCTCAGGTGCACCGTAGTTTTCAGTAATGTGTCGTGGGATGTTTATGGAGATATTACATGCCGGTCGATCTTGCTTAGGTTTGGCCGACGGTATCATAAGAAGAATATAGCTCACCAAACCCCAAAACCATTCCCAGAGTGATGTATTGATCTTATTGATTGACTGTACACGACTAGCCGGGGTGAAATCCCACCTATCCGGTGTTAGGTTGAAGTTACACTATTATTAAAAACACTTACTTGATTGTCGAGGCATAAAAGTAGACAATAGCAGGATGAGTATTAGTTTAACTTTAACTAAAACAATTGCCACTCATGCCGCTGTTATAGTGCTTTTTAGGGTTCCGTACCTCAAAAGGAAAAAACGGAACCCTTATAGGATCACTTTGTCCGTCCGCCCGTCCGTCCGTCCGTCCGTCCGTCCGTCTGTCAAGACTTTTTCTCAGGAACGCGTGGAGTATCAAACTAAAATTTATACCAAACTAACTGATGCCCGCGGCTTCGCCCGCGTGGTTATAGGAAAATGTAACATATTGAAATTTTCCCGTGGGAATTAGATGTTTTCCCGCTGGAAAAAGTAGCCTATGTCACTCTCCAGCCTCTAAACTATCTCCATACAAAAAATCACATAAATATGATGCTCCGTTGCAACGTGAAAGAAGGACAAACAAACACACACACACACACTTTCGCATTTATAATATTAGTAAGGATACCCAGATCTACTGTCTCTTGGAGCTGTGAAAAAATCAAACTTCTAAGCCAACGCAATAAAAAGATACAGCCGTTTATGCCGCAAATTTCCGCAAATTTTCGAAACTCGCAAGGGAATCAAAACCTACAGGGTACTTCCCGTGAACTCAGAATCTTGAAATTTGGTACGAAGCAACGTCTAAAAGCACAGATTAAAAAAAATGCGAAAACCGTACATTTTTAGTTACATCATTAATAAAAATATTTTTAATAATTTGTTATAAAAAAAAATTAAAAAAATTCAACAACAAACAATTAACAAAAGCGATGCGAGTAAGCATATACAATACTGGCTATTACTTATGTATATACCTACAGGTTTGTACGGAACCCTCGGTGCGCGAGTCCGACTCGCACTTGGCCGGTTTTTTTTTCTTTCAAAATACATATGTGTGAAAAAGAAACCTGAACTTGCTTTTATAAGTTTGGGACTCGACGAATAATGGAATTTATATATACCGTTTCAGTCGCGTGAAACCTACCTGCAATTTTTTTTATGACTACGTACTTTAACTCAGTAGGGACCACTCTCCACTTTTCCGGACACTTTATAATATGTTATTTAATTATCTACAAATAAAAGTTATATATATATACATAATATTTTTGATATTTTTTGCAGTTTACACATTAAATTAAAATTGTTACTGCAGTATAAAACTGAATAATGGGAAGGTTTTCCGAGTAGATGACCTTGGACCATGTGGCAATTCGTGGCCACATTCGTTTCGTGATTATGAGTAATCTGGCCTTCTTTAACGATAGGCTGACGCTAAACAAAAATATGTCCTGTAGGTTCACGTTAGTTAAGCCTGAGGAATTTCACGCTGAGGCGATAGCTATCTCCTAACTTTGACACACCTATTAGCGGTTTTTCAAGTTTAGAAACCTATTTAGTCGTTTGGATATTAAGAGGCTGACAGAACCCAATTTTGTTTAAATTGATGTTATTTAAGCAGTTTTCTTAAGAAAAACTATTTTTTTAGCACATCGAAAAAAATGATGATATTCATCAATCATCATATTTCAAAGACCGTGGACGGACTATCGAGTCCGTCCACGAATGTATCGACATTATTGGACGAAATCGGGTCGATAGTAAATAATTGCAAAGATGGTCTTAAAATCATCATTAAACGGTTCTATGTCTTTATTTTTTTCACGTCTGCAATTAAAATCCTGAAGTCAACATGTTATTACCTAAACCGCTAACGAGTTACATTTCAGAAATAATCCACACTTTTTATTCCAATATTTATTTATTATTATCTTCTAAGACTTGGCCGCCCAGTAACACTCGCTCTCGTTTACTCCGATACAGATAGACAGTGTGCGCCGTATCCCGAATCCTCAAGGGCCTTTTGAGTTTGACAGCGTCTTAAGCACTTCGATATCACAGAACCCTTGCCATATTTTGTATGAGAGTAGGCACTCACACAAGGCGATATCCTCGTCGCATAATAGCAAAAGCTTTCACGCTCGTAATTAGCAAAAGTGGTGAAAAATTGGCCTTTTACTCGTGTCGAGCGGGCGGGTGAAATTCGTCTATATTTATAATGTGGAACCCATTATTATACTGTCGTCATTTGACGTATAACAAGGTTAGCGTGGGATATTTTAAATAGTAAGGCTTTAGATAGTTTAAAGCATAAGCATAAATGACTGAAGTGATAAAATGAGGAAACTTTTCTAGGACGGAAAGTGGTTCTTGTCACGCCAGTGTGCATTGCTACTTAGGATTTTTATTCTCGGGGATGTGTATTTTTTGACCTGTGGTAACCTAAATAGTCCTTTTTGATTCACACTGCCTCAATTTGGAATTCTCTTCGTGTGCCTGTCTTACCGGAATCATACAACCTTGAGTGAACAGGCATTTTCTGTGTTAGCGTGATCTATCTTAGGCTTTGTCTTAACTTTCCATCAGGTTAGACGAAGGTCAAACTAAAATAATTAAAGCGAACCTGTCCATAGCATAGATTCAACTTAACAGAAATAAAGTTTTAATTTTATTTTTAATGTCGTAATTGTATGGAGTAACCTGTCATTATTTAATCGAATTTACACTAATGATTTTGAATGCCGTACGCTGCGCGCTGACGCGTCGTAGGAAAATCTTGTTTCATAAGGCATTGCCGATGCCGTTGGTTTCTACAGATTTATACTAATCCTAATTTTAAGTACCTACTCAAACGAAAAGGTTAACTTCTAGACAGTCAGTCAACTATCTAAACAACCTTTTTTATACAAATATTTTTTCGATTCAGTAGATTGCGAGGGATTCGACTCGGTGCTTCAGTTCAATAATTTTAAAAGAAAGCTGTGACCAACCCGTACTCACTGGGTTACTCATGGGAATGCAGGTGGATGCTCTCCTTAAAACAAAAAACGATAAATTACTACAATCGAGAAAGTTTTCAGTTTAGTCTTAATTAAATTTATGACGACCATTTTAAAAGTTTTAAAAAAATACTTTTTTTTACGAGATCTACTGCAACTTTTATTGCTTTTCCTTCTCAGAATCACGATCTCCTTCCATCCCAACAGGAGAAAAAGTATCCCAAAATTTCCATACATTTATGAATTTTCACTTTCAGCTATTTACCTTTCCCCCCCCCCCCCCCATCACCTTTCTCCCGCCTTTTTCCCGTAGTTACCCCGCCGTACGAAGTAGTTACCTATATGGGAAATGGAAACACATTAAGAAAAAATCTTTGGGACATTGTCCTATTAGGATGGGACGAGCTCGGGATTCTGAGTGGAAATAACATAAAACTTAGAATTTTTTACAATTATTGAAAGTGGTTTTGTGTGAAACCCTCTTATCTTACTTGTTATTATATGTAACTTCCATCCGTGGTGGTGGTACCTACGAATCTATGGTTCCCGGGTACGAAATTTTGAATCCCAGTAAGGTAAGGGCATCCTGCGTTTTCTCTGTTTTCTATAATTAATATAAGTATGTATATTTTTCTTCGTCTAGTAACCAGTTATTTGCGTAAAAATCTCCCTAAATATTTTTTTTATGAAAATGAAAATATGTTAAGGTTGATTTGAAATTTAGTATAGTAGTGGGTAGTACCTGGCTGCAATTTTTAGTTTTATATAGAGTTGTTTAAGACGCTGTCAACACCAAAAGCCCTTGAGGATTTGGGATAGCGCGCACACTGTCTATTTGTATCGGAGTAAACGAGAGCGAGTGTCACTGGGCGGCCCGGTTTTTGAAGATAATATATACATAAATCTATTATAAGGAACGAGCGAGATAGCGCCTTACAAAAAACACGATCTCCGGCGACACGTTTCTCAAAAACAACGCAAGTAACACGACAAATAAATGATAGAATAAATTTTCTGGATACCTTAGAATAAGAGCATAAAGGCTCCCGATTCTGTTGCGTATTTTTTCTACAATCACGTAATGAAATCTCGATGATATTGACAATTTGAAACGTAGGCCATTGTTCGGAAATCTTCGGAAATGTTCGGCTAACGTACGAATCACATTCCATTTTACGTAATTTGATTATATCTGAGACTACATTTCCATGTTAGAATAATCGTTATACAATTGATTTGGCTAAAAAAAATACTGTTTATAAATAATAATGATTAAAACTGAACTTTGAAATTGAGGTTAGAGATTTTTACATGAAATGGAACGTACGGTGCAACCCAACCTTCCGGCACGTCAGAATCTCATCGTTAGACTGTCAAATGTCACTGTTTGTTACTTCGAAAATTGAAAATTGTTTCATATTTGCCTTTAATTATTATTTATCGTTTGTTATCGTGTGCAACAAGTGCTCTGATCGGTTGGACCTATTGTTTTCTCATCTGGACCTCGATTCGGTTATTTACGACATGCTCGGTAGTAAACTACAAGACCGAGTGAGGGATGTTGAGATCCGACGTCGCACTAAGGGGTTCGATGTTGGAGATACCATTACCAAACTCAAGTGGAGTTGGGCTGGACACCTTGCCAGGCAGAATGATGGTAGGTGGACCAAAAAGGTGTCTGATTGGTGGCCACTTCTAGGTAAAAGGAGCGTCGGCCGTCCACTAGCTCGATGAGTAGACGATATTAGGAAGATTGCGGGTCACTTCTGGATAAGATTATTAGCTCAGGATAGGGACGGGTGGCGTGCTTGAAGAGAGGCCTATCTATGCTCAGCAGTGGGCGATTACGGGCTGAAAATCATGATGATGGATGGGTCATACACAGATTACACAGACATTATCAAGTTAAGGGCTACGAAGCCTAATTTTTGGTTGGACTCTTAAATAAACAGTGTCTCCTCTTCTATATTACTACGTGATAAAAACATTATTTATATGCGCGTGAGCTCTTAATTATTGACCACAGGGGAGACGAATTTTGTTTTATGCACTCTGTGATGAAGACGTTGGACAGACGACATAACCGAGGTTTCCGGACCTAGCTGGATGAATTTGGCCAAAGATCGGGAAAAATGGCATGAGATGGAGGAGGCTTTTACCCAAATGGGGTCCATATAAGAAAACATATATATTTGTCTAAAAACATTAACACAACACAACTTTTTAGATTAGGGAATACTAACAATATGGAAAAAATAAAGCTTGAATTAATTAATTAATTAATTGTCTGTGACACCTCGAATACAAGATGTCATAATTTAAATTTTGTTTTTATTATTTCCGGTTGATAAATTAAACAGTCTTGAATTGGAGTTTTGTGTTAAGTAAGCGCAATCAAAGTGCGAAGATTCCAAATTTCCAGTTCAAAACATTGTGCTTTGCAGATATAAAAAGGAAATAAAAATGTATGCATGTATGTAAGGCCTGCAACTGCAACACCCTGGCCACAGTATAGAAGAATAATACAGTAGGTAATCTGAGGCCGTTTAGGAGCGTTCGTTACCTACTTTCGCTCGATGCGCAGGGCTGTGTCAAGTTTGTGGCTTGGCATACCTATAATACTAATTTGGCTTTTAAGTATGCAAAGTATTTCTGTTACAGTTTAATAGACAATATTGTATACACAAAGTAATAATTTTATAGATAGTTGGGTATGTGTTTTTAGTTTCCCACTTCATGGAATATTTTAATACCACTATACTATGCCTTAAATATTTCTTAGTAAGTATAATAGTTGCTAAACTGCACTAGGTTGGTAGGTGCTTAGTTACAAGCCTATTCGGCTCCTTTTGATATCGTGGCACTGGCGGCTCGCTGTCTTCATACCTACGAGGCGGCTTCCTTTGACGTAGCGAGTGAGAACGAGCGAACACCGCAACGGCGCGGCCCCGATTGAAGCATTCTCCATCATTCCCGAAGGCTATGTGTGTGTACATACCGAACACGCGCGCATGTGTGCAGCCGTGCGATGTACCTTTGTTCGGAGTTTATCTACTGTTCCTACACTGTGCCCTGGCGCGGCCTGTGGTGGCGAACAATAGTAAATTTGACAGCTAATGACGTTTACTATGGTCCGCTGCGGCCAGGCTGCGCCAGTGTGATGTGGGCTTAAAGCGTATACGGCTAAAGCTCGCGCTTGGGCTGTTGACGTTGACGAGTTCTCTTTAGTGGCCGCAGAGTACGAGAGGTTTTCTTAATAGGAGTGTAGATACTTAATAAAATAATCAATAATGTCATATTTACTCTAAAAAGAATTAAAAATGTAGTCAAATGGAGAAAAAATTAACGCAAGAGGTTAAATAATCACGAAGTTAAGTGTCCAAAATTTTAAGAAGGAGTATGTTCTGTCCCTTTTTTGCAAAACGCAACTTCATATGAAACAATTAACGCTCGCAGTTTTTGACGTCACTAGAAGACGGCAACATGCTGTGCCCCATCGTGTTCGGCGCCGGCATCGACGCGGCCAGCCGCGCGCCGACGCGCTCTGCGGCAGCCTCGCAGTTTGTGATGTGACAAACTGTTTGCGTCTTCTCTCTCTAACAAGCAATATTAAAACGGTTGTAGCTTCGTAATTCTTTGAGATATCTGAATGAGATTTTCGTCACTAGGCATATTTTTTTGGCTTCTTTCTTTTGGAGTACCTAATAATATGTTTTTGCCTACGCCCGTATTACTGAGTTTCATGTGGACATTTTTAATAAATGTATAAATATGAAAATATTTACTCTTTTTTATTTCCATACCGTCATGAGCCCTGCTTAGCAACGGCTAAGCAGGGATCATGAACATAATGCAATTGTGACAAATACATTTATGTAATTCATTCACGCGGGTGTAGCCGCGGGCACGTCTAGTATTGAAATAAAAAAAGTGTGGAATATTTGTGAAATGTGACTCGTTAGCGGTTTAGGTATGAATATGTTGACTTCATGTTTTTAATTGCAGACCCATACGTTAAAAAATAAAGACAGAACCGTTTAAGATGATTTGAAGACCAATCTTAACAATTATTTTCTATCGAGGCGATTTCGTCCAATTATGTATTTTCATTTTTTATTTTCATTTTCAATATTAACATATATTTTTTTTAATGTGCTAGAACAATAGTTTTTCTTAAAAAATTGCTTAAAAACATCAATTTCAACAAAATTAGGTCTTGTCAGCCTCTTAAGGGGGTGCCTTGATTCCAGTTAATATGCAAAAAGCACGTGCCCTTGTGACATACATGCGTTCCTTCCACGCATGAGAAATAGCTACACTATTTGGTAATGGCTTTTTTGGACAAACGATAAATACCTAACTTAGTGAAGTTTTATCCATATTTCATCCTAAGACTTTAGATGATGTTTTTGCCATGGCATTCTTTGAATAGGCTGAGTTTCTTTTTATTTATTTTATTTATTAGCCCGCAGTGTCCCACTGTTAAAGCACAGGCCTCTCCCCCACCTTTTCCAATGTTAGGAGTTACTTAAGGAAATAAAGTTCCCTTGGATTATTTTTCAATAAATTTTTGTTTAAGCAATTATGTAAAGTCCTTTGTCTGAAAATCAGTTCTTAATGTTTCCTAATTTGGACGAAACGGTGTTTCAAGGAACGCGATATGTTCCAATGCATACCCATAATAAAAAAATATAGAGGGCAAATAGAATATCCATATAAAAAAGCAATATCCGATTTGAACAAAAATTCTTGTCTATTGTTCTCTAATTGATGAAAAAGAAACAAAAGAGGCTCAAGTGAAAGTATGCGTGTCACACTGAACCGATTAAACAACTAAGCAGAACTTACTTACAATTTCAGTAAGGACACAAAACATTTTCATTTCCTGAAACTCGAAGAGTAGCGTAGAACTGCTTGCTTCCAAATCGAATTCTACCCCATCCCGTTCGGCCTATCTGTATCCATGATTGTTATTGAGTCGGATCGGCCAATCTACTGCTTTTTTTCTATTTTATTTTCGAAACAGATTTGTTGCGCCAGTCTTTTTACCGTTCTTTCGAACACTCGTCGATATATGAAGTAAAATTGTATATTCTTGTGTCAGTATAGTAAAAGAACCTTCTCATACACAATTCATTCGACTTAACAAGCATCTATTACGTAAGAAGCTTTTCAGATGTTTAGCAATAAAGGCATTACTAACGTAAAGCAGAAAATGGAGTTTAAATTTTCTGCATTGGATATATAAAAACATCTGCTTGTATCATGTTCTCCTTGAACTTATCTAATTTTATATAGAAAGCATTTTATTTGTTACACATATTCCAATCATGCAAGGTTTTCCACGGCTATGCGACATGAATAGAAAGTACCTTCAATATTATAGATACAATATTTTACTATATGGAGACATTACTTTAAGTAATATAAAAAATAATAATTAAATAGGCTGTAGGTATTTAATCGTGTGTTTAAAAAATTTGATGTACTTGAGTTCACTTCAATTTAAGATAAAGTGGTACTTTTTTCATTACAAAAATTATTTATTATAACTAATAAGTACACTGATTTATTCAAATGACTTATTATTAAATCGGCTACCTGAAATTTTAAATGCAAAATAGTTCGATATGGGTTTGATACACGGTTATAATAATGAGTTAAAAACCCTAACTTACATCACGTCCGCTACATCAGTACTTTGATTCCGAAGCGTATATAATAGTATCGAATAAATAAACATTAAATAGAGTTTAAACCAGCTAGCTATTTACTAAAATAATTAATGTATGAATAGAGACCGAAATGACGAGACAATTATTTAAGCTCATATATTGTTTCCAGTTTTGTACGAACATCAACTCATGTAGAAGAGATTAAGGGTTTTATTTGAAACTCGTACCGGAAAGATACGAGCTTAACGAAATTAGACTATTTTAAATGAATGAAGCGACCGGTCACAATGGCGTTGGTGCGACAAATTGCGTTCAATAATTCAAATAGCGGCTATTCCATTCGTACTGATTTCAGATGGAATACATGAATCACGAATTCAAAGCGTATGAGACCAATCGAATACTAAATAAGCTGGTGTCAGAGTTTTATTGCCGCAGATAAACTCAAATGGCTATAAATATGAATACCTAATGAACTTTTTGTTTACTGACTTCATTTTAACGAGGGATGTATAAATAAATTAACTTTACAGAATGGCTTAACGATTATTGACATTTAAATATTTCGAAGTTAGAAAGCACTTTTTTCGGAATGGCATCAACTTAGTGGTCATCTTTCGGACAGTACTTATATTATACTGGTGAGCTTAAAATATTCGAATTTGGTGTTATATCAGGAACTGAATTTACGCAATGTATGTTATCAAGGTGACCAAACCAGAGACACATTTGATTGTAATGATCTATGTTTTCAAGTAAAGCAGCCTATATAAAAATCAATAGACGAACAACCGCCAATCGCACGTCAAAGCGAAAACTCACAGAGAAGGGAAGCCGGGCGTGTCAGTTAGGACAACCCAACTGTCATGTGCCATAAAAATATGCGTTAGGAGATTGACCTCTTCCGTGATAAAAACTCATTTATATATCTTTAATATGTAGTATTATACTTATGGTGTCTGTGAGTATAAGTTTTACCGAAACAAAACTTTACGATCGCGTTTGCGTTTTACCCTCAATTTGTATGGGATTTGACAGCTAAACGCGAACGCGGTCGTAACGTTTTGTTTCGGTAAAACTTATACTAGAGCCTCTGGTTGTTACCATACCTATCATAAATAAGTATACATTAACCGCCATCTACCTGAAATTGAAACCAATAAAAGCAATACTCCCAATGAAATTAGTGCCTTGATCTGATTTTATCAACATTTCCTAAGCAGCGAGCGACACTATCTTTCCCGTGCACAGTGCACCCTCATCCATAATTCAGTGGCGCACAGTGATCCCCCACTCAATCTGTATCGCGGTAGTTAACGAGATTACTGTGACATTGTACACCTTTCCCTCGGATTTATGTGGCTGGGAATCGATAAACTGATTCCGGTTTTACGGTTTACAGAAGCAAACGTTTTTCCCGTTTTATCCATTGGTCCTACTAAATTGGCGTTTAGAATAGAAAAGAAAATATTATTTAATTGTCAAATAAACGTCCCATTAATGGACTTTTGTACTCCTACTGGTCCATGTTTGTAAAACTGTTGCTTTTCTAATCTCACCTTGAAAACCTTCAATATAATTAAAGTCTAACTTACTTAGTAGGTCATACAACACCAGCATAACAGTATGATGCCACCTTTAAAATTTCGACATATTCACGATTTAGAAATGAAAACCAATTTTTACTTTTACTCAAGTAACATTAAAGATTATCAACAAATACATATTGGGGTAAATATCTTACATATGCGAATAGCCCCAAATTTATAGTCGGGTATTTAGTGTCATCAAACTTGCCAATCTTCAACAAAGGAAGCCGCTTGGCACAGGTATACCTAGAGGTCATCTGAGTTGAGTTAGCCCGGTAGCCACGTGGTATCACCCTGCAGGTAGGAGAGGGGGGAGATTCCATCTACCGCGCCGCACTCTTACGCCAATATCTCCATAAGTTTAGCAAATAGGTCGTGTTTGATATCGTTTTCGTATAATTCATTTTAGGAACCGAATTTTCAATTGTTAATAGATCCGTGCTAAAGTAGAGAAATCTATGCCTACCATTAATCTACGAGATTATGCTTTATAAAAAAATATGATTAAACAGCCATATTTACATAGAATATTTACATTAACTTTCCTCATACATTTAACTTATAAATGTATTTAAAAATCATTAGCTCCGCGCGGCGGAGCTGAGAACGGGAGAAGTTCGTATTTTGGATAGGATTTGTCACTTAAGAAATATCGAGAGATGTCATAATATTTAAATAAATGTCAAAATATCGTGGAATATACTAGTTTAACATGTTAGCTCAAATTTATATTCCTATAATTTTCCTTTAAACGAGAGGTTTGGTTAGGTTAGGTTCGTTTTGGAGAGGTATTATAATAATAACGAAGTAAACAACAAACTACTACCAACAAAAGACGAAACGGTATCACACCCGGTAAAGACGTGGAACAGTGGTTGTAGCAATACTTCCGCCTTTTCTGGTCCTAAATAAAATAAAATAAACTTATATGTAGGTATTGAATCAATGAATGAATTGACCTGAATTACTTTAAATTTGTAAAGATTTGCACTATATATTTATTTGGGTTACGTAATGAAGCTGCAATCGCATGGTATGGTCACTGGTGATTTTTTCCCGTGCATTGGCATTGGGGTTCATATTGATGAACCCACAGTTCGTCAAGCTGTGGCAATTGTGATACAAATAAAATCGCAAGGGCACCAACATCGGTATCCACTGTACGCACCATGATTTTTGTATCCTTGGGCTGCAAGCTGCAACATCACCAATGTGGACCATTATGCGCGTGTCTTCCTCCTCATGGTTGCATGGTTCCAAGGCTTGCTTGTTTCTGGCGCTGTTGCTAAGAACTGTGGGTCCATCTGTCACATAAAATTCTTTGCCAGTTGTAAATTCTACAATATAGGAAATGGAAAAAATCCACTTTATCCCTCAGAAAATTTGCCCAACCCTTCGGAATTTTAGTACTGGAGGTGACACGTGTTCTTTGTACGTTACTCTCTTGTCTCATTTTTGAGACTGTCAGTGTCATATACATACATACCTGTAAAATCAGATGTAATTGTGAGTGCCAAGTTCGCTCTGCACGAAAGGTATGAATACTGTGTCGTGGACTTAACATGTGGACCACGGCAGGTCCGTCTAAGACTTTAACTGACACTGGAGGCGAGCTCGGTTCTGTAACTGAGTCACAAATGTTTATGAGGCATTTAAAAAGGTCCGATTTGGTTCCTGATCGTATTTTCCCCATTACAGACAATGATGGGGGAGATGCTTGGTTTTCGTGAGCAAAAAATGTATCGAGGTCCCCTGTCCTGTGCTCGCATATAGCTATGTACAATTTGCTAAACAGACTGCAGTCGTTTTTGAGCCCACCTATCTTTGCATGCATGTGTCTTGTTGTCAGTTTTTTTAAACGTGTACTAAAAAGAGGATATTAATTTTATTTAATTGGATCGTGTGAACTTTTGCCACTGTTTAATCTTTCCTTACAAAAATTCAAGTACTGCTCTTCGCCAAAAATGTCTATATTCGAAAGAGTTTTTACTACTTCGACAGAAGCGACGACCTTTGTATCGATAATATAAAGCTCCAGTGTATCTTCAAGAAAGGGATTGCCAAGCTCTTGAATGGTCGTCTCTAATAAGTTTAAGATGATGACGACTATTGTTATTATCAATATAGTGATATCCACAGATTCGGTTTGTAAAATCTCCTTTTCATACGTTTCAATCATGGTTGCTAGTTCAGGCCCAGCAATCAACTATTTGCGCAGGAAGTCCGAAGTGAAGTTTTGCAAGGTTCCCATACAATTCATGTTACTAAATACCCGACTATTAAGCTCTATGGGTACTAGACGACACGACAATTAATATAGCACAAAAATAAGTGATTCACCAAAAAACTAACGCTCAAAATCCCTAAGCACTTATGGTACCTATTTACTAGTAGCCGAAGACTTTCAGATTTAGCATTTCTAAGAGCTATATTACGACTGTGGTCCTTTTGATAAATATTGTATGACGAAGAATCAGAGTGTATTAGAGGCTACACCGCAGGGTCCAGAGGGATGCCTTCAATAATTCACAAGCGTCACAGCTTCAGGCATGATTCGACATTTTTATTTATTTATTTATTTATTTAATCAGTTACAGGCTTATTTAGATATTATTTATACTTATTATGCTTACTGGCACTGAGATTAAGGACAAGCCGTTTATGCTTTCGTTCGTCACAAATGAAGTAAACATTTAATAACCGGAATGGATTATTTTGGTATTAAATGTCAATTTCAATGGATTGTATTTGCTTTCACATACTATAACAGTGTACCTCTATTCAAAACAGTATTTAAGTTATCATCACTACATAGTATAAAACAAAGTCGCTTCCCGCTGTCTGTCCCTATGTATGCTTAGATCTTTAAAACTACGCGACGGATTTTGATGCTGTTTTTATGTATAATATGTATAGTACCCGTGCGAAGCCGGGGCGGGTCGCTAGTCATAATTGAAACTACAAACACATCGGCTGGGTTAAATTAAGTAGGTACCTAAGTAATGTTATATTATGCACACTCAAGTCTCACCGATTGCCTTTTAGGTACATGTATACATTTCGGGCTCTTCTCGAAAATTGAGATAAGTATACGTTCACATAAAAATGTTGGTTGAGAAAAAAGGTTAAAGCAAGAAGAAAATTAATGTGCCTATAAATAAAATAACGAAACTTGATTGATTTTTACGGCTTTTTACAGCAATTCTATTTTGAAATTATTGGAATCGCATGCGAGAGTGTTTATCATCAACATCATAAAATGTTGGCAATTGAAACGTGGCTGATTTTTCCCTTTTAGATTGTTTTCTATTAACTTACCATCTTATTAACCTTAAAAAATTACTGTTAGCTAAAATGTGTTTTATAAAATTCTCTTTTCTCACAAACATCAATGTCAAAGTGGCAGAATAAACATACAAATGTTAACTGGATTTCAACTGAAATAGGTTTGATGAACGTTAACGAATAAACAGCCTCAGTAGTTATTTCATATATAAATCAATAATAATGTTGTTATGTGCACAGTCACGTTCACCAATATGTATTCACTCTTTCATAAATATGTATACTACAACATTGTTGCAGAAATAAGGTCTGCCTACATATTTTTGAGACTTTACATATTGGTGCCCTTGACTGTAATATATATATATATTTTTTTCATTTATTGACCAAAAGAACAATACAAAAGAAAAAAATTGTACAGCGGACAAAGCCGTAACGGTTTAACTGCCGCTGTATTCACTCTTAAGCTAATTATATTTAGGTTTATATATATATATTTTACAATGGTTCTATTTTTAATAAGATTATATTATACTCGTAGGTACGTACAATAGATACTTAGTTAATTACTAATGCTTGTGACACATTTTATATATCATATCATATTTACACGTTTATGAATAAAGTAGTAAATAAGTTGTTTTTTTTTATATATATTTCGTGTACACATGAAATGTGTGTATTGTGCTTAGTTAGCACATCAGTATATTTAGATAAAACGCTTTCATAGTGCGTTTACATTTGTGTGGGTTATCACCTATGCTATTGAAAATGTCGGTGGGTAGTTGATTAAGACTATTTGGTACCATGTATTCCCAAGTTCGTTTACCATACACATTTTTACATTGCGGAAGGACAAAACGAGGCAAGAACACTAATTTCCTAAGGTGTTCCCGTCTAGTTGTTTTTATGAGACTGAAAAATGAGAAATGTAAAATGGTCAGTGTTTATGTAAATAATTATGGTACGTGCGGCTTTGCAGCTAATACTTAACTGCATAAGACTACATAAATTATTATCAAAAAAAAATAAAAAAAATATAAAAAAATTATTGTATTAGATAATTGTACAGCTAGACAGTCCAGAGTAACAATTTTCAATCTCAAACATGAATAATATTAATGTCATTATCATCATATCAGCCGAAAGACGTCCTCTGCTGGACATAGGCTTCCACAATGACCGGTCCTGCGCCACCCGCATCCAGCTCTCTCGACTCTCGCGACCTTTACCAGGTCATCAGTCCACCTTGTGTGTGGGGGGGATAAATAATGTATGAATAACTTTAGTAATTATGAACTTAAATGCATCATATTTTTAAGACACATAAAAATTACTTAAAGCGCTGTTTTTATGCTAAAATAGTTTTTTTTACTTCGACTGTGTAATTTCATCTAAACAATAAAAATAAAACCTGAGCTTTGGAAAAAAAGTCACTGCAAGGACGTGGCGAGTTAAATAAAATGAAAAATTATGTAATGTATGTAGAAAACTACTACTAAACTTGGCATTCTGTATTTATTAAATACTCTATTTCTTTTCTACATAAATTTGCTAAGTTAAATGTTTATAATAACATTTAACTAAGCAAAGTTAGTGAATATTTGACATCTGTAAATGTTTTTTTTTTAAATAATAATCTATGTAATGGTAATATTGTAAATATAAGGTTGAAATTAAATCATATTTGTGTATTCCGATGATGCTATTATTGTATATTATAACTTACCTTAGCTTCAACTTGTATATATTTAGTTATAGTACTTAGCTTAGCTAGTAAGAAAAATTGGCATGCTTCCTGAAGTGAAAGGCACACATCACAAATTACTGCCCACCTATGTTCATCACAACATTTGTGCAAATAAACATATCTTTATCTTTATCTTTCTTGAGTCGGGCTCAGGTTGTTGTAATTCTATCTACATAATGTATGAACTTTTATGACTTCGGCTCATATAATTTTCAACACTACCGTTCCATTCCATTGTACCTACACGCTTTAATTACTGGTGCTAATCTGTTTTAAGCCTGCCTCCGCTTTTTGTCTGGCGTTTAGGCACACATCAAAGAACTTGTCAAAGCAACGAGATGAAGTTGCAAGCTTTTCGCTTGTGATCTGGTTAAAAGGGTACGGAATGAAGTACCCAACGGTAAATGGAAAGTGATGTCGCGTAGATATTACGCAGCTAGAAGAAAGGTTTTTGGGTGAATGTTTAAAAAAGTTGCATGCTCAAAATGATCAATCTTTTTTTTAATTAATTTTGTATCAAAGGCATTTTTAGAATCGTGTTCGCTTCATTGGCGTAGAAAAAATATGAAAAAAGTGCAGTCTCGCATGTTTTACAGCTCAGAGCCTTCTACTAGTTTATTAATATTAAACAATAGTACATTACGTACCTACCGCCCGTGGTAAGTACACAATTTTACGTCTTCATCTGGCCACAATGCGAGTTTTACCGTACGCGCAACGTGCAGTAAAACTCGCATTATGGCCAGGTGTGATGTAAAAGAGCTTTATTACAAAATGATACAAAATATCGTTGAAGTCTAAGACATTCTACAAACAGTCAGTCAATTACTACAATTAAAAACCCATAGCGCTCAGAAATGGCCGCTCGTGAGTTGACACAATCATTGGATTTTTTAACGAAATTTTAAAACAGTTCCATTTTAACATACGTGTCTGTTAAATGAAATCTAATTAAATGAATTGTCTTTACAGTAGGCATCAAAGCAGAAAGAGCTGAGAAACGTTATGTCATATAAAATAATGATACCGCCACGATAACGGAAAAGCCCCTTATTTTTTGTTAGTCGATACGCACCTCATATCTCTGAATTGTCAACTGATAAATACATACCGACCTATAACCATATGCTTGTCCGATAATTCTCGACGCTGAAAGGCCGGACAATAGGCATTCAGCGTCGTGA
The DNA here is from genome assembly GCA_947049275.1 of Epinotia bilunana. Lineage (NCBI taxonomy): Eukaryota > Metazoa > Arthropoda > Insecta > Lepidoptera > Tortricidae > Epinotia > Epinotia bilunana. The sequence goes on from OX346256.1 coordinate 9,288,602, forward strand.
CAATGATCGACACTCATTACCGTGATACAATTTCTTAGGAAATTTTTAAAAAATGCTGATGGATACCACAGGATTGATAAAAGTGCATATGCAACATGATTCTTTTACCTACGAATAACTGACCCCAAATGATCGCGCCCTTATTAGGTACACTTATTACTTAGTACATTTGTCGTAAAAACTACAACTTAGAAAAGTTGAAAAACCCCCGATATTTTCACTTCAAAGTCCAATATCTCAAAAACGGCTTAATAGATTTTCATGAAACATAGCTAAGGACACTCGGGATAAAATTATCTATGACACAAAGAAAACCACATTCAAATCGGTCCATCCGTTTGGAAGATACGATACCGCAGACAGATACACAGACACACAGAAACACAGATAGACAGACGCGTTAAACTTATAACCCCTCTCTTTGCGTCGGGGGTTAAAAATGATGATTGACGAGGTACAAACATTAAGCACTGCAGGTGATTTTTCTAAGTGAACCATACAGCTAACATCGTATCCAACGTTATTTTAAAAATAATTCACTTATTCCTGTTAGCGACATTTCATGCTGCCACAATTTTCTTGCACAATAAACTTTTTAATTCATACGACAGAAACACACAGAGCTGCCGGAATAACTGCATGATGTATTGTTAGAAGTAGCGCTGGACCACTCAACCGTGATATTTGGTCGTGTGAAATTTGAAATGAATCTAGGTACCAATGTTCCAATTTTACGCTTTGTGAGTCTGTTTGGTTTCCTTTTCAATATCAATACGACGCCCAAAGAATAAAGCTATCTTTGTATTCAACCCAGACATTTTATCTTATGAAATATTATTGTTTGATTTATGAGAGCCTGACAAGGTTTTAAGTACAACCGGGAAGAAAGAAGTGTATTCACTTGAATATAAGACCCAACGCTAAAATACTAATTAATACTTTTAGGTACTATTAGATGTCCTTGATAGCTAAAATTTCGCACACCGACTAAAATTGGCATAAACATAATAATATAATACAATTTTACGCTCAATCAATACCCTCTAAAGCGGTGCGCAGGATTGTAGTTAAATGAATTAGAGCTTCAGATGAGAGAGCAGAGAAATGCTGGCTAGCACATACCAAAGAGCAATTAAGAAAAAAGAAAGCAGATCTCGAAGAGTTAGGTCGCGTGGAGTAGGGAACTCGGCGCTAGTTGAACGTAACATGAGTAAGTGAATCTTGGCAATGAATGTACATGTTTTTTTTTTGGTGGTAATTATATTGTAATTTGGTTTTTCTACTCCTGTACCGTTATCTGCCATCGATATAGTCACTCAAATACAATGACACCGATAATAAGTCGCCAACAACTCCTTGCTCTATTGCCCATAAAAGCACTGTTAAGCGTGTTGTTATGGTTTATACATTTTTCATAACAACACAGTTTACCACGATGAAACATCAAACTTGAAAAAAACCAGTCCTTACATTGCAGTGGTACCAACTTCTCAAACAAATATTTTGAATCAAAAGTTTTTATTTACTATCAAACATTTGTATACCTACCTAACATAAACTATTTACTAAAATAAAAATAAATTATCATGTATTCCGTGTTAATGTACATATTTTATCAATTATTGGTATTATTTATATCTAAAAACAGATCCGAATCGGTTCTGATCCGGATTCAATTTGGTTCAGATGGCAAGTGCAAGGAAATTAAAATAAAACATAAACATGAGGTGTCAAGGTGTCATATTTCTAATTTCTCACCAAAGTTCCAGTTCAATTTAAAGGATGAAAGATGATAATTATTAGTTAGTAATAACTTATTGAGATTTTATGCGTGTTTATGAAGTGAATATAAATGTGATCGTTCATTTAATAATGGACTAAGAAGAAAATAAATGCACTCCTGAAGAAATGCGCTACTAGAACTAACGGATAACTTACTGCCTGAAAAGTCTTAAAAATGCAATTTATTTAAAAATTGTCGTAGAAAAAGTATTGTATGCAACGGTGTCTAACTTGGCCTTAAAAAGCTCGTGGCGTCTTTAATTTCGATGCTCGCCAAGGTTCGCATCACAACTCACGACACTCGCGTTTTCAGACCCTACTTATACAACAGTTGCATAATAATTCTATAAAATATTTTCTTTTTTATTGAATCAAATAACTCGTACATTTTAGTTCTAAATCTCCAAAATTTTAGAACAGACTTTTGATTGTTTTTGTTCCATTCGTTTCTCTTTATTTTTACTTTCTGTAAAATAAGATCTGCAACAGGGTAACAAATCATGATTGTATATCAACTTACATAGAATTAAATACTTACAAACTTAATGTTGTTTTTAAATACCCTTTGTAGGTGTGTCACAGTTAGTTAAGCGCTGTGTAATGAAGTACATTTTGCATAAACTTTCCACACAAACTGGTCCTTTCTCATCTCTCTTGTGCATATTATTAAATCGAAATTCAGACCACTGTAATTGCGTAATCCTAAAAATTCAAGCATCCACAAGGTGCCACCACCAGGACCAATCAAAGAGTTAAATAAACCTAAATATACATAGTTATAGTAATAACTATACCATAATTGCAGTAACAGGAGTATAATTGTACCTACGTGGTACAGTGCCCCTAGGAACTAGTTTGGTCTTTTACTTACGTCAGTTATACTCCAGGCAAAATACGGTTTTGAAAAACATTAATTTATAATAGCGTTTTTTTTGTTGATTTCATTTTAAAATGTTATTCTAAGATGATTTATTCAAGAATCCGACAAACTTTCCACCCGGAAGTAATTATGTAGATTTAAATAAATCATGCATCGTCTTTTTTTGTACGATTTATCTTGAATATTATAGAGAAGATGTAAATGAACCAAAGTAAAGCCAAAAATATTTATTAATATTTTTTCTGACTTTTCAGAAGCTAGTTAATTTATCATTTTATTGATGTCTGAAATTTTGTCGGATTTTGTCGCTGGGTAACTATTTAATTGATAATGTATCCGTTACACATAAAAAATAAGCTATTATAAATTATTTCCAAAATTGTCATTTTTTCCATACAAGCTTTCAATTCATTGACTGGACTATTAGTTCAGTGCTATTTGTGTCGTATTCCGCCGCGCTCCGCATTGCTTTGTGTTCGTGACTTTCGTGATCACTCATTCGTTCTGTTCTGCTCACGCGCTCCTTGAATAGATACTGTTGAACTAAAAGGACCTACAAACGATTTAGATCGTGCAAAACGAGCTTGTTCCTTTTAGGCCGTAACCGACTCAATTTCTGAATAAAGCAGTGTTCTCCTTTTATTATAGCTTATGTCGCAGTAAATTATTTTTATTATTATTTGCTACTGTGCCAAAATATTATTTGAGTGTATGTGAAGCAAAGGCAAATCTAAGCAAAGGTCAAAGTAAAAATAAGTAGAATCGCTGTCTGGTCAGGTATACTACTCTATTCTATTTTTACTTCGACGGTGACGAACAAGCATATGGACCAAGAACAATCAGCGCGTTGCCGATTCTTTATTGATTTAAGGATTCGTTTTGATAATATAGATAACTCGGGTAACAACAGTCCAAATTTTATTATCTTGAAACAAAATCTTTCCAAAACTACTAACCAGCACTAAACAATTTAAAAATGCTGGATATTTTAGTTAAACCGTAACTTACCATAAGCTCCATCTAAAAATTAAACGAAAGAAGTTCCGCTGACACAATTTTGCAACGCTCTTAGCAGTACGGTCATTACACTTGAGCGGCTTTTTTATTAATTTAATTTGTTTTTTTTTTATGACAGGAAATTCGTTTATTTCGTTAAGTGAGTGATACTTTGGTAGCACTCAGGGTTTGCTTGTAGCTACGTAATTTATATCATTAATTACTCATTTGCGCAGAGGTGACCAGCACTAGTTAAGCCAGGAGTCATTTTCTGCGAATTTGTTTGCTAATTGAGTATATAAATTGCAAAAACCTTCATTTCAACTCGCCAGACTTTTTTACCTCGTCAAAACAATCTTTAAGCTGGTATCAACGCTGCACACTGTTTACGAGTGTCGCTCTGATTAGATATAAAATAAATGTGTAGCTTAGCCGTTCGTATCAAAGCGGCTTTAAAACAACGTAGGTACCAAAGTCGGTAGAACAAGTAATCAAGGTCACAAGAAGGAAATTATACCGAAACAAACATTATAAAATCGATATATATTGGTAAGTAGAAGTTATAATGAAAACCAATATATTGAAAATAGTAGATTAGCGAAAATTTATAAATTTCCGTTCAAATGTAGTCGTTTGTATTTGCTGTCAATAATAGTAATGATCTATGTCTCTCCAAAGAAAAAGTCAATAGGTTTTAACATCTGAGTGACCTATGTTCATCTTTGGCCTCGTCGGTCGGGTACTTTTCATCGTCTGTAGAGCCAATAATTAAATAATTAAATTGTTCATAAAATAGAAATAAACTAGTAAAAACCACGTCAATAAAAAATCACAATCTATAGTTTTTTACCCGTCAAAATAAGTACTGTTGTTCCCTAGTTAAAGAACTTGTCAACCCCTCACACTGCTGCCCGGGTTCCGAAAAGCAAGTGTCCAGGGACATCCCGCGTCGCCATATTTCGAGATTTACGACCAGCGGCAGCATCCATTTTGTTGAAACCTACTCACGTGCAACATGCAAAAGCACTCGGCCTGAAAACTCGCGAAATGTACTCAAACTACTCGCCGAACGACATCCGAAACGCGGTCGCCCGGGGCCTGTGTAATTGTGTAATTTTCATTATATTTCCACAGTAATTTGGAGCAACTTTTCAGAGAGCTCACACCTAACTTTGGCGCGGTAATTAGATGTTTGAACCACGGCTTTGCGAGAGGTGTGATAGCGTAGTTGTCGTATGAGAAACTTAATACCCAAACTAACTAAGTATTTATGACGTTAAGGATTATAATTTGACAAATATTTTAGATTCTCCTGAAGTTGTGACTTAACCAGTGATATTCGTGCTTTGTATGGACAATATTTTCTAAAAGGTCAAATATTGCCGGCAATGCAGTATTTGTAATTTTTTTTCTAAACTATTTTTGAAGCAAATTTCGTAATTCTAATCATAATAATCATAATATCTTTATTTGCATTAAACATTACCGGTTACAGGTGTTACAGAATAATTTGTAGGTTTACATGTTTAACCATAATTGGTACGCAAAATAATTCCATAAACTTATTAAACAATTAGGTACACACACACGTATCAACATTATTTACTAGCTCAACTTCTCTAAGTAGATATCTAAAATATTACATGTCGAAAAATTCGTTTAAGCTGTAGAAGTTTTTGTTATGAAGCCATTGGTGTATTTTTTTTTCTAAATAACACAATATTCATAGACCGAAATTCACCAGGCATTTTATTATAAACTTGTATACACATAATCAAACAGCTTTTTTTATGTTTCGCTAAACGTGAATAGTCAATCAGGTAACAGTCTATCTGGGTCTCGACAGGAGCGAGGGTGAGTATCACATGCTTTTCTAAACAATGATTTATGCTTTTGGACAAACACACACACTTCGTAGATGTAAAGCGCGGGAAGCGGTAACAAACTGAGCTTTTTAAACAAAGGCCTACATGATTCGTCCGGTCGCATTTTATATATTGCTCGTATAAACTTTTTCTGTGCGACAAATACTCGATTACTATCTAGCTTAGATGATTACTAAACAGTAATGAACGAAAATGTAAGTTTTGTCTCAGCCCATGTCCCTCTGATACTCGCGAAGAGGCAGGACACACAAGATTAGCCGTTCGTCGAAATCATATGTAGCTGAACATGTCGATACATGCATTGTCACTTTCAACCGTTTTACAAAATCGTACGGTAATACATGACGTTAAAGCGACAAGGCACAAAAGTGTTCAGCCTCTTGCAAATTCGACCGCTACTACTACGTACGTCTACAGGATGAAGGCAGCCGTCAATTTCGCCTAACGACCCAGTGTAAACAAATCACAATTTTGAAGAAAAATGTTCAAAAAGCGTGATATTTGCACAATTATGTTAAGTACCAAGCATTTATTCAGCTACATTACGATACTCGAGTGTTTTATTAACCCCATTTTCGTTGCATCTCTTTTTTATTGTAAAAATCGTTCATCTAATACAGCGTTATTCTCGAGAAAATAAATATAACAGAAAAGTGCTAAAATTGGTTATATCTCGTAAACTATCCATATACTTACTGAGTTCAAAAATGTCAGAATATTTTGTCATTAACAGTGTAAGAAAAAAAAACTAAAGTTCGCCGGATAAAGGGTCACCTGGGGGCCTAGACAAACTTACAATCGACAAGCGCTAACGCCAATAGAAAATAATAAAATGTAGGGGAATGACAGATGCCGACGAAACACTTTTCGTTAACATCTGTCATTCCCATACATTTTATATGTTTTCTATTGGCGTTAGCGCTTGTCGATTGTAACCTTGTCTAGGCCCCCTGAATCACAAAAAAATCATACCAATTAAATTGGGCTATACTTAATTGAAATTTTAAATGTTACGTTTCAATTAAGTAGCCCAGTTTAATTGGTATGATTTTTTTTGTGATTCAGGTGACCCTTTATCGGGCCAACTTTAGTAGTTTTTTTCTCAAAAACTACATGTCGTATCGATGGGGGAGTTTTAGTCTAGCACTAGCTTAGAATGATATAAGGAAACGATTATTACATTGAAAAAGAGATGCAACTATATTGGTATGAAGTTTGTAGGGAAATAGGAACAAAGTGACGTCACGATTTTCAAACAGCGTCCATTGTGTGATCTTTAAGTACCTATTCAGAATCTATACGTCAAAGCAGACCCCGGGCTCCTTTAGGGCACAACCGGGACTAACGCTAGGAGGATGATGGTGTAATTCCAAAATCTTTAAAATATATGATATAATCTGGGTATTTTTGTTAGTTTTGTGTTATTGGGCAAAGCCTAACCTGGTCGTCGACGTCGTGGACGTCGCTCCGCGGCAAAATTGAATATTGTTAGTAGACTGTGTGTAATAGACTGCCCGCAACGGTCAGAAATGCAACTTCCACGGCCGCGTTCAAGCAGAAGCTACGCAAGTGGCTACTAGGTGTAAATCTGTACAGTGTCGACGAGTTTCCTAAACTACCGTGCACATAACTAATGTAATGACCTAATTACTTATTATTGTTATTTTATTACTGTTTACATTAACCATTTGACTTGTAACTATGGGGTTATCAATAAAGTATTGTATTGTATTGTATTGTTCTAAGCCCCACGCACAATCATACCACTCTGTGCTGTAAGGGTAAACGACTTCATATAACAAATAATCCTACTTATATTACAAAAGCGAAAGTTTGGATGTTTTAATATATATATATATATATATGTTTGTTACTGAATCACGTTTAAACGGCTCAACCGATTTGGATGAAATTTAGCACGAAGATAGTTTAGAGCCTGAATTAATATATAAAATAGTTTTATCCCGGGTCCACGCAGAGGAAGCCGCGGGCGGAAGCTAGTTCAATATAAATATGTAACTACCATCAGAGTATACCATCATTAACTACTCATTGAGACGATTCTAACGAGCCCAAACTCGGTGGGGTTATTTGATTTTATTACGGAGTTCCTATGGCCACCTTCCAGCTCCATCATCAGATCAGCTCCACGTCATCATAATATTGCTCTCAATCGGAAACCGGGAAGTGGTTCAAATTTAACTTGTAAGATTTGATTACAGACAGATTGTAAAATTGTGAACTATGAAAACCATTTACAATTTAACGTATTCTTTTTCGTTATAATATACCAATGCCAAATCTTCACATTGTGAACTGAGATCAAATTGGCATACGTACTTTAAAAAAACGTTTCTTAAACTATTTACTGCTATTTTAGTACATGGCTCGGTATGGGTACTTACATTTTGTTTTTCATTCTCACAAGCAAATTCTCGTACGCAGTCAAATACCACAGGTCAAAGTCACAAACACTTAAAACTGCCCGATGCCCCCGTAAGCCCTGACTGCCATGACACACGTCCCACGTGTCTCTAAAGGCAATTAGGGCATGCTCAAGAGCAACAGGCGTGGATCTGACTTAGATAGGATATTGAACTCCGCCTTTAATTGACGGCGATTGCCTAGGTATGATGCATGCATCATACCTATGCCCATGGGCAACATAATATATTATCATCATGGCGGCGTTTTGTTTGAGACTTATATCAATATATTCATTTTTAATAATATTATAATTGCTGATTTAATATTATCAATTTTTTTTTTCGATCCAGTGAGGAAACGCTGCCAGCATCTTGGGGACAATGCCGAGAGGGCACAATATTTTTAATATTTGTCTTAGTTTTAGTCTTTACAATATATTATAATTTATGTAGTATGATTACAATTTATGAAAATTTTAATCGGTAATATTATGAAACTTAATCTTTATTGTTAACCTACAAGAATAACCTGATTTCCTTCCTCATTTTTACAATACGAATAAGTGTTTAATATGCATTCATCTACAAGTAAAAACATAGTCGAATTTTCCTTCCGTTTCAAACTTGGTTGAAATGGAATATTTTGGGTTAGGTACCTTTGTTTTACCAAAAAAATGTTGACAAATTATCATTTCCAAAAAAAATATCGTAGATTTTCATTTGCCAAATAATCGTTTGCCAGATTAACACTGACAAATAATTCTTTGGCATACCTAACCGCCCCCCTTGCTTGGCTGCCCTAACCTAATTTAGCGCCCTTGCCTACCGACCTACCTAAACGTGCATTTTTTATTTAAGGGACCGTGCCGTTTTATTATTGTATTTTGGTAAAATTTCATAACCCAATTAAATGTGAATTTTTGTCTGTTTATAGTTTGCCATATTATTAAATTGACTAAGTGTTTATTATCTAATGATTTTTTGCCTTATTAAAGCATTTGCTAAAAAGACCAAATGTCATAATGTAATTTTTCGTAGTAATATTTTGCTAAATGAAAATTTGACGTAATGAAAATATTCGTATTAAAATTGTGCCAAAGTTTGCATTGGCAAACAAAATAGTTGCTAAACTTTGTTTGGGAAATGAAATTTGGTAAAACAACAGGATCCCTAATATTTTGCATATATATATGTATATATAAATAAGGCAATGAAACGCGAACACCACTTAAATCATCAGTACCAATATTTTGTAAGTTCCCAGTAGTATTGGGTCAATACTAGCAGTCAACATATATTTTCTGAAGTATACAATATGATAATTAACAATACAATATAATACAAATATTCTTTATGGCTCACTAGACATAATAGATAATAGAAAAATAGAGGTAAGTGAAACATAAACAATGGTAGACAACAGGCGGTCTTATCGCTAAAGAGCGATCTCTTCCAGACAACCTTCAATCAACATTGACTAAATAAAATTAAAACCGAGTTAATCTGAAAAAGTCGTTCGATTATACCGAGGACGCTGCCGGCATTTCGTCGCTGAATTGCAATGCTGATGCGTTGCGCTAGAAAGCTTCTTCGGTCACCAGTTACCTACGTCAACTAGACGTTTCGCGATTTCCGCAAATAGCTTATCCTTTACTTGGTTTAGTTCATAGCATTTCATTCAGAAAACGTTTTCCATAATTTAATTTCACAGAAATATCATTATACAGAAAAATCTATTTCATACTCGCATAATTTATTCGCGTCATAGATTTTTTGTAGAACTTTGTATTTACAGACTTTGATTCCACGGAATAGTATTTCACAGTTTTATATTCGTTCTTTGTATAATATGTATATTTACTGTTGGTTTAAAGAAAAATCGGCTATGTATTGACATTTAGATCTACTTAACGTGCGTACAATGCGTTACGTGATCGACCTATTCTATCCCGCCCTCCGCCCGGGCTCCGACCAACTCGCTTCATCCGCCTTCGTTTCACAGGCGCACTTGACTAAAGCTATGCTACTCAGGACCTCTTTCACGAGCTTCTGGCTCCGCGGGCTCTTATACACACTAAGGGTACGGCAGACAAGACCACGTGGAAGTGAAGTGCTCTGATTCGGTTTTTGATAGGTACTCATCTATTCCAGGGTTTATTTTTACAAGCTTTTATTTAGTTTCACCTGTCCCGTTGTCTTTCTGTCTGTCTGTCAGTCTGTCTGTAATCAAGTCTTGCAAGCAAACTTTGATCCACTTGCCGGTTTCCGATTGAGTTAAAATTTTGCACTAATATGCAAATCGCGTGACAATGCAATATTATGATGACGTGGAGCTGATCTGCTGATGGAGCTGGGAACTCCGTAATAAAACCACATTACTGTTGGATACTCTGTAAACGCAATACATCCTTATTCTATGGTAGCTGTTTATGTCAACAGCAATGTCTTTTTTATTTTTGACTCAGTGTGCTAGTCATTGGTCGAGTCCGCTGTACGCTCCTCTCCTGATCCTGAATACATCACATAACTGAGCAACTTACTGTTTCCTTTGCACCCTAAACCCATCAATTACCCCATCGAGTTTGGGCTCATTGCAATCGTCTCAATGAGTAGTTGATGACGGTATACAGAAAAGTAGAGTCGGCAATAAAAGTTTGTACCAAAAAAAAAATTTTAACAGAAACTTTTTATTTTTTAATTTCATTATTTTTTTGTGGTAGTCAACGATATTGCGCGCAAAATAAATTGTATCTTAGGATAATCTGCATAACCTAATTTTGGATTTTTGTGATTGCTTACGATAACAACAATAGTTAGATTATATAAAACGATAAATATATGGAAAAGGCTACTAGAGTTTTGTGATCCTATTATAGGGAAAACATAAAGCTATTCTTTGATTGTAATTTTGCAATATGCGCCATAAGAACGTTCAAACAGTGAAGACTATTTTTGTTTGAATAAATCAATATTACAATTTTGTACCCAAATAATTACTTTGCACAGGTCTAACGCGATGTTTATTAACCTTTAATTGTGACTTCTTTTTATTTTTCGTTTTAAGTAATCATTAAAATAATTGTACAAATCGCGAGTTGAAAATGTTTTATACATGGTGTTTTTTTAACCTTCTTAAAGCCGAAGCATTACAAAGAACTTAAAAAAAGGTTTTTTTTTATTTATTTTTTTAGGTATAAATATTGTTTTTTTTTGTGTTAATATTAATTTTACTCATCCAGCCGAGTGACCGCAGTGACCGCTGGCCGCCATCTTATGTAGATAGGTACGAACTCAAACCGGGTGAATGAACTTCACACTGTGCGTCATACAGGATTTTTCGAACTTAATTACCATTTGTTACTAAAAACTACTAATTTAGTTTTTCATGAATGATTAGATTAGTACGTTTTGAATACTTTAAGTCGGCTTCGGCTCTAAGACGGTTAAAAAAACACCTTGTATAGGGTAAGTCCGGGGTAGTTGGCATAGTTTTTTTGGAACACAGTTAAAATAAAAGCTTACACATTACGATTTTTTTTTATTTCTTATTAAACTTTGGTTAATTAACTTTAGATTATTGAACAAAAATGTATAATATCTATATCAATCACCTCGAAAAAAACTTGAAAAAAAAACATGATTGGCCATCTCTCCCAAGGTGTTCGGGTGTGATGACCATACCTTTACAGGAAAGATGGCCATAACTTAAATCTCTCAGTTAGTATTTTTTTCGTTTTATTTTTGATCTTAAGCATATGTCCTCGAATTCGGTGCAATTCTTAAGTAGCCTAAACCACGCTGAAACCTTTGAAGAAGATAACTCATAAAAAAATTCCTCACAGCCGCGGTAGTTTCTTTCGTTTACACACCGAGTTAGCCCAGTTTGGAACATTTTTTCATTGTTAGCTTTCCTGGTTTGTTATATGCTCTCCTTTTTTATACTCTTCTCTGACACGCAATCAGCATCATATGGCATACCGACTTAAACTAGCCAGTGGCCATCTCTACTTTTCTTCCGGGAGACATGACCACACCTAACATAAAAACAAGTCATGACACGACTTGCCAAAATCTGACCTTGGGACAATGAGACACTCATATACTTTGCAACCAATACAAAAAACAGCATTATTTGAAGAAAATAACATCAAAACCAGGTAAAACATGAACCCTCCAAAAATATTGACGCTAGTCCAAACAATCAAAGACGATTTTACTTACTTTGTGCTTTTTTTCGCCTAATTGTTAATTGCACCCGTGCTGGAACGCACGAAGCGAAGCGAAATAAACAAAAACTCGCGAAATCAAGTCACTGGTTCCATGAAATATTTTGATGGGCCATCTCCCCCTTATGACCATCTACCCCGGAATTACCCTAGTAGGTACTTAATTGTCATCCTACATAATCCATTTAAAATCCACCACAATAATGAACTATTAATGCATGTGCTCGTCAGTACCGGGGTCAGAACATGAATTTATGATAAGCCCGACCCCCTGCTGACCCTAGGTGATGAACCAGATTAATATGCTATGACCCTGCGGCGAAGGCGTCACCTAGCACTGGGCTAATATTACGGGGGTACTAATGTATATGCAGTAACATTTTATTGCCACGGTGAGCTGTGCTTAGGAATAAACATTTTTGTTATGTATTATATCATATTATATCATTTTATCGTTTAAAAATGAAAAGCGAAAGGGGTTTTATTGTTTCTTTTACAGAGTATAGTGCAGATATGCTGTAAAGTGCGTTCTGTTCCGTAGTTGGTTAATTTTTCATTAAACCTTGTTTAACTACATGATCACGGATAGATCATTCTCAAATGTGGTGATTACTCAATTTAAATTTAGGATAACAAGCTATTTAATGATAAAATACAGAATATTATATTTTGACAGGTAGTGCACCTCTCTTATGTTGCCGATCAACTTCAAATAAGAGCGGTTTCACACGGCGATCCTGCAGTGATTCAAAAGCGTTTTTCATAAACGCCCGAATGTCGTGCGATAGTGGGCAAAGATTATGTTTTGTGTCAAAATCACCTGCATCAATACTGTATCGCGTTTGTCTTAGCGTTTGTAGCACGGCATGTGATCTTGGGTTCCGGAAATCATTCATAAACATAATAAAATTATGTTGTTTGGATTGTAGCCGTGGAAGTGACATAGGCTATAATATTTCAAAAAAAAAAAAACGACCAAGTGCGTGTCGGGCCACGCGCAGTGTAGGGTTCCGTAGTTGCTTATCTTTCTTAATTACATCGACACGCGCGCGCCAACTAAATGGTTGCGTCGGCACATACGTAAGTAGGCACATTTTAAGTTGGTCGACTTTTACTCGGTAACTAGTTATGCCTACTGAGCCGTGATAGTATTCCTTTTAAATTCATTTATGTACTACTGCCACGATTTTTTTTCACATACCCAGTAGCAGCCATTTAGCTGGCAGGGGGGACACATGACTCGAACAAAATATCTCGCAAACAAATCACTAATTTGAAAAATCGTTTGAAGAAACCCATATTATTTTTGAACAAGCTATCCAACGATACCCACACTATGGGTTTAAGGAGACAAAAATACATCCCGTAATGCATCCGCGTGGTTAATTTATGTACCCATGCCGAATTACAGTTTTCTAGTAGTAATGGTTACTGAGCTACCCGAAGACGGACGGACGGACGGCCAGACGGACATGGCGAAACTATAAGGGTTTGTTGGCTACGGAACCCTAAAAAGCAGTTGGTCTTATCAACAATCTTTTAATTTCACTTGTATTGAATAAATGTTTTTTTTTCTTGAACTCGTATTTTATTGTTCCAAGTAGAAACAATAAACGTCCTTCTTGGTTAGAGGTGGTAAATCATAACGAAACTAGCAGAATGCTCGTTCCGAGTCCGTGTTATTTTCCAAAGCATTACTATTTGTCTTTAAAATTTAATCCGTTCATCATAAATAAAGCCAGAAGGCGAAATAAATTTAATTCACAACACGGCGGTCTCGTCAGGCGTAGGATTTCACTTTGCCTCTACAAAATAATTACGTTCTGTCTTCGGGCAAGCAAATAATTAATAGCAGTAATAAATCTTAAACTTTTGTCGAGTTCGGTAAGCTAACTTATTTATAATTTTAATATTTTGCAAAGTTTTTTATCTCTTGCGGAAGAAAATGGGTATTTCGCATCGGACCGTGAAGTAAACGTGGCAAAATGATGCATAATATAATATATAATATAATACATAATTTCCTGCGAGAACCAATATCATGTGAACTATAAATTTAAATTAACTTATGGGGATGTAAAAAAAATCTGAAATCCCATAGACTAGGTCACTATAAGAAAATACCAAACATAAGATATCGAACTTCTTCCGAAATTTTCTCAAATTACTATTTGTTGGTTTGTAGCTACAGGAAGAAAGACAACGCAGCATAAAGATTTCTTTAAACTTTGGTATCATTATATAATGTGGGAACGTACATTTAATCTTAAATGAACATACATTTATTCTAAGCGTATTGTGTGGCCTGCTTTTGGGCAAGGGCCTCTCCCCGAGATCTCCACGGTACCCTAAAAAGTGCCAGCTATGTTGCCAGATACATGCGACAAACGTGACGGGAACATCCTACTTATACCGTTTTTATAACAACATCAGCTATGCGTGTCTTGTCGCGCGGGCAGCGCATCGTAGCGTTTAGGACCCGATCCGCCCTTTAAGGTGGTGCATTGGAAATTATCACGTGCTTTCGAAACGCCGTTTTGACTAGATTAAGAAACAATAAGGACTGATTGAGTGTTGTATCTCTTTTTCTCGTGCGAGAAAGGCGTGTCTCTGTCTAGGGGCCGTGGTCGACTCGAATTAAGGCTTCCCCTTAAACACCGGAAGGTGTAATTCCGTGCATCGTGGTCTGTTGCGATATAAAACGCTGCGCTTCATACTGCGTTTGCGAACCTTTAAATTAAACTTCTGACGCTCAATGAGTGGCGAGGATTGCGAATCGTAGTCTGGACTATCAAAATACACAGTGACTATGGAAAGTTGCCCTTCATTTCAAACATACATATCATAGAGTTTTCCCACAATTCCAAGTAAACAGAATTTTATTGTACTCTAAAACCCGGTTAAAATTAAAACTCAATAAGGCAGTCAGTGTTACTCTTGCAAACTAGGCGTTCCATTAAAAAATAACTGGGGTGCAAATAACAAAGCGTAGAAACTGAACAAGCTTGTTTACCTGAACTCACGGGCGCACTGTAGTAGGGTTAAAAAAACTGTTCAACACTGTTGAACTTTAACCTTAATTTAAAAACTGTTTTACTTGACTGGAGCCGTAGTAATGGTCAAACATTCTTTTTAAATTGTGATTTTATCGTTTGAGGACTCCAATTTTGAGATATCAAATTTTGGATGGAAGAAAGTAGGTAGGGAACTTGTAAATTTAAGAGTCCGCAGTAAGCTCGGTCGAATTTCACCTTCCCATACAAACGTAGTTACGCTCTCATTTTAAAACTACGTGTTAGATTGTGACGAAACTTTGCATATACAATGACATGAGGTATATCTATGTCTGTTATTAGTTTATATGGTTCCAGTTTATAAAACAAACTAAATACAGCAAAAACAAGTTTTGAATGAAAAACTTAAATTCGCTGTACTTTTTTTACTAGGTATCTGAAGCTACATAAACTACTTACAGACATAGATATACCTCATGTCATTGAATGTGCAAAGTTCCGTTACAATCCAACACGTAGTTTTAAAATGAGAGCGTAACTACGTTTGTATGGAGAATCGAGCTTAGTGCGGACTTAACTATTTTCACCGTTCCAAATTCCTTGTATCTGCATGGTTTCAAACGTATAATTTTTTGATGAGACCTGCCTCCAAAACCCCGAGTTTTCGGAGGTAGCATTGACAGTAAAGGTTATTAAGCAGAAACGTCCGCTAACGAAATTCCAAACGATCAGCGGAAAATTTAAAAATTATTCGTCACGAGCGGAGTTTGAACCCGCCACCGCCAACTGAGCTACCATGGGTCCGCTAGTGGCGACGAATATTTCAATCCCTTCCACTCTTCTAATTACACTTTAGGGAGGCTCGTAGGCTAAGGTGTAATTAGAAGAGTGGATGGGATTGAAAGATTCGTCGGCACTAGAGGCCCCACGACAGTGTTGGGCATACGTGCATTACATTTGCAATTGCATTACAAATTGCATTACATTTAATGCAATTACAATGATTGAAATTGGATTACATGTAATTGCATAACATATGTATGTTGAATTACTTCGTAATCGTAATTGCATTACAAATAGCATTACATTTAATGCATCTAATGGATTACACGTGTATTGTAATGCCATTACAAATGTAATGCATTACGCCCAAGACTTTTACAAAATTAGCATTAAGGAAGTGTGGTACGGTACGGGCCCGATTTTAGACTTGGAATTTTCTTGTGTCTTTTTCGCATTTTTACTACTTTTTTGATCATCTTTCAAGAATACATTAAAATAAGCATGTACTAGTACATAGCGCGTGCGTCATAGCACTCATTTGCACCATCAGCATTTGCTTTGTATAATATTTCGTAATTAGCCAATAAATCATTTTACCTCACTTCACGTTCGATATACATTAAGTGTGCACATCTGTGTGCGTATCTGGGACATGGGATGCCGTCATCTAATTGGGCGCGATCTTCGCTTCGGTGTTGCAAGCCGCAACACCTATCAAGTTAAATAAATCAAGATTAAATCAAGAATTCGTCTTTCGTGTTCCAATCTACCAGCAAGAAACCTATCAAGTAAATGTGAGAGTTGACAAGTACTCGAACATTAATGGTCCTTCGAACCGTATCTGAACACTGGTTCAGATACGGTTCGAAGACCTATTTACAGAAGCTATCCATAGGTCACTGGACCTATGGATAGCTTCTGTAAATAGGTCTTTAAATGAAACCCATTGTTGGTAGTGTCCATGAAATACAGGGATGTCTAGACGAGGGGTCGACTGCTCCCGGTGCGACGTTGACCATAACTTGCTGTTGATCTCTTTCTTCATAGAAGCGTACTCGTTTTCGTACTTAGTGAACATGTTTTCGTAATGCTCGTCGGTTCCACCGGTTTCACTGTCAATTCCCCAGTGCAAATTTTGATTAACTTGTCCTCGTAAAATTGGGCCTTTATTGCTATTCACCACTTGAATATTGTTCGAAAAACGAATTCGACAAAAATATTGTATATAATTAACCAACCGGCTCAAAAAAAAATACGAGAATTGGTTAAGAAATGTAACCTGTGGCCGGAAATCTGGACAAACCAACATACAAAAGCACAAGCACCCCGAGCTGAAACGGAGACGCTTCGCTCACTCGGTCAATAATAAAAAATGTTTTATTAAATAAAAGTAATTTGCAGGTGGAAAATGATTGTAGACTTGGTTTTTTGAGTGAAAATAATAGAGAGTGCTCGCGTGTCGTGTGTTGAGCAAAAGGTAACGGTAAATCGGCAAACAATTTTAGGTTAAGTGACTCGCCAGCGCCCTCTGAGACTTTATTCACAATTAAGTATGTATACGTAGTGTTCTGTTGTAACATATGGTGTTAGTATGCACAATCTTAGCTAATGTTATATATTTTTAATAATTATAATATGTACGACTATTTCTAGTTTTGGGGTGGCCAGAGGCAACTGAGTATTATTTTATGGTAGGCAGAAGTCTCAAGCCATCCCGTCTTGATGAATGAACTTATAGTAAGAAATTTATATTATACCTAAAGTTATGTAATTAAACATATAAGCATTGTGTCGCTTACAGTAATTTTACTAAGTAATGCATTACAAATTGAAATTACAAAATGTAATTTGTAATTGCATTACAATTACATTTTTAATGCAATCATTGAAATTAGATTTTGTAATTGTAATTTGTATTGCATTTATTTTTGGGCCAACACTGCCCCACGGTAGTTCAGTTGACAAAAGCGATGGACGGAGCTAGCAGCCATCAGTCAAAAAATACAATGCAATATAAAAGGTATTTTTATTGGGATCGGGATGGAAAAGACATCTTCATTTCTGGATTATCCTACTATCCTAGTTTGAGTGACAAATGCTAACAAGCAAATTCCACGTAACAAATGTTTTAGCGCGACGCTCTATGTGCGTACATTATGCATTATATATTAGACATATGTGTAAAATCATAGTGTAAAAAGTTAAATATTGTGATAGATAGTTTTTATAGAGACTCGTACCTGCAGACAAACTGTTAAAACAGTTTTGCAGGAAAATGTATTAGATTAAGTTTAGTATCCCATTGTTTAGTAATAATAAATAATAATTATTATAAATGCGAAAGTTTGAATGTTTGTTTCTCAATCACGCTTACACGGCTCAGCTGATTTGAATAAAATTTTGCACGATCATAGTTTATAGCCTGGATTAAAATATAGTTTAGATTTTATCCCGGGTCCACGCAGACAAAGACGCGGGCGGGAGCTAGTCGGTTATTAGAGATAATTATCGATTAATAGAGATTGTTCTAGATTTACGAAATTCTTTATGACTACAAGGATGTTTTTGACTCGGAATGCTTCTGTATATCAGTGTACTTTTGCAACATTTCTAATTACTCCCTCAGAGTCTCGTGCTCGTGCCAAAAAGGATACAGAAGGATTCTCGAATGATTCTATCCGCATCCAACGAACACCGTTTAACATTTTGATTCCACCGTGCGGGGAAACTTTGGCGGATCAAGTGTTAAAGTCTTTCAGGGTGCTTAACTTGGCACTTCGATGGAATCCATAATGGCGGTCGTGACAAAACTGACGAAATTCCTGGTATTATGCACACAAATGCGATGCAATGTGCAATTTAATATCAACGCGCGGCAATCGGTTTTCAGTTAAAGGGAATGCATTGCAATAAAGTGATAATAGGTGCTATGCGTAGTAAATGTACCTATAGGGATTGTTTAAAGATTCCAATCCATACTTCCATACTAATATTATAAATGCGAAAATGTGTATGTCTGTCTGTCTGTCTGTCTGTCTGTCTGTTACCTCTTCACGCTTAAACCGCTGAACAGATTGAGATGAAATTTGGTATGGAGATAGTTTGAATCTCGGGTAAGGACATAGGATAGTTTTTATCCCGGAAATCATCCCTTGAGGGGGTGAAGTGGGGGATGAAAGTTTGTATCGAGCTACGATATAAACGAGTTCCACGCGGACGGAGTCGCGGGCAGAAGCTAGTATGAAATATCTATGTTATCTCATTATCATCGTTGTAGCGTTTTCCTGGTTAAACCCTAAAGGAGCCCGGGGTTCGCTCCCAAATCCCAAGATTTGGCGTAGGCACCAGTTTACCAAAGGGATTGCCATCTTGACCTTTCAACCTAGAAGAAAAACTGGACCTCTTACTGTTAAATATCAAATGATATATCGTACATAAGTTTTTGAAAAATTCAGTGGTACAACACTGGGTTCGAACCTACGATGTCCACATTGGAAAGTCTCGTGTCTTACCGCTCGGCCTGTCACGCTTCGTACACATTAGGTTTTAGGTTTTGAATAAAAAAAAAAACATTTTGGTTAGTTTTGCTTAAATCTTAGATTATCGTGTACAAGTACACAAGCTTTATTGAGCTTACTATGGGGCTAGTTCAATTGGTGATTTATTTATTTATTATTAACTTAGTGTAACTTTCGTGTAAACCAGAAGCAGCAAAGTGCAGTGTGATTAAACTTGTTTTAATTTAGACTTATTATTTATGTCTGATCGTAAAAAGTATTTCGAACGTATGTATGTACTAAGTTATAAAATAAAAATATCGACCTATACTGAAAATTCATTCAATGGAACAATCCAGTGTTTTCACACGCGTTTCTCCTAGGTCTTTATCACTAACATACTCAACAGAAGCTGCCGTGATAAATGTTTACATAACAACTACAAGTAGGTGAAATAGAAAATAAAATTAGTGAATTAATAGACAAGTTACAGTTAGTAGATACCGGATCTAGAACGCATACAGTCAGTTAATAACGCACTAACAACGAGGGTTACTGATCGTGAACCACAAATAAAAAAGTGAACCTACAATTGCAATTCCACTTTGAATATAGAACAACCCACTAACAAGAAGGCGAAGGAAATAAAAAGGACTAATCATTGGCTCAAAGTTGCGCCTTGCCACCTGGCGATCACCATGTAAGACAAACATCGGTGCCCGCTAGACGACTATCACGACGAACAACCCGCCGCCGCCAAGGAAAGCCGACAAGGAGATAAGATATAATACTGGAAATAGACGTACACGACGTACCTAAGTATATAACAAGCAAATGTTACTCAAACCCCAGAGTAATGTCCTGCATTCAAAATCGAATAATGGAGCGCAATAGGGTAAAGATGACTTCCTGATCATAAGCACGGGGCAGATTTGAATTATTCAGTTCAACAAACAACGCCCGCAAACATTATTATTGTATGAATACCAGTCTCGGCACACGCTTGGTTTGCGAAGCGCAGGACTCGAGGGCGTTTATTAGCTTATTAGCAATGAGAGACACTGGGATCGACCCGCGGCGCCCCCGGTGTCAGGTCGGGTACGGGCACTGGAGCCGGTGACAGATCATCAGAGAGTCATCTACCCGTTTCAGCCGTTGAATGACCCGCACCTGATCCAACAGGCCTTGCGCAAGAGATGGTGGATAGTTCAAGCACCTGAAACAGAGGCAGCAAATTCATCGTCCGACGAAGATGCGCTGGAGGTTGAGCTGGACGAGGAGGGTGGAGGTGGTGGTCGTGCGCATGTTGTAAAGGGATCGGGTGGTCATTGTTGTCTTCGAAACGTAATATTTTTTATTGAGAAATATATTTACATGTTGGTGTCAGTGGTGTAGACCAATTTTTAGTTCTTTATTATTATTATTATTATCGGCTTTAGTCACTTTACCCTGATTGGATCCTGAAGTTCTATTCCAGTTTACGTAGTTCATATACATTAATAACGTAATTCCCATTACAAAAACAAGTCTACCTCACATTACACTCCCCACACGTGTTAATTATAATAAAAATATGTCAGTCCATAAGGATTTAGATTTATTTATTTCGAGATAAAAATTACAATGTAGATTCGCATACATTACGACATACATCGTCAAAATTATAAGAATCCTTATCACGATCGTCAATAATAAGAAATAAAAAATAAATAATATTCAAAATGTCAATACAGAAAATGGAAATAGTATCTCCGATTACGGATTGTCATTTAACAACTAGTGGATAATTAATTTTAAACATAAATAAACAATGTCAATTTACGTATTAAGATTTCACAGTAGAAATACAATATAAATGTTACACAAGAAATAGTATCAGATTAGGTATCAATAAATCAAATAATTACTTAAAACATTATTTTCATGAACTCGTGAACAGAGTACAGAGGGTTATCCAACAAAAGATTTATCAGTCTTCGCCCAAATGTTTTGTTTCTTATATCGGCAGGTAGGTGTAAGTATTTGTAAGTATGGGTAAGGTAAGGTAATATGGGTCTTGTTGCCTGACGGAAAGAAATAACAAAATAAAAATGCTTATTCTATTGCCTACACGCGCCTTCCCCTGGGGTAGGTATTCGGTAAAACATGAAACAGCTGAAATCCAGGCTGATGCCAGGTAAGAATGGAATGAATCAATTCACAAATTAGATAAATGCATTCGAAAGTAAAGTTGTCACTGTAACGTATCGTAAAAAGTGATTTTAACTTAGTTTACCCCCTCATGATCAGACAAATTAATTTACTCTAATCATTTCACTGCGCTTTAAAGCAGTTAAAAATTAAGAATACAAAAAATGCCTGGAACTAAAATCATACCCCTATCGTTTTAAAGAAAGCAAAAAGCCTAGATAATGTAAACGAACGGGGAAACTATTCGAGCTATTCATATGGTTGGACGGATTAATAGAGTCCGCCTCTGACCTAATTTAATAACTTTGAAGTCAATAAGCCGACTATATTAAACCGGCCTTCTCAGAGAGTATTACGTCGCGTTCATTTGCATACCCTTCATGGTAATGTAATACCATATCGGGGGTTATTCAATTAATTGTTCATATAGAAAACATGTCAAACAGCTGCTATTCTAATTGAGATGCAAAAAACCGTCATATATTATGAGAAGACTAGCTTTTTATTTTTACAGCTATTCCACTTCTGGGCTCGTAGCCTTCTACTCAAATGAAGAAAAAGGTCGTAGGTACAGTACGAAAAAACTTTGTGAGCTACATGCATACGTAATCGTACATATACCATAAAAATGCAATGCTGATACTCTTGGATGCTAATACCTTCAAATACACAAAACTTAATTAATCGTGTAGCACAGCCCCATCAAGCAGACACTAACACAGACGTGTAGCCACACCCTTATACACACCTCTATGCCAACCCTTGTAGTTCAAACCTTATTTACATACCACCTTTCATTACCTTCACTCGTTCATTCACCGAGGTATTGCTTGCGCCATATTCAAATCCCAGTCCGATTAGCTAGACGACTAGCCTTGAGAACAGATCACTTTCGTGAGTAAATTTTATTTTGCCCCATTAGCATAAATCACAGGTTGCTAAGACTTCATTTTAAATGGTTAAACTCGTTTTTTTCTTTTATATTCCCGAGGTCCACCCGCCAACCTGACGCTCACTGATATATAATCCAACATACCATAAAATATATTTATTATAGGTATCTGACTAAACAAAAGAAAAGATAGGTAGATTAATCGTAGAAACAAAGAGATATTTTATTAATCGTGCTCAATCGTATTTACTCATTCGTTTATTTAATCTACGTAGCTGTCACCTCAACTCTCTTGCCAATATCTATATCATGTTTTAGAAACCGTATATATTATAAGCACTACCACATCAGTCATTATTCCGTCCGTTTTTTGTACCTTATATCAATCAAAACTTACGCAATATAATAATACTAATACGTACGTAAAAATAAGCATCGTTTTAAAGGAATAAAGACACAAACTGACACCAACTTAAGTGATAAAAAACTCTCTAAAACAATACAGAGAAAAAAGTGACTTCATGTTTTTACATGCTACCAATACCACTATTGACATAGTTACTCTTTTCTCGTTTTAAAGTAGTTGACTTCGAGTTGCCTTTTTTGTAATGGCGGCGGTATATACAAAGAAATAGAATATTATCGCCGCTAAAGTCGTGATCAACATCATAATCTTAAGAGTAGGTATACAACGTATTTTTAATCGTCTTAGAGCCAAAGAGTTAATGTATACATTACGAAGAACTTAAAAAAAGTTTCTTTATGTATTAATATTAATTTTAATCATCCAGCCGAGTGACCGCAGTGACCGCAGTGACCGCTAGCCGCCATCTTTTGTAGATAGGTACGAACTCTAACCGGGTGAATGAACTTCGCACCGCGCGCCATACAGGATTTTCGAACTTAATTACCTTTTATTACTAAAAGCTTAACAAATACATTTTTTTTTCATGAATGATTAGTACGTTTTGGATACTTTAAGTGGGCTTCAGCTCTAAGATGGTTAAAAAACACGTTCCATAATATGTTATTTATGTTCATTGTTTCTAAATAGGGAGAGGTAGTGCGGTTGGTTCTATGTAAATGAAGGCCTTTCAAATAACCGAACCTTGGCTCCCGCTAGTACTTATGTCGCTGCCGCCTGACACCAGGGCAATGCCTATTGAATGACGGCATTGTTTCACCGTAACACGGAACTCTCATCGGATAATTGTTATAGTTTTAGGTGACAAAATTTTCCCACTGACCTCCCCGCTAATTCCTGTCAGTCGGGCCGCTGTATGTTTGGGGAGTGCTAATTCTGTATATTCGTAGCTAATCACCATAATTATGTGATCGCCATTCCACTATGAATATGAACCACATGTCACATCAGTTTTTAGTGCCATTTGGGAATGCGAATTAGAAACAATGACCCATTCGGATTGCAAGTGCACAGTCCAAGGTAATAGGTATGCTTATTATTACTAATTATCGTCATAGGCGTTATTTTCAGGGGTGCTAGTTTAATGAAGAATGATGACCATTTTTTTTTCAAGTTCTGACGACGTAGTTATTAACCCAAAAGTAAATTTTAAAATATATACGGATCAAATCTCTTAATTTTTAACCGACTTCATAAAAAAGGAGAAGGTTCTCAATTCGGTTGTATTTTTTTTTTCAATGTTTGTTTCCTCAGAACTCCGTCGTTGATGAGCCGATTTGTATTTTTTTTGTTTGTATGTATATGCTTTCAGGTGGGTCCCATTTTTTTCCAAAAAAATGTTGGATGATGGGATCCATGAGGAATTGAGGGAACTCCTCAATTATATTAGGCACGCGTGTTGTGATTTTGGTATTTTCTATTATTACTCGTGTATTTACACCCGGAAATCATAAATTTGGTGGAGTGGAATTAATGAGGAAGACCACAGATGATTTATGGAATTCCTCAATTATGTACTTAAAATTACAAAAGTACGTCACAGATTCTGATAAGATTCCGTTGAAATAGCAAATAATGAAGTGCCAAAGGTGATCCTTGTGGAATCGACTGAAGTCCTCAAATATTATCGGCTCACATACAGCGATTGGGTTTTTTTCTCTAATAATCAACTCATTTGCTTTCGTAAATCAGTTCATGTGGTAAATTGGAAAAGAAATGTGGAAATGTTCTCGTGGCTTGGCGGAGTACTAAATTGAAGTCGGTTAAAACTTTGTTTTTAAAGTAAATTATTGATATCAAGTTTCTGATGTCCCTTTAAACCTTGTACGCTCTTCACTTTTCCAACTATAGTAATAAAAAAACAACCATACAAGTGTCGAAAGGTTACTGTTGAATTTTAATTCGCGGGCTCTCATTGACTGCAAAAGAGCACTTACCGAGATTGAACGCGTTGTAACAATCGGAAGCTTTTAAGATTTCCGACTTTTTCGCTCCGGTGCTATCGGGCTCGCTTCGTATGTGAAAGACGACATAGCTTTAAAGTAGGTTATAGACGAAGTTTTATTACTCTATGAGGTATTTACTTATTGAGTTGTATAGCTCATGGCGTACTCTTCAATTATCTCTGGAAAGTGACTCTTGAACAATAAAAACACAAAACTTAAACATTTACGGCCGTATTCATAAACGTTCTACAAGCCTATTTTAACTAAAACGGCGTTAATATTCGTTTGTCTTTATCTTTCACGTTGACATTTGTATTCGTCAGAAAGAGACAGAGCACATTTTATTTAGCGGAGGCATTTTAAGTTTTATGAATAAGGGGGTTACTGTGCACGAGGCACCGTTCCAACGGCGCATAACGCCCGTACGCTGCTGGCGTCGCTCAACGCGCAGCGCTGAACTAGGTACGCTTAGGACGGTTGGCGCCGACTGGATGCACTGCGATGCGAGCAGCGGTGTATACCAAACTACAGTCACCTAAAAAATACTGCGCACAGGTACGACCCGGAACAGAATCCTGGCAGTCCACTTAATACCAGTGGCAGGCCACGATTGCTCGCAGATACGGCTCTCGAGTTGTAAATTCGGAGCCCACCCGATAACTGCTGTTACCTTTACTAATGACCTGTTACACATTTACCTCACCGATAACCCTGTTACCTACCTATTTACTGGGGTTGAAATAATAAAAACAAACTATGAAGAATTGAAGGATAAAAAATATTTTCAAACTTTGACACGACTTTTCTTTACTATAACTTATTGAAAAACACCCTAACACTGCCCTAAATACTTTCCTAACTTTCCTATCACTTTCCCTATTTACTTTTATATAGTTTCCTAAGTACTCATTTTCATTAGTTGCTTCCTTCTCAATAGGACTCGGCTGACACAAATTGATTCCCCAATTAGTGGGATCTATAGCCGTGTCCACCCGGCCGAGCGGCTCGCCCGAACGGCTCGCCCGAGCCATCAAAAACGCTCGCCCGAACGGTTCGGGCGAGCCGTCAAAAGGGTCGGCCGCAAGCGCTCGGTCGGTGTGGACGGGCGTTCGGGCAAACGCGCGCGGCTCGCCCGAGCCGATCTGGCTTTTTTACCTACCGATAGTTGAGCTCACGATCACGATGAAGCCGCACGTGCGCACAGCTGTCGCTGCGACAACGTTAATTTTACTTTTGCTTGTTCGAATTCAAAATCAGAAGAAATGTATTTAAAAAACAGCCGCAAAATGTGGATGCGCAAAATTTTTGAGAACCGAAAAGAGGCCGGGATAAAATTATTTGATCAATTGTGTTATGATCAGAGCGAAGACGCCTACCTATTGAAATTCCTATTAGGTAGGTACTACTCAATCTACCAATCCTTCCAGCTGACAAACAAACTCATGCGTGTCGAACTCAGTTACGCAATTCCCAAATCCGCCTCAACTCGTCTCACTACCAAGTTACCAACCGCCAGTGGGTATAACTTGATCCCTAATTTCCCAATATCAATATGTAATGTAGGTATCCAGGGGTCAAGCTAGTTTTGACCTTTTCTAACGCAGCGACTTCGAATGAACTTTAATAAGTTACCTTGATAAAAAAAACACCGGGTTGCACTCCGGGAGTGCCGGCAGAAGTGAAAACTTGATGAATATTAATTTTGCAAAAAAAATCCCTTCCTCCCCCCTCTCTCACCCTGCGTGCCAATATATCTAATAACAACCTTATTAGGAGTACGCTATAGTTCAACCTAACTCAGCAAAATTGATGAAGGAGACGAAGAAATAAAATACCAATTTGTTTTTGCCATTGCCAAATATTATTCAAAGCTTTATCTCTTTAGGAATAACGTCCAAATTCGAGCTATTCGAATTTGCTCAATAGCAAAACGGTAAAGGACGCGTGGACAAAATTACTTTATTTGCAGAATATGCAATTGCAAAAAGTGTTTAACGGCTTTATACTCTTACGAATAGCGTTCAGTTTTGAATGAAGTCGAATCGGCTAACAGCAAATATAAAAGTGTGATAAAACAAAATGGAATTTGCATTTACGAAAAATGTGTTACGACCTTATAGTGTTAACAATAAAGTACAAATTAGAATAATAATACGTAGGGCAAAAATCGCCCTCGCCTTCTGTCGTTCGGCCGAACAAAACCACCGTCCACATAGGCTGAGCTCGGGCAAACCGTTCGGGCAAGCATTCGGGGGCTCGCCCGAACGGCTCGGGCGAGCCATCGTTTGCCCGAATCACGTCCACACCGGGCGAGTACGTTTGGGCGAACGGTGTTCGGGCGAGCCGCTCGTTCTGTGTAGACACGGCTTATAACGAGTGTAATCGGGACTTTTCAGCTTTCTAATTGATAGAAATGTTTATATGTTTAATTGGCTGTCACTTGTTTACACGCCGAAATGATGATTGATTTTTAACTTAATCCGACTACGTTCGTTAAGCTTGCTTCTACTTTACATTTGTTTATTGGTCTCTAACAGACGTCTTTCGTATAACATTTGCATCTGATACTATAATATAATAAGAAATATTAAACTTAACAAACAGGCATATTTGATATGGAGAACTTTCTCTCGATTTTTTTTTCTCTCGATTAAAATGGATTTATTCATCCTATGCAGTTGACAAACAGGCATATTTGATATGGAGTACTTTCTCTCGATTAAAATGGGTTTATTAATCCTATGCAGTTATTCTGACATCACTTTGTATAATAAGACCTTCCTGTGAGCTTTATAATATACATAAGTTATGCCTTCGGCATGAATGGTTACAGAGTAATCGCTTTGATAGCGTAAAATGATAAGCTCAATTAACTTGATATAAAATTCCAATTTACTTTCCGTATTAAATTATTTTTAGCTAATCAGAAATATTCAGAAATAATATAGTTGTCTACGTTATGGTAATGCTTTGAAAGCCTGGCTGTTCGACCAATCACAGCGCGGCGGACCTCTGGTGCCGTTCGGCTTACGTTATGGTTGTGTGTGTGATATATACTCGATTGAAAGTGGCTTACGTTATGGTGGCCTTCTAGATTTACTCGTAAATCAGAGTTTAAAATATAACGGCCTATATACGCCTTAGGTATGTTTTACCTATGTGCTAGTTATGACCTTTTTTATTCATTAATACCACTTAGGTTGGAATGAGTTTATATGATTGTTATATTTCAGATTGTTACATGTTATAAGTTTCTAATAGCGACATACTACTTAAATGGGGTTCTAACTACGGGATTCTTTATTTACTTACACAATCTAAGTGCGTATATACTAGACAATTACTATATTTCGTGAGGCGGTGAGTCTGTCGGAGATATTTACATTCATTTAATAAAACCTGTACCAAACACTTATAATTTACTGTCTTAACGAGGTAGTTACCCTGATCATAATTATTTTAAAAGATATGATAAAGAGAGAAACTTACAATTTAATTATATCTAATGCCTATATATCTCCACTAATTCCATTATTCAAGACAGTTTCCAATAATAAGCAACACAGAATACAATTTACACAAATGAGTCCGCAGTAAGCTCGATTCTCCATACAAACGTAGTTACGCTCTCATTTTAAAACTACGTGTTGGATTGTAACGGAACTTTGCACATTTAAAGACATGAGGTATATCTATGTCTGTAAGTAGTTTATGTAGCTTCAGATACCTAGTAAAAAAAGTACAGCGAATTTAAGTTTTTCATTCAAAACTTGTTTTTTCTGTATTTCGTTTGTTTTATAAACTGGAACCATATAAACTAATTACAGACATAGATATACCTCACGTCATTGTATATGCAGTTTCGTCACAATCTAACACGTAGTTTTAAAATGAGAGCGTAACTACGTTTGTATGGGAAGGTGAAATGCGGCCGAGCTTACTGCGGACTCTTAAATTAAATTACAAAGGAAAGAACATTTCACTAATTAAGACGCGTAAGCACCAATTCTAGGTTTATATGTGACGCGACTGTATTGTCGTGTGCTCACATTATTTTATTACTAGTAGGTACGTAGGTAGCTAATAAGGGCGGGTTCCACCACCTTACGATTACAGACAGATCAACATAAAATAACGGCGGCTTTCATCCTATAGAAACTTGATAAACTTTCCATACATTCGACTTTTAACGAACACCGCTTATGGTTACAGGTGATTTGGTGCAACCCGCCCTGAAATTTGGCGAGTACCTTAATTTGATGACACCAGTAATCACAACAACTCACTGTCGTCCGCTCATTACCAGTGCCTATTTTAGTAATCCTGTTTTTTTTCGCTCATCGTATAGAGCTGTTGGATGCGCGGGGATAAATACGACCAAAAGATCGTGGGGTATAAGATCGTATGCCGAAAGGGACGAATTGGTCCGCGGAAAAGGGAAACTAATGGAAGCCTGCTGTACCTTGATACTTTTGCTGCTGGATGTGGAGTGGCCGTAGCGAATTCTTGAAGGGACACTGATTACTGTGCTCGTCTTAGTGTGCACATAAAATATAATGTCTATGGCGTATGAGTTTAATTTTACTGGGTGGGGACAACATTTTTTCTTCGAGAACATTTCATTGTCAATTTAATTTGAATATTCTGACGGGCAGACTATATGGGAAAAACAATATGTGAAAGGAGTTTGCAAGGGGACAAGTACGAATGATTAGCGTGACAGTGATCGATGGCGGGTTGAAGAGAGGGCGATAGCTGTTTTCACGTTGCTATCATATCATGTTTTATTAATTAAATCGATACTTTCTTGTCTTTTTATGAAATGTTTTGGATAGCAAGTCCAGAGGGTTGATTATGTAACGTTTCAAACGTACGTTAGGACAACTCAGCTGCCTTTTTCATATATAAAAAGTGCCATTCAGATCTACCTAACGTAGCTTAGGTACAATACGTTACCCAATCGACCAGCTGGACACTGAATGCCCACTACCTTCTTCTTACACACATACTCTACCATTTGTATTTAATAAATAAATAAATATAAGGGGAAAATCTTACACAAATCGACCTAGTCCCAAACTAAGCAAAGCTTAGAGGGAACTAGACGACGATAAACATATAGATAAATAAATACTTAAATACATAGAAAACATCCATGACACAGAAACAAATGTTCGTGCTCATCACACAAGTAAATGCTCTTACCGGGATTCGAACCCAGAACCTCTAGCTTCGTAGGCAGGGTACCAACTAGGCTAAAGAGGTCGTCAATAAAATGTTGCAGAAGATCTTTATTTCAAGATAACTCCAACCTAAACAAATATTTATGTATTAATGTATGTCTGTCTGTAAGTCTGGATGCTATATATATATATATATATGTTTCTTATGAGATGGCATTTCGACTTGCACCTATGGCTGTGATATTTTTGTATAGCGGCATGTCTAGGCCGCAGGGCTCTTCATATGCAGAACGCACACCGATCTTCTTCCTTGAACACCTTCTCCGTAGCCCAGCTCGACCTTATTGCGTCTAAAGCAAAGCACTTCTCCGTGACTATTATCTGGTGCGCGACATCCAAAACTCTAGCGAAAGTTAGTTTCTGATCTCGTAACAGCTCCTGGCTTGGCGAAGCGGTGGCGGTCTACCGTGTCCAGGCAAGGTCCGAGGCCGTATTGATCAGCCACATTTGGCCAATCCGACACTTTCATATTGATATTTAGCACCATATAAAATTACTAAGTTACTTATTGAAAAATATTGAGTTGTTTGAAACGCCATTCTGACCATACTAGCAGACAATGAGGCCTGATTTTCAGAATTATGATTCTTGATTATATGTTTGTTGATCCAACCAGATCGATACACGATTGCTTAACATTTCCTCGATAGAAAAAAAATCCAAAGTTGCGTTCAAATTTTTAGATTTTTAACCAGTGTACGTAGGCAACATGAGATCAAGCGGCGAAACTTCGTTGAAATGATAATCTATTACTCGTCTTGAATCTGATTTTATAAAATATACTCCCTTCATAATAATCATTACTGATTTCGCATTTTTGAAAGCAAACGCCCCTTTCTGAGGATGTTGTTTCCTTGTCTGTCAAACGTTATTGGCGTAAGTTTGTCTCTGACGCGCGGACCGCCCATTGAGCTCATTCGGCGACCGGCCGTCTTCGAGGCAGGACCTATGTTATTCAACGCCGCAAAATTACTTACGAATTCTAATTATACATATATGTAGGCCTACGGCGCCATTCAACCCGAAACGTACCGGAGGTCTTTTTGTAATGGGCTTGGGCGCTCCTAGAATAGCACTCACACATGCGCAATAAATTTATAATGTGTGCTAAGCAGTTACTTCACATTAAAACTTTTTGCTGAAAATGTTTCTATCGGGTGTTGTGATTGAAAAATACTGGCCGTATTAATACCTAAATTTAAGTGTCAAATTTCTTCTACAGAATATCACAGCTTATAACAGAGCAGTCAGATAAATAAGAAATATTTTGATTTACCTACAAGTTGGGATAAATTGTAGATTGTGCGAGTGACTTAGTATTTTTCTTTGAAAGAAAAAAGAAAGAAAGAAAACATTTATTCGTGGACAAAACGATGGGTATACAAAACAAAACACAGTAAAGTAAAAGAAGCAGGGTCCACGAAAAGGCCCCGACTCAGCATGGTGCTAACCGAGGAGGCCAGCGCTGGTCTTCCGTTGGAACCTTTACATGAGTTACCTCCTGGAAGGCAACACAAAACAAATACCTACGCTAAAACATATTTTAAAGAATACATAGGTATCTTAAGTAAAAATAAGCAGTATGTAAGTGTTCTTTGGAAATTTCAATACACAAAAATAATTTAAACAATTTATCTGTAAAGTGGGACTTGCTTCAATTTCCGTGGTTCTATGGCAACTTTTGGGCTACCGCTGTAAACACATACTTACTTTTACCCTCTAGTTTTTTTTTTCATATGAGCAAAGGAACTGAATTACGGCGTCGCTACGACGCTCATTTCATGCTCATAATGTCACATCACATTCAGCGAATATTTCATTATTTTGATGAATTATCTGCCACAACTTACTCTACACTTGGTCTAGTGAAGTTTAAATATATAGAAATGTGTAATAAGCGATTTTCAAAGGAACGGTACGCTTACCATGAGTTTGACAATGACGGCTTACGCTAACGAGTATCGAGTTTTCTATCTGTGCATCCCGCTCGTACTGTCAAAGTGCAATAGAGATGCACAGATAGAAAACTCGATTCTCGTTAACGAAAAAATGACAATGTCAAACTCATGGTAGCTGTACAGATGAAGACTCCATGACGTCGGGACCGAAATGAAAGGGACGAATGTATCGCATGATATAACTGATCTCTTCTCGATGAGCGTCAAATTTCAAAAGTCAAATTTCTCTACTGTCACGCTAGGTGACGTGACGTGAGCGGAACGCATGTGTTTGTGTGTGTAGCATGTATAAAAACGAGACTTTAAATGCGGGGTGCAGGCCGCGGGCGGGTGTTAGGGCGTGGCTTAAAATAGCTAATGTTGCTGGTTGGCAGGGCCTTAACACTTTCACTACCAGGAACCCGCCTAGCGCTTCCGCTACATACGAGAAAAACCACGGGATCGACTTTGAGCGTAGCGCGTAGCGATTCTTGGTAGTGAATGTGTTCCAATGTAATCATCATTCTCGTTAATTATACTCGATGATTTATCGAACATCCTCTTTGTCGTGAATTATGAAAGGGAAAGCTTTTCCTCCTATATAACACATAATCCTGGTTTTATCAAAGCGTTCAATAGAGCTAATGCTAGAGAAATTATTATAGTTACCAATATCATAATCCACTGTGTAGACGTCCCATTGTATAAACTGTTTTCTTTGTCAGACCAATATCTGATGCAATTTAATATGTTATTTTCTCTTGTTCTTTGTTAATTTGTTGATTGAAGCTTACTTCAATCAACAAATTACGGAGTATACGTAGTCCGAGTCTTAACTCGGACTACGTATACTCAAATCATGACGAATAGAAATAAAACTTTCACTTTAAAAAAATAACTTGGCATTACCTTTAGCATCTCCGTGAAAACAACCTGGCTATGTTTTTGCTAAACGCACATGACCACAATTAAATTGTTTTAATCGATCCATAATCTGCACCTTGATTTTGCTTAGTAAAGGGACTCTAACTAGATACTATATTGAAGAATGTATTTTTAATAAGCTCTTTTTTGTTTCATCGAGACGTATTCAATTAACCATATTTAACGTTTTTTTTCGTAAAACCAAACCTCGAATTCATCGCGTCATCATTGAAGGTCTATTATGTTATTCACTTGCAAACTTTTAACGAGAAAAGTTGAACGAAATTTTAACTTTGAAAAGCCAATTTTTTTTAAGACAGGTTAAAGTTCAATTTTTCTTTTGACAGAGTCCCAATTGATAATATTAATTTTTAAGTTATTTTGCTTAACATTATTTATTTATATGGCTACTTGCTTCTGCCCGCGACTTCATCTGCATGGATCCGGGATAAAAACTATCCTATGTATATTTTAATCCAGGCTATATACTATCATCATGCAAAATGTCATCCAAATCGGTTGAGCCGTGTAAGCGTCATTGACTAACATACATCTAAACATCCAAACTTTCACATTTATAATATTAGTAGGATTAATCTTCACACGGATAATGATTTCATTCAATAAAATGTTTTATAAATAAACTGAGTACTTAAGTAAACACCTTGCAAAAACTATTTTATTAGTAATGTGAGCTCGTTTACATAGAAACTCTAAAGATCCTGGATCAACATTGTAATATTTTTACGGTTGTTTTTAGCATATTGACTCAAAAATTACAATAAAAACACACGTAGACCTGTTAGAAAAATGTACAGCAGACAGCATTTTAAGTGCATGGTCAATCCAGGAACAGTTTCGCTTGTCCGCCGAATCCTACGCCATCTATGAGCACGACGTGTAATATACTTATAGATGTTAATGTAAACCTCAGAGGATTATTAGTGAGATTTCACTAGATGTGTAAGCAATTTTTGTCTAAATAAAAATTATGTTTTCCTTGTCTTTGAAAACTATATTTTTTATGGGTTACCACCTATAATTTTTACATTGTATTTATCAAGTCAACTCAAGCGCGTTGCCAATTTTTTGTTTGTCCCTCACCTTTTAGTACTGCGCTACGAGGGAATATCCAAACATCGAATAAATTACAAAAACACTGATTTATACATATAAGGATACTTAAATTTTATAATTTCATTAACAGCGTTACTGCTTAATACAAAAATTAATTTAGGTATTTAATGTGCCTGATAATGTGCTTATTTTCCGCTGTATGTCCAAATAGTCTCGCCAACAACGCCATCTAGTTTAATTATTGCGCACGACGTGCAACTGACGTGATGAATGTGAGCAGCAAACGTCAAACGATTCAAGCGAAACTGGGCCGTAAGGTGTCCATGCATTATTGCAGCCGATAGTACAGATATTTGTCTTATTAGTTGTTCTAAGGGGGTGCAAGACCCTTCACCAGGATCCCTAATCGTGCTCGAAAAGTTGCAGTAGGATAAGTGTAATTAAATGTCAAGAAAATGTATATATCCAGTTTTTGACACAGCTTTTATAATCGAAACAAATATTAGCTTCACTAACAGATAAACTAAATACTAGTATTTGATTGAGTTTGTATTTGCTACACATTTTTATTTGATGAAGAAAGAGTCCAGCGATTGTTAGTATACTTTTAGTTGTGTACCAAGTAATACGAAATATTGAATTTGCCCAGCAGTAAATCAAACTAATTAATTGATTTGACTTTTTATTTCGACTTTTACGATACCACAGACAGACAGATACACAGACACGTTAAACTTATAGTCGTAACACCCCTCTCTTTGCGTCGGGGGTTAAAAACACAATAGGATTTTAACTTGGCTTACAAAATATGTATTATATAAGCGAGTAGCGCCGCACAATGGAAAATCCTTGGGGCGAATGCTTGACGTCTACAAAATCTTCTAATATTTATAGATTTCCAGATAGTTTGATTTGAAGTAAGAAAAGGACTGATGTAGCCAGCACTGTAAAGGTTGCATAATATAGTCGACCTCAAGTATATGTATAGTAAAACGTGCAGGATCCCTCAAATTAAATATCCTGCTGTATTCGTGTTCAATTGTTTTTAACACATTCACTACCAAGAATCGCTATGCGTAACGCTCGTAACCGATCCCGTGGTTTTCCTCGTATGTAGCGGAAAGTGACTACGGTGTAGACGCTAGGCGGGTTCCTAGTAGTGAAAGTGATGATATTGCGAACTTAGATCGAGCATACAAAACACATTGATATCAATTTTAAATGCGAAACGTTAGCCTCTGATTGACCTCTTGGTCACATACCTACCTATAGTTCTCTAATCTTGCGGTCTGTCTTTATTATCGGGTGAGCCGGTCGTTACAGCCGCGACACGGAATGGGCGTGCGTTCGGAACTCAGATTGCAAGTAATGCATTGATTTAAGGACCATTATTATTTAATTCACCCCATTTCAAAGAGTTTTAGTACCACGGTTTTTAAACGAGCAATTTTCGCGTAAAAATGTAACATGCGTTATCTAGAGGTCGATTTCTGAGCCACGTTTTTATAATAAATGAATGAAATATTTTTTTATCTACGCACATTATAATTATTAGTGCTCTAAAATGCGTTCAGAAACCGTAGGAAATGACCAGCATTATTACAACCAATTTTACTATGAGAACTTTCTTGTCTGTGGTAGTAGGTAACAACGGTACTTTACTGTTATAACAGTATATATTTATGTAAGGTTATGAGTTTAAATTATAATTGCATGTTTTTGACTGTTATGATTATTACGATTATTTATGATTCTTTAAAATTGACAAGTAATTTATAATGTAATCTTATATTGTGAATAAATAAAACTGAATCTAAATCTGTTTATTTTGTGATATTTCTACTATCAAAATTTACTTGGCTGATTGAGTAAAGTCTGAATTTCGTTCACTTCTATACTTTCAATCAACCTAATTCACCTAGGTGAATTAAGGGTGAACTAGTAGAATTAAAAAGTACACTGAACCCCCTAGAATTTTTGAGGAAAATTAAGTGCTCTATTAGTATTCTTAATTCCCCCAGATGAACTAACTGGGTGCATACATAACTACACGGTTTGTTTGTAGCTTTTATAGCCAGTCATAAAGTTTTTTTTCAGTCTGAAAGTTTTTTGATGTCAGTTGCACCAATTTCAGTATCAGCTATTGATTCGTAACAACACGCGAACCACGCATTTTGACGATCACAAATGATTGCACTATTCTTATAATTATGGGCTTTACGTTATTTACAAAGTTGATCTATTTAATAGTTTTGCGTTTATTTTTGGATCAAGGATTGAAATGAAATGAAATGTGTTTATTTGCTTAACATTATGTACTTATAAAGATGGTGTGGTAAATGGTAAATAATGTCCATACCTTATAGAAGTAGGCATGCAAATCTATATATTATAATTGATTTTGTTTAAATTTATATAATTACAATGTCAAGTATTAATAAGCTTCAATATCAACTGTTAATATCATTAAAAGATATTAAAATAATCGAATTGATAAAATCACTATGAAACTAACATAATAATAATAAAAATAAAATAAATTCAAATTCCTCCATCAAAGTCATTAGTATTAAGCTAGTATAATTCAGGTATTCATTGACGCTATAATAATTACATTCCTCTAGATAATGTAAAATTGCTCGTCTGAACTTAATGAGAGGAATGTCTATTAATTTTCGTGGAAGTTTATTATACAGGGCGTCCCAAGCCTATGGGACATCAAGGGAAAGTACCTTAAATATCGTAGATAGGATATTTTGCTGAAAGAAGACATTATGTTATTTCTAAGAGTCAGTAATACTGCATTCAAAGATTTTCTAAAAATAACTTGCTTCGTCTGGGAATCGAACCGACTTAGGGGTGAAAAAAAATAATTCAGTTTTTTGTGATGCCAATCGAAAGAATTGACAAAAAATAATATTTCTTCTTAAGTAACATAGTATCTTAAAAGAAAGGAATAACGTCCAATTAATCATTTTAATCAAATTAAAAACACTTGAAACTGCCGAAGTCAAATGAATATTTTTTTTAATTAATTAATTAATGCTCAAAACTTGATTCTTCTTGTCTTATGCAAATAGTCAATCTTTTAACAAGTTCGCTGCCTGTTGCTTTTCATATCATATTATTTTAAGAGACGAGATAGAAAATCTCTCCGCGGCGGAGCAACCAAACTTAATTTTCCAACAAAATGGAGCTCCGGCTGATATTATTCGGAGAGCTGCAGAGTTTCTGAATAAATTTTTGCCTACTTGGATTAGTACAAATGGTTAATTATTCGTTATTCCTTTCTTTTAAGATACTATGTTACTTAAGAAGAAATATTATTTTTTGTCTATTCTTTCGATTGGCATCATAAGAAAACGGAATACATTTTTTTTACCTTTAAGTCGGTTCGAATCCCAGACGAAGCAAGTTATTTTTAGAAAATCTTTGAATGCAGTAATACTGACTCTTAGAAATAACATAATGTCTCCTTTCAGCAAAATATCCTATCTACGATATTTAAGGTACTTTCCCTTGATGTCCCATAGGCTTGGGACGCCCTGTATATTTTCGACGTCATCCCCCCAACATTATTGCGGTACATGACTAAATTTCGTCTAGTAACTACTAATTTGTTCAACCGATTGCTTGGTGCATCGGGGCTTATTTCAGCACTAGTGGTGAAATATTGGCCTAGAAGCAGATTTTCGCCGCTATGTACTTACATAGCGGCGGAAATCTACTTCTTGGCCAATATTAAGCAAGGGAAGAATATTCAACATCATCATCATCGTATCAGCCGAAAGACGTCCACTGCTGGACATAGGCCTCCGCCAAAGAGTGCCAAAGTGACCGGTCCTGCGCCACCCGCATCCAGCGGACTCCAGCAACCTTTACCAGGTCATCAGTCCACCTTGTGGGGGGCCTACCCACGCCGCGCCTTTCGGTACATGGTCGCCACTCGAGAACCTTTCCGCCCCAACGGCCATTGGTTCTACGTGCTATGTGCCCCGCCCACTGCCACTTAAGTTTATCAATTCGGAAGGCAATATCGGTTACCATGGTTCTGCTGCGGATAGCCTCATTTCTGATGCGATCACGCAGAGAAACTCTCAACATAGCCCTCTCCATAGCCCTTTGGGTGACTTTGAGAGTTCTTATGAGGCCCATAGTAAGCGATCACGTTTCAGTGCCATATGTAAGGGATATTGACCCTTTTAAAAATAGGCTTACATGACTCTCTAGCTGAAATACCACTTAATGCCCTTATGCATTATTTTTGAGCTTTGAATGCTCTTTCGATTTCTCCAGAGTTACCCTAGATTATGAGTCCATATCGTAAGACTGAGGAGACATAACTATGGTAAGCGTTTAAGGCTGTATTTAAGGACACGATAGCCGTTTGAGTGCATAAACAAATCTATTTATTTTAGTGCAAACAATGTCAATATGTTTCCTCCAGCTACAGTTTTCGTCAAGCGTTAATCCTAAAAATACCGCAGAGTCAACTGTTTCAATGTAATTGTATTGATACATTTTAAATCTAAATTATTATTTTTAGTCTTATAAGTTCTAAACTGGATTTCTTTTATTTATTGTCATCCAATTTACTACTTTCTTAAGCGTTTCATTGATGTCAGTTTCGAGTGTGTTTGGATTATTACCACGAAATAATATTGTGGTATCAGCAAATAATATGTATTTATGTGTCGTTATATCTTGAAGGTAATGATCGAAGTCGCGGGCGGAAGCTAGTCCATTCATATATCAATGGATATATGAATGGACTAGCTTCCGCCCGCGACTTCGTCTGCGTGGACTCGGGATAAAAACTATCCTATATTTTAATCCAGGCTATAAACTATCTTCGTGCAAAATTTCATTCGTATCGGTTCAGCCGTTTAAGCGTGATTGAGTAACAAACATCCAAACATCTAAACTTTCGCATTTATAATATTAGTAGGATTGTGGATTGCATTAACTATTAATGTTAATTATTTAATATTTATATATTCGGTAACACGCTGAGACTATAATAATCCTATAAAAAAAAATTAACCACTTTATTTTATTTTTAACACGCGGAACATAATTATTTCAAGCCACTGCTCAGAAATATGGCTAAAAGATGTAATTACTGTAAAAAGGGGGTCCAAAGCGATTGTATATTGTAGGTTGAATGAGCAGGCATTCTATGAGTTTAACCAGGACAACAAAACATTGTAGCCCTGTTCAAAGAGCAAGAAGACTAATCACTTGGGCCGGCTGATCACTGATTCTACCAATCAAAACACGATTTGTACTGCATTCGACAAAAAAACGACCAATCAGAATCAGAACAGGTCCTGCGCTGCTAAAAATGGTGTACCTACCCAAATAGTCCATTTTGACAGGCGATTATATCTGACTGATCCTCCGAAGATTCCCATTCCGTCTTCGCAATTAAATGCTCTAATAATGTTTTCTCGTGTGTCTCACTTATAGATACAGCTTTTATTACTGAGTACTTTCGCTTCCTGCCAGAAGATTATTTCGACTTGCTTCCGCCCGCGACATCGTCTGCGTGGACCCGGGATAAAAACTATCCTATATTTGAATCCAGGTTATAAACTATCTTCGTGCAAAATTTCATCTAAATCGGTTCATCCGTTTAAGCGTTATTGAGCAACAAACATCCAAACATCTAAACATCCAAACTTTCGCATTAATAATATTATAAGAAAGTAGGATAACGCTTTTTCCCGTTTCTCGTATATTTTTAATGTTTAAGAAAACTGTCCCAGGGCTCCCATCGTAAGAGATGACTAGTGGGGCAAAGGAAGCTTTTAAGTCTTCAGCTGTTCGGTCGTATTTTGAATGTTTCTCTTGGCTACGCCTAGCCTATTATATATATACTAGCTTCTGCCTGCGACTCCGTCCGCGTGGAATTCGTTTTTATCCTAGCTCTATACAAACTTTCACCCCCTTAGTGACTGATTTCCGGGATAAAAACTATTCTATGGCCTTCCCCGGGACTCAAACTATCTCTATACCAAACACCTGTACAAACTTTGCGTCCCTATTTAACCCAACTGGGGGTGGGTTTTTCCAAAGCCCATAAATATTTTTTCTTGTATTGTAATAAGGAGTCCATACACATAGTTTCAAGTCTCTCACTTAAAATTTTACTCCATCCCCATACAAACTTTCAACCCCTTTTTACCCCCTTCAGGGTGAAATTTTCAAAAATCTATTAGGTACCTATTTCAGTCATATAAACTTCCATTGTGAAAAAATCAGCTTTCTAGGTTCAACGGTTTGGGCTGGGCGTTGATTTAAGTGAGTGAGTCAGTCAGTCAGGCCTTTTACGTTTATATGTATACCTATAGGTATTATAATAGGTATACTGGGTCCAAATAGCTATGTCAATTTTTTTGGATTATTTATAGTTAATTGCTGTGCATGTGAAAGAGCAATTTATGAAGATTCTGTTTTAAAATGCCATACTACCGATATTTCCAATGAAATCATAAAATAATCATAACTTGAAAAGTGTCATTGAATACTAACAATCGCGGAAATACTTCGGGTGGGTGAGAGGAATCCAAAAAATATATATTGACGTTGCTGTTTGGACCAGCCTGTAGAAGATAACATTATAAATACTGTGCTGTGCTGTTTTTTGCCAGGTTAAGTTGCTGTAGGAGAAAGCGTCCTCAAGCTAGTTTGGCCCGGTGTTCAGCTGTTTACAGTCATTACGGGTATAATTCTCACAGCAATCATTAATTAAAATTAATTAATGGAACAGATGTTCACAAAAAATACATACAGTAATAAAGGAATCAATTTTAAGAACTTCTGAGCGATTATCTTCCAAAACATCTATATCTAATCGAAATAGTGGCTAATGAACCTTGAAGTCATTCTCAAAGATTAATCGAATGCCATTGTGACTGAAATCCTGATATACTTATATGCCAAAAGCTCCGTAGTCGTTCCAATGTTGAGAAGACGTGCAAAATACCAAATTATCTTCGTTTAATCCGCCTTATTAATATTACCCAGACGTTAAAGATACGTTTTCCGTGCTCATCACAATAACCAACTTTGGTAATTGGCTTTGCAAGGAACGGAAGATGTTGATTCTTCCTTATCGGCACCGTACACTCCGTTTCGAATTATAATAAATACATCTTAAGGATAAGAAGGATTACTGTGCTTCGCAAAGACGATTGTCAACTTAGTAATCCTTTATTATGTGACTTCAGAATGCTGTTGCCTGTTGCTTAAGAGTGGCAACAAGGCTCGAAATAGAAGGATTCAAAATATCATTTTATGTCAATGTTACCAGACAAAAATTGTGCTTAACAGGATAATTGAATGTCTTATCAAAAAAAATGGAACTTTTAGGGACTTTAATATATTGAAAATAAACGAACGGTTACGGTTGCAATATTTTTATATTCAAATTAACAATTGTTTTCATTGACTGGCAATTTAATGCCAGTTGAGCCCGAATGTTTTGCGTTTTTAAGTGAAAATTGCAACCTCATGCGGAAAATAAATTACGTGTACCGATCTCGTGATATTTACGCCATGCGTCGTTAATTATAGAAGCTTTTAAAGCTCGTTAAATGGTAATCTCATAAAAAGCTCATTTATATCCTCTACTTCACCCCCTCAGGTCTATCGAAGATCAAAAGTCCGGGACCCAAATCATCTGCATAGTATCGAATAGGTGTGTGGTAGCAGCGTTACAAACAAACATTTTGGTAAAACACCTCTTGTAATTTTAAAGCTACTATTTAAAAACATTGTTTAAATAAATGTTTATTTAATGTAGTTTTTAATCGTAATACTTGTATTATACATACATATGTATGTATGTATAATAGTATTGCGATTAATTTGTTAAATAAAAATAGTTATGTAGTAGTAATGTTTTATTTTCATACCACGTCGGTGGCAAACAACCTTGTGGCTTAGCTGGTAGGCCGTAAGCCATAGGCTACGGCCTATGGACGCTTGCAACTTCAGGGGTGTAACTTACGCGTTGCCGACCCTTCAAGAATTTATACAATCCTTTTTTGAAGAACCCCATACTGTAGTCCGTCAGGAAAACCTCGGCAGGGAGCTCATTCCACAACCGGAGAGTCCGAGGGGGGAAATTTATCTGAAACCGTACGGTACGCGGCCATTTAGGTTCCAGGCTGTGAGGATGAATGCCCTGCCGACGGCGAGCGGTGCGGTGGTAAAAAGCAGCCGTAGGTATCATGTCGAACGGTTCTTCGAACCACAACCCGTTATACAAGCGATAGAACATGCACAAGGAGGCGAAGTCTCTCCTTACACTCAACGGTTCGATATCGATTGTAAGTCTGGGATTGTCCAGGATTCGCACAGCGTGTCTTTGAAGCGAGTCGAAATCCAGGTACTCCTGCCCAGAGATGACAGCAATGCTCCATGTGGGAACGGACTTGAGACTTATATAATAAAAGTCTCTGTCCCGGGGAGAAGTAACGCTTTGCTCTGTTAAGCACACCTAGCTTTTTGGATGCCAGCTTGGCCTTGCCCTCTAAGTGTCTTCGAAACAGGACGTCGCTGGAAATGTCAACACCAAGGATCCCATACTCTTTTAAATCGAAAGATGAGTGCCTTCGCACTGCGGGGCTACAGAAAAGAAGGTTTTCTTGGCGGTGAACGTTGAACGTTGCGTCTTCGTGGGGTTGAATCGGACCAAATTATCCCTCCCCCACTCAGAGACTGGATAGGGTGCTCTCTATTTTGGATACAAGTTGTTCGCGACTCTCTACTACAGCAGAACGAGGGATGGTTGTGCGGCCCGTGTAATACGTATCCCCAGTACTGTCGTCCGCATAACAATGAATTCCATCAATGGACAGCATACGTTCGAGACAGTACGGAGCCTTGTGGAATACCAGCATTTATGTCCATGCTTTCGGAGCAACTGCCGTCTACAGACAACCTTCTTGCGGTCAATACACTCAACGCAGACCTAGAAC
This sequence comes from Epinotia bilunana, assembly GCA_947049275.1. Lineage (NCBI taxonomy): Eukaryota > Metazoa > Arthropoda > Insecta > Lepidoptera > Tortricidae > Epinotia > Epinotia bilunana. Next base: position 9,331,712 of record OX346256.1, read on the forward strand.
GTATTTCTACTTGGTCGGAAAAGAACTGCCTAGTCCTTAATCCGAACAAGTCGAAATATGTTGTTTTTGGGTCAGAGCATCAAATCCGTAGTACCATCAGTAACCTCGAGACTTTGAATACCAGTAAGGTTGCTATCATGGGCGAACCAATAGAGAGGGTGGTAGAAGCAACTAATCTTGGCCTTCTCATGGACAGCAAGCTGCGCTTTGAGAACCACGTGCTAAAAGTTGTGAGTAACTGCTTCTACCGCCTTAAAGTTCTTTACAATGTTCGCGATTACTTAAGTGTTGATTTGCGTGTTAACCTTTGTGAACCGCTGATATTGTTAAGATTAAACTATTGTGATGTTGTCTATGCTGGCTGCATTATGGTCGTACAAAAAAGCTCATACAACGGGTGCAAAATGCATGCATTCATTTCTGTTTCCGAGTCCCACCCCGCTCCCATATCACTACCTACTTAAACGCCGCTGGTCTGCTGAACATGCCTGCACGCAGACGGCTTCACCTCGCCACTCTCCTCCTTGGCATAGTACAATCTGGGGTCCCAGCATATTTGCTGACTAGACTTGAATGGCTCAAGAGTGCGCGTAGGTGTAAGGCGATGATTCTGGTGCCAAAGCATTGGACCGCGGCGTTTCGAGGTAGCTTCAGGTTTGCGGCGTCCAAGTGTTGGAATGATCTCCCCGCACCTATCCAAGGAGCGTCTAGCAGGTATACCTTTAGGCGCCAGCTTAAGGGCTATTTGTTGACGCTCCCAAAATCCCAACCCTAACCCATCCAGCACATAATTAAATTTTTATCCATTTATTTTTTTAAACATCCCAACTGTTTCACCCTTTTTCACATGGTCTCTCATCCCACTGTGCTTGTGTTACATATTTAACAGATTTAGTATATTAATTATTTATTTATTATGTGTATACGTTTGTATCGGCAGTATGTTGTGTTGCGTACCGTGGGTCACGTCAGGTACGGTGCTGTCTGAAAATCAGCGCTGTAGGTGTCTGTCTGACACCTTGGCATAATGCTGAGACAGCGACCGATTCACTGCCGCGAAGACACACACATTATGTCTCAATTGTATTTGTTCTCCCTGTGTGTCTGGTGTAGTGAATAAAAATGTCTTCTTTCTTTCTCTTTCTTCTTTCTTTGGATATTCCACAGCATACATGGTAAAAAATTAACTCACCAAAAATAGTTAAAATATCAAGGAGAGGAGTGCAGCTTACAACTAAAGTTAAATACAAAACCATGTGTCGTCATAGAATAGGCCCTGGCTCAGCATAATTTAACCATGCATCTGGGTATAATACGACACCGACAGTGCAATGTAAAGTTAAGCTTCATAGGTAAAATTGTAGCTACTAACTGTATGTTTATTTTTTCACAGGTCATTGAGATTAAGATTCCCAACAAAGTCTAGAGTTTGAAGGTCGAATGGCAGTCGCTTTCGTAAAACTAGTACCTACGACAAATCCTGGAGTTCCATGCCAAAGCGGACACCGGGCTACTTTAGGTTACAACGGGGAAAACGCTATTAGGTTGATAAGTTATTGAAATAAGATATTGGCTAACGAAGTATAATTTGCACAGATTCGCCAAGAATTTTATTGTTCTAACTGTACTTTTAGTGACCCAGATCGAAATTGACACCCTGACGACTCACGAAAATTAACGAAAATATTAAAACAAATTAGGTAAATTTTCAGTTTATCCATTAACATTGCAAGAGAATGTCCTTTTAATTTTCCTATTCATAATGCATTACATTTTCGCCTTGATAAGTAGATTTCGATTTCCTTCGTTCCTCTGAAAATTTATGTAATGCAAATTCATTCCAATAATGCCTACGAAGTTTGATGGGTTTTGCATGAAGGCTTGGAAGGCGGTAAAGGATTTTAGGGCTGTCATCTTGAACACTCATTTTAATCCATTTATTTTATTTTCATGTATTTGATTATTGTATAAGTAGGTAGTAAAAAACCAAGTTCACGAGGCATTTGATACCATACAGTTTTGGCAATTTTGATTGTAATTAGAACGAGTGATGACTTTATCTTTATTTACATTTCTTGAGCTTTTGTTGCCAAGCTCCACAGTACGGCTATCATGCGACGGCGCGCGAGCTCTCTCGATTTTTCTCGCACTATTCGTCTCTTTCTTATCAGAACACTTAGAACAAGAGATATAGTGAAAGAAAAATCGAGAGTATGTCGCGGCCGTCGCATGATAGACGTGCTGGTCTCTTACAATGGAATCCTAGGACACGTAATACAGATTACAGGCCTTGGTGGAGACGCTATCGCTGCTTTGCTGTCGTTCTGACCGATGTTGACTTTGACTTGCTCTAAAACAATGCCTAGCAATTAGCTACAATCTTCGAAAACTCTTTGAATTTTGGTGGGAATTCGCGTGAACCCCAAATACTTCTTGTCAACTGAAAAAAATTGTTTTGAAATGTACATTGACACACAAATACGTTGCCAGTGAATTCAGGCTGGCTTGTGTCGATTAATAATGTAGTTTTTGAGTAGGCTGAGGTAGAACAATAATTTTCGCAGGTGTAGATTCTGCTGCCAGCTGTTGGTAACAGAGCGATTGGGCGATAATTATTTGGGTCTAACATTGAGTTCTTATTGTGAATAGGCTTTATACTCGTAACAGCTCTTTTCAACTGATGATCTGGAAATGATGCTTCATCAAAAGATTGATTTACTAATAGACACATCGCTCCCGAGGATGCTTTGTGCTACGAGCGACGGAATTTGTTCCTTCTGCTGTCAAAACGGCGAATCCTCAAGCATATCAAGGATCGGCAACGCCCATGTTACTTCTTACGAGTTGCATGCGTCTATAGGCTACGGTGTCTGCTTACCATCAGGCGGGCCGTACGCTTGTTTGCCACCGTCGTTTTATCCTACTAATATTATCTATGCGAAAGTTTAGATGTTTGGATGTTTTTTACTCAATCACGCTTAAACGGCTGAACCGATTTGAATGAAATTTTGCACGAAGATAGTTTATAGCCTGGATTAAAATATAGGACTGAATCAGGCTCCTGCGTATATTAGAAAAATGTATTTTTCAAAAAAAAAATGGTTTTTCTTAAATAACTCGGCCATTTTTGATTTTACAGTAAAACCAAAAGGACAAAAATTGTAGAAAATTTGATTCTCTACAAGTTTGGTCCTTACAATTTTTCTTCTAGGATCGAAATTTCTGAAAAAAAATTATTATTGTTCAGAATTTGATTCTCTATAAGTTTAGTCCTCTTCATTAATGCCGTAAAACGTGGAAAATAGGAGAATGATAATATTTTGAATTTGTCGCGTTTTTCAAGTTTAATTTCCAAAATATCGATTTTGGGGGGAAAAAGGTGGGAACCAAAATTGTTTAGAATTTGATTCTCTACAACTTTGTTTCTTTTCAGTCATGCCGTAAAACGTAGAACATAGGAGATTGATAATATTTTAAATTTGTCGCGTTTTTCAGATTTAATTCCCAAAATATCGATCCTAGAAGAAAAATCGTGAGCACCAAACTTCTAGAGAATTAAATTTCCTAAAATTTTTAATCCACGCTTTTACTGTAAAATCAAAAATGGCCGAGTTATTCAAGAAAAACCGTTTTTCGAATATACGCAGGAGCCTGATTCAGTTTACTTTTTTAATTTACACTCCCAATGACCCCCCGAGGAACCTACGAAAAAAATCCAAGAACTAATTATTCACGGGTAGGGTCGGTTTTTTGGATATAATGACTGGGCTAGTATGATACCAGTATGATCCTTACCTATGGATGAAAAAAAAAAACTATTAAATGTGTTAGCTAGTAATTTAGACTCCGATATTATTTTTGCTAGCGTACGTGGACGCTAGAGGGATACTAAAGCATATCCACCACAAAGCTAAATCGAAAATATATGCCCGTTATTTTATTCCACTATGCAAATATTTTAAAATAGTCCGCCACATAACCAGTGAAAACACGAAATGTGTAAAAAAACTGCAAATCTTTGATCTTCATCAAAATTAACCATTTTTGAAAGAATGTTAATCTGAATCTGTTAATCTCATGTAGATCTCGTCTCAATTGCTCAAAGGTAAACTGGAAGAGATCCCTTACAGGGATAAGTTCGCTTTTATACCTACTTAACCTATTTTGTCTGTATTTTTACCAATGTCTTGTGTATAATAAAGTAAATAAATACTTATATAAACTTTTTTATTCGACTTATTTACGCCTGATGGACAAGACTGATTCATATAGATTTAGTGGCCTATTTCGAACGCAATAGACACTATTTTACTACCAACATAGTAGACATTACTGCCAATTTTACGGCTTAGGTGCTAGAAGGCCGGGTTGATTTATCGTGCATTAAACCAAAATAAGTCTTCGGTACAGTCAGCATCATATAGTTGGTAGCAGCCAAAGTAGCCGAATATATCGGAACACTTCTATATATTATTACTATAGGAGTAAGGATGTGTTAACTATACTATATAACTATATGATGCTGACCGTACAATAAAATGTTGTAGTGTTTACCTATCTACGGATGGATGCGCTCGTCGCGAGAGTCGCAAGTTCTTCTTCAAAAGGATTATACTTGCGCGTGCGGCACCTCACTCTTGCTCACCAAACTGTTTTCTTATCGTCCGCGTCATCATCATTAATTTAAGAGTTATCCTCTTGTCGGTGGAGTATTTTCCATATCTCTCTGTCGTACGCCAACCCTTTGATTTGCTGATATGACGCGACACCAGCTTTGTCCTTTATTTGGTCCATATAACTGCGTCGTGGTCTTCCCCTGCCTCTCCTTCCTTCTATCTTTCCTTCCATTATGGTTTTAAAGGAGTTGTCGTGCCGTATCAAATGACCAATCATCCGCTGTTTTCTTATCGTCCGCGTAAGTATTTGTATTTCTTGTGAGCTTGAATGATTCTGAGCTTCCTTGGTTCATGTAACGCAAAAGTTTCAAATCCGCCTTGTCATCACACAGGGCGTGCGCTTATGGTACACCTTTCTGACTTGTTTTTCCGCGATTATGGCTAAATTGAACATTTTGGTTAGGTTTGCTCGTCAATATAAAAGTTTGATTATTTTTCTTAAGGCGATGCCTTGATTCGAGTCGACCACGCACCCTTGACAGCGACACGCCTTCCGCGCACGAGATGCAACACTCTTCGGAAATGGCTTTTTTGGACAAATTTCGATAAATACCTAACTTAGTGAAGTTTTATTTATATTTCATTAAGTGAGATTTTAGATGAGATAAAATACTATAGTATTAACTTGCTTGTATCGTAAAATAATGTATTGTTTGAGTAGGCTGAGTAAAAAAAGGAAAATAAAGACCCAACTTTCGATTTGTTTTCTATAGAGGAAATTTTAGGCAATCATGTATCGATTAAATCGGATAAACAATAATAATAGTCGAGAATCATATATCTGAAAATCAGACCTTATTCTTTCTTAATCTAGTCAGAACGGCATTTCAAAGCGCGCGATAATTTCCAATGCACCCCTTTAACAATCTGTCATAGCAACGACACATCAATTTTGTCAACCGTGCCGCAATGCATTTAAGGTTGTCGTTATAATATGTAGTAGGTATGTTAATAAGAAGTCCTGGTACCACATTTAGAATTTGTAAAATTAGAATCGGAAATTCTGGAATGTGAATCCTCAGGGATATATAATAACAATAATAAACCATTTATTTCAAGCATCTAAGGCCCATAGTTACAAATACGTTACTCTTAGAAGTAGACTAACATACCTACATAAAATCAAAAACGAATTATTTTTTAGGCGACGATACAGTGTGGCTCCGTTGCGTCGTCAAGTCAGGTGTAGGATTCGGTAGGTTGCCCCGGAACCGCCGAAACACGACACTTTTCGAAGTCAGCGCAGCTCTTACCTGGGCGCCTACTTACCACGCGCCTACTTACCACCCGCCTACTTACCACGCGCTTGGAGCTACACGCCTGTTTGCCACGCGCACTATCTGCGCACCTGCCTGCCGCCCGCTTTTAGTCCAGTAAATGAACTGACAACTCGTATGGAAAAAATGTCAATTTTGGAAATAATTTATAATAGCTTATTTTTTATGTGTAACGGATATATTATCAATTAAATAGTTACCCAGCGACAAAATCCGGCAAAATTTCAGACATCAAAAAAATGATAAGTTAACTAACTTCTGAAAAGTCAGAAAAAATATTAATAAATATTTTTGTCTTTATTTTGTTTCATTTACATTTGCTCTATAATATTCAAGATAAATCGTATAAAAAAAGACAATGCATGCTTCATTGAAATCGACATAATTACTTCCGGGTGGAAAGTTTGTCGGATTCTTGAATAAATTATCTTAGAATAACATTCTCAAATGTAATCAACAAAAAAAACGCTATTATAAATTAATGTTTTTCAAAACCGTATTTTGCCTGGAGTATTTGAGTTGCGCGCCCACCTTGAGCTGCGCGCCCGCTAACTGTGCGCCTTCGTATCACACGACTGCACGCCCGTTATCCGCCGCCTTGAGCTGCGCGCCCGCTAACAGGAAGTTGCAAGTCGTTCTCCGTTCCTTCCTTTAAGAAAATTATCCCATACGGTTCCTTTTAGTATTATATAATCTTTAATATCGGTTTATATCTACAGACATTGAGCGTGCCAGACACGTGCCGTGGCAGACAAAATAATATTCTTCTATACAGTGTCTATTAACGTATTTATATCTGGCCGCGCAGACACCAATCCCCCTCCCGACCCCGGAACGTGTCTGCCACGCGTCTGGCACGCTCAATGTCTGTAGATATGAACCGAACTTTAAGTGTTCGTGCGTGTCCTGGTGATATAAATTGTCAAAAATAAGATTGAATTAATAACCCCGACCCATATATCCTCTTCTCCTTGCAGTTAGTTTTCATATCTGTTTCGTGGGCTTTCAATCCCTTGGAAGTCCACGGAACGTCACAACGTACCTACTCGTAACTCCTTACGCAGACTTAAAAGTATTGACTAAACAGACAACATCACTTCGTCTAATGATTCCAAGTAAGCATTGGCTCGTGTGCGTATGAATTGAAGTTCACCGATGTCGTCACCGGCCGGAATCCCTCGAAGGAATCACGTAATCTGCCGTGTAGCGGGTTAGGTCGTGTCGCCAGAGAGATAGATTTCCATTTTCCATCGGATAGTAACTTCTTTCAACTGTAAAAAAAAAAATAGCCGTTTTATGATTTCGGCACAAAAATTTGTCTTTAACGTGGCATCTGTAACAGTCAGCTATGATGTTTTGTAGGGAATAATGCGTTTCTTCATAAATATTTCGCAGAACTTGGTAGCCGACCACTTATTATGACGGTGGTCACAAACAGTCCCATCGTCAGCGTATCTTCTAGCTTATAGGTTCACGGTATTGCGCTGGAAATAAAATGAAATACGTGATAGTGTACTTTTACAATATAAATAATAGGTATATGACGTTGGAAATTAGAATAAATTACAATAAGTTTGGAAATACAAATACGAGTACTTACAGTCACTCCCAAGTTTCATGATATCTCGGAAATAATATTACCCATTTGATACTGGGGCAACAACTTCAGCTTTTTCAGTTTCGGATATTACCCGAGGCATCTTTGCATTTATAGTATTGTAGACTCCTGAAAAGTACAATACAATACAAATACTCTCTATATGTATCGTATTGTACTATAATAAATAATAAAAAACCATTTATGTCAGGCATCTAAGAAAGCATTGTACTGCAATACAATGCACATCTCAATTTATGAACCTAATACAGAACAGAAAGAAAGTATAGGTATTTTATTACCGAAGTAAAAAAATGACTGTAATATGGAGTAAGTGCCACATTCATAATTATTTAGCAATCAGGAATATGTCCAGTTCGTTCAATGCACATAAATTATGCATTTACTTTCTTAACCCATTCAGGGCCCATGACGACACATATGCGTCATACCGCCGTAGTCGCTTTCCGCTACATACGAGGAAAACCACGGGATCCACGGGGGCTACACGAGAGCATTCCTAGGTGGCGTGGGCCAGCAGTGAACATTTTTGGAGCAGTTCGATCACGTAACGCGTCACACGACACGTCGGTGTCGCATTATTATTTTACATCTACGAGTGCTAACCCGCCAAAATCAAAGTCATAGTTATTTATTCTTCGATTTAGGCATATTACATGCACTTATGAATGTCGATAAACTACCACCGGTTCCGAAAGAAACCTCTGCCTCGGAAAGAACCAGCGTAAAAAAAAGCCCAACGACAACTTAATCCGCTTGATATTTTCGATGATTAATTGTTTTGTATTTTTAAAATTTGTTTTATTTCACCTTTTAATGTGTTTTTATAAATTAATGCCTGTGGCAATCATTTATTATTTATGCAAACAAGTCGAAGGGGTGGAAGTGTTAAATACAAGCATATTTACGGTGCACAAACAAAATATCTGAACTTGAATAAATTTGTATAAGATATTCGCAAGAGGGTTGCCGACTAAACGGTTGAAAAATGGCCGGGTAGCGAAGTAATAAAGCCAGGGCAATCGATTGAAAGAAATTGCCACATTGCTGCAAACAATGTTGCGGTGTTTTTATTGTGTCACAAGAGAGTGTTCGCAACTTTGCATAACATTCACATTCATACTATTTTTTTAACGTAACTTGCAGTTGAGAACCTGTACATTCTTTATGTGACTTTTTAACCAATGATATACCTACGTAAGTACGTATATTTTACGTAAGAAGTCTCCTGGTTGACTATTTCAATTGGTCAACATGTCCTATACGAATACAGATAATAATTTGAATAGTACGTAATTACGCACAGAAAGTCTTAATCTAAAAAAACCGAAGTTTGACAGCTATAACAACTAATCATGATTTCCCGCTCTACCGCATAGCAAGTGCTCTGTCGTCCAACTATGCAACTGACGATGAACAGGACTACTCAGTCTCGTTTGCTTGGCAACGCCGTCACCTACGCAACCTAGTCCGAGAGCTAGTAATTCTAACTTGTTTCTAATGTTTCTGGCAAATTCTTGAGCGCATTTTTACACTCCCTAATCCATAAAATTTTACATAACTTTGTTAACTTCAATATCTTTTGTCTCGATCTCACAATAACAGCTCGATGGTACCATAATATTGAATTGTTATCCAAACTATACTACTACCCAAAATTTCAGCTCAATCAGATAACGGTAAGTGACTGAAAAATGGGTTGCAAATTTTGACGATCAACTTACATACTTATATACCTACATACGAACAGTTCAAGTTAATATGAAGCTTGTAAAACAATCAAAATTAAACGCATTTAAGCTAAAAATGGCTTTATGCACCTTTATAAAAGGACTTCAGGAATTATAATTTAGAAACTACCTGGTATCTTTGACACATTTTTAATAGATACGATGTAGAGAGTACATCTGAATATCTCTCGAATAAGACCAGCTTGACAGGATGGGCTTCCCACGAGGCAACTTTACTGAACAATAAAGGCCGTAACTGCCGTAAGTATTCGTATCTACGAGGGCTGCTACCTATGTATCCGGAATAGAAAAAATAATCAAACGTACATTACTAAATATAGTTTTATTGTTTTACAAAATATTCTCCGTGATGATCGATGCACTTTTGCATACGTGTAAACCAATTTTTAAAGCACTTTTGCCACTCTGATTGAGGTATCTCCAAAACGTGTTGTTTGAACGCGTCGACCGCATCTTCACGGGTCGAAAATCGTTAACCACGTAATTTATTCTTTACATTTGGAAATAAATAAAAATCATTGGGTGCCAAATCAGGGCTGTACGGTGGGTGACCCGTTAATTCTATATTTTGACCTTCCAAAAATCGAGTTGTTTCGCGTGATGTATGACAGCTGGCGTTGTCATGGTGAAGAATTATTCTGCGTCGCTGGTTGTCTTTACGTATTTCTTCAAACACTTCTGGCAAACAAATGGTCGTGTACCGCTCCGAATTAACCGTTTTACGATTTTATAGTGGCACTGTAGCCACATGGCCATTCACACCAAAAAAGCAGGCGACCATTTGCTTCAAGGTGCTTTTTGCACGAGTAACTTTCATAGGGTTCGGCTCATTTTGAAACACCCACACTGTTGATTGCTGTTTAGTTTCGGGATCATACGCATATATCCAAGATTCGTCACCTGTGTAGATATTATAAACAGCTTTTGAGTCACCACGGTTATATTTTTTCAACATTTTTTTGCACCATTCGACGCGAGCCTCTTTTTGAACCTTAGTTAAATTGTGCGGTATCCAACGCCAACAAATTTTTTTACAGCTAAATGTTCATGTAATATCTTATTAATGCTCGTCATAGTTATCCCCAGAATTGCCTCTATCTCGCGATACGTAACATGCTTCAATATTATTATTATTTTTTCTCAAAAAAGGTATGGTACATTTTAGGCTTAAATTAGGTTCGCCAAACTAACGTTTAACGGCGAAATAAGGCACTCATTTTCAACGTTAGTACCTTGATCTAAATTACATGATTAACTTAATATATTACTAAGGTTAATACATAATTATAATTATATCATATTAACACAGTATTACGCTGCATATATGTGTATAATATTTACCCCATCTATTTATTCAGTCATGCGTGTACCTATTAGCAACTTCTTAATTTTTGATTTAAAGATGTTTTTAACAGGTAGAGTGCATTGGAAACTATCACTAGGGCCAGATCAATATGGAGTAGTTAGACAAATAATTAATGGTTAGTACCTAGTTTCACTAAAATCGTTCTAACCAGGAGAGTGATGCTGTGCAGAAAGGCGTTTGTTTTTTTTTTGTGGTACGACGGCCGATTTCGGGCGACCTTCCTTGACTTCGTCCGTAAGCATACTACGTCCACGATTGAACTCACTAAACCAGTGATACACATTAGTTTTTGATGGAGCTTCATCACCAAAAGTCAAAGTTAATTGGTCTATGCATTGTTGTTGCGTTAAGCCACGCCGAAAATCGTAATAAATCATAGCACGAATATTTTCACGAGCAAGTTCCATTCTTGCAACGAGATAACATTTTAAACCCGCCAAAAACAAAAGACTAGTGTACTCAAGATAAAAAAAATTATCGGGCAGTATTAAAAGAAAGTTTAAATTTTACCATGGAGGTCAAAAATTGTGTTTAAGAAAGTAGGAATCCTGGATTCCGGATACATAAGTAACAAAAACATAATTGTTCCAGACAGAATATACCGGGGGGCAGTAAAAATAAAGTTTACGTGACATAGCTATAATAGAATGATATTCTTGTCTTATAAAACATTTTCTTTCACTTAAGTAAAGAGCTCGTGCCTCTTCTGTGTAGTACTGCATTTACCTACTCGTATATGTTTTCGCAATATTCCTAGTGTTGCTTGGCCTTTGCTTTATACGGCGAACGTGTGTTAGCATGATTGAATTCGAACGCAAGTCGATATAATTCGAATATTGGAAGTGCCAATTTGAACAGGTAGAGTGCATTAGAAACTATCACTAGGGCCAGATCAATATGGAGTAGTTAGACAAATAATTAATAGTTAGTACCTAGTTTCACTAAAATCGTTCTAACGAGGAGAGTGATGCTGTGCAGAAAGGCCTTTGTTTTTTATTTTTTCCTATTAACAGTCACACACATAAACACTCATGGTTTCATTGATTTTGATAATTTACGATAGAATAGAATAAGAATTCGTTATAATATTCAACTTAAGGTAATAATCGTAACACTAAAGCTGCGCCAATATTTTTGATGTTTTCTAACATCAAACAAACAAACAAATATTCGGTATCGGTTTAATATAAAACAAAATATTGTTAGAAAAACATGTTTGACGCTTGAAAACCACGAAAACATGACGCGGCGGATGCGGCTTAAAAGGAACAAAATTTTTATTTAACAAGAATAGCGTCCTTATATTGAAGTCGGTGAAATATATATTATGAAATTCAGGAAATATTCTCCTTATGATATTCGAAACTTATTTATGGCCCAGGTATGTTCTTTACTCATTACAACAACCCTACGCATTGCACATAAGCACCAAACCGGATATTAGTCCCAAATCCACGAACGTAATTACTGGTCTATTTCGCCGGCCGTTCATTTCGAAGTATTTTCGAAATTGAGGCTACGTAAGTATATTCAATTTGTATTATAATTACTAAACAGATACATATACATATACATACATTCACGCCTTTATTCCCAAAAGGGGTAGGCAGAGCACATGAAACTTCACTTGTTCCAGCGCCACTTTTAGCATAAATGTGGGTATAAAAAAGATCGAAAAATGTGATATTGCAGTGATAGGTTGCTAGCTCATCGCCCACAACACACTTCAACCCTGCTCCCTTAGTCGACTTTTACGACACCCACGGGAAGAAAGGGGGTGATGATATTCTAACCCGACACCACACGGGCTTAACTATTATGTGTATAACTTAATTGCTAAACAGGTTTCTTTATAATACATGCTGCTGACAGACAAGATTTTTCGTATTCAACATTTATCATGGCTGCATCGCCCTCTGCACCCCGCGCCCCGCATCCCCGCCCCGTCGTCTTCTGCTTCAGCTGTGTTGTGACACCATGCCCTAGTGCCTCGAATCGTCGTCGCGCTTATTTATTTAATAACTTATATAATAGGCTTACAGTAGTGGTACCAAAGCGCCTACAATGTCCGGACTTAAAAATAACAGATATACGACAGACAAATTTTTATTTGTTTGTGTATACAAACAAATAAAAATTAGCACTAACTAAATGTATTGCACAAAGCACTTATTTTAGTTAGCAAGCTCTGCCAATTGTCCGCAAACACGTAGGCATCCTGCCTCAGTACCAGCTCATTGAGCAGCGCCGACGCACGAACGCCAGGCGCGTTACTCGCGCTTATGCGGTTGTTGCTGCTAAGGCTGCTAAACGACTGGCCAATCCTGTAACACCGCTGAATACTACTGTTAGAATAAATAGCGACAAGAACGACTTCATTTTGATTGACAGAAAGCAGAAGTCTGCCTGTCGCAACCTGTGTGGTGCTGCGTCTGCTGGTTTACTAAAGCCCGCCGTCCCGACGACGTATGTCCCGTCAGCACTAGGTACTCGACAAAAGCCGAACAAATCGTCCAGTACAAGACCAACTTCAGTCTGAGGGTCCAGCGCAGCGGTTGGAGTATAGTTGTAAACCAGCGGCTTGTAAGCCGGTAGTAACCAAAAGCAGCGGCTAGAAACGAATAACCAGCCGCTTGATACCGGGTAGATACCCGACTTGAGCATCAAATAAAGAAATGATTTTTATTACATTTTTTTTTTGATAAACTTATTTTTGTTATACACTAGCACTTATTAAGTTCTTTTTAAAAAAATAGACCCCGAAGACACCATTTGTACCTACTAATTTACTTAATTCAGATACGAAAAGTAAACTATGAAACAACGTTTGTGTTCAGGTGGCGGTGTATGAAAATTATAAGAATAAAGGTAGCTAAATCAGTTTATTTTGGATCTAATCATCATTGTAAACCAAACGCGGGAATCTCGCGTGGCAGGATAAATGCGTGTGGCATGCGTGAGGGGTGCGCGGGGCATGCGGGGATGAGTGCGCGAGGCTCGTTGCGGGGCGCCCGCCGCTCGCTGGTTAGTCAGTGTAAGTACCTTGTCGTGATTAAGTGTGCGCTTGCGATTTTGAGGGCAGTGGACGGAGTGGCAACGTCGCGCGCGACAAATCAGGCGCACAGTTAACTATATACCTACTTTTGGTTTTGGTGCATTATAGAAATACAACTAAATGCTTACTATTACTAGGTAACTGATAAATACCTATTTCCAATTCATCACTCAAAAATAAATTATTAAAATAGTCCTATTCCACTGCTCTTTCACATTTTGTAAGAGAATTTTTAGTTTTTAACACTTAATACAAATGTAAATGTCATTGTTTATGTCTATTTATGTTAAATAGATCCTATAGTAAATAAATGAAAAGAAAAATAACAAAACAAACATTGAATCATGTGAATATGTCAATGAAATGTAAGCAGCCGTTTCCAGCCGCTTGTTATCGCTAGAAATGATAATAAGCCAAATAAGCCGTTTCTAGCCGCTGGGCTAGAAATGTTAGCAACCAGCTTCGCATCTATAGACCTCTCGAAACCAAAAGTGACAAAGTTGTAAATGCAATCGGGACTGCATTTACGCCTCTTGATTACGTCGACTGCCTTCGCCGTCGTCTTTGTTCACCACAGAATATAAATACTAGTCAGGAGGTCCACTTTCTAACGAACCCGTCCCCTGAAGAACACGAAGTCATTTGAATCGCTAGGGTTGTCAAGTTCGTGAGTCAAACGCGTCGTCCAGGAACACTGTCTACAAGCGCAAAGCAACGCGCCAGCGGTTAACTGGTTTCGAGTTCATTATCTGCTGCGAACAGATCGTCCAGTACACGCGAACAACACGAGAGCCGACTACACCCTAAGCGGCAAGTGTACATAGCCTAACGTAAATAAATAATTGAATGAATCAGGCGTTACTTTGCGGAAGTCCATGATATGTTACGAAAACAATGTTCCTCTTTCACGCATGCATGATAGTACTTATGGGGGTTCAGAATATAAATATAGTGGACGGTTTCGGACGGCTCAGCAATTCGACCGCTGTATTAGGTTCGTCCTATTATAGCAAGTCATCAAAAAAAAAAAGGACGGCTCATTTGCTCAGTGGACGTGGCGCAAGCAAGATCTCCTGTCGAGGTTTTGTCATTATTGGTGTTGGTTGGCTGTAATACTCATATCTATATTCGGTTCTACTTTGAGGCATGAAGTCCGTCACGCAGGACCATCTATGTAGTTGCGGATTGGTTTATGCCATCCTACGAAAGAGTTATATTGGTATAGCTGCCATATAATATGCATATGATGTGCTATGATATGGACGTGCCTTAACCCAGTTATGCAACCGCATTCCTGATCCATATATTTCCATCACAGTGCTTGACACATTGGCATTGTGTTTCGTGCTAATATAGTGGCTTTTGCAGTGTGCGGATATGATACTGGCTACGCAGGATCCCGCAGTACGAATAACTCGCTATGACGCCGCTTCCATCTTTTTATTTGATAGTTATATGAAGAAATGCATTATGAATAAGATGATGATTGATTATTAAGTACATAACTCATTAAAGGTTTAAGATATGTTGTACATTAGTTTAAGTAATAATGATTTTTATTACACACCCATACTAAAATTTTAAGTTATATGATTGTTTCTTAGTAGTTAATACAGTAGTAAAACAAATTCTACCCGCTTGATAGCCAGATGACTGGGCCCTTGGAGTAAACAAAAAAGATGTACCCAAGAGCTGCGGCAAATTCCCTTCCATTACCTGAATTCCTTGATAGATATCGTGCCATCAAGTAGGAGTATTTTAAGCATTACTTTTATCCCTCGCTCGCCGGATTGTGAATAAGAATATATTTCCATCAACGTGTTAAGAGCTCCTCATTTTGCGCTGAATAAGGTAAGACTGATTTAGGTGTAAATTTTAATACCTACTTTAAGGAAAAAGGGATAGAGGACGATAAAATAAATAATGATGGACGATAAATGATGGACGTAATGTATGTCTGTACGATTTCTCTTCGGAAAAATGGTGGTGACCGATCTTTACATATCTTATCGATACCGTTGGGTATTATCAAGACGACCAAGCAGCACCCTCACCCAGTTAGCTTTCCGAAGAGAAATCGTACAGAGGCGGCGGCCTTCTATCAGCTTCCAAGACGTCTAAAACAGGCAATAGGGTCACTGATGACATACGCTACGATGGCTGGAATCACTTGTTAGTACCTAGCGAATCGCCGCGCAAATGTGCCTTGGAGGTATGCAAGAGTCAGACAAGAATGCAATGCGACAAATGCAACGTACGTAGGGCTCTGTGAATCCTGCAATTACCAGTTTCACGTTCGTGTGTAAATAAAAATGGTGTAATGTAATACTATTACTATTGTATAAATGTATAAAAAAGCTCTCTTTTATTCATGCATGCCTTCCATTTCATTAAAACTAAAATTGAATCATAAATTAACGGTTAAAGTTGCTAGCAAACGGTAAATTAATATATATGAAAAGAGAGATTTAAAGACTACGTATCAGCCTAGCGGTGCCATACGGCACCCATAACTTTTCAGGTACGATAAACCAAATACAACAAAATTTAACAATATTACAAGAATAATATGGTCTTATGATAACATAACAGTAAAATAAAATGCATTTGAACGTTAAATTACAGAAAATTAATAAATGATAACCAACTTACGTGAAATCCATTTTTGCTAATAATTTTACAACACTGACTTGTGGACGCTATTGCTGGAGGTAACAAGTGTATAGTTTGAAGGGAAGCAATAACACTGATAACTATCTCACTCTAGCACCGCATCAACAGCTAATCACCGAGGTACACCGTGTGAAATGCGTATATGGCGCGAAAATATGAACGCACGAAATTGGGTGCCATACGGCACCGCTAGGTTATAATGGGTTAAGTGCATAGGTAGATTAAATATTAAATCAGTAATACATCACTTGTTTTTGTGGGTACTTTCCATCTACAACAGTATTTCCACTGACAGTTTCAACTTTTTATTATGTTACGACGAACTCCGACATAAACTGTTTATGACAAGATTCGTTATTGACGTTTTCTGTATCACAACGTGATACAAAGTTGAGCGTCATTAATATTGTGCAGTAGGCAAAGATAAATACGAGAGTGTAAGTACATTATTGTCGAAGCAAGGGAAGTAGGCAATTGCTGGCTGAGTATTCATTTTAAACGGGCGACCTTGGGAGTCCGTTTAATTTAATACGATGCCAGCAATTGCCCTGCCGGCTGAGACAAATATAGTGCTTTTCTCAAAAATTGTGCAAGAAAACAAAAATATACTTTTTGAAAATGATTAGGCATGCTTTTGTTCTCGCCACTCCATGAAATTGTCGTACACCTTTAGGTATTTGTCTTTTAGCTTTGCCGGGAACAATTTATCAATAATTGAGCTTGCAGCTTTTTTCAAATTTGTAGGCGTATAGTATATTCCATATCCTCGTCACTCGGAACCCATTTTCACGTAAATTTTCAATATTTCCCGAAAAAACAAACAACTAGTTACTTTAGGTCAAAACAGAATAATTTTTTCATTGCCGACTTTTATTTATTTTCTATAATAAGTTAGAAGACAACTAAAAAGTCGCGATGAGTCTCAGCTACAGATCTTCTCTTCCATTTTGGTTTAGGACCTATAACTTTATATAATAAGCCCGTTTTAACTTTTTTTTAAGTTTTTACCTCGACAAATAACGCGTAACGGAGGTCGCGGGCATAAGCTAGTTAGTATATAGAGTTTAAAATAAGGTGTAGATACCTGGTCTACTTTACCGGAAGACGGATTGAGCACCGATTAAGCCTACTGGCTTACTACCCAGTCGGCATCGTGAACAGGGTCACTCTGCCGACAACGCTAACGGTCCTGGGTTATTCCGTGGTAAGAACAAATATTTGTGTGATGACCATGACTATTTGTTTCTGATTCTTGGATGTTTACCGTTTATTTAAGTATTTAATGTATCTATCAAAGATACGGCATAGGTTTAGTAGGTACCTGTGAGATGTAGGTTGTAGGGTGTAAATAATACAGACGAGACTTAACCTTACTAAATTAGCTGGATACTGAACTATATTTACTTGTTTTTGCTCTTTTATTTGTTAATTTTTGTTGGTAAGTTATTTAATTTAATTTTCTGAATTTAATTTTACACTTAAGAATATATATTTTTTTTAGTTTTTTAGTGAACTGAAATATAATGGATATAATAGTTTTTTCCTTCGTTTCAAATACTATTTTGCTAATTTAAATATTTTGGGTATTTCTTCTTTTAATTTATTATCTAGTAAATTGAATATAATGTTAATAATAGCTTATTCTTCTATTTAAAATATAATCCAGTGAATTTAATATAATGAAAGTAATATCTTATTCGTCTATATAAAATATAATCTAGTGTCACTGGTTGTTATAAAAAAATACATTTTCCTTCTATTTGGAAATTATTATATTGAATAACTTGTTTCATTAAACATTTCATATATTTCTTTGAAATTATCTTACTTTTCACTTTATTGCATTTCTTTCTACGCATTGTGCATATTGCATCATGCGCTCGGTACTGTATATCTTATTTAATAATACGTCGTCGCGTATATTAACTGCCGTCGGAGTCTTTTGCTCCTAATAATAATAGGCTATGCATCTTTTTGCGCAACCTTTTCAATAAGGCATATTAGGTCACACCTTCCGTGTACCTGAATTGAGTCACTTTTTAGTGCTCTTTAAATAAATATATACCTTTGTACCGTACCAGAATGTTTAATCTTGATTGCTTGCAGAAGGCGAAGTTAAGTTATAATTATAAACAATTTAACTCTCCCTAAGTTATCAGGTGATCAGTCCAATAACTAGCTAATGTATAATTGTAACTAAAGAATGTCTGAATTAACTTGGGCTTATTAAATTTGAGTGACACTAAATTTACACATTATTTATCTATAATATATGAATGAAGTAGTTCTTACTTAGCTACTTTTCTAAAATACGTAAAAAAATATTATTAAGATTATTTAAAAGTATACGATACGATTTCGACGATTTCGTTATTTCGTCTCATCCCTCGTCTTCGAAGCTGGCTGGCAGGCTGCAGTGTGCTCCCTCGGGACGGCTGATTCTGATTTCTGATGCGGGCCGGGAAAACCCTGGATTCCCTCGAACATGGGTCGGGATAACCCTGGACACCTCTTCTGTCTTCTTATGTTCTTGTTGGTCATCGTGTATGTCTGGCTGGCGTAGTGGATCTGGTTGATGCTGGCTGTCGCTGGTGTTTGGTTTGTAGTTGATGTGCTGCAGTGATAGTTTTGGCTGGCCTAAACTGGCTAGGCTAGGCTAGAAGCAGGCTTCGAGCAGCAAATTGTGTGGAACACGGCGCGGTTTCGCCGCGAAGCGACCTGCCCTGGCAGGATCACTATGAAAAATGTCCTGCCAGGCGTGGCAAGGTCGCCATGAGATGCAGGTGTAAATAATACAGACGAGACTCGGTGATATAATGAACATTTATTTAGGTAGAAACAGGGCTTTATCTACAGTTTCCGTATCGCGTGTGATTGAGCACTTACATAGCTTTACGACCCTAGATTGTTATCGTTAATGCACTTAAATGGTTTCGTGTGTACACGAGCGTAAACCAGATGCTTAGGCTCATTCATGTTTCATTCATTGTTACTTACTACAATGTTGCATCATATACTACACCTGTTTTATTTTTCTTTTTTAATATTAAGTGGCTCCTCACGACTTTATTATGTTATTATCATTTATTTAATTTGTCAGTAATTTTATAAAATGTCTTTTGAAGTTTTTATTCATTCTATCCCTTCAGCTGTGGCGAAAAAACATGGCCGCTTACCCACGCCTGTGGCACCCTCTGAGGGACGCTCCACCGACAAAGTTTGTGGGGTGAAGTGATTTGGTAATATTAAATTTTCTTTAGTTTTTTACATAATCACAGCCAGGATTTTGGATGAAACTCAATCTATATTAAATTATCTAAGTGCAATGATATATCATCGTTACATTAAAGTCCTATTAAGACTATCTAGCTAATTCGTCACCAGGTCACCGAAGTTTACGACATTTTTTGGTTATTTTAAATATAATAATTTGAAGAAATTAGTGTTATACTTATTAGAAAAACAAAGTGGCAGGCTCATGAGTATTTTTTTACACTAGACCATTTGAAATATTCTACCAAAATAATGCCTACAGTGTCTACTCTCATACAAAATAACCTCTTCCAAACGACTGCAATTATCACAGCAACCATGGGCTTTAAACCAAACCAATTTGGTTGGAAGCATCTTGATTAAATATCCTTTCAATTCAAATTACAACATTAATACCAGTTAAACAAAAAACATGTAAAAACATGATATATTTTAAAACAATCAAAATCAAGACCATTTCCAAAAAAAATGGTTTGCTGAGTATGGATATACCCTTACCCACACCATAAGTTTATAGTAGCGGTACAACATGATTAACATGAAGAAATAGTGGTGATTTCGGAGTCTTCGTTATTTTCTCGTCTGTGTAGAAATGAGTTCTTACTTACGATGGTTCTTCGTAGATTGTACAAGCACCCTGGTCTCCGTTGTTTCCCTCCTATACCTTCTCAAATTACCTACCCGCGGCCCTCATCATCATCATTGCATCCGAAAGATGTCCACTGCTGGACATAGGCGTCCTCCAAAGAGTGCCACAATGACCGGTCCGCATCCAGCGGACTCCCACTACCTTTACCAGGTCATCAGTCCAACTAGTGGGGGGTCTATCCACGCTACGCCTTCCGGTACGTGGTCGCCACTCGAGAACCTTTCAGCCCCAATGGCCATCGGTTCTACGTGCAATGTGCCCCACCCCCTGCCACTTAAGTTTAGCGATTTGTATAAATCATTAAAGCTTAAATTTGGTAGGTACCGACAAAAATAGGCTAATCACATACTTAATGATTATAATATGCATAATTTTCACCCCCCAACCCCCTGTCATTCATATATCTGAACTGTAGCATATACCCAAACATTAATTTGGCTAGATCCTTTAGATACTTCCTCAAGTCGTAGGAAGCTAAAATTTAGTAAGTACCTACGATGACTAATATTAGCTCACAACCATTAGACCAATTGCAAAATCTGCAACATTATCATTCAGCCCCTCACTCTCTTTCCGGTAGGGTATGAAAAAAATGGGCTAGAATCTAAGAAATGTACTAGTATGATCTTATTTTAGACTTACGAACTTAAAACTGTAATTTGTTTCAACTATTAGGACTATTATATTGTCTACAACCACAATATAAACAAGGAAAAAGATAAGAAAAATATCATATATTTATATAAGCAGTGACAAATTACAAATTATTCCAAAGTTACAAAATTAGTGCATGTTATACCGTCGAACTTAACTTCCCTTTCGGATAGCAGCGCCATCTTTTATTAGGTACCGTAAAATGGGGTGAGTAGGGTGAAAACTGACATTCAAACCTCGATAACATTTTATTGTTACTTATACAAACTGAATGGTGTATATAATAAGTGTTCCGGAAATTTGTATTTTAGTTTTTATTTTATTTTGGGTAGTTCCATTTCACAACTTTGACAATAAACAGGAAAACCCACATCACCCCGTAGTCCCTCGTAATTGGGGTGAGATGGGTTTTCATACAAAGGTGATTTTGGAAGATTGTTGGATTGTTTTTTTTTATTATGAGTATTACTATAGCTCCATTTTAAATCGGAATACATTTTTTTTGTAGCAGTAGCCTTAAAAAACTATCTCACCCCCCTTTCATACCTTCTCTCCCCATTCATAACCCAACTCTCCCCGCGAACGCTACTCACCCCATTTTACGGTACTTTGTTAGGCATGTCGCATGGACCCCAAAACTGCCAGGAGACAATCTAACTCTTGAGTAATGACGTCTTGACTGACTCCTTAGAGATTGTCTGAACTTTTTTTTATATAAACCTAACGTACGTTGTTAGGTTTATATTAAAAAAAAACTTTATTTCAGACTTTACATCCATATTATTGTTAGTACAGCTTACAACCTAGGTATTAGGAAAAACACTTGAGCAGCTATTCTTAATTCATTAATTCTATCTATCTATCTATTCAGCCCGTATCCACCCACTGTTGAGTATAGGCCTCTTCTTTATTACGCCACTCTCCTCGGTCCTGTGCTAATCTCATCCAATGTTTCCTCCTGTTCGGCAGATATCATCGGTCCATCGAGCTGATGGTCTGCCCGCTGACCGTTTCGATGACCTTGGCCACCATTCAGTAATCAGTTTTGTCCATCTCCCATCGTGCCTCCTCGCCAAGTGTCCCACCCACCTCCACTTTAACTGTGTTATTCGTTTGCCGACGTCCGCTACTTTCGTTCGGCGCCGGATTTCAGTGTTTCGGACACGGTCTACAAGGGAGATGCCTAACATGGCTTGCTCCATGGCTCTCTGCGCCACATTCATTTTGTGCAGTACTCCCTTGGTGAGTGCCCAAGATTCCGTCCCGTAAGTAAGGGTAGGCAAGACACATTGGTTAAATACCTTTGTCTTAAGGCACTGTGGGATTTTGGACTTTAGGACATCCGCTAGGTTATTAAACGCAGCCCATCATAACTGGATTCGTCTAGCGACCTCTTTCCCCTGGGTCTCTTGGCCAAAAGATAAACACTGTCCAAGATATATGTAATCATCCACAAGTTCCACTAGAGAACCACCAACAGTAACATTTGGTATGTTGGGTGGATGACTTGCCAATCTTGGTCTTGGACATGTTCATCTTGAGGCCCACCTTTAGAGAAGCTATTTGGAGCTCGTCAAGCATATCTCTTAGGTCTGCAACGTTCTCAGCTAGGAGGATAAGATCATCTGCGAACCTCAAGTGCGATAATTTAGTGCCATTGATATTGCCTGAGAGCCGTTGATCTATCAGTACATCGTCTTGGCCGCTTCCTGCTGCTCGGCATGACAGTTAGCGGCTGCGGTGGTATGGGTCGTATCCCTGAGGGCCGGGATGCTCTCTAAGACGGTAAGGTATTTAGAGCCCAGTTGCTTGGAGACCGCAAATTTGCACTCCTCTCGGAACCGGGAGGAGGGCCAATCCGGGTCGTCAGCCAGGTTGATCCTGTACAGCTCCTCAAAGATTTGCTCCCCGGTCAACTGCGCTCGGATATACCGTAAGGCCACCCTTGGCAGCCGCGACTTGGGCTCCGCCACACGTAGTCCTGATGGTACTGCTTCACGCAGTTTCTTCGCTGACTCCTCGGAGGCTGTCCTGACGACAACCCCTGAGTTGCCCATTCTGCGTACCTGCGTGACTTTTGACCAGTGAAAAACGGGGCCTCATGGGATTCGCTGACACCCCTTCTTCCAGCAACTGTTCGAGGGCGAAAAGCTCCTCCTCTTTGCGGGCCATTTCTTGAGCTATAAGCAGCCGCT
The DNA here is from genome assembly GCA_947049275.1 of Epinotia bilunana. Taxonomy (NCBI): domain Eukaryota; kingdom Metazoa; phylum Arthropoda; class Insecta; order Lepidoptera; family Tortricidae; genus Epinotia; species Epinotia bilunana. The sequence goes on from OX346256.1 coordinate 9,354,899, forward strand.
CCTGCTGCTCCGCACCTTCCTCCCCATCCATCTTGCTCATCTAAATCCCAGGGGACCCGTTCTCGTATTTAAATATAAAAAATAAATAAAATAACAACTAACTTTAACAAACGTCAAACTACCGCTCAAGTCGCACGTGAAACGGAACGTCGTCAGCCTGATAGACGTCAAACGTCAACTTGACAACTGACAGACGTCAACCCGACAGGTGACAGCTGTCAGACGTCACACATCGCCGCGTGCCTAACCTCAAAGCACATGCGGTCCTAACCTCAAAACACGTGCTGTTAATCAAGATTTTCGGATTAAAATCACTTAGGAAGATTAGAACCGCACATTACAATACCTTTAATAGCCGGGGTATGACGATTTAACATCCCCCGCGCTTAATCTCCGGCTGTAACCAAACCACTATAAAATCCTTATCTCTGTGGCACAAAACACTGAATACACTAGTACACAATATAAATAAACCACTAAGGAACAAATTTAAAGAATAATAAATCACAAAACACTACGTATTTAAATTATTATTTTTTAAATACGGAGCACACTATCGACACGTCCGCAACGAGCCGCCGCTGTATGTGGGACAGTGTGAACGTATCGACGCATGTTGCGTCCCACACCGAGGCCCTACCGAGTTTCCACGGTACCAAAATTACTCCGTCCGGGCGCTTGCCATCGTCTCTCGTCATACCCGCAACGAGCCGACGCTGTATGTGGGACAGTGTGAACGTATCGACGCATGTTGCGTCCCACACCAGGGCCCTACCGAGTTTCCACGGTACCAAAGTTACTCCGTCCGGGCGCTTGCCATAGTCTCTCGTCATACCAGGAGGTTCTAGTGACGAGGGTATGGAGGCAGTGGCGAGCGCCCGACTCAGCAGGTCGTTTATTTATTTATTTGTTTTTTTATTGCATATAATTAACACTAACAGTCAAGCCTTACATGCTAATCAGCATTCGTTTATGGTACCATGGCGGTACATGCGGCCGGCGCTTCTGTTACATGATAGGCCAGGTCTGCCCAGCTGGTCCACACTTTTGCCGCAGATACAAGTATAGGGAACACATATTTTGGATCCCAGCCTTAAACAGATAGCTATTCTTAGCGTACCTGGGTCGAGAACTGTGCCTATGTTGCGTGAGGGAAGAGCGTTAAGCCAGTGACCTGACTCATGTGAGGAGACAAGAGCGGGGCGCGTTCTGAGTCGTTTAGACTATTTTAAAGAATCGTGAATGGGTTTGAGCCGAGGAGTGTCCCATACTTTCTGTTTATGATTGGATGAATAGCCAAACTGAATACAGCAAGACCAAGCGGGTCTCCCTGCTGGCAACCAGGGTTTGAATCGATAATTTTGTCACCAAAGAGTAATTTTGATGGTGCCCCATAACATTGCCATAGATAACCATAGGCATTGTGGAGATGTTTCTTTGACTTCTGCTAAGAGGGCACCACGATCAACCGAATTGAAAGCGTCAACACATCAACTTTGACAAAAACTTCATAGTCCGTGCGGCTCAGAAACGTGCGCGCAGCGTGTACTGCAGCCTCACAGCCGCCCTTGACGCCAAAACCCAGCTGTCAAGGCTTGAAAATTTTGGTGAGACTGATTGAATTTCCTACAGCAGAGTTTTGAAGACAGACGTCTAAAAGTGCAACCAACGGCGATCGGCCGAATGCAACCATCCTTTTTAGCTAAGGCTACTAGATTGGCACCGTAGAGGTTCGGGATGATTTAAACGTTTACACGACCAGTTAGCATAAGGTTGATCAAAGATGTTGAATCTTGAAGTAACGTCGAACCTACCGTATCCCCAGAAGGTGAGGTGGTCAAATCCTTCAGGTGTTGCGGGGACAAACCATCTAACCCTCGCGCAGAACCATTGGGGAATGACATTAACGCTGAAAGTGCAGGGTCTTCTGAAACGGTCACACACCTGCCATCGGTGGAAGGAGGTTCTGGAAACTGAGTGGTAGGTAAAGGTAACCCGGATGTTTTTCCCTGAGCGCGGCAAAGGTTTCGGCGGAATGAGTAGCCAAGACATCATTAGAAAAAAGAAGGCGAGCAGCTCCACTCACATTGCCCTCTGAGATTTTGCTTTCTATTGCATTTATTTTGGAAAAAGTACGAGGGTTGAAATTTGAAATGATTACATCATTTTGTAAGTTGTCAGTCAGGTTACACGGAAATAGAAGATGAATTGTTTTTTATCTGTTTGGTCAGAGTCCTTTTTGTCTGTTTCATTAGACCAGCTAGAAGTGCTGGCTTACCACGAGGCAGCTTGACCCAGGCGACTTAGGTAATAAATAGTGCATAATCGAGACAAGATTCCTTTTGGTTTTTAGGTATTTTGGGACTCAGGTAATCAGACATTGGGAGACATTTTAAATTTAGATTTACATGAAAATAAGTGTATTTGACATTAGATTGTATTGCGTAATAGGGTAATTAGAGTTTATTTACATTCAATGTACCGAAAATTGCAAACACACCCAGGTTAGTTTAGGCTATTTCAGAATGGTACGAGGAAAAGCACGTCGGTACGCACAGTCTTACTTCCACACCCTCCGCAGTAGGTATGTGTTTTTTTGGCGCACACAACGCATTACCGTCGGCGATAGCGGACTTTTCCGGCCTCGTTAATGCGTTCAAAAAACTGAGGCAGATGTCCGTCGGTCAAGACTGGAACTGGCGGCTATGCACGCATATATTTGTTGTGACGATGCAATCACTGAGCCACCAGAGATTTTCTAAAATTTCGATGACTCATTTGTTGGTTCCATAATCAGAGCAGGTTTGATTTTGTCACCGGAGTTCACAGTCGTAAGGCCATGGTACGTCGAGACAAGAGCAATGCGTTTTTTATCTCGCCACACTATTATATCCACATCACCTGATGTGCAGCCGCTTACCTGGCCGACAGGTAAGTGTCGGTTTTGTAAATAGGGCAATTCCGAGGGAACTAACTGGCGGTTGGTTCGTAGGGTGCCTACACAGTCAAACCCTAGAAGTTTTAACTCCCTTGCTAGAGCGGGAAAATTATAATAATTGTCCATCCAAACAGTGTGCCCTTTATGCTCTAGTCCACGGAGCAATCTGAGCACCAGAGTAGGAATTTTCCAGATAAAGGACTACTTTCCAATTCATTCTGGGAAACTGTCGTGCTTCCACCTCGAAACGCCATAGGTACCCCGTTTGAGAATCGCATAATTCGTAGGTTTTGATGCCTACTTTTGCTGCCTTGTTGGGAATATGTTGTTTAATGTTTAACCATCCCTTCCATTTTGTTAGACTTTCCTCTAAAGCAATATTACGGGAAAGTGTGTACACTGAAGAGCTTATAATTAAGATGTTGCACAATAGGAAGCACTTTGTGCAATTTCGCCTCCTTCCTCGTCATGGTATTAGGAGTACATAAGTCATTGTTAATAAAGTGTTAACATCTATTTGTCGGAGAAGGGGCATTGCGAGGCGGTGAACAGAGATCGAGATGATCTCAATCATTGTCCATGTTCTTCGTGATTCGACACAAATAAAAACGCACTCGAATACTTTAACTATCCTTTAATTCGATCCACTCATTACACTATAAAAATATACAGTGATTGACTTGAATTGACGTTACGACTCGCATAAGATGTGCACTCAATGGCCATTCAAACCAAAGTGTCCTATTTGTCACGTCTGACGGTCTTCTCCCCCACCTCCAGACCTGTCCGTTCATCCAACTGTCTGGCCGTACTGTCTTAACGATATTCCGCAAGTGTAACGTTCCTTTACAAATCAAATGACAGACTAAACGAACGAATGATTGAATGAATGATCTGTTGTTGGCGCACTTTGTAAACACAGTCCAAATGTCATTGTGACAGCGTCACTCCGACATATTCAATAGATATAATCGGTCAAATGCCATAGCATTGGAGAATTCAGGGGTTCAAAAGATGTCCTTGGAGGTTTGCCAATACTCGGCTAAACGCGTCTTTACCACTATGCCCGTTGCCAGTATAATTGCAAAATAAGTACACAGCTCGTCCGGTGTTGTGTCCACCCATTTGGTGATTCTGCTATTGGAAGAGATTGTTTGCTGTATCATCTTGTCTGCTAACTGCGGGGCGTATTTATTGGTCTGGGTGGCTATATGCTCCATAATAGACCAATCCTGAAATTGCCACAAATATATCATATGGATCTTCATAGCAAGCTGTAGGTCCAGTGCTCTGGGAGAAGGGTTATCTCCTTAATTCTGGTAGAATTTGATGTAGCGGGAATTGCTTCCATTCAAAGTTAAATTTCATCGGATAAGGTGCACCTAAAGAATCATTGGGAACTACAGACACTGCGGCTGCTGCTGTTTCCTCTGTAGGGTCGACCACCAGAGACGCTGTGACAACGACAGGTTGAGTGGGTGGCCACGAGTCATCGATTTTTAGTGGGTGCCGATATTTTTCTTCATCGCTATCCTCGTGTAGGAGATATGGTCGGGTAACTCTTGGTATTAGTGTTGGGCTGAATTCTTCATCATTTTCGTCATCGCTGCTATCTTCACCGTCACTGCCTGTTAAAAAATACTAATGTAGCGGCTGACCACTGGTCTACCACTTATCTACCCACAATCTACCTACCTTTTGCCGACGCTAAACCGTCACAAGCTGATGAGTTTTAATTAAATAACACGCTACACTTATAATATGGAGCAGCATTTTTATACGAGTGTTTAAAATTTAGTCCATAGAAAAAATCTAAAGGTGAGTTAATTTTCTTTTATTAACCCAGTCTACACAAACAATAGATTATTTTACGGCACAATAAAGTCTATATCATGTTATTTTACCTCATTTAAAATCTCACTTAATTAAATATGAATAAAACTTCACTAAGTCGGGTATTTTTCGAAAAATGTCCAATAAAGCCATTCCCGAAGAGTGTTGCATCTCTTTTTCTCGTGCGCTGAAGGCAAAAGCGTCTCTCACAAGGGGCGTGGTTTTCGCGAATCGACTCGAATCAAGGCATCGTGTCTAGCTAGATTTTTTTTTATATAAACCATTCGGAAGTGCGAACATTGTTGAACTCAACTCATTTTGCGTATTTTGTTTATTTCCTTTATTGAACCTATAGTCGACGAAATTTTTGTCTCAAAGTATTTTTCTGACTGCGTCTATTAATAAACGAGCGTCGTGTTTTTAATAAACGAAAGCCACGCGTGTTCTGATACACCTACACTTTTTATGAGGTTAGTATTTTCATAGTCACGCATCATTGTATGAGGCATACAAAGTAAACAAGTGTTGCATCATGAAATGTCCGTGCGGCAAAACTACTGTAAAATATAAATTATACATTAAAATAGAATATCACGAAAGTGTATTTGCAAACGTACATAACTACCTATGAAACGATTTTTTTGCAAAGTAGACATAGGTACCTAAGTGTGTAAAATTTGTTTCTTTGCAAATATATTTTGCTATGGTACCACTCAGAGAAGAACCAACGAGAAAAAAGTTACCTACTAGAAAAATTGGTGGAGCACGAATATCAAACGAATTCTTCCTTCTTGTGGATATTATTAATTATTGAAATATTGTGCCAGCAGAAAAGTATAGTCGTTCGTATTACGTCGCCTTTCTGCCACATGTTGCTGTGTCTTAGCAACCCGGTAGTGTAATAATGTCTCCATGCAAATAATATCGTTGGCCCTACGTATTGGTACTTCGCCAAACTCATAAAACAAATGGATTGTTAGCTAATATGACCGGGCCAATTTTAAAATTATGACAATAGTTTATGCCTCACATATTTTTTGTCATATATAAGCCTCAAGCATTTTTAATTTGTCTTATTAAATTAGTGTTTTCATGACTTTGGTAGTGTATGCCAGGCATACACTACAGTGTTATACTATACCTATTTTAGAGAAACAGAGAAACAGTGGCCCTCATGCCCCTGCCCTACGCGCAGTATGCGCACGAATAATAGTAGATTGTATGACAAGGGGCTAAAATAAGCCATATTACCGACGACCGCTTAGCCTAGTGGGTAGTGACGCTGCCTGCGAAGCTGAAGGTCCTGGGTTCGAATCCCGGTAAGGGCAAATATTTGTGTGATGAGCATGAATATTTGTTTCTGAGTCATGGAAGTGTTCTATGTCATCATCATCATCATCATATCAGCCGAAAGACGTCCACTGCTGGACATAGGCCTCCCCCAAAGAGTGCCACAATGACCGGTCCTGCGCCACCCGCATCCAGCGGACTCCCGCGACCTTTACCAGGTCATCAGTCCACCTTGTGGGGGAGTGTTCTATGTATTTAAGTATTTATAACTATTATATACATCGTCGTCTAGTACCCATAACACAAGCCTTATTGAGCTTACTATGGGACTAGGTCGATTTGTGTAAGATTGTCCCCTAATATTTATTTATTTATCTATTACCACGAGATGGTTATTTTCCCGAGCGAAGTGAGGGAAAATTGTTCGAGTGGTAATATGGCTTTTAGACCAGAGTTATGCACTCTACTTTTCACTTAGACTGCGAGAAAATAGTGAAAACAAGCATTATTCATCTACAATCAATAATAAGTTCCACAGCGAAAAGATTGTTCAATTTAGCGGCATGATTTTTTTAATAAACTGTTTGACACAGATACAAAATTTTGACACCACGAATAAACGCTACTTACCGTATATAGCCGAGTCCAAACGGCCGAGCGCGGCGGACAGCATACGCTGCATAAGATAAAGCGAGATAGACAGCAGTATATCCCGCTCATGTCATGTTTGCAGGCCACCCCGCTTGAACGTTTGGACGAGGCTATAGTCGGCCAAAGGCGTTTATTTTTTTTAATGTTGTGAAATCGGGAATAAAAAACGCCTAATATTTGAAATAAAATCTGTTTTCTGATTGGTTGATTTTAATATATAGCTGTATTCTGATTAGTTGATAGCAAATAAAAATGGTTTTTTAAACAGTTGTGATTGGTGGATTTAATACGTTGAAGTGCTTTGATTGGTCAAATTAAAATATTTTAAAATCATAAATATGTTTACATATTTTCCCTAGGGGCTAAATGTACTACTTTAGCCCCGCTATCTAGGCCTAATATGACTCACTTTTCGAGCATGAGAGTGAAAAAAGGTTTTGTGTACCTGTATCATATAAATGTTTGGAAATGGCGGTGATTATTTTCTAAGAGGCCTCAAATGCTAAGCCTCCAAAGTATAATTGAATTGCCTAAACAGAGAACGAATATTAGGTAATTACAATGTCCATACTTTGGTGCGCCATCACATCCCAGAAATGCTTCTTCTGACCAGCAACATTGTAACGATAACATTGATCTGTGGTATAACAATAATAAAATTGTATTTACCGCTAGTTTTTCATAATTTTCAAAGAGTAATTATAAAATTGAAGCCAAGTACCCCATTGCTCTGCCAGCCGCCAACGAAGACATTGATGGCATATAGTGCGGCATCGCGTGGCATCGCTTTTCTCGTAATCGATAACGATAACGCTTAAACAAGGCGTAAAAGCTCCCGAGTTCAAACGATGTACGCCAGCGCTCCCAGATTGAATTTTCCTGTTGTTTAGTATGAGAAAAACGTGCATTATCTTTTAAAGTAGGTACATAATGTAGTGGATCCGCGTAAGGTCGTTACTTTTAAGGTTTTAATGTGTTTGACGCAGTGAACAAAGAACGGTCTGAAGGAACCACACCGATAAGGGGTAATTCTTGAGATACAATAAAAATAACAGGATCCATGAAGGCCAGTCATATTTAACATAAAAATCGCTAACTAACGGCTAGTTGTGATTTTTTAACATGTTGTTAGGACCACTATCTGTACCGGATATCCAAATTTGCAGCTTCGACAGACCTAAATAACGGTTTAGGATTTATAACGATTTGGAGTTGGTCTAGTTTTCGCTTTGGGTTGGAATGCACAACCGGGAATAACACTAGGAGGATGATGAACGATTTAGAATTGGACAAACAACAAAAAGTTTTGGAGAGCTCAAGTATTTAGAAAAGATTTAAGTATTTAGAGAGCAGATTCTGGTCTCAAATTGTAGCAATTTTAGTCTTCTTAAAGAAACTTTTACATTTTAATTGAAAAAAACCGTATAGTTTAGGATTTATATTGACAATACCAAAAACGGTGCGAAAAATTCGTGATTTTTCGAGAGCCGCAAAGTTAGCACAGTTCTTTTGAAGCTGCAAACTTGGATATTAGGTACAGGTCGGCTTCAAAAAATAAATTAAGTACATAATTGGGTAATTGTGTAAGGTTTTATAACAAACTTCAAGGAAACGTAACTGAGTTATCCGTTAATAAATTCAAGAACTATCTGAAGCGTAAACTTGTTTCGGAAGCTTATTATAGCACACAAGACTACATAAATGATAAAACTCCATGGAACGAATTGTGACTGAATTTTTAATTTATTTATTACGTTTGGAAATTTATGACATTGTGTTTTTAATTTATTATTCTCGATATATATATTTGCCGTTAGATTGTTTTCTAGAAACATTCTAGACTAGTATTTTTTATACATTTTTATTTTTTATGTTTAAAAATTGCTCTAAGATATAAGCTTATGATTATGTTCTAACTGACGATTTAAAAGTGCTTGTTATTAGGCCTACTTGAATAAAGATCATTTTGAGTTTGAGGTAGTGGTCCTAACAGCATATAAAAAAATCACAACTAGCCGTTAGCTTGCGATTTTAGCGATTTTTCTGGTCGAATATGACTGGCCTTTTCAAGATTCGCTGATGACTATTGAACTATTATAGGGTACGGTTTGTTGAATTACACATATTATATAGGTTATACCAATAATTAATATTCCATTTCCAAAATCTAGGTATGGATGATAATTTTGCTTTTAAATACACCCTTTTTAAAAATGATCACAGTCCATTAAACATTTTCCTTAAACTCGTTCCTAAAAAATATCGTGTCTCTAAACAAAGTCAAAATTACAAATCAACTCCGCAGAAAATATAACTTTGCTTGTCTTATAACGTTCCTGAACGTAACCCTAAACTTCCCGCGCATTATGGCCTGTCATAATACGTGTAACATTGAAGATTTAATATCCTTTATTGCTTTCTGTAAGGGCTCGAGAACGTTGACCCGGAAATTTCTTACCAAAAAGAATGCATTTTTATATATAGAATAGAAAAGAATAGAAATTTATTCGGATAACACATCATTACACATACATTCACACAATGCACCTTAAGAGCTAAAATAGGGATGTGCTACCGAAAAGGTCTCCACTCAGCAATGCAGTTGACACAGCAGTGCCAACGCAACGGCGCTGGTTTTCTGTGGATCCAGTGAGGTGTGCGGGACAGCATACTGCGCGACTCGTATTAAGGGCGGTATAAATACATAAAAATACAAAAATTAATATTCAATGCATATAAGTTTATAAATAAAAATGTGGTTAAATTAATTTGAATCTCTAGAGTTAGTTAGAGTGAGTGTTGGTGTTGGTATGCAGCAATTATTATTATTTTTTAAAAGCTACCTAACCTAACTGCTAACCTATATGACACGTATGTACTCAAAGAAAAAATCAATCTATTAATATTTAACATTTATAATGTACTTATTTAATTTTGCATGCCAAACCTACTCCTACATTAGTAAATACTATCAGGAAGTTCCAACGGGCTTTTCCGGTAGCTATTTTTAAATTCGCGTACTTAACAATTTTAAAGATTTAGGTATTATAACCTGATGATATATTATAACACGCGTAGAATTGTATATTTAAAGCACATAAAATCATTCAGATTCATAAAAACTCTTTGCGTCGGGCTGACGACGGAGATAAAAATTAAAAAAAAAATTAAAAGTAAAAAGCACTAGTGCGAAAAAGTGGCACTTTCCGCACGATATGGGTGCTTGGAAAACGCTCTTTTCGAGCACATGCATCGTAAAAATTGTTTTAGCTTTGTACTAATAAACCCTTTATAAAAGGTGTAACAAAAATGGGGTATAAACCGATCAAGGGCTTAACAGGTATCGTGTTCTGATAAGAAAAAACAGAATAAAAAAATTTTTGACGCGATTTTTTTTTACTTTAGTGTGGAGCGTTGGCCGACTGGGGCGAGAAGCTCCATAGAAAAGTTAAAAAAAAAAACGCGTAATTTTTTTTTTTTCTGTTTTTTTCTTATTAGAAAACGATATCTGTTAAGCCCTTGATCGGTTAATACCAAATTGTGTTACACCTTGTATAATAACCCAGTAATGTGGTTGATATATGGAACTATACTAAAAAACGGTTTTAGACTTTTCTCTTTTCTTTTGCTAAAAGACCTCTTGCCAGAGGACCGCACATCTAGTATTTTTGTGCTGCTTTATTTATTTTTTGCTTATTGATGTGTTAATAACAAAATACTGTGCCACTGCTGGGCACGGGCCTCCTCTCATGTACGAGACATGATTTATGTGTATATAACATAATAACAAAATAAACATAATAAAGGAGCAACAAATTTTACTTTTAAAACATGTAAGCGCCTTACGCTTAGGAATTTAGGGTCACTGTGAAGAGCGTCTGTCAGAAAACGAAATGGTTTACGGAGCATCACGTTTATCACTGCACGCTGGGCCCACTCCAGCAGCAGCAGTATGCTTATTGGGGCGCTACCCCAAGCCGTATACAATATTGCAGTATTGATTGACATTGCGCACAGTATACACTACAGGGTGTACCAAAAATGGGGTGTGAACCGATCAAGGGCATAACAGGTATCGTGTTCTGATAACAAAAAACCGAAACAAAAATTTTTTGACGAGATTTTTTTTTACATTTGTATGTAGCAGGTCGCCCTAGTCGACCAACGCTCCATACACATGTAAAAAAAAATGGCGTCAAAAAAAAAAAAAGTTTGTTCTTATCAGAACACAGTTCACACCCCATTTTTGGTACACTCTGTATACGAAATAGTTGTTCTGCGGTGCAGCCAGCGAAGTTCCTTCATTATGTAAATGCGGCAGCTTACTGTACAGGTAAGTGCAAATATACACTTAAAGGGTTTTCTTAAAGAAAATTCACTAAGTTTTTTTTCCATCGGTGGCCTATCATTTTGTATCGAACTTAATCATAAAATGGCCGACCTGCTTAAAAAACGTAAAGTTTTAATTGCGGACGAATTATCAAGACGAACAACTACCAGAAACATAAAAGACTGAAGGTCGGGACGGTGCCGTTGGATATTATTTCCGGTTGTACTATCGACAACACAGCTAACTGACACCTTAAGTGCATTGTAATAAGCTAATAAGGCTCTAGGATGGTCAGTTAACACTGTTGTCGTTTGTACTAGTAATCTTGCTAACTGTTGGAATAGTAGAAACATACTCCTTGCTTAATATTGTCAGCTTATTAGCTAGATGACTTAATGTGTCAAGTTTTAAAAATAATTCATTGTCATCTGTCTATCCAACTGAATTGTGCTTTCCGTGTTCTCGATATTATCTTCTATAATATATTCGCGTTTATTCTGCTAGTTTGCGTGTTATTTCCTAGAGGTTATGGGCCGTCCCTTGCCTACTAGTAGTCGAATGATTACTGAGAAGTGAATTCTGGACAATAAAAAGTGCACGGGAAAAATGATGTCACACAATCTTCAAACAGAAAAATTAGCCAGTCGGGAGAATTACGCCACTTGGAAGTTTGCGGCTAAAACATACCTCGAGCATGAGGAATTGTGGGAATACGTGGATCCAACAACTACCGCAACCGATGCCCAGAAGGATTTTAAAGCTAAGTCCAAGATCATTTTACTAGTAGATCCGATTAATTAGCTAGATGACTTAATGTGTCAAGGTTTTAAAATAATTCATTGTCATCTGTCTATCCAACTGAATTGTCCTTTCCGTGTTCTCGATATTATCTTCTATAATATATTCGCGTTTATTCTGTTAGTTTTTGTCTTATTTCCTAGACTAACGGCAAGTACTTGCATAGACGTAACCTTGTAGCCAGGATTGGTCACCAGCAACATGCTATTCTACATGGCCTTGTGGACTTTAAATTGCCGTAATGCTCGAAAGTGCAATCGTCGTGCCACGCACTATTGGGACTGACCTGTCGTCACGAACAGACCTCGTATCATGGTCGGCCTTATCACGCGATAAGTGACAAGATAGGAGTGTCGTCTCGTTCTATCGAACGGTGTCAGCCAGTGACCGGCGCTCTATCTTGTCACTGGACTATTGTAGCCTGCTATCGTGCTAACAGACTCATTGAAGTGCCAGGCAGTGCTGGTCAACATTACCATCCACCATGATGAGAAGGTCGTGATGGCCGATATTCAATAAAAAAAAAATGGCCTATATCGTCAAACTCTCAACTGCCTCCAAAGAAGTGAAGAAGTTCTAAGTTTAGGCATAAATTGTTGACATTTACAATTTACCTATTTATATATATATATATATTGATTTTCTAGACGGTCAAAATCCTAGTAAATTCATACAGTACAATAATTGTCGTGGGAAAAAGTATTGTTTAAAATTATATAAAAGGACGCGTTAACTGTTACACATTACTCTTACTTTTCGTCTATATCGAATCTTAATTTTTAACTTTCTCTTAGGCAGATATAATTTAAGTCCAATAACATAACTCTACAAGTAATTAGGTTATATACAATTAAGTATCTGCATGCTAGGAGCAGCATTCCATTGAAATTTAATTAAACTATCAACACAATGCAAACGTCTTGTTAGCTGTTTCTTGGTAGTTGAACAGTATGCATAACTGATAGTTCAGTTTTGATTTTGAAGGAGTTGTTCTCAACATTATTGATGAATTTCAATAAAAACCACGAAAATGAATAGTTTAAAGTATTTCTTTTACAATTACTTACCTTAACGATTGCCGTGTTCAACCAGCACGACGCTCATTGACCATCAAATAAAAAAACCGAACCACACATTGCTTTTCCGTCGCTTAAAATTTCATGGTGGAACGGCGCCGCTTATTTCCCTCCTCAGACCAGGGCTATTATTCTTTTGGCGCACATGCGTCTCACTCCACCCGTCACGCCTAACGACATTAGATCTCTACCTAAGCTTAGTTACTACTAATCGCGGCGTCAAGATATATTTGTTGGCGAGCGTTGAGGTGAGCTTAAAACCAGTTACAGAATAGAGGGGCAGCACCGGCAATACCGGCATTATGCATGCCCTTCGCTGCTCCTCACGGCATACATACCTAATAAGTCTTGAATTTAAAGCATATGCACAACGGTAAAATCGCTTCGGCGATTTGGAGGGGCGAAGGAAAATTGACCGAACAGACATGATCTAAAGGCTTTACACTACCTACAGCCATTACATACTAATTTATTTATTATTTATTTAATCCTTACAAGCCCTCCGGATGGCGTGTAAATATTACAGACCAACATTGGCTACACGAACAGGTGGACCAGCTTAGTTGCTGTAGTTGATAAAAGCAGCCTTCTTGGATAAGATAATGATAATTGTAAAAAACCTTACTAAGATTTCTAGTGAATACCTGAAAATAAAAAAATACATTCGTTTATTCACGGACCAACTTGTGTCATAGGTTATTATGGTTATAGAAACGTTTCATTTAGTCAATTAATTGATTGTGATATCACTTAACATGAATGTGTACGAAAATCACTCACCGGCAATTTTGGCCCAAATTAGAAAAATGCATTTAATTATTTAAAACATTATTTAATCTATTCAATTATAGTTTGAAATCACGAAGTTTTTGGGCCGAATTTTCTGCCGGTCAGTGTATGTATTATATATATTACCTATATTTGGTAGTATTAGCTGTTTAGATCATTGCGCAATCCTCACTAAAATAAATAGTTGCGCGGCATTATAATTTACAAATATTTATAAACATTGTTGATGCGTGTTGGGTTATTATAAAAAAAACAAACTCGTTGTGAAAAAAACATCCTACTTATAAGTATTATAATTACGAAAGTTTAGATGTTGGATAATGATGTTGATGTTTGTTGTTGTTGTTGGTTGTTGGTTGTTTGGATGTTGTTGTTGTGTTTGGATCTTTGTTACTCAATCATGCTTAAACAGCTCAACCGATTTGGATACAATTTTGCACGAAGATGTTTATAGCCTGGATTAAAATATAGAATAGTTTTTATATTTGATCCACGCAGGTGCAGTCGCGGGCAGTTAACTAGTAATTCTATAATACATAGCTACATTGCATTTCAAGACACACTCAAGTTTAAGAAGTAAGTAGGTAGCAAGTAAGTATCAAGCTAGCTGTTAGTATTTTGTTAAACTTGTTATATGCACCTCAAAATTGCAAAGAGACGGTCTTTATAGTGTCTAGGTTTTCAGTACAGATGTAAGCTTCATTTACGCACGGGCTTCTTGAAAAATTAAAATTACGCGGTTTTTTTACATGGTGCGGATGTAATAAAATTATAAAAAAACGTGTGTACGTATCATGTGAAAGTTAATAAACTATGTTTTAACGCTTGCTAATATCTAGAACGGGTAAATTTAAAAAAAGTTAGTAGCACAAAACCAGAAGCACTGGTGAAATGCCTCGATAGGTACCAGCCACACGTGTACGTTGCAAAGTTTGGTTGTAATTGTCATTTTTCCAAACGCGGTCGCGGCGATTTTGATGACGTAATTACTCGGGTGACCGACTCTTTAGAGATCGTCTTCCGCCAGTTTAGGGGTCCAGCTAGTCGATCACGTAACAAATTGTACGTACGTTAGATCTAGATGTCATTTTTGTATGGATAAATGACAGATGCAACGTGCGTTCGAAACTAACGTGATGACCCCTCTGGAGACATGTTTAACAACATACTTAATAACATAAAATGAGGCTCCAAAGACCGTGTTATGTATCAAAAAGTAATGTTCGAAGGAAACCCATAACAACATGCACTAATTGGGAACGGCGCCGTATGAATAGGTCGGGCGTTTAAAGCACATCTATGTTTTAAAGTTTCGAAAAGTGAAAAGCGCAAGGCCGTGTTTCTTAATGCAACAAGCCCTTGCAAAATCTTAATTTTTTTTTTGTTTTTGAAATCACTGCAAAACGCACCCTTTTTCAAACAATGTACATGTCTTCATTATTTCCCTCTTCCCTCCCCTCGCCGGATCTACGAGCTACGGTCACTGACACAGTTTTAATATTTAAGAATTTATGGTCCCGTAGGCCACATTCATTTTCGCTTCTGTGTACAATTGCGGACAACTTTACGAATGAACATTATTTATTTTTCTTTTCTTCTATACGTAACCGTTATATATTCTGAGAGGTTATGGAATTAATAGCGATGATTCCAACGTACTTTTACCTGGATCACTAGTTTTTTTTGCTGACTGTTTGTTAGGAGTTACATACTAACAGGTCAATCCATTTAAACATGATATACAGACCTCCAGACCCAGCCTCAGACTTACTTCTTGATGTAAAAACTATCGGCAGAAACTGTTTTTTTCGAAGGTGAATCATATATACTGCTCAAAAGAAAATAATGGCCATTGTAATTATTGGACATAAACTAATTGATAAGTGGCTAATTAATGAACTCCCGTTGAAGGATATAAGTGTATTCTGAAGGCAGAATCTAACCTCTTTCGTGCTGGAGTTCAAGTCTAAGAGCTAGAAAAAATATATATTACTGTTTAATATAATTTTCACGTATCGATCACCATACTTGTGGCCCCTATTTTCTTTTGAGTAGTATACTTAAGTAAAAAATAAACTCGTTTTCAGTGTTGAATTTTCATTCCATGGAGATGCTCTGGATTTCTATCGATACTACTGCTGGTAATTTGGTTCCCCGAATAGGGGTGTAGAAACTAAATAAAATAATCAATATTGTCAAATTTTCTCGAAAAAGGATTAAAAATGTAGTCAAATGGAGAAAAAATCAATGCAAAAGGTTAAATAATCACGAAGTAATAAGTGTCCAAAGTGTTAATAAGTCCTTCTGTCCCTTTTTCGCAAAACGCAACTTCATATGAAACGATGACGCTGGAAGATTGTGACGTCACACTAATAGACGGCAACGTGCCGCGCCCCATCGTGTTCGACGCGCCACCCCGGCAGCATCCTGTAATGTGACGTTACACACTGTTTGCGTTTTCTCTCTCTAACAAGCAATATTAAAACGGTTGTAGCTTCGTTATTCTTTGGGATATCTGAATGGGATTTTCGTCACTAAGCATATTTTTTGCCTTTTTTCATTTGGAGTAATAATAATTTTCGAGTCTACCCTCCTTCACTTAAGCTTAAAATTCTTTGTGAAAATCTTTAGCAATACATATACCCCGACCACAAACTCACCAAACTACATCTTAATAAAAAATAATTTGATTGGCCTCATTTGAAAAAAAACGAACATTTTTATTGGCCTCAAGTGAATTCAATGCAGTAGTTACCTGCGATGTTGGAGCTATCCCTGTGAGAGAGATACGGGAAGTGTATTAACCGCGCTGACACGATTTGCTAGAAGGTTCGTGTAGCATACGAATTTTCTCTCTTCTCATAAAGTGAGAAAAGTTTTTCTTTGTCAAAGTTTTAATGACATTGTCCCAAGATAGAATTTATAAAAAAGTAATATCAGAAATAATACGTTAATATCATTTTATGTGCATGTTCCTATTTATTTAACTTTTAAGGCACATTAGAAAAAAAAACGAATCTTAACAAAGGTTAACTTAATCTTTCTGCTGTATCAGTAAAAAAAATTTAAAAGTTAAGAAATATAATATTGACTACATTACATTACACACAATTTGCAGGTACTCTACCTCTCCCTTTATGGTGCTGCATTTCAGAAAAAAACTCTCGTCTAGGTTTCAATTATGTTATCAGAGAAAAGTAACATCTGCAGTTTCATTTAATTGGCCATATAATTATAATGACACGCTAAAACAGAATATAAACTTGCTTTGTCCTTGACGACCGGTTCAGCCCAGTGCGTAGTGACCCTGCCTACGAACGTGACGGTCTTGGGTTCGAATCCCGGTAAGCATAAATGATGATGAGCGTAAATATTTTTTTCAGTCCTATTTATACCTCGTATTATATATACGAGTATCATCGTTTGCTGCCCATAACACAAGGCTTATTGAGCCTTGGGGCTAGTTCGTTCAGTGTCAAATTCTCCTCTAATATTTATTTAATATTTTTTGTTCGATGATGATGAATTTTATACATGTAGAAATCGCTTTTGAAATAATATTAAATCTTTTTATTATTATTATTATTGTAGGTTAAAATTTACATTACCATTATCATCACAAAGGAATCTCAAAACATATTAAATGTAAGCAGAGTTTGAGAAAAATCCAAAGCGAAAACCAGGGAAAACTCAGCGAAAATTTCATCACTTTAACGAGTCAAAGGGAAGCAAATTAAGAGACAATCCCTATGCCTTTGTCCGACACAATTACGAAGTGCGGAGTAATAAATTGAAAAAATAATACCTATAGTATTTAGGTTCATCAAAGTCAAGTTCGTGAAAACGCTTTGTGGTGTGTTGCGTTGAAGTGTGTAATGTTTGCTACATTTGACCTGGGCCCACAATACAAAATTACAAACATTTTGCAAAAGACTAAATCTGTTTGGACATGACTTATCCAGTTAGATCTCTTTAGCCACCCTTTGCTTAATAATATTTATTAATTTATTTAATATATTGCAGTCATGTATTTATTTCGTAATTATGTCTAAGAACTTATTACTAAAGTAGATGAACCCTGATAGGGCAAGGCAATTTTAAATTAACTCATACACTATAATTCAAAGAAGTAAAAGATAATTAAATAATAATTATATTTAGTAATAAAGTAATTGTACTAAGATATCGTTACAGTAGAAGACAGCTTTGTAGCATTACTGGACAAATCAGTGCCAGCCGGAAAGTTGATTAGCTCTAATACTACAAATTACTCAAATTTTTAACCGACATCACTTTTTAGTCAATGATGGTTTGCAAAGTTCTACAGCCAAGCTGGATTACAAATCCCAGTTGGGACTTTAACATTCCATTTGTATCGTGTTGGCGTGTCCTACTGCTAGGTAATTTTTCCATGGCCCGGTGTACCCATGGCACTCATTGAAGCGTGAGTACATCAATATGCCTCAATGACATACTTAATTAGGATACGCCTGTATTTATTTACTGCGATTCTTACCAAACAAAAGAAAAAGCGCTCCGATTTGTCTCAATCACCACGGAACCCTGCGAAGTAGCCATCCAGATGTTCCTCCCAATATCCATTAACCAACCCAATGCGATACCTAATCGAGCGTAACTGTTAACTTCAGAAACGTAACGAATAAAGACATTGCTTTATTCAGCCCTGGAGGGTACTAAATACAATCCAATGACCTAGTCGTCCCTTCTATTAATCTTTTTAACAGCCCTTAAAAAAGATAAAGGTGCCTCTGAACCCTGAAACGGACCTTTTCTCCTCGTGTCTAATTAAAACTGTCCAATTTGTAAGGGACTCTTAAAGGATAAGCTCGGATAAGTCGTATTGAAACATCGATTACAATGAATGATATTAACATCTATTGGGATTGTTTATCCTGCTTTGTTCTTTTTAAGCACATTCAAGCGATGGCAGACGCTCGTTTTCGAATCTCATTACTTGCTTTTAGTTAAAATTTTGAGGTCTTTGTACCATAAGTACCGAACATTGTATAAATTAACAATAAGAAAATAGATTCAAGAAAATAGCTTGAATAGCAAATCAAAAATGATTGTGTAAGAATTTTTTATTAGTATAAACGACGATCCATACTTAATATTATAAATGCGAAAGTGACTGTCTGTTAACTTTTCACCCTTAAACCTTTGAATCCCAGGGAAGGACAAAATATATTTTTATACTATTATGGGGGGTGAAAGTTTGTATGGACTATTATAGAAACGAGTTTCATGTGGAAGGAGTATATATATAGTCCTCTTCGCTGTGTCCGGCGACAGCGACTCCGTCAGTTATTCAAATTTGGATTATGGAACGCTCTAATATGAACGCAAAACCAAACTTCGCTTTAAAGATGCGGTAAAACCTGCCTAACTCCATATGAAGTTGTGACGAACACAAGATGCACGTCACTAAAATGAAAATGCTTCGATGGTCGGGTGGCGTTACCAGGCTTGACAGAATCCGAAATGAGTTACGTCCTTGGAACGTTCAAGGCTGCAGAAATACACCAAAATATGTGCGAAAACCGTCTGCACTGTGCCGCAGATGCTGATGGCCACATGACCGGAAAAGTACTGGCCATCCAGGAGGGGAAGAGAAGAACAGGACGTCCACCAACAACGAGTTCCTGTCACGAGAACTTCAAATGTAAGTCTTAAAATGATTGTTTACAATGTCATATTTATGTTAACTATAAACATGGAAAAATCAGTTTAGTCCAAGTTAAAAATAACGGTGATATCTATCCAAGAAAAAGACAAAACAACGCAGGTCCCCACATTTTGCCACATTAAAATTAATGCTATCCAATCTCCGAAGCACCCGCTAAAGACAAAATCCAATGAGGAAAGCAAACATTACGTAACAAGTTCGAACTATTGTGTGATGTTTGAAAACTTCGCTTAAGTTTTCCTTGGCAGCGCAGCGCGGTGCACACATTTTAATTCAAACAAAGAACTTAAGTCACGTCAGATCTTTCTAAGTAATGTAAGAAAGCGGTGCTACAATTTAAAAACGTAGGTTTAAAGCAAAATTGTGTTCGTATTTGACACCTCGCATGCGCATTGTGTTGCCTGCTTTCGCTTTTTACCTTTCGTCTGTGTTTTTTGCACATCTGTAATGGATTTTACTGCTTAAGTCTATAAAAATGTCAGAGACCAGAAAAATATCCTCGGGACTCTTTCTGTCATAAAGAAAACTAGAATTACGGCGGCCGTGGTCTAAATTCGATGCGATGGACCACATGCGGTGTTGGGAGTTTTCCTAAACGCACGTCATAGGACCCACATTCGCGTTATTATTTTCACTGGTCGATAGCGCCCGCATTTGGGGTGCGGGAGATTTCCAAAACCCATGCCCCCGAGACATTTTCAGCAGGCGAGAGTTCTTTTGGGTGTATGTTCAAATTGTGCTTGACAGAGGATTTGTCCTTTCCCTCCCGAAATACCTACCCTTTCGCACGCTTTTAACGAGTGGCGCCACTGGCCATTAGGTCCTGAAGTAAAGCTGTCAAAATTTGTTATTACGAGCGTGAAACTGTCAGTACACGTCGCTTCGCCGTCTTGCTCATTCGCATGCGGCTAGAAATTAAGTGCGGACGTTTGTGTGTTAAGTGCCGAAACTAAATACTCTATTAATTCATTACAAATTTTAATTAAATACGACATCACAATTGGCAACGACGATGGCATGAAATGATGGGATTATTTAAATGAGACATCACAATAACAAAGTTTACATTCAAATCATATGGGAAATAATAATAATTACATCAGAAAAAAAATCCACCTCTTTTTTATTGATCTCAAAATTATTATTTGCCATAATTAATCTGAGGTAATTCAAAATAATTCAATTTAGAAATAAACCTCTGTGGCTCATATCATTAATAAAACTACTGTTTTGTGTACAATAAAGTGCTTACATACATTATATACATTCATATTTGATATTTCGGAGACCTCACGCTACACCTAGCGCCACTATCGGCCAATTCACACGCAATAGAGTTATCACTGGTTGTTTAAAACGCTTGCGAGAAATATGACTTTTATCAGTCGTTATCTCGTCTGCGGGGAGTGCCAGCATGCGGAATATCGACCGACTTAACGACCAATGAAAATTCGCCTTATTCGATGTACACGCACCGCTACTCGCTGAAATGGGTAAAATACCTATCGAGCCAGACTGACGTCCAATCGACAGGCTAATAATTAAGTGCGCA
Source organism: Epinotia bilunana (assembly GCA_947049275.1). Taxonomy (NCBI): domain Eukaryota; kingdom Metazoa; phylum Arthropoda; class Insecta; order Lepidoptera; family Tortricidae; genus Epinotia; species Epinotia bilunana. The sequence goes on from OX346256.1 coordinate 9,375,863, forward strand.
ACGCTATTACAACGCAATCAAGATGGTTCACTTATCAAATTGACATTAAAATAGGATGTTATTTGTTTCCGAAGTATAAAAAAGTTAGCATAAAGATACTTGGCTATATAGATAGGGAAGTGCGCAGATCGATCACCTAACTCATTGTACGTAGGTACGTTAGGTAGAACCAAATGTATTTTTTTATATGTAAAAATGACAGTTGAAATTGTCCTAACGCGCGTTCGAACCGTTACGTGAATACCCCTTAGATTCGAATTAATAATACAGATATATCTGACTTGATAATTATTATAAACTAGCTGCGAGCCCCGGTTTCGCACGGGTGGTTTATATATTATTAATTTGTATTAATATTTAATAAGCTATTTCTGCTATTTAGGGTGAAGACGAATCCAACAAACTAAAAATCATGAGAATCGTTTCAGTCGTTCTCGAGTTATAAATGGTGTAAATAACACGACTTTGTTTTATATATGAATAGATAGGGTATTGATATTGTGCGTTGGTTCTCCATCTGGGGTGCTACCGCGAAACGCAAACGAAGTACGTTCGTGTATCCCTCTCTATCGCTAGAATTAGCAAGAGGGCCGAGAGGGAAATACACGAACGAACTTCGTTTTCGTTTCGCGGTAGGGCCTCTGACATGTTTCGTTTGAAAGCGAAACGTGACAACGCGCGAATGATTCTTCCCATACTAATATGATATCAATTATGTCAATCGAGCCAGATAGTTCTCCAAGTGGCTGGATTTGAAGGCTATTTAGTCAATTGTCATGATGCATCGTATTTGTTGAAGGTATTGATAATAAGGAAACATCGATAAGAATCGAACTTTATGGTGAAATAATGACTAATGTACCATAATCAACGACCGCTTTAGCCTAGTTGGTAGTGACCCTGCCTACGAAGCAAGAGGTCCCGGGTTCGAATCCCGGTAAGGGCATATATTTGTGTGATGAGCACGAATATTTGTTCCTGAGTCATGGATGTTTTCTATGTATTTAAGTATTTATTTATCTACTTAAGTATGTTTATCGTCATCTAGTACCCATAGTACAAGCTTTGCTTAGTTTGGGACTAGGTCGATTTGTGTAAGATTGTCCCGTAATATATTTTTTATTTTTTTATAATACCTACTGCAGATGTTTTTGGTGTTTGTCCGTACCTAAATCGTTTCTAAGTTTATTAACCAACAATCAGCATTTGTTCCATAATGTGCAAAAGCTAAACGTGATTCAACGTAAGTGACTTTTTATGTTATCGGCGTTTTAAGACATCTGCACTGACGAACGCGGTGAATCAATTTCTTCGCGCAGATGTTTCCAGCGGTTATTGGATCCCTTTAATATAATATGCGGGGATTTATTTTCACATATTGGGAGGTTTCCTGAAATAACGCTCTTATTGTTACATACGCAATGAGAGCGCAGGTAAAGTAAAGTCGACAGACTGGTTTGCGGATGAGTGGCTTGCTTCTGTAAGAAATCACTGAAGCTAAGCGCTTCTACTTCTAGACGTGCCTTCTGACGTTATGCTTTTGATGATAGTTTATGTATATTAATTGGATATTAAGATTCCATTCAATAAGCAAATAGCCGGTACGACTATTTAGGATACTGAGCGTCGAATCAACTTTCCGCATGACGGTTACCTCTGTTTTCTAACGAGAACATTGTTAAGGCTCTTAATGTGCAGCCCCTAATTTTATTCCACCAAATGACAGCTGATTTTATTTTTTGTACAGACATCCTCTTTCCACTGGTACATACGGGAATCGTTCATGATCTCGCTTTCACTCTCGTACGATGGTTTTATTGGATCATTTCTGGTTATTCCTCAATGTTTATTCAGATCTCCTTAATATGCATAAACACAGCCGGCTTATGTTTAAATTTCATAACGGAACCTTAATATTGTTCAAGAAAGCGTGAAGGAAATTGAAAGGCGAAATAATCTATTTTTTTTAATTTTTTTTTGACATTGAGTCAATAAACATTTATTCGAGACTTTTAGATATCGTTACTAAATGTAAATTAATAAAATGTTAACGTAGGTATAGGATAAGCAAAGACTATTGGTGCCTGATGTGTATCGGTACGTCGTGAACGAGTAACATAGACTTTTAGGGGGCGGAGGCATGTTTGAATATCTTATTTGGAGCTCAAAAAATATTTTGACAATACTTTCTTATTGAAATAAGTACTACAAATTATCGGTCAGATAATCGCAAAAGCTTTTTAATTTCTAACCGCGTTATTTAACATAATATATATAAGTTAAAAACAAAAATAAAATGACGTATGCTTTTTAACAAGTTAAACAGATTTTGAGTCATCGCATAAAAACTACCGTCCTCAAGTAAAAATAAATTTTCAATTACAGTACACTTTTGGTGTGTTCACGCTGCGGTGTTGTACAAACGCCAACACAGTTAACTGACCATTCTGTGTTTGTATAGAACCTTATTACAATGCACATAAAGTGCACGGATGGTCAGTTACCTGTGTTGTCGATAGTATGTCGCTCGACTTGCACTTTTTTGACCCAATTAAAACAACTTCACGTCATCATTACTCAGAAGTGCTGAAAAATACTTTAAAATTAAAACACCCAACGCTTTCTGTTCTTGTCCAGTTTGTTCAGTTATATCCAGATTAGTGTCTCGGTGTCCGCCCCCCCAAACATTTGTCATTTTAATAGCACTGCGAAACAGTCGGCCGTAATAAAATTATACTAGCAAACATCGTGGGAATTAAATTCACCAGTCTCTTAGCTGATGCGAACCCGTGCGGGTGAAAAAATATTATTCTACATTTTCACCGTATGTATCCAATAAATTCTACCAATTCAGCTGCTTCATAGGACAATGTTGTTACGACAATAATATTATAATTTTTTTTTACTATTGAAGTTCAACTAATTGATAATATACGAGGGTGAATTGAAAAGTTTTAATGTCATTTTTAATGTCACGAAATTCGCAACGTCATATTTTTTTTCAAGTTGAAAGCCCTGTTCCTTTATTTGGCCACGTAACAAAATAACGTTACATCTAGCATGTCGTGATACATAAATACTTTTCTCTTAATTTAATCATGCACTTATAAAATAGGATGAAAAGTTAGCATGTCAAATATTATTTATATATCTAAGTAGGTACATACATACTATATAACAATTTGTAAAATGAATCCCATAAAAAACATTCCATGTAAAAAAAAGGCCGTCTCGAAACTCTTCCACCGCAAAAAGTTGTGAGATATTTGGTAGTACCAAGTCTCAGGCATTCTTATTCTTCTTTATTTGCTAGCTAAATAAAATTCTGCAACTTGGCAATCACACAACTTTACTGCATTTATGGAATTTTGCATACCTAAAACTATTTAGTAACTATTGTGTGATTGCCAAGTCACAAAAATTTATTTAGCTAGCAAATAAAGAATAATAAGAATGCCTGAGACTTGGTACTACCAAATATCTCACAACTTTTTGCGGTGGAAGAGTTTCGAGACTTGGACTCTTTTTACATGGAATGTTTTTTATGAGATCTCACTTGTTTTTGTAGGTTATTGTGTCAATATCCCATTCTTGATTTTTGTCCGTTTACTGCAAATATGACTTTGTAATCCTATATGTTTATATGGGATTACACAGTCGCCATCTAGAAAACTGGACTTAAATTGCAATTTTTTTTTGGCGTCCCCTTGATTTATACACTAAACACTAATTGTATTCTAAATTTGAAGCTTCTATCTGCTAGAAGTGCCTTAGACTTTTGATGATCGGTGAGTCAGACAGACAAAATTAAGAAACTTTGGCTAGTTATAAATCTTAAACCGCTGGTTCAAATTTAATGAAATTTTAAATATATCGTGTTTATACAATGCGTGCTTGGTTAATGGAAATGCAGGCTTCTACTTTTATCCACAACAAAGTTATAGGGGGGTCGAAAATGGCCTGAACTGCTTCGAGAAAAGGATGGTACAGCCGTGCCGCTCTTTTGCTCGACTTGGCGGGAGCACTACCGTGCCCCCAGATTAAATTTAAATTGTAATATGTGTCCCACTACGCTGGGTTTTTGCAATGACAATCGATTTTTTTATGTACCAATAGTAGAAGGGGGCATTACCATATCTCTAATACAGCTGAGACCAGCTGACGGTTCTTCATCAGATACTTCAGACCTTCGATTTTTGACATCAAATGAAGCGGCCCACCAAGTTGAATATTTTTTGTAAAGGCGGTATAGATATATCTCTAATAGTTTGGTTGGGCTCTTGTATTTTCTAATCAGGGTCACCAGGTACTCCAGATCTTCGATTATCCTAGTTTTTATAGTTTTCCCTTTATGTGGCCATTAAACCCTAACTCTGTACCAAATTTCAGCTCTCTGAGTTTATGGGAAGTACTAGTTCAATTTTGATGATCATGAGTGAGTGAGTGAGTGTCATAAATGCGAAACTTTGCTTTCGCTTAACTTCGGAACTAAATGACCTTAGACCTGAAATTTTGGATTTTAAGTATGTGATTATAGCTTACTGGATGACGAAGACTTCTGCGTTCTTATCCAGAGGTTCTCAAATAGGGGCCTGTTAATGCGGCGAAATGGTTCCAGTAAAGGATGGTACGGCAGTGTTTGCTTCGCGCTCGACTTGGCGGGGTGCCCCCAGATCTCTCCTGTTTATTTTTTTATCCCGAATTGAGATCGAGTGCCTTAAACTAGTACTTAATTATGAGACTACAAGAGAAACGAAAAGCCGATGGCGCACATGTATTAATTAAGCTAGTGGCGGCTAAACCAACTTAGCTTCCTATATTTACCGATTCCTAAATCACTGCCCAGGTATTATTGGTATTGTTTGCCTCTGTAAATCTCTGTGCCGGCTTTATGATTCGACGCTTGGACATTTTTCACCGCCTAATGCCCGGTCGGGCAACTTTCTCTTATTTATGTAGGCCCCACGCGGTTTTATGTTTCTTGTTTGACCGCTTTAATATTTTGAGGAACGATACATTTATTTAAAAAAATATTTTTATCGTTGTTTTTGGTAACGACAAAGTCGTTACGAAAAACAACAATCAAAAGTTAGTATTGTTTAGCAGGTTGATAATACGAGGGGCCCACAGAAACGATTGGGAATGGATTACTTAGAACTACGTTACCCTAAAATCTTCTTTTATGACGTTAACACTAAACGAAACATAAGGGTATCAATATTTTATGAAAAATAGTTTAATTTTTACTAAATGCCTGTTAAGCCTTATTAGTACTATTTCCGACTTCGTCTGTTGGTATGAAAATCGTATGTATTGTTTGACGCCAATACTTATGAAACCTACTATAAAATTTGACACTTCTCTAATACTTACAAGTATTAGGCTTATAGGGCAACAGCCTTCACTCAAACTTCATCTGTCACCACACGTTAATTTCAAAGTCAAAGGTAGTGAAATATTAAAAAATACGGCGTGATTAAATGATGCGTGTCTGGATTTATCAAAAAACTGGCTAGAGGGTTTTAATGGCAGTTATTTCAAATAAAGCGTATTGTTTGTCATTTATAAAAAAAAAAAAACTATCTGAAACCATTGTTTTATCTGACTAAAATCATCTGAAGGGTCCAAGTAGGAAAAAAATTCTCGTTGTTCATTCGTGAACTTGAAAAAATTACGTCGCAAACTTCTCGTGAATGTATTTGTAATAAACTCAATACATTAACGCGTTTTTAGGTCCTTTTCAGTAAAATAAATAATAAAAAATTATAATAAAATATCTTTATTGCCACAAACTTAACTTAGACATTAAATAGTGTTTTAAATAGTGTGTGTAATAGTGTTTAGTATACAATCATTACTATTTAACGCATATTTTGTTTGAAACAGGTCCTGGACTTGTAACATCATCATTATCATCATATCAGCCGAAAGACGTCCATTGCTGGACATAGGCCTCCCCTAAAGAATGCCAAAGTGATCGGTCCTGCGCCAATATCCTGATTGAAAGACACAGCCATAAAAGCGTATGGCGTTTTGAATCTCAACTTACCAGTCATGCACATATGGAAATACACACGATAAAATTATGAAACCTATATTATCGCATCCGTCATTAAATTCAAAGTTCTTGGAATCACAATTCTAAATAATTTTCACATATTTGATGTAAATGAGCTCGACTGTCCAAATAAACATAGCTTATTTACCAAAGCCGCACTTACTAAAAATCTCATGGAGAGTTCATTTCCAATTCCGACAAGGTTAGTGAGAGTAATGAAACTAATTTAAGTGAAATAAAGGGTTGAAATAGTATATAAACATCATATTTCGTAAAACAGGATCACAGTGAAATGTGAGAACGAAATAATAATGAACCGGCTCGAATTTTCCAAGTTAAATGATATTTTGTTTAATTGTACACGAAGTTGTGACGACCGCGTTAGCCTAGTTGGTAGTGACCCTGCCTACGAAGCAAGAGGTCCTGGGTTCGAATCCCGGTGAGGGCATTTTTTTGTGTGATGGACACGAATATTTGTTTCCCAGTCATAGATGTTTCTATGTATTTAGTTATTTATTTATCTATATGTGTATGCTAATTGTCGTCTAGCACCCATAGTACAAGCTTTGCGTAGGTCGATTTGAGTAAGATTGTCCACTAATAATATTTTTAGTTAATGTGGGCAATATAATTTGTTGTACATATTGTATGTATGTTACTGCTTCGGATATTTCCGAACTAAATCTAGAAAAACATACTGCATCTATTGATGCAGTATGTTTTTCTAGATTTAGTTCACTGGGCGTCAGATAGAAACTTAATAAACAAGTGCACCACCAGGTCGATCACGTAACGCATCATACGCGCATCTAATAGGCATCTAATAGTCACTTTTTGTATGGGAAAATAACAGTTGAGTTGTCCTAACGCGGGTTCGAAATGTTACATGATCACCCCTCAGAGCACCCTCTCTATTACTCTATTAGAAAACATGTTTTTCATTTGAAGATTGTTTAGCGTAATCTTACTTACTAGGTACTGCTATTATTAAACAATGCATCGGTGTATCTAATAAGTTGTACCATACTGTGATAACCATTATTTATTAAGTCCGAGCACCTATCAATATACGCTTCTTGTTCGCTTCTTGTTCCAGAATTCACCTGGTATAAAATTAGCTAAGCAGAATAGCGTAGCTAGCTCCTGCTAGGTAAATGCCTTTGCCTCGCGCCGACTTCGCTTAGCTAACTAACAGTGTCAGCATCTAAGACCGGAGTTTAATTTTAATAATAAATACGATACATGAATATAACGCTTGTCGGTCGGTACCTACCCCACTAAATTTATGCTACATCACAGCATCGCTACTTGCATATTCATGACCCCGTCGACAGTTATGCGGCAAACATATACTTTATTTATTCGTGACACAGATGATAGTATTTATATTTACTAGCGACCCGCCGCGGCTTCGCACGAAGTATTTGCCTCTTTTATGGCACCGACTTCAAAAACTAAGTAAATACCCAAATAATAGAGAGAGGATAATAGGGACAGCACGGCTATCACGAGACGGCGCGTGAGCTCTCTCGATTGTTCTCGCACTATCCGTCTTTATCTTATTAGAACACTTAGAAAGAGAGGTATAGTGCGAAAAAAAACGAGAGTATGTCGCGGCCGTCTCATGATAGCTGTCCTGGATAGGGATAGGGATGGGGTATGTAAAAAAATTTTTGTGCTTTTCAGTGGGTTGGTTTTTTTTAAGGCGTTTCCTTCCAAATAATTATGAGAGTGTATTCCCGACTAATGGATAAAATAAGTTTCTGTCAAAAATTTAATTTTTGGTACAAGCTTTTATTGCCGACTGTACTTTTCTGTATACCATCATCAACTACTCATTGACAGGATTCAAACGAGCCTCTCAACGGGGTTACTTCGGTTAAATACTGAATTCCCATGGCCACCTTCTGTCTCCATCATCAGATCAGCTCCATGGTACCATAATATTGAATTGCCATCCAAACTATACTAATACCCAAAATTTCAACTCAATCGGATCAAGTGACTGAAATATGGATTGCACATTTTGACGGACTACTTACTTACGTACTTATAAGTACATACGAACAAGTCAACTTTATATTAAAGCTTGTAAAATACAGACAACGGCCGTATTCATAAACGTCCTACAAACCTGTTTTAACTAAAATGGCGTTAAAATTCGTTTGTCCTTATCTGTCATTTTGACATTTATGTTCGTAAGAAAGGGACAAAGCACATTTTATTAAGCAGAGGCATATTAAGTTTTATGAATAAGGGGGTAAGTCTCGAAACCTTTAACTTTTTTTCTATTATAATTTATAGCTATAGTAACTGGTTTTCGACCTAGATAGTTATAGCGGATTTTATTATCCACTCACTTGCACTTGGCAATCACAGTTGCCAATTTCGCGGACCCCTAAACTGATGGTGGCAACTGTGGTTGCCAATCGAAGTATATAGCTTTGATAATGAAAAATTTCAAGCATTTTAGGCTTCTTTTTTAAAATCAGCAAGTGAGCGGTTATGTATGAACATTTTCATGTTATACCAGTATTTTTAAATGAGAACTTAACTGCGTTTGACTAGAGTCAACCGTGCTGGGCTTAAGGCAGCAGTTAAACCTATAAACGCCTCTAAATTTTGTTTTACATTCAGAAGAGCCGGACCCTTTCACAAAGTCATACGGGCTCACTACACTACGTGCAGTCTAAATTTCAAACGATCCACGTCTCCTCCACATGATTCGCATTCGAGAGTGGCGTACGCCGTGCCGGCATTCTGCCCTAACCCATATTAATTACAGACTGTTTGAAAAATTCCGAAAGACAACGTTCCAACATTATAACCCACCGACACCCGCTTTCTTGTAATACAATTTTATGAACGCCCCCCGTTGTATGAACACCCTTTCATCATCATATTAATCATCCTCCTAGCGTTATTCCCGGTTTTGCCCTAAAGGAGCCCGGGGTGTGTTTTGACACCAAATCCCAAAATTTGGCGTAGGCAGTAGTTTTACGAAAGCGAGTGCCGTCTGACCTTCCAACCCAGACTCGGAGAGAGGGATTCTAGACCTTATTGGGATTAGACCGGTTTCCTCACAATGTTTTCTTTCACAGAAAAGCTAACGGTAAATATTCGGGATTCAAACCCACGACCGCCGTTTGACAGCTGCATACCTGAACCACTAGGCTACCGTAGCTGATATGATAAATGAACGCAATACCTTTAAGCTTCCCTCTTTTAATACGTTTAAAGAAAACGCTTAAATACTTTTCTTGCTTTTTTACTGAAAGTGTTGAAACGAAGTTTCCCCAACAATCTTTCAACCTCTTTTTCTCCCTACGGGTGGGTTTAGTTTTTTTTTTTTATATTTTAGGTAAGAGCCAACATAATGAAAACCCCTATTTTACCTATTGGAGGAATTATTTTCCAAAGACGTTTAAACAATATTCTTATATACCAACCAAGTTTGAAATTCCTTACTTAAAAAATCAGATTTCCCATACAAAAATTCATCCCCTGTTTAACCTTCTTGAGAAATAAATACCTGTATTTTTTTTAGTTAAAGTCATGTTCCAATATCTAATCTACATTAATGAAAAGTTTTACAAATAATGATGCGTTTTACATAATATATATGTTTAACTGTATCTCTCAGTAGGTATTTGTCCATCGAGATAGTTTTTAACGTTGTTTGGTGAAAATAATAGAAATAGTCTTCAAGAAATTCAGCTCTCATTGGAACTTAGTGGAAGGATCTCAGCCGATATTGATGCTAAGAATATGTGGTTATATGTTTTAGTTTTAGTAGCATTTTCTTTACCACTCGATAATAAATAAACTAAATGATGGGCTCGATGATCTGCTACTTGTAAAAGGATCTCAACTAAACTTGAAACTTGCAATTCCAGGTTATTTGTCTTATATTTTAAAACCACCCGGAGCCAGCGACGTACATTGCCTTTTGAAGCACGCAAATTACTTATGAGGTAGTAGGTACTCATTAAGTATTTATGTACTGCTTCACAGTATTTGCAAATTTGCTAAAGACGATCCGTCGTGAGGAATCTGAACACCCTGCAAGCTTTATACACGACTTAAGGCCACGAAAACGACTTTTGGAAAAAGGCAAATGCTTTTGCTACGGCGGTGGTCTCTTGTAACTTATGCACTGTAACAGCCTGGCTTTACACTATGGAAAACATTATTTTGCTGTACCCTCTAATCCTTTGAAATGTCAAACTTTGTGGTTGCATTGGAATCTATCCGTTATCGTATTTAACTTTCTATTTGTCGTCGAATTCCATTGATATCTTCTTCAGGAGTTTCTTTCGATTGTGTGCATCCACTGAAACGAAAAACAATTTATCTTCGTTTTAAGTAGTATAATGGATGATTGCAGCATATTACGTAACATTGCACAAACAACGGATACCTATATGTTATTATAAAAACCGATATATTACCTGCAGTTTATCTAGTGATGCTCATAATCTTTTTTAGCGTTTGTATTACGTAAAGAAACAATTTTGCGTACTAAAGTTAATACGAAATTTGATCTTTGGGTAAAAAAACAACTGAGTCGAAGAGAATAATATATCAATTTGTTAGAAAAGAACAAACTGAGCCTTAATGATGCATTATCGTTTACTCGATTTTGGAAGTCGGCCTTCAGACTGGAAATAAAATTCTTGTACAACTTGATTTATATCAATGGTGTATTTTGTAAAACCTAAAAAAGACATTAGCAACAATACAAACACCGTTTTAGCAACTATTTTTTTTGTGTGAAAAAATATAAAAGGTAACAACGACATGTAACGCGTTTCATATGGTAAATACCATGAAGACCTAGAATCTACAATGTCCGAGGATCTGGAGGCGATTAAATTTAAGATAGATAATATTAAAAGATAAAGATTTTAAATTTGGGGACATGACACCCAGCACTAGTAAACGTGCCGCAGTAGCGGCCGGCGAGTGCCAGAATTGACTCTGCCAAACATGAGGTAAAGGTGCGTTTGAATGAATTAATTGTGATATACAATTCTTCCCAAAATACCTTGGCGTCACTCTCAAACGTTTCATGACGTTTACTGAGCATCTCTCCAACACAGCTCGCAAACTCCAGACTTACAAGAACATTGCATACATCTGCCTTATCCTTAGTGTATTTCACGGCCTAGTATTGCACACCAGGATGGCCACACCGCTAGGGTTGATGTGGAACTGATCCAGGTAATGCATATCATCTCAGGAACTCTTCAATCTACTCCTTGTCACTGGCTCCCAGTGCTTTGCCGGATACCTCCGTCGGACTTGAGAAGACATTCTAAGAGAAATGGCCAAGATCGACAAAAGTCCTAGCCTCCCAATTTACTTGGTTTTTTGAACCATTTCACCACCGCTCAAAGTCCAGGAATGCTTGGTATACCATCGCCAGAAACCTGCTCGACAACAAATTCAACGTAAATCAGAAATGGTCGATGTTATGGAATTCGGAAATGGGATCTAGGTTCCGAGTTGATTCCAGGTTCTACAAGACGACACTGGTGAATTATTAACTGACTACATACTGGCCACGGCCGTTGCGATCATTATAAACATCGTACCAATTGGGTAGAGTCACCAGCATGCCCCTGCGGTGCCGTTGTACAGACCATCCAGCACATCACCGAAGGCTGCCCCATCTAGACACACGGCAGCGTGTCCAGCAAAGTTCAAAGCCAAAAGGATAACACTACGCCTGTGGCCCTCCAGAAGAGTTTAGCGACGAAGCCTTCAAGTGGCTGATTAGCCGCAACATTAATTTGTAATTAACCTAATTAATTAATTAAACTATACGATTAAATAGTATTTTTATTTGAGTATATTTAAATTTCGTTTTCTCAAAAATGTCCGGCAAAGTTGACTTTACTGGCGAAATGCATAGTTTATGTTGAGTCAAAAATTTTAAAATAAAAAACCTTGCCGGCTTGATGTTTTTTTTTGCATACAAATTCATTATTTGTCCAGGTAGAAGCCTTTAAACTAAATAAAACGGCCATATAAAAAAGGGCATAGGTCTTAAACAGCCAAAACGGAGCCAAAACGGCTACGACTTAATCGCGACTTTTTAATTGTCTCTTTTTTTATTAAAAAGAATAACGCGGTAATGCAAAACTTATTCAGTTGTTACATGTAGTGGCTAAGTTAGTTGTTTTGTCGGAAGATTTTGAAAATGTACGTGAAAATGATTTCTAGTTCGAGTGACGACGATATGGAATATACGCCTCCAGATTTAAAAAAAGCTGCAAGTTCAGTTTTTGATCAATAAACCGTTTTTTGGCTTAGCTTCTGTTTTTATTAAGTAAATAATTGAATTATACGTATAAAAAATCATAAAATGACAGGCTTATGAGTAAAATTTTAACTGTTAGATAATAGCGAAAGAACAAATCCTGTGACCGCACTTTTGACTGACGAAAAAACTACTTTTTTCCAACGATGAGCATTCAAATTTTCGCTTGTTAGCAGTCTTGCTTCGTTCACAACACGTTTTGATAAGTTAAAACGAGATAAATATACGTTTCACTGATATTTTGCGAAAAGTATGGACCCATTTCGAGCGGGCCCGGCGGATCGTGCCACAGATTCAGCGCCATTACTACTCGGGCCCGAGGGGCCTTTCCACAGCTGAGGGGCTAAAGGTGTACACAGCAATTTCATGAAGTGGCGTAAAGAAATAACGTATAGTAAATTGTTGATTTCAATAAAACTTACATGTGCTTATTTTGTTTTCTTGCACTATTTTTGAGAAAAACACTATATTTGTCTCAGCCGGAAGGGCGATTGCTGGCTTCGTATTAAATAAAACGAAGGTCGTCCGTTTAAAATTAATACTCAGCCAGGAATTACCTGCTTCCCTTGCTTCAACAATAATGTACTAATTATTTTATAGCTTTCCGCAGGCATCTCATATTTTTACGATCGATGGGAAGTAATAACCTAATAACATTAGTTAATGGAAGGAGGATCACTAATTTCTCGGACGAAACCATCGCATAATTAGGATAGAAATTCACTTACAGGTAAGTTTGTTTAATCTCTAATTATACTCGGTTTGTCCTCTAGTATATTACCATATTAGACACTCGTAGACTTTTACAGATATTGATTGTGAAGGTATGAGCTATGTAATTAAATAACTTCACATAAATCATCATATATTTTAGACTAGCTTCCGCCTGCGACTTCATCGGCGTTGACCCCGGATAAAAACTATCCTATATTTTAATTCATTCTATAAACTATCTTCGTGCATAATTTCATCCAGATAGCTTGACCCGTTTAAGCGGGATTGAGTAACAAACATCTAAACATCCAAACTTTCGCATATAGAATATTACTTTAGTACTGCAAATACATAGTGCGGAAAGTAGGTAATTCCTAACATGAGGCGGTGATCATAAACACGAGCGATAACGAGTGTTTTATATCGACACGAGTTAGGAATTACCTATATGCACGTGTGTCATACAACATTTTACAATGCATAATGCGAGGAAATAAAAAAATACATAATGAGAATGTATTTTAATTATTAAAATGAATGTTAGAACAATTCTATATATTCAATGTAATAGTTTTGCCTCCGAATTGTATCGATTGGCTCAGGTTACTCGTAGTTTTATCTCGTGACAGGTTAATTTTCTACTGCTGGAAAAAATGAGTATTACTCTGTTTCTGTGGCACTTGGTGGATGGATATGGATATAATACTTAGAAGTAGATGGTTGGGGTAAATCAATTGTATTGGGGTCATTTGAAGTGGATGGCTGGGGTGGTATTAGTTATATTGAATTATAGTTTCAGGTTTACTGATCTTGATATTTTAGCACATTTTTTTTTGCGGTGTAGTTACTTTACTCACTCCTGGATGGCTTTAGTAGTGGTCATGGTCTGTTGCGCCAAGCTATCGGTGTTACAGTAAGTGTTTAAATATTTGTCCCTTGATATTGCAGGCAAGAGGCTGTCCGTTGCATGTTGTGCCTCTTGCAGAATATCAGGCGGGGTTATATTTAATTCATCACTACTTGAACTTGAGATCTTTTGCATTTATTTTGCGTCATTAAAACTCTTTAGTCAAAACGAATACAAATGGCGCGTTTGTTAACTTTTTTAATGAAGTGTCCGACCCGACAAGTAAAGCAACCAATGAGCGCCGGGTGTGCGCAAGTCTTGCATTAGGCTTTTTAAAGCAAAGGTTTTGCGGAAGCCTTATTTGTGGTAAAAAATAATACATATTTTTTAATTTGATGTTTAAATATAAGTTATGGTCTACAAATACGGTTTAAATAGTTCTGAAGTAAAAAAAAAGCGTAAATTGATATAATACATAAATAAATATTTAAATATAAATTTAAATAGTTTCTTAGAAATATCAAACCTCCTTAATAAAAATACATTAGTTTGGACAATATAAGTACCTGCGTTTGTGTATTTGGGAAATTAAAACAAAAAACATTCCCGCACGTGTGTGGGAATTTTCACCCAAATTCCATTCCCGCATGGCCACGGCCCGCCCCGCCCCGCCGTGCGGGCATAGCGGAGTTCCTGTGTTTATGATGACCCATATAAGGGCACTTTCTGAGCGAGTGCATTCTAAAATTAAGCAAATGTTTGCGAGGGAGAGCTCCATCCTGCAGTTTTACGTATCTTACCCAAGGTGACCCCCAATCCAAGAGCAGCAGGTGAGGCGGCGTGCCGGGTACAGTCACCAGCGTTAATATCTGCTTTAACAAAGCGCGCATAATTATCTGACACGACCCTATTTCTAGCGCTGTAAGGACGTGTCAGATATTTGTTATGGCAGATATTGACACTGGTGACTGCACTATGCGCAGTTAATGATGACGTATCAATTCAACTTTTAACCCCTCTACATAACGTCTGTGTACTGTTTGGCACTGGTCCCACCGCCGGCTAGTAAGCTAGAAAAGTTGGGCGAGTAGCATTACATTGCGGATCTGTAAAGGTCGATTGATCACACTGTGCCTGGTCAGCACGCTATGAACCGTTACTCGCCCAACTTTTCTAGCTTACTAGCCGGCGGTGGGACCAGTGCCTTTATGGGGCTTTTCAATTCTTATAAAGAGAAGTTCTGCATGATTTCTTATGACTGCAGTTTTTTCCAAGTAAATAGGTACTTATGGTTCTTCCTGGGCAAATCTCTGGCCACTCATAAAAAGTGGCTGAGTAGAACCGATTCGCGAAGTTTTTTATGAGATCCGGCATTTTAATGTTTATTTTTATCACTTTTAAACGGAGCACTAAAATGCGAATGAAGAACGTGTTGGGAGCTAGTAGGTATCTTACAAAAAAAACTCAAAATACCAAGTGCGAAATGGCATGCGCTACGCTTTACTATGAGTGTCTCGTATGCTCATAGAGAACGAAACCGAGTATAGTAATAATATGCTATTGTTTCAACACCAAAGATTTTCCGCCGCTAGTCTTCTTGACACGAATATTTTTGAAGGATCATTCACCTCATACCGAAATCGATTTGTTACTTCATACATTTTTTGTTATATATATGTTAACGAAATTATTGTTATATTTTTGCAGTTATATAATTTCAAATTGAAATATCTACAAGCATACAATCTATTCAGATTCTTAGCCATCATCAATCATAATCATTTATTACGAAAATCGATTTAAATTGTATTTTATGCAACAGTTCTATAAGAAGGGTCTTAAAACGTGTGGTTGCGATGCGACCCTTGGCGAACATCGCAACTTAAGACGCCACGAACGATTTTAGACCGTGATACTTTTTGCACGACCATTTTTTTTTAATAAATGGCATTTATTTGACTTTTCAAGCAGCGAGTTATCCGTTAGTAGACATTTTGCTGCTCACGCAGTAGGGAATATGCATGGAAATTGCACTCAATCGATACGACTATACGTAGAAATATCATACAACAAAAATAAAAACTTTTGTATTTAAGCAAACAACGTCCTTATTGTTAGTTTTAATTAGTTTAAAAATCTTAAAATAACAAGTATAAATGAAAGATTGATACTTTCCGAGTATTTTCGTAATGTTTATCTGTTGCTAATGAAAAAACAATTAATTTTCACTGTTGTCAAATCCCTATTGCAAATTAATTGCTAACTCCATAGTAAACGCGCCGAAAATATGGATTGTGGCGTCATAGTCTATGCCCGTTTAATTGACTTGTTATTTTGAACTGAAATTTTGGAGGAAAATCAAAAATATGACACCTGTTCATAGATTGTTTTGTTTTTAATTTGCTTGCATTTAAAGCATACCGAATCCAGATCCGATCCAGATCCGAACTGTTTATCTTTCTTTATAAACAAGTACCATGAATTGACAAAATACATTTTGTCAATTCTTGGTACTTGTTTACCCAATACACAATAGATTATGATGTAAGTATTTTTATTGTAGTAAATAATTAATGATTTACAAATGTTTGGCCGTAAATAAAACTTTTACTTCTAAATATATCTTTGTCAAGTTGGAAGGTACCATTGCAATAAAAGGACCGATTTTTGGAAAGATGGAGTCTTACTAAAATGTCCAAAAACGGTGGTGTTAAATTAACCTGACTAAATTGAGAAGGATCTGAAGACATTCTTGACATCTCATATCATACTTTAGTCGTATTATTCCAGTACAATTTTTGACAACTGGTAACAAACAAAAAAATATACGCGATGAGAGAGAGGAAAATATGGCGTAGCTCTGTGTAAAACAGTGCTGTTATGAAAAAAATATGTACCACATAACAGCACACTAAACAGTGCGATTTTGGATAGACCACTCTTTCTTGTCTTTCTCGTCTTTTCGACGACTTATTATCGTTATGTTATGTAATCGTATTTGAGTTAGTGTCGATAATGGTACAGGAGTAGAAAAAGTTAATAATTGTTCTCTGAAATGCAAAACCCCGTTTTGGACTCCACTCATGTTTTTGACTGTAAAAATCATTATAATACTTCCGAATGTTACTTAAATTCTGTGAGTAATTAACTAAAGTGAATAATGTGGGGTGCGAAGGGGGTTACGTTAGTGAAGTGAAATCGAATGCAACATTTCATAAACATACAAATAAATCGTTTGGCTTGCCTTTTACTGACATCTAACTCCGACCATATCTCCGGCAATAAAATCATCAGAATTTGGTATTTGCGAAAAACAATGTTTTACAAGAACGATTTTTACAGAGGTAGATTCTGCTTATAATTGTGTGCATTATATTATGTTTCAATTCAATGGTTCGTAGTTAGTAATAATTTTCATGAATATTTGGCAGGACGAGTTTCGATTTCGTGTATCTTGTTATAAGATATCTAGCTCGACATTTTCTGAAGTGACTGTTGAATAGAACTGTGACAAGTTGCTTGATTAATTACGAGCCCGTTATCGATAAAGCCGAACTTCTTGAGGCCTAATTCATCATTATAATATGAGACGCTATCGCTTCGCTGTCACACGACCCTTAATTTTCCAAGTTATCTGATGTAAGGTCGCTGCTCGTAGTTTATATTTTATTAGGAGGAGACTTTGGTAGTTTGTATAAACGAGCGCATTTTTGCAATGTGTTATTATTGATTGTTGTTGGTTTTTTACAATAAAAATACAAATTAAGTTTAACCCCTATGAGGGTTTTAATTAATTACAATGACTAAGTAGTCATTTAATCGAAAAAGAATAGTACTGTTTGTATTTTAAGCGATCCAAACTATGGGTAACTACAGCGCCTAGTCTCTCACACATCAAACACTAATGCCTGACTTAGATCGCTAAGTTAAGCTGTAATCAAATTGCTCGCCCTTGGTGAAGTGATTATGATAATGTTACCTACTCCTATACCCCCATCAGAGACTTATGTACGTTATGCATCCAAAATTAATGCGCACTCATTTTCATTTGTCACATACCTTGCAAGAGGGTACCCCCCCACTTAAACCAATATCGTTAGTGCTAATTTCATTACACCTACCAACGTTCGATATAATTCTCATTAGCCCTAATATTCGGATAACTAATCTTGTATGGCATGATTATTTGCTGGGCCTAATTTCATACCTCCTACTCTTTCCTAATACTAAACATCTAGTGTGCTAATATATTGGAAAATAATAATGATTTTTCCTAATGATAACTAAGCCTACTGATTAATGTGCATAATGATTACTATGTTTAATGAACACTACACCTGATTTCGTCACACCTATCAGTCATTTGACATATTAACTTTTGCTCTAATGTTTCACTAGACCTTATGCATTTTTTCAAAACAGTGGACTTTTCGGGTTATCTTTGAATATCATCAATTTCTAGAATCAAAAATACCTCTGGACATCGGATTGCCTACCTTTTCTACTCTAGGGCAGGTCGGTGTAGGTACAACGACGAGCGAAGCGATGAGGAGTGTAAGGTAGAACTGCAGAACCGATTTTATACGAAAAAGTGAAAGTCATGAGACGAGTCAATATGAAATTTCGGGATAATGACATTAGGGCTAAAATAGTTGGGCAAAATGAAGATTCGGGTTTGTGATTTTATAGACATAGATAATAAGGTTTAGACATTATTAGGCATTGAAATATTAGGCCTAGGAAAAAAGCGGTCAAATAAAATAAGTTTTAGCGAGAATTCGGTCATGAAAAATTAGACATTATGAAAATTCGGGATACTGACATTAGTGCTAATGAATAATTAGGAAAAATTTAAATTCGGTAAAGTGAAATTAGGTATGAAATTATTAGGGCTATCGGAGGGGAACCCTTGCAAGAGGGCGTGAAATACATCGAAATAAAATGAAATATGAATCGTAAAGCTCAGATTTACCCTCAGCAAAAATGCAAGTCGTGACGCCGCTCCGAAATGGACACGGGGCTTGCAGTTGCTGCCCAATAGCGTCGCGCGCGACTTTGCGTCTCCTGTCTCTCTCGCACTGCAATTTAGAAAGAGGAGGGCAGATTATCTTTGTCTCGCGTGTCGTTGCCCAGCTGGTAGCTTATTAGTCTTACAACGATTGTATTAGAATGTATTCATTGATGTCTTGCTCTCCCTTTCACGCATTTGAATATGCTCTGACGCGAGTCTGAGTGAGTAGTAGTTACTCATACCCATACTCATGTATTTATAATGCGCAAGCCGCACAAGAATGTGGTACTGCAGAACCGGTTGGTTCCGGTCTGCGGGTTGCCACACCGAGCAAGGCGCTATATGTATCGCACCTGCATTACACCGCCACGGCTGATGATGTGGTGGAGTACGTTCGTCAGAAGACCGGCTTCTCGCTGAGGGTGTTCCAGCTGGGTTCGCGCCACTATGTGCACTTCAGCTCGTTTGTGGTGTGCGTGCCGCGACCGCTGCAGGAGACCATCGCATGTGCTGACTTCTGGCCGAAGGGTGTCGTGTTTCGACGGTTCCGGGGCAATCTGCTGAATCCTACATGCAACGGGGCCACGCCGTTTCGTCGCCTAATAGTATTATTTGTTGTTTTTAGTTTCGTGACGCATTGGTTATTACTGTAATGTCACGTAAATGTATTTGTCAATAAATAAATAAATAATGCACAAATACATTAAACGTCAAAAAGTTCATATTAGATTCAATTAAATTTTAACACTGCTGCAGCTGCGCCGGGTCGCCCACGTCCCTTAGCTGGTCTAACGCGGTCTGCCAAAGGTCTGTGGCTGCAAGGTCACGGGAGGTCTTATCGTGGGAAAAGTTGCTAGATGATAATGGACACCTTATTCAATTTGATTTATTATTAATTTGATCAATTTATTATTAATGCATTATATCCGTTTAAATGGTTTTTAATTTTAATAGGTTATTCAGGAAATCGAAGTCAATATTCAGTGCAAGTAGATTATAAACGGCCGTATTCATAAACGTTATACAAACGTTATTTAGCAGAGGCATTTTAAGTTTAATGAATAAAGAGGAAAATGTTTAATTATTTGAACTTTGACTCTACCTGCATCAACCTTTGGTTTGTAGGTGTGAGATTACGCTGTAAAAGGGGCCATGATTATGTAACATACACGTGGCAAAACACCTTTTGTTTAATTTGAGTTTAATTCTCACGGGAGAGAACCGCCTTCCGAAGCTATTTACATCGGGTTTCTGTTATTGCCGGGAGCTAGGTTTTAGCCTAAATACCCCGATGGGGCGAAAAGGTTCTCGTGTCGCCACCACGTACCGGAAGGCGCATCGTGGGTAGGCCCCCCACAAGGTGGACTGATGACCTGGTAAAGGTAAAGGTCTGGATGAGGGTAGCGCAGGACCGGTCATTGTGACACTCTTTGGGGAAGGCCTATGTCCAGCAGTGGACGTCTTTCGGCTGATGACCCCATTGAATAGGTAAGATAAAAACTAACAGTGCCCTTAAGACTTAGTAACACAATGTGACAACATTATTATTGACTAGCTTCCGCCCGCGACTTCGTCTGCGTGGACTCGGGATAAAAACTATCCTATATTTTAATCCAGGCTATAAACTATCTTCGTGCGAATTTTCATTCAAATCGGTTCAGACGTTTAAGCGTGATTGAGTAACAAACATCCAAACATCTAAACTTTGGCATTTATAATATTAGTAGGATTAAAAAGGCATGTACCTAAGTATAAGGCAGTGTAGTGTTAGGCATGGTAAGTAGACGTAACTCAAAGTTTTCCATAAGATGTCTGGAAGTACAATAACACACGACTTTGAGGTCATCACCTAAAGCTGCTCACTCGCAGGTCACACTACACCCCCATACACACTTCCTGGCCCTGTTTCTCAGGTGGCGAAAGCTTGAAACGAACTGCCAGAAGTGCCAGACGATTAAATTTATAAAAAACAAAAAAAATAGCTGAACAATTATATAATACTTAAAGTGAATTGGATACAGTCATCATCAGTTTTTTAATTGCCTGCCTGATAAAAAACTAAAAAGTTTTACTCATACGTAGGCTAGTTAAGTACTAAATACGGGAATCCATCATTTTACCGAAAAAAGTTTCATCGATTATCGTTTCCCATAACACTATTCGCAGAATTTCATCATCACACAGTAATCATTCATCGAACTTCATTAGATTGCTCATACATTTGCTCGAATTAACTTTTACACGAGAATCAACTCATCGAATTTTACTTTATTATTTTATTTGTCCATAGACATAGTCGTTCATCGAATCGCCTTAACTATAATTTCGGTTTAACATAAGTTTCAGTTCCCAAATTCTTATATTTTCGTATGAGGATTATAATATAGTAGATTAGGTCAGGGTAGCTAGAGAAGTGGGGGCTCAGGGAGCGAAACCCCTCGCA
The DNA here is from genome assembly GCA_947049275.1 of Epinotia bilunana. NCBI lineage: Eukaryota > Metazoa > Arthropoda > Insecta > Lepidoptera > Tortricidae > Epinotia > Epinotia bilunana. The sequence goes on from OX346256.1 coordinate 9,397,261, forward strand.
GTCAAAAAACAACACATAATCGTAACAACGGTATTATTTGTAGATTAGGTAAGGCTGGAAACAATACTCGACCGACGGTACGTCCTGACCGTACGTCCTGAACGTCAGCGCTGATCGTCGGTTGCGAAAATGCATTCAGTGCAACGCTGACGGCGAACTGCGACGCGTGTGTAGAGTATGTACGGTCGGTCGCTCCGTCAGCGAAGTACTGAACGCATCCATACAATCTCATAGCTCGTCGGTCAACCGACTACGCGCGACCGACGAGCTCGACCGACGGTCGCGGTACGCGCGACGTAGCTGTACGCGCGTAGCAGTTAATCAGCGCTGCACTGTATTTCGTCATACATTTTCATTGATATAGTTACGTCCAACCGATTTCAGCGCTCACCGTCGGTCGAGCACTGTTTCCAGGATTAGGGTTAGCATGAGTCCCTTAGAGCGGAATGTAAGATGACTGAGCTAAAACGACCATTAAACGCTTAATTTAAGGAAATGCGTAGCGGTCTCTTCTTGATCGGTTTTGCTTGAGTAACAGCAACCTTGCTACAATGTGTGCCCAATTCTAATTTCATTAAAACGCAAGGTCTCACAGTCAGATTCTAGGTTACAAAACGTGAATATTATGCGTTGCCCAGCTTTACTTGACTAAACTAATTTGCGTACTCGTACAAGTGATATTATTATACCTCCTAGCGACCCGCCCGGCGCTTCGTATGAATTACAGTATGAAATGAAATACATATAGAGAAACTATGATGCTAAAATTATAAGAGAGAATAAAGCACGCCCAAATTCGTCGCGGTCGATACTTGCGGATACTTCTGTGTATAAATAGATCAGAAGTGAACGTTGCTAGTGAACTATTAGCTCCAATTTTCACATTTTGTTTTTAATCGGATAGCATCAGGTACTTTTCTTTCATAAATAATATACCTATTTATATTACAGAGGTAAAGGTTGTTTACTTTGTCAGTTTATACACACAAAACTAATAAATGAAATTGAATTCTGTTGGGCGCATAATGATATATGGTTGGAGGTAACCTATCGCAATCACTAAAATTTATTGACCGAATATCCTTTGTCCGAAAACTTTTCGTATTTTTATGAGTTCACCTAATATACAATTCATTACTTTTTTCATTTACCATTTGATTTTACCGATACAGTAATTTTAAAGGCTTGTCACAACTTTTGTTTCATAGCCAATTTTTTACTTATCCATCATTATTCATTATAATACAATACAATACGAACAATACAAATACTCTTTATTGCACACCTCACACAAACAAAGCAGTTAGAAAGAGAAACAATACAATAACATGAAGGTAGAGGTAGACAACTGGCGGTCTTATCGCTGAAGAGCGATCTCTTACCGCATTTCATACGTTTAGCCAAATGTTCATTTTGAGTGAAATTCAAAGTAGTTTTACAGAGACTCTGCGACAACGAGCGAAGCGAGGAGTGTTAGGTGAACTGCGACCCTACATCGCTCGAGCCGAGCGAGCGTAGCGAGAACACCGAACACAAAAAGTTGTAAATTGAGTTGCTTATCGAGGAGTTCCATGGATCATCTGTGGTCCTCGTTTTATTATCACTAGCGCTTAACTTATTTGTAAGTAGTTTCTAGGAGCAAATATACGAGATACCTACTATAGAAATATGTACCTAAATTGTGATCCTATTTATATGTGGGCTTATAATATTTGAGAAGAACCGTCCATCCACATAAGTTGCATTTTAACTAATAACTATAAATAAATATTTGTGGACGCAAATCAACCTAGTCCCTAACTAAGCAAAGCTTGTACTCTGGGTACTAGACGACGATAAACATGCTTATATAAAGATAAATAATTAAATATACCTATAGAACACAACCATGACTCAGGAACATAATAATATTCGTGCTCATCACACAAATAAATGCCCTTAACGGAATTCGAACCCAGGACTTCTAATAGCTTCGTAGGCAGCGTCACTACCAACTAAGCTAAAGCAGTCGTCCAAAAAAGTAATGGTATTATATTAACAACGCTTCACAAGTATAGGTACTCATTAAGAACATGAATTCTATTTGACAACCGTCTCCTTGTTTTCGAGTTTTTTGACTTACTTAAACTGTGTAATGCTATTGTTATTTAACTTAATTTGATTCGTATAATGCACCTATGGACTTTGTCTGGAATAAATAATTTTCATTTTTATTTCATTTAAAATACAAGATATTCGTATAAATATTATCTTCTGGCGTTTATTGATATTGATGTGGCCATACATCTTCCCTACTCGGACCTTATCAATCATCCGGAATCTTCACTCTTAAAGCTGATTTTCCACCGGAGGGGCGAGACGAGGCGAGGCGAGGCGAGAATTGAAATTTGTATGGCACTTACTATTTCCACCGAGCGCGCGCGAGGAGAGAATTAAAAATTTGCCATACGAATTTCAATTCTCGCCTCGCCTCGTCTCGTCTCGCCCCTCCGGTGGAAAATCAGCTTAATACCTTTTGGGTGCGAAAAGAAAACAACCAACCCCTCACTGTACTGTTTAAACAAAAGGGCGAGGACTTATAAATAAATCTTGTTACTTAGAACTTTTTGTGATCGGAAAGTACCGCAAGCCTGCCTCGGATGCTTATTATTCAAATAAGATCACGGTTGAACCTATAAGATATCTCAGGCACAGATTTTAACTGCCTGATCCAACAACGTTACGAAGGCATTGTTGTAAATTTGGCTTCTGGAAAAGTTAATACGAACCTTCTTTACCGTTTCATATCGCGACTTTTACAAATTAGGTGGTTTGATGTACGGTTTCATGTTAGAAGTAAATGTGTTTGAGGTATCTCACGTTTATAAACACTGAAAAGATATTGAGTACAGTAAACAGGAGGTATAATTCGATTCTATTTACCATTATGCGGAAATATATTCGGATATTCGCTGGGCCTGGGCCCGTATTTCCTCTCGAAATGTGATAAACTGTAAATGTGCAAGTATTGTGTGGTGTGGCAAAGAACAATGGTTATTTTATCATTTTATCCAGCCAGAAAACGCAACAACTATTTTCGCTCGCCAAACTTTGTTTATGCTGCAAGCTTCGTAGCTGTTGCGCGACCACGAACCGCTGTTATTTTGTGAAACAAATACTATTCGTGAAAAAGTACAGTGGCGTCTTCAGAATTGGCAAAGCGAAAACTAGGTTGACCTAGAGTAGAAAAGTGGGTGGAAAATTTGTCTGTTCTATTTCTTTGATTCCGAAGTTTTGTTAAGATGGCAAGTACCTAAGTAGGTGAATAAAAACATAACTTTAAGTTTAGCGCCTGTTTGAAAAGTATTTCTGAGTGCCAACACCTCAAATAGAACAAAAAAAATTGCGCTAGAGATTAAATGTTGAACTATAAGTATAAACTTATTTAAATCTTGTTTTATAAACACTGAAGGCTACGGAATATACAGTCCGAATACGGACTTTGAAAACTGGGTTTTTCCTTCGTCCTGCTTTGTGAAGCATCAGCAGATTGTAAAATTGTCATGTCGGCAGAACTTGTTATATTTAGTTTGTGTTTAATATAACAGCACACTTTGCACAAAACGACGCGCGACCTCTCTCGAGCTCTCTCGCACTATCCGTCTCTTTCTAAGCTTTCTAATAAGAGAGAGACGGATAGTGCGGGAGAGCTAGAGAGAGCTCGCGCACCGTTTTGTGCTAACCATCCTGAACGCAGCTATATCGTTCGTCGGTGTTGTCAGTTTATAGGTTCCTCCTGTATTATAGGATTTTCTGGCAGTGTGCGTCTGGCAATTTAAGTTTAGTGTTTTTGTTAGGTTCAAAAATGAAGACTAGCGTTTTGATCGCTTAACTTATTTTCTGACGAAATTCCGGCGTCGTAAAGATGATTAGCCTTTTAGGGTTGTTGATTTGGGAGAAACAGGCTGCTCGGTGAATGCGAAGAAAGTCCTTTCGAGGCCATAGTAAAGGCCCATGTTGCTCCTGTCTGGGTGGCTAGTGGATGATCAATTTTGTTTTTTTTGGATGTGATTGTATTGAGCGTGAGTATAATTATGTTCGCTGGAAACCTTGAGGCTATGAGACTCATCTTTAACCACTCCTTTGACTGATATCTCTGTTCTGTAATTTTAGGTTGGATCAGTCCGGGTCCTTAGATCAGTCATATTATCATAATATATGTTATTTATATCACACAGTTTATGAAAATAATCAAATAACATTTTGAAGTAATAATGTACTCAGCAACCACACTTTCGTACGCCATAAGGCAATATAGCAAGAAACAGCTGTACCATATATTATACAAACTTTGACTACTCTAATACCCACACAAATAATTTTAATTTTGTTACATTTCCAAAATTGGTTGTAAAATTCATAAAATAGTTCATGGGTCATGAATAGAAACTTAGAGATACTGTCATTAACACTATTAAGAAACAAATTCCAATATTTCGGTCACTTTTAGCTGGGTCCCAAAACCTTACAGCTGATAATCAAAGGAAAAATATCATCATCCTCATCATCCTCCTAGCATTATTCCCGGTTGTGCCCCTAAAGGAGCCCGAGGTCCGCTTTGACACTTAATCCCAAGATTTGGCATAGGCAGTAGTTTTACGAAAGCGACTGCCATCTCACCTTCCAACCCGGAGGGAAAACTAGACCTTATTGGGATTAGACCGGTTTCCTCACGATGTTTTCCTTCACCGAAAAGCGAACGGTAAATCACTGCGTACATAAGTTCCGAAAAACTCATTGGTACGAGCCGGGGTTCGAACCCACGACCGCCGCTTGACAGCCGCATGCCTGAACCACTAGGCTACCGTAGCTCAAAGGAAAAATATGCGAAGTAAAAAGCCACAGTAACAAACCTCTGATCCAAAATCTACCTCACTGGTCAAGACCCCGTATCATGGTCGACCTTATCACGCGATAAGTGACAAGTTAGGGCATCCGTCTCGTTCTATTGAATCTTTTCACTTATCGTGTGATAAGGCCGTCCACGCTACGGGGTCTGGTGTAGCACGCGTGGCTTTATAAAGCAGTAAAAAATATATAAAATCACCGTGATGTTGTCAAACCGTTAAGTACCGAGGAAACTTAACGTTTCGAACGAGCGTTAGGACAATGCAACTGTCATTTCCCGTACAAAAATGTACATTTAGATATACCATTTCATACACGGCTACAATGCGCCAAATGAAGAAGCTCAGAATTAAAGGTAAATGTAGTTTCTATCCGAAAACCTTCCTATGTCATATGGAGGCAACCTTGCAACAGCAACGTTACGTCTTGCCCGTAACTAACCGATCCATCCTCGAATGCGCTCACTTTATCAACGCGCTCACCGCCATAATTGCGTTTAAACCGCGTTGTTAAACTAACCATGGTCTATATCTGTGGATTAACTGTGTGTTTGAGGTGAATGCAATTCGCAAGTGGAACAATTCAAAACCGGTGTGTCCGGCAACGCCCAGTATAGGTACAAATATATAATTTTTCATTAACAAGGGTATGTCACTGAGAAATCGTACTACCCTACTCCCATCTACCCTTATCTTTCAACATCATCATCATATCAGCCGAAAGACGGCCACTCCTGGACAAAGGCCTGGCCTAAAGAGTGTCACATTGACCGGTCATGCGCCACCCGCATCCAACGGACTTCTGCGATCTTTATGAGCGCCTTCTGGTACTTGGTTGTGGTCGCCACTCGAGAACCTTTCCCACTTCACCGGCCATTGGTTCTACGTGCAATGTGCCACGCCCACTGCCACTTAAGTTTTGTGATTCGGATGGGTTTATCGTTTACCTTGGTTCTGCTACGGATAAACTTAACTAAAACTAACTAACTTCCAGCATAGCCTTCTCCAATACCCATCGGGTATCTTTGAGCCTTCTTATGAGTTCGGCGACGTAAGCGGCTACGTTTCGGTGCCATACGTCATCACTGGCTAGTGGCTACACACTCTGGTCAAAGACCCTTGTCTTGAGGCACTGCGGAATGTTGGACGAAAATATGTGCCGTAGCTTCCCGAATGCCGCCCAGCAGAGTTGGATTCAACGATCGATCTCTTTCTCATAGTTGGTCCTACCTAACTGGACAGTCTATCCTATATACACCGTGATTGTTAATAACCCGAAAGATTTAAACCACGTATTTTTGACGACATTACGAGTAAATAATGTTATATCAACATGGGTCTAATTATGCGTCTTAATGAAATTACTATTTCAGTACAATTTAAATCTTATTAATTGCCCACTTCTTTGTGAACAAGCCTTTAGGTGAGAAACTCAAGTTGAAGAACAGAGAGCGAGCATGACACTTCACGAATCGCTCCGAAATCATACGAGGAACGGCGAATGCCGTCACTTGTATTCCATGAATGACAAGAATTGTCAAGTTATGTCTAGCACGATGTTTGTATTGAATAATTTCATTTTTTATTTATTGGCACCACATTGAAACTTTAGGTATCTTTTTTTGACTGACAATTACAACCATAAATTGTTAGGCATGATAATATTCGAAAGGAAATCATACCACTTATTTTTTTACATCATACCTCATACAGGAAAGGGACTTTGTTTTGACAGCGATCACGCTAACCTGTACCTACAGTAAAATAAACAACAACATGAAACAGTTATGCATTTTTATTACGAGTAAGTAATTTAATGAATTAAATTTTCAAAATGTGTACCGCCGTTGTCAGCACAAATATTCAATCGTGAACGGATTTCATGATTCAAGTTAACATGAGTGTTCTTGATTTCTTCTGAAACCGCTTGAATTCTTATTAACAACTCTTCTCTAGTGTTTACAGGTGTTGAGTAAACCTTATCTTTCAGAGTTCCCCATAGAAAGAAATCTAGCGGAGTTAAATCCGGTGAACGGGCAGGCCATGCTACAACTTCGCTCCCACGGCCGATCCATCTCTCAGGGTATTGTTGGTTCAGCCAATCACGAACAACTAAGCTGAAGTGGGCCGGGCAACCGTCGTGCTGGAACCACATAGTTCGTCGGGTTTCCAAATCGACATCTTCCAGCAAGTCGTTTAATTCATTATTTAGAAAAAATAAATAGTTCTCAGAATTCAGTCTATTTGGAAATATGACGGGACCTATTATTTTATTCCCAATAATGCCAGCCCACAAGTTTACGGAAAATTTGTGCTGGTATGAATTTTCCCTTTTCGCATGGGGATTTTGTTCTAACCACAGATGCCGATTATGGGAATTAAAAACTCCCTCTCTCGTGAACAACGATTCATCTGTCCATAGTATCTTATTTAGAAATCCAGGATCTTCCACTAATTTCTGATTCATCCTTTGGCAATAGGCAACTCTAGCTAGCCCGTCATTGTTAATTAATCCGTGTACTTTCCTGTAGTGGAAAGGATGCAGGCCGTACCTTTTCCAAACCCTTAATACAAGCTGATAGTTAACATTGACCATTCTTGCTACAGCTCTTGATGACAAGGTTGGGTCTTCTATTATTAAGTTCATTATTCTGTTCTCTGTTTGTTCATCTACATTTATAGCCCTTTCTCTGTGAGCTTTTCCAAGCCCTTTTTCGCGAAACTGTCGATGGACATCCGCAAAAGTCGAATGGTGAGGTATACGACGGTCTGGGTATCGTCTTCGGTATTCGGCGACTGCCTGGAGCGAGTTCCCATCACACAATCCGTATACAAAATGGATATCCGCTAAATGAGCCGAAGGATAATGCGGCATACCGAATATTATTTATTACAGTCAATAAAATTTTCGATGTTATTTTATGACAAAATATTCGCGTGACAAATAGTAATAATTTGTAATGTGTCATTTCAGTGACAATCGATTTCAAACTAGCCAGTTATAAGAAGAACCACTCTCGCGACTAGAACATAACAAACCTAATTATCTCTATTCTCAATGATAACAGAAAAGCTACTTGAGATCGAAGTGTGTAAGATAAGATATTATAATTATTCGGTACACCACACTGCATTTTAGTTGCATGCTATCCTTTTATCACGCGATGAAAATTTTCGGTAGTAAAACCTTTTTGTAGATAGATACCAAACTTCTTTATGAAACTGGCTAACAACCATACAGGTAAAGTGCATCTACGTTTAAAAGAAGTAGGTGGCTACGTCATGCTCACGCCCTTAGGGTGTGTTACACTGGAGATTATTTAAATTTTGGTTTGTTGTAAATAATGAATATCTCGTTAATTACGAGTTTTGGACTATATGTTACATAAGTATATATACTCTAATTAGGTTCTAGTATCGTTAGCTTAAATCTTTCGGGTTATTAACAATCACGGTGTATATATATAATCAGTTACAACGTAGAGCGTTAAGTGCCCTATCGAATTTTCTAATATTTACGATTGTTTCAATAAAAGTACAAATAATAAAAATAAGCCCTATTTTGTGCGGTGGAAGAATATAAACTATTAGCAAACGTAAGTACTTGGCACTGGCAGGATGTGATATTATTTAATGCAATCATTCTGTTTCCACCGGAAGTAAAATTTAATTCCGACATAATTTCTGAAAGCAACGTGTAATAGCGAACCAAGGAACAGAAAGAGTTAGAGATGCGAGTCACGATTTTATTTCTGAATACGAGTAATTGGATTTCGTATTTACATTAAAATTCCTTATATTACCCTTAACACGCCGTACAAAATTAAACTCTGTCACTCATTTGTTTCTTCTATAGTGTTGCATAATAGTTATTTACAGTACGTATGGTGCTACTTTCCCGCATTAGTGCGGAAAAGAGCACTTTTCGTGCATGTGTCGAAACTTTAAAGAGCCATATGTACAGTAAAACTTTGTACGATACACATGCGAATAGGTAATTCGCAACTCGTGTCGATTTAAAACACTCCCTTCGGTCGTGTTAAATTTATCACCACTCCTTGCGAATTTCCTATTTTTGGCACTTGTATCGTAAATAACTATTGTTATACAAGGGTGCAAAGTTGTATTTTACCCGCGAGTGTGGAATTGAAACACGAGCAAGCGAAAGTATTCTATAGTTGAACCACGAGCGAAGCGAGTGGTTCTAAAATAGAATCCTGAGCGTAGCGAGTGTTTCAACACACGAGAAGTAAAATACATTTGCACCCGTGTGTAACACAAAACTTTTCTCCTCACTGTAGCGAGGAAAGTGCAACATGCAAAACAACTTTATCTAATTTAAATATATATTTTTTTTTTATTTTTTAATAGTAATAATAACGTTAAATAATAATCAAATAGAATTTTGGTCAAGTGCGAGTTGGATTTTAGTTTTCCCATACATTTTGAGACCCAGCGCCTAATGATTTGATGAAGGCAACAAGCAATTATTCAAAAGTTCTTAAATATTTATTTTATTCGGTTTTTTAGTATTCGTTGTTATAGCGGCAACACAAATACATCATCTGTGATTTTTTGGTATTATGAGCGTTTTACGTTTTGTTATACTGTCAAAAGCTACTTGAGCACGCTCCAAGGTCAAGATACTTTCCCCACTAGTGGATAAAATGTGTTTTTGCTCACTGGTTTTAAAGGATAAAAGACAGCTTTCCGAGGCAGTGAGGGGAAAAAATATTTTTACTACACCTGGCATTCCTAGCAAGATTGGTCGGGTACATGGCATGGCATGTTCTCTATACAATTACTGGTCGTACAGGGACACGAGCGCATGTATGACATTTGCCTATATATGTAAAACAATACATAGGAAATCGATCATTACGTGGAGGGTCTAAGCGTTTTAAGGTGCGACCACACCGCTGCTAAAAATACGCTAACGCACCGTAAAACGCAGCAAAATGTATGAAGAATACGTGACGCATACGACATGTCAACGCGTATACGCAGTGTTAAGCACCGGTGTGGTCGCTTCCTTACTCGGAGAAAAAAAACTAACGCAGATTGCATGTTCTTGTCTCACCATACGCACGCGTGTAATGTCTGCACGTGTTGCAACAAGCCATGTCCATCTTACATAAAGACCGCCGCGTTTTTTACTGTCTTCTACTCTAGTCTTATCCATTCCCCGGCCACGTCCGCACTTGTAGACCAGGTGACGGCCTCGGCACTTTACACTCCACTAGCTACTGCATGAATTTATGGCCACCGGCGCGTTGGACAAAGGCTGTCCGCGGCGCCATAATGAAAATACGCTGACTTTAAGCCCGTTAAAAGTAAAAGGGTTTCTGTGGTGTATTTTTAGAGCACGTGTTATGAAGTCCGCTGTTGTTTTAGTGGTTTCATTTTAATGCTGACGGGCTACGTTATTCTTCATTTGGTGTTTAATTTTCACCAAGTTTAATTATAAATAATAAAGGCTTTGATCAGGTTTCCTAAAAAGTTAACATTTGCATAAAATATAATTTTCTTTATACAAAAACTAGGTAGCTTCCACCTGCGACTTCGTCTGCGTGGACCTGGAATAATAACTACTTATCTAATATTTTAATCCACGAACTGTCTTCGCGCAAAATGTAATCCAAATCGGTTGAGCCGTTTAACCATGATAAACTTTCGCATTCATAATATTAGTAGTAGTATAGTAAATGCTTGTATGTATGTATGTAAATTCTTTATTGTACATGAAACAGAACACAACAACAAAACAATTATTACAGGAACAGAAGATACATGTACAAAGGCGAGCTTATCCCTGAGAGGGATTTCTTCCAGCTAACCTTTGAGCAAATGAGTGGAAATAACAAACAGGCAAACCGAGATACATGTACAAAACTATTGAAAAAATAAAAATATTAAAAATGATCAATTGATTAATTAATATATTATTAAAAATATACTAATTAATAGATAATATATATTAAATATAAAACGATAAACTAAAATATATATCAGTAAAAGTCTTAAAATGCTAATAATATACAGTCAAGGAGCATTCGACAACCACAGTTTCTTCAACTGCCCTTCAGTGAGGCCACAGACTGACACTGCCTGAATGGCGGAGGCAACGAGTTCCATAATTTGACCGAGTGTACCGTGAAGGATTTATCGAAGGAATGGGATTTATGAGGAGGTATGGCTAAAGTAAGATTACCACTAGTTCGGAGCCGATGATCGCTTTCTTCCGCCATCAATTTGAATCTCTCCGAAAGGTAGGGGGGAAAGAAGGAATAAACAGGACCTTGAAGAGGAGCGACAATGTATGCAAATCCCGACGACGGCGGATGGGCAACCATTTGAGCTGGGAGCGGAAGGAAGACACGTGATCAAATTTACGCAAACCAAAAATATACTTAATGCAGACGTTCTGCAATCGCTCAAGCTTGTCAAGCAGTTCCTCATTGAGGTCCAAGAACGCAATGTCCCCGTAGTCCAAAAGTGGGAGTAAAAGGAAACGGGCAAGAATGATCTTAGTTTGGAAAGGGAGACAATTTTGCAAACGTTTAAGGGAGTGCATAGAAGCAAAAAGTCTCCTACTGACCTCTGTAACATGTGCTGACCATGAAAGTGTCTGGTCCATGATGATACCTAAGTTTCTAACGGTGGAAGAGAAAGGAATATGAGAACCATCCAGAAAGAGGTCTGGTATCACCCGGCCAGACAACTTAGAGACGAAGTGAGGGCTGCCAATGACAATCGCCTGCTTCTTCCGAGCATTTACCTTCAAACCAAAGGACGATGCCCAGTCGTAAATTGAAGATAAGTCCCGATTAATTTGGTCAATAAGCCAATCCAAATTGTCCAGATTCGCCGCCGCGTAAATTTGCAGGTCATCAGCATAGAGATGACAGGAGGAACGCAATTTTTTAGTAATTCCATCAATAAAAATATTGCTTCTATGTTCATAAGGCCTGTAAATAACTGAGTGCGTCGCGCCATGTATAATGCCCCGTCTTATATACCACCATGTTGGCAAACAACCGTGTCTGTCGGATGGTAAGCGGAAACCGCAACCAAACATCCATAGGTTAGGACAGAAAGCTCTCGTGTGTTATTGCTGACCCATTATAGACTATACAGTTCATTGTATTGACAGAAAAGTCCTTCAATCTCATTACGGCGCATTCCCATTAGCTCTGATGGTCTTATCACCAAGAATAAAACATTACACACCTGTAATTAATTTAAGAGTTAATTATATGTTTCTAAAACCTATGTCTGAGAACGAAGTAAAGAACGAAATTTTGTCATTAAATAACACAAAATCGGAAGGTAATGACGAAATTAATACAAATATTACTAAATCATGCTTACACGAGACAATCTCTATAATAACACACTTGATAAATCTTTCTTTTTTATTAGGGACCTTTCCTGAAGCTCTAAAAATATCAATAGTGAAACCACTTTTCAAAAGGGGTAAAAGGGACGATGTTAACAACTATCATCAACGTTAATACCCATCCTTTCTAAATTTTTTGAGAAGTGCATGCTTAAAAGACCTCGATTTCTGCACAAAACATAACATACTTAAAAAAGAGCAATTCGGTTTTCAGAAACACAAATCAACATGTTTGGCTGTATTTTCGTTACTTAAACTAATATTGTCCAATCTCAATAATAATTACATGACAACTGGATTATTCTTTGACTTGTCGAAGGCTTTCGATTTCGTTTCTCATGACTTACTACTGAATAAACTTGAATCGTAAGGAATCAGAGGGCCGCCACTGCAATGGATATCTACATATTTAAAAAATCGACAAAAATGCGTCAGAATAAGTAAACTCGATGACTGTAATGGGATGTTGTTACTCATCTGGATTCAGACACAATAAATATGGAGTCCCACAAGGAAGTGTTCTGGGTCCGATCTTGTTTCTACTCTATATAAATGACATCACTGATATAACAAACCACCGTTGCATTTTATATGCCGATGATATCTCCATAATAGTGACATCTAATAAAGAAACGAATACAGTTAAAGATCACGAACTAGATATCAACAACACTATTCAAATTGTAAAGGATTGGCTCTACTCTAATAAATTAATAATTAACCTGCAAAAATCTAGATATCCAGTTCAATAAATCAATTAGTCATCATACTAGTTATAATCTCAATATTCCTAGTATCGAAAATGTATCAAATGCCAAATTTTTAGGAGTAATTTTAGATGAAAAACTTGACTGGAAGTCGCACTTGAACAATATAACCAACCGTATTAATAAATATGTATATGCCCTTAGGCAAGTCAGTAGAGTAACCTATATCACAACCGGGATTTCCTCTTATCACGCATATGTGGAGTCGGTTTTACGTTACGGACTAATATTATGGGGCCATAGCACTGACAGCAATCGGGCATTTATTGCACAGAAAAAGTGTATAAGAGCAATACACAGAATGCGGCCAGACGAATCCTGCAGGTCACTATTTAAAAAACTCGGTTTGCTACCATTCCCCTCGTTATATATATATGAAGTATGTATGTTTGTCCACAAGTATAAATCTATGTTTAAAAAGCATGTGACACTCATCCTTGTGCCTGTCGAGATCCGGACAAACTATTGCCTGATGACCATTCACGTTTAGCGAAACATAAAAAAGCTGTTTAGTTATGTGTGTGAAAGTATATAATAACATACCTGCGCAACTACGGTCATTGAATCATCATTTAAAAAGCAGCTACACCGCTGGCTAAATAACCAAAACTTCTACAGTTTACATGAATTCTTTGACATATAATTGCAGACAGACAGAAGGCAGTAATGTGATAATTATTTGTGTATAGCTGGTAAATGATATTATGATGCCATAGTTCGTAAGTAGTAATGTTGAAGTTAAATTTAATGATCTCAGTAAGTAGTCATTATAATTACCATTTTTTTGTGAATTGAATATTAGTGATTGTAACAATATTTTTTGCATACCAATTATGGTTAAACATATAAACCTACCTATGACTGTATCAACACCTTGTATCTGGTAATGTTTAATGCAAATAAAGTTTATGATTATTATGATTATTATTATGATTTATGATTATGTAATGCAAGTAGTAGTGCTACGGAGGTTTTCCCTGGGCTGTTCCAAATAATGTACAAGTAAGATGACATTCCGCTCTATTCTACCTTTCATAAAATTGCAAGCATGCGGGAGAAAAACAAGCAATATATATTTTTTAAAGACTTCAAATCAGCAAAAAAAACCATGAAGAATATTGTAAACAACGTTACAGGCCGCAATAAACAGGTTGGCAAACGACGTAGACATTTGTTTTCTATCTTGCCGCTTTTTTTTACCACAATGAACGATTTGTGAATAGACAAAATCGATCATGTATAACCTCAATTCGGGAAACATTTCACAATAGAATGCGGACGAAAGTGTGCGATATGTCACGCACTTTCGATCTCTGTGACCACAATGTTCTGGTCAAAAAGTTCGAACACCTCGGACTCCGCGGTCCTGCCTCACAACGAATGGTTGATTTCTTAAAAAATAGACAGCAATCAGTAATATTGATTAACGGAACAGTAAAGTCTGAAGAAGGCAGTGTGGACATTATGATACCACAAGGGTCTCCGCTAGCAAATTTGTGGTTTTTAATACAAGTAAATGATTTGCCAGACTCAGTTGATGGCGACATGTTTTGTGTTCGCAGACGATGCTTATAACATCATTGCAGGCCAGAACGTCAATCATTTAGAAAAACGAATACAATCCGATATGCACAATGGACTTGTCCTCAACGTGGATTAAACCCAAGTTTTCCACTTTAATCTATGCGGTAGGCCTCCAGAACCCCTTAATATTGAAATAGGAAACAAATTCTTATCCCAAGTCTGCGAAAATTTTAAGTGTAACACTTGACGTTGCTCTAGTGAGATAGGTACTCAAATAGACACAGTATGCAATAAGCTCTCGTTTGTTTTGCACTTAAAAGACTGTCTACAGTACACAATCTCACATCCGTAGTGGTTATTTTGTACTGATCCACTGTAATAAACTATAGCCTTTAATTCTGGGGTACCGCCGCTGAATGGCACCGAGTCTTCGTCCTGCCGAAACGTGCAGTAAGAATAATTGCTCACGTTTCTCCCGGCCCCCTGCTCGGCTACTATTAATTTCTCTCGGCATTATGACACTACCATCCCAGTACATTTGTAACATTGCCAAGTTCTTAAGGTGTAATCTCATCTCATTTTCACCAGGACCTGATAATCCCCGGCAGCTGCGAGACAGGTGCAGAGGACCACTAAGGACTACCCGATGTAAACTAACCAAGTGTACCAAAACCGCATATACTCGTATTATAGGACCAAAAATTTATAATTCATTACCCAGTCACATTGTTGACTTAGACAACGAAATTTTATTTAACAGAGCTTTAAAAAAATGGCTTTTACAAAATGCCTTTTACGACTTACGAGGTTTCTGCCGCTTCTGCTGCATTGTTGCTGCACACATGACTAGAACAAAAATTAGGGCTGTAAAGCCCAATATCCCGCAAACGAATTACTGATTTGAAAAATGATTTTAGGAAACCCATAATATTTTTGAACGAGCTATCCAACGATACCCCACACCATGGGTTTAAAGAGAAAAAAAATATGTACATCCCCGCGGTGCGGTGTAGAGGAGAATTTTTTTTTCAAGATTTTATTGTACTGTTTTGTCGGCGTAATTGATTTATATACCCATGCCGAATCACAGTTTTATAGTAGTAATAGTTACTGTGCTAAGCCGAAGACGGACAGACAGACAGACGGACATGGCGAAACTATAAGGGTTCCTTGTTGACTACGGAACCCTAAAAACGTTGCAAATGGGACTAAAAAATACATTGCCAAATTACTAAATTTAAAAATCCTAAAAAATCTTCAACAAACATTAAACTGGTTCGGCATTGTCTGTTAATGCGCTTCTCACTTAAGTGTTCAAACAAACGACCCTATTTAATTTAGATCCTTATTCTTGATTACCAAATTACGCTGAGAAGAATAACGGAGCTACAACGATCTATCTACTAAGAGGAAATGTCTGGCAGCACTAAAACGTAGAAAAAGGAAATTGTTAGATGCTCTTATCAACTGACATGAAATTGCTTAAACAAAAGCCAAGTACTGAAATTATTATAAATTATAAACAAATATTAAATTGGATATTATATGAGCTATTATAAGATGGTGCCTGTGACGATTATTTTTCTTAACTTGCTAAACTGTCATACTCCCTGATCATGATTTTAACACAAAATATTTGGTTAATCTAAACACATAATATACACATAATGTGTGAGAATGAGAATACACGCCACGACATCGATGGCTTTGTCTAGAACAAAGAAGC
Source organism: Epinotia bilunana (assembly GCA_947049275.1). Lineage (NCBI taxonomy): Eukaryota > Metazoa > Arthropoda > Insecta > Lepidoptera > Tortricidae > Epinotia > Epinotia bilunana. Next base: position 9,413,563 of record OX346256.1, read on the forward strand.
GCCTTTTTACTACTTACGCTATGGACAAAAAACGAGCACGCATTAGAAATCGTCTTCATTTGTGCTTTTTATCGGTGCAATGAAGTTTAAATAAATAAATAATCTAAACGTAAACATTTATACCTACACTAGAAGTATTTCCGCAAATCTGGTTTCTAAGTGTCTCTATTCGTCGCGGTGCCGCACACCGGGTAAAAGTCAGTCCGACTCAGGTCGGGCCTAGCTGAGTTTCTAGGCTGGCTCGATTTGGTAAACCAGAGAGATAAGGTAACCCAGTATAGCTCGATGCACACCCCAGACTTGGTTGAAACCGTTGATGATCCAATATCACTGGAAGGCAAACTCTTATTCCATGCCGGAGGTCCGCCCTGGATCTTACCACTCTCCTACCACGCATTCCAATACCTTTTGTCGAAATTTGGTTGGTCTTACGACGGCCAGCGGGGGCGTAGCATCTTTGCCATATTATCATTTTTCGTTGTGGATGCGCACTCGCATACTTGTCAGAACGTGACGGACGACTTATCCACAGCGATAAGTGAAAAAAAGCCAACCATGCAGGTTAAAATGACAAACCTTCGTCGGCAAATCACAATACCATAAAAGTTGTACCCATCAGTTCCGAGAACAATTTTTTAGTAAACTTTATTTACCGTTGGGCAATGGTTGGGCAAACAGCCGCGGATAGCGGTTCGTTAGCGCCAGAGGCGCAATCACAACCCGCCGCGGGAGCAAACACCGCCAGCTCCCTTATATTTCACTGTTTTAACCGTCCACTTGTTCTTCAATTGTAATTGGATGCAGCGTGCAATTGCAAAGTAAAAGGTTGTAATTTTTATAAGTCGGTGAACTGGAATTAATTGAGGTGCATCTTATTTGATGGGTAAAATGTTCAAGTGTACTAATAGCCAAGTCTGGTAATGTATAGGTAATACTCCATTAAGACTTTTTGCAAAGATTAAGAATAACAAAACCTTTTTAGTATTCAGTTTTGTAAACACAAAAATTGTTATTACTCTTATACTCTTGCTTTTTATTTTTCAATATTATTTATTTTTGTTCTTGTATGCACAAGTAGCTCTGTTTTTACTCTGTAGAAACTTTATACCACTGGAAAAATGGCAACGACAGATATTTTACTTAGTTTTATTTATCAAAACTACGTATAGTAAAAGGAGCTTGTACTTTTCAGGGTTAAGGGTAAAATGAAGATCAGCAGCTAGGTTATACCCGAAGCCTTTCGTTACTTTTATTGCTGACTTGATACGCATGCCAGTCAAGTCCAGGGTCCAGGGGTGGACACAGACAGGTAAACAAACAGCACATCTTCAAACATGTCACTAAAAAAGGATATGCAGCGGAATGAGTTCTATTTAAGTGTTTTTTTTATTTATTTATTTAGTTATTTATAGACACGAAAATAAATAACAAAAAAAATTAACATTACAGGAGATATCCTGTCATTACATTTTTTTTTTAATCATGTGTTAAACATATTAAAAAATAACACTAAATACTACATAAGCATCTCACACAACTTCAAGCACTCTCTTTCGACAACCGTCCAGCCATCCGCAAACAGATCGCAGGAAAGTTGCTTCGCGTTTAGTTTATTGAGCGCATGCAGGGAGCGGCAAATGGGAGAGTTACGATGCGCGACCGTACGAGAGAAAGGGACAGCGAAGAGCCGCAGCCGATCTGCTCGAAAAGGCACACGTCCATAGGGTACAAAGAGGCGACAGGCCTCACTGAGCAAGCTGGGACAATCGAGACGACCACGCAATATGCGAAGAGTTGTGATCAGCTGGTCAAACAATCTGCGCGTTGCCGCAGCGAGTTATATCCGAAGGTGCCCTGCAGATAAGCAGTAGGGTAAATCAGGGGGTAATAACCGTAAAACTTTAAAAAAAAATAGCGCAGGAATCACTTTTGTACTTTTTCAAGCATTAGTGCATAGGTCGACTCGTGCGGATTCCAAACGCACGAACTAGCCTCTAGTTTGGATCTTACAAGCGCCGAATAGAGTAACTTGATGACACCTACATGTGTGAAGTCTTTGCAGTTACGGAAAACAAAACCCAGATGCTTAAAACCTTCACCAACTAGAGAGCGCATATGGCTATGAAACGTAAGTTCATGATCGAACACCACGCCGAGATCTTTTATGGAATAAGTTCGAGAGAGAGGTATTTTATCAATAAAATAACTAGCGAGTACACCCTGCTTTGATCGAGTGAAACTCATAATGTAACACTTGGAAGCATTAAGAAGATACAGGCGGTTTTTATGGGTCGCATTCCTCTTGCGAATGGGATCAATACCACAGAGCGAGAGATATTCATTATTTTTTAGTCTTGGACGTCTTGCGCAATAAGTTCCTCAGGTACCTATGTATTTGTTTGGGTTAATAAACTTTTCTTGTCGCTAGTTGCCAAGGTTACGTATCCTGGGGTCACTTTTCAGTCGGCTTTCCCAATTCATGTTTTTTTAACAAAACTCTTTTGTTTTACGTTTTGTTTGATGTTTTGATACTTTTGTATTATCCATAACAGAAAAATTTGTGTTACACGCAATACAAAATATATTTAACACAAACGCAGACATCGCTTAATATAATACTTGAAATTGAATAAAAACTTATTTTTTATATGGTCTCAAGAAAAATAGGCTTACTTATGTTGAAATTTGTAACCCTTTGTGTCAAAACAGTAGAATAAAATCTTGAAAAAAAAATGTTTTTCAAGTACTGCGTTTGCAATAAGGAGGGGCAAGTCATAATGTAAATGTCAAGAAAAACTATTTGTTTTATTTTTAAATTATTTATGAATGAAAAATGTATACATATTCTGTCCTAATATTATTACAGTTATATCTGTGTCTTCTGTATCATAAATAAAAGAGTGTATTGATTGGCAATACTAATTATAACGTCGAAATTTCGAAAGTCATTACACCTGTGCGGACATTAACTCAAGTATAATAATATCCACAACAATAAGCTGAAATATACTTACGCAAGCGCATAGGTAAATATGTTATTCACAATGTAGGTAATCATTAATTCAAGTTAATTCTGATTGTTTCTGGCCCACTCCTAGAGTTTGGATTCACTTGACATAATTATGGTAAACGTAGATTACAAATTAAAATAGAACAAAACATCTTTCTAGATTAATATCATGGAATATGTAGAAAAAAAACAGAAAAATCACTGGTTAAATCCTCATATCATAACACTAGCTGATTAACCGCGGCAACTACCAAAATAATCTAGAAAGTTCAGTAAAGCTGACAAATAATCCGACTGGTCCAAATGTGCCCAGTAGGTACATAGCCATAAATAGGAGCTGTACATAACCATAAACACGACCGATAAGTTGTAACACTAATAATGGGTTCACGGCACATCCCGACCACGGACAACTCGCTGGAAGGCTTCCAACCACAAATCGTGAAATTTATTTGCCCTCAGCCGTTGCTAGTGCATCTACGTGGGGCGTTTACAAAAAATGTTTTCATGGAGCTGGAAAGCTAGATGTGGCCTTGAAAGCGGTACTTTACATCAATTGCCGTAACACTCTTAGGGTATAAATGCCAGCTATAACTGCTGTGCTAGGTAAAATCAGTTCGGTATTGTAATAAATTAGACGTAAGTTATTTTTGTCATTTTATAAAACTTTAAATATATTTACTGTATCGAAGTACCAACATCGTATGAACGGATTATTATTTGCCCAGAAGCGCACTTTGCCAGTGATTGTAAGAAAAATAAGATAGGTAATTTTGTGGACTACTAGCAGTTACAACATATCAGAAAGACCAAATCACGAAACGCATGTTTTACTAATATTTGTGTACTATCGTCCTTTTTATAGGTGCATATAGAACCCTGTGTGCCTATAGGTACAACGGAGTGGATTTTTTCTGTTACTTAACCAAGTGCGCGATTAAGTTCCAAAGCCTCGTTTGGCTGAAACAAAGTAATAGTAAAATTATTAGGACCCAATCGACCAACTTTTCAATGCAAGTTTATCTGTCTGCTGCCCATGCTAGGTACTTCTAGTAAGTGAAACTTTAATTTCAGTATCAGCAACGAATAGTGGATGCAATATTTCGCGTGGGTCAAGTTATGGCGTTGCAATCCAAATATCGAATAATAAATAAACCTCACTGTTCGAATTTTATCGACTAACCGTTTTGTACTAAAGTTTGAGGTTTAAAATTTTATCGCCCGTCGCATTATTCTTATGGTGTACGGCAATGGCACGAATTACTGCAGTTTTATCACGTTATCCACATGTTATGTAAAATGCAAAAATTTCTACTTTATCGGTTCGTATATTCAGTGCATTATTGATAAGCTCGGTTTCGAGTCAATGTACTCGCAGCTCACATTAGAAGTTATGGATTGAAAGTATTAAACATAAAACTAAGTGAACATAAATCCTACTAATATTATAAATGCGAAAGTTTAGATGTTTGGATGTTTGTTACTCAATCACGCTTAAACGGCTGAACCGATTTGAATGAAATTTTGCACGAAGATAGTTTATAGCCTGGATTAAAATATAGGATAGTTTTTATCCCGGGTCCACGCGGACGAAGTCGCGGGCGGAAGCTAGTATAATATATTTAAGGTGCAATCCCTTATTTATGATGATACACTGAGTGCTTGATAGCATTAAGTCCGCCTTTTGTACCATATGATATTCTTTTGTGCAATAACGATTAAAAAAATAAACAAAATAAATACATATATTCCAATTGAAATGCAAAGTGATTTCGAGGGGTAGGAATATAGTTACAAAATGCGATTAAAACATTCACTGCTAAGAATCGCTACGCTCTACGCTCGTAGCCGATCCAGTGGGTTTCCTCGTATGTAGCGGAAGGCAACTACGGCGTGGGCGCCCGCTAGGTGGGTGCCTGGCAGTGAAAGTGTTAACGAGTACTAGAACGAAGTAGGGAGATGGCAAACGCTGTATATATCTCTTTCCCCCATGACAAATCCACACTTATTTATTTACTTACTTTGAACTATGTTTTACTTCCATGTCATTTTTTAAAAATGGAATCGATTTTTTTTCTCGCATGTCTGTGGAATGACTCAGTCAGAGCTAGGTAGTCTAGTGGTTCAGGCATGCGTCTATCAAGCGGCGGTCGTGGTTTCGAATCCCGGCTCCTACCAACAATGAGTTTTCGGTACTTGTGTACGGAATATTTACCGTTAGCTTTTCGGTTTTTGGAGAGGGCTATGTTGCGAGTTCTCTGCGTGATCGCATCAGAAATTAGGCTATCCGCAGCAGAACCAAGGTAACCGATATAGCCCTCCGAATCGCTAAACTTAAGTGGCAGTGGGCGGGGCACATAGCACGTAGAACCGATGGCCGTTGGGGCGGAAAGGTTCTCGAGTGGCGACCACGAACCGGAAGGCGCGGCGTGGGTAGGCCCCCGCAAGGTGGACTGATGACCTGGTAAAGGCACTCTTTGGGGAGGCCTATGTCCAGCAGTGGACGTCTTTCGGCTGATATGATGAGCTTTTCGGTGAAGGAAAACATCGTGAGGAAATCGGTTTTATCCCAATAAGGTCTAGTTTTACCTCGTAAAATATAGTGCCATGCCAAATTTAGGGATTAGGTGTCAAAGCGAACCCCGGGATCGTTTAGGGCACAACCGGGAATAACGCTAGGAGGATGATGGCATAACGTTGGTAAAAATAAAAATTGTACCTACTTATTTAATTTGAATCTTGAAAAATAAAAATAATTATTAAAATGATTATCATAATAAATTAGAATAAAAATTATTATTAGAATAAACCTGTGCTAGGTTTGAACCAAATATAAAAACATATAAAGTGAACTCACTTGTTCATACAAACGTCATGCACGCCGAGCCAACCGTTTTTTATCTCAAAAAAACCGTTCACCAAAAATAATAATCCCTACGTGACACTGACTTTTATGCGATCATTAAAGCTTGTCGAAACGACACGTGGCGGAATACACACAAATTTGCGCCGCTTGAAAAAAAAATGTAAATTGAGACAACCGTTTAATTTAGCCAGAAACGTTTATTATCTTCAGGGAAATTCAACGGAGTCGTGACTCGACTGCTTCACTCCGGTTTTCATCAAAATTACTCCCTCAAACGTGGTTTGAGGAAGGAACAGTTTTTTATTCTAATTGCCAAACAAAATTGCGAGTAAATTAAACGATTTAAATAATCTGAATTTTAATAAAAAAAATCCGCCTTCGCCTCGGAGTTTTCATTCCGAGGTTTTGGAATATAATTAATAATGTGAAGTTTTTTGTTTATTTAATTTTTGTGCCTAGCAAATCTTCGTCGCTCAGAAATAAAATCAAATGGGTGAATTGAAATCGTACGATTTTCTAGTGTGTTTCATGGTTAACAAAAATATTTTTCTGACAGATGTAAGTAAAATGAGGGTATTTTATATTCCTTGAGAACATAACTTACATGTGTCAGAAAAATATTTTTGTCAATTGGTATCATTTTTTTTCTTTCTTGGAACATAATTAAACTTTACTTGACATTTATCTAAACCAAGAGAAAAGTTTTATTTCATTAAATTACGGTTGTATAAGTCGACATTGTTGAAGGTACGGAGGTGGACATCAACCTCTTCAAACGCATGTACATTGAATTTTTTAAATAACTTTGTCTTTGCTTAAACAATAGTTCCATTTCGTATTTATCGTTTCAATTCGTATTTCTACATTGTAATTATGAAAAACAATATAACTTCAGAAGTTTATCAGGTAAGTTTGAATTTATTCGCGAATACCAAACCCATGTGCCAGAAGCGACAGAGTTAATAGCACTTAGGCTTGGGTGCTTCCATTGGCTCGCCTTGAGTGTAGGAGCGAGCGTAAAGGCACAAGAAGCCCATTCGATTTCGTTAATATCCAAAACGGCAATCAAAAACAGAACAAAAACCGTCAAGTGCGAGTCTGACTCGTGCGCCGTCGGTTTCTTTTAAACTTTAATACACTAACCACTCACTTGCTTGTGGCAACAACAGTTGACAATTTCGCGCACCCCTAAACTGATGGTGGCAACTGTGATTGCCAAGTGAAGTATGGACTTCTTTGATAATGAAAAATTGAGAGCAATTTAGGCTACCTTTTTTTAAAATCCGAAAGCAAGTGAGTGGACCTGTCTTTCTCCGACCAGTAAGTAATTCTGGTAAAATCATAACAACGCGTATTAGATTACCGTCACGGACCAAGGAACTTGGTACCTAAGTATGTTGGATTGCAGCGAAAATTCTTTATTACGTTAACAGATCTTAAGATTTTTTTATTTTATTTGAAAGACGGTACTTTTCGAATAATTATGAAAAGTGACAAGGTATTTCAAGAAAAAAAAAGGGGCTAAGTGTTCCGTAGTTGCCTGTCTGTCTTAGTTACATCGACATGCTGTGCGGTTGTGTCGGCCGAATTTGTACGAAAATTGGACATTCCAAGTACACACAAGTTGGTCGACTATTACTCGGTAACTACTTATCTCGCAAACGAATCACTGAGTTTAAAAATGGCTTAAATGACCCAGAATATTTTCTTATCAAGCTATCTAAAGATACCCCACCATGGGTTTAACGAGAAAAAATAATGACATCCCCTCTTTAGATGTAGAGTGGGGATGTAATGTTAGTAACGTGAGGACCGCCACTGCCAGAAAGGCAATTTACACTTCCTTCAACACAATGCTCTCGGCGGTGTGAGAGTAGAACCCCAGCCCGCTACATGAGCGCTGCAGGGAACAGTACCACAGGCCAGTCATCGCGGGATCGGAGTGACCCGCGATGGTCCAAAGGTTTCCTTGGTGTAATTTAATATATAATATGATTTAATTGAATTTAATTTATTTGCAATTAAAAATGATCATGAGGTATCTACTCTACTTTATATGGACTAGTATGTTTCCGGAATAAATAATTTTCATTGTATTTCATTACAAATATATATATGTACATTTTCCCTTTTAGGAGCTTAAACCGTCAACCATGAGGTAGTTTCAATAGTTTGTTGCGCATTTTCCTCATGCTTAAAATGTTATATCATTACATAGCACGACAATCTTCTAGATTCTGCCATCCACAAAAACCTAAAAAACAAGGAAGAAATTCTTGTTAGAATTATTATGCAATTCTCTCTCGCGCCAGGCACTCTAGCAACCGCTAAAAATATATTCTTTTATCTACACTTTTTCGCACACTTATAGCGACAACGAGACGAATAGAGATCTTATTCGACTCTGTCGATGTATGACACGTGAATTATTCATAGAATATTTTATCTCTTCACTCGCAAAGTCGATGTCGTGTAGGTATGTTTTAGTTCAGACTCGGATCATGCCGTGCGGCGGAATGAGTTTTCACTTTCAAATTTTAGTGTTTCATACCGATCGACGTTACTGAAGCGAGAAATATTTGTTTTATTTACATTTTTATCGTAAAGTTTTGCTGATAACATCATGGTATACTGTCATGATGTATATTTAGGCAGGTACACGCGTAAAGAGCTAAAGTCCAAGTACAAGGCTGTTTTCAGTAGATGGTTAATAGTAGGTATTTGATGGTCAAAATGAACATTATCTATGAGTAAGACACTTGTACGGCCCATAACTAATATAGGTTTGTGGCTGGCATTTGCCCGCCACTTCGTTTGTCAGTTTTCTGCCCTTAGAGTTGATTTTCGGGATGAAAAATTTAATATGTTATGTCATAAACGATAATTGACGATTATGATCATGTAGATAACATGCTTGGCAGGCTACATGACATCGCCACAGATTCCACCGCTATAAGATCACCCAAACCGCCTGGAGTGGATCTGAGGCAGCATTTGTGGTCTTGCTGGTCTCCGAGCTGCAGCAACGCGGCAAATGACGCGAGCGACGATGCTACCTTTCTGCCACCGGGAGAACCCGTGCTTATAAAAAATAAGCTGGCCATGTGGTGGCCGAGTTACCAGATATCCAGGCAACTTCAGGCCCGTCTTCCACTAGATTACGCGGAAAATCATGTCTTCGACAGAAACATTGTTTATTTTGCATTTGTCTCAGTCATTAAACATACAGCTTAGCGCCATATTAATGATATAGCAGCCTTTTGCGGTGTTGACAATACATTTCCCAGATAGATGAACTGACCTGAATAATTTTAGGGCCGATTGTAGAACCGTGGAGGCTCCAAAGCGTCAAATACATGAGTACGCGCAGAGTTACCGCCAGGATTTCTAAAGCAGTCGGCGCTGGCTCGGCTCAGCAATTAAGTAGTTAAATAAAAGTTTGTATATCGTTTGGCATTTTATACGGTTACTTTTATTACGGTTATTTTAACTTTGACGTAAGTAGGTACTCTTAAGCTAAGAAAGTAGAAAAACACACACAAAGTAACGAATTAAATTGAATGTTTATTTTGGAAGGAATCTTAAAACAAGCAAATTCAAGGAAGTAGCAATTCCTATGTTACGAAATGTTTCCCTTTAACAGATATCCCTTTTAACGGGATAACTTTGAATGGAAACAAATACAAAAGATGAAGAATGATGATTCGTTTATTGTAGAAATCATATTTTTCTAATAATTTTAATTTCTAATGAACAATTTAAATCGAGTACAAGGTTAGAGGCCCATGGTATGGGAGTTCAATAAATATTTATCCCCATTAACACACAGATGCTTATTTCACACATGCTTCCTCAATATAATGGAACAGGTCACGGACAAATAATTTATTAGCGGTAGGTAATTAAAATTTATCATTCAAACAACCAGCCTCCTTGGGAACCAAAATTGACATTACATTTCGTCTTGCAATTACTTTGATCTTTAACCAGGATACAAAAACAGATTTCCAATTACTTAATACAATTCCGATCACCTTTACGTGAAAGAGTGGAAACAATAATGTTTGACCTTGTTTATAGTGGGTTGATTATTTTAAAAAAATATACTTTTGCTATATGGTGACATTCGCATATTTTTTTAAACATTCGTTTTCCAATATAACCGCATCCAAGAAGTGGTCTTATCTACACAAATACTATCAAAGTCAGTACACACAACAATTCAACACTAACGCTTTTTTGTGTATTGTGTTCCAGACAGGATATTGCAAATTGAACCATCAAACGTTTCAAATGGATATGGAGCAGGCAATAACGCACTGTGTAAAAAGCACATACTCTGCTCCTTCCGACTACTCGCACAAAAAAGTACCTGTCTAGGGCGGCACATCGCGTGCACCCAGAAGAGGAACACATCACCGCTCAAAGAATCTGGACTTTCCCGGAAGCAACGCGACTTAAGTCAACACAATGTCGGATGGGTAAACTGAAAGGGCAAGCAATGACAACTTTTGTAAATACTAGACTAATACCTCCGTAATTAATGCATGCATTTTTTTTGTAACCATTTTTTATTGGCCAATACTAAATTTCGATATTGGGCCGCTCTTCATTTGTTTAATGTAGTAATATTCCCTTTATAATTTTTATATTTTGTATGTTTTGTAATATTTAAACAACCCTAATATTAGGGATCGATAATCGAATAAGTGCATACTTTATTGTCTGTCAGATACCAGTAATGGCTTTTACTAAAAATAGTACACCTCTTATATCAACTTTATACTCGGTGATATTTTTACTTTTATTTACATGTCTGTATGTAGGAAGGCATCAAAAAGGTCGCTCGATGATCGTCACATATGTCCCAATTTGAACTGAGAAACCCTTAGTTGGTACAAACTTTTGTGAGCGCTGTTCGACTCTCCTGGGTGCCGGGTTATAGTATAACTTAATATTGCAACTTGCTACATTTCACGCCCGTTGCCTGTATCCTTCAATTCGTGTGAAGGTTAAACTTTTATCCAGTTTCGCATTATATACTCAAGGACAAAAGGATAGGAACACAATAACATATAAAAGTACGTTTACTGTTTCATTTATTTTGTATCGGAGAAAAGTAGAGCTTAAGGGCGGGTTGCATCAAACCGTCTGTAATCGTAGGCGGTGTTCGTTAATTACGTTACGAATACAATTGGATTTGACGACCGTTAATTTCACACCAGTTGCACCATCGTCTAAACCACGAATCGTAACTCGAAACGTCTGTTAATCGGGTTGCCATTTTTCTAACGAATTCCCACCGAAAAATTTTAGGGTAATTATTTTCTCATATAGCAACCCAGCCAGAAATGTCACTGTTGTCTATGCTTTTAACAGTTTTGGAGATTTATTTAGCCCGCGGAAAATTTATAATACCAGAAAATTTGTAAAATACGGCCAATATTACAGTCAAATAGGTACGTCAATACTTCGCGTGTTGACCTTGTGTGCGAACTGTGAGAGTGTATTCAAGAAAGTTATATGACAAATTTCAATCGGCATCTGCACTAAACCATCAAAAATATTCGACACTCCAGTGGATACAGTGGAGTGGATGTGATGTCTCGCAATGAACGGGGTTTTAGAAGCAATGTTGATGAGGAGAAGGCCTTCATTAAGGTGAGTTACTCATGTACCTTAATCTAACCTCTAACATTATTGGCAATAATTGCAATGAGGCCAACAACAATGTTTCTCTCAACCGCATCCAATTAAACTTAAAACTTCATCTAACCCTTTATAAAGCAGAGAGAACTATATTCCCAACATGAATAAACCTCATTTGTATGTGATAGGGTTCAATTTTATGAAAAACCAGATGCCTTTATGCCCTAGGTCCCTCTAAGCCTGCCGTAGGCATTTTTCTAGTTAATGATAATGCACATTGACATTACAATCTGATTCTAGCTAACCCTTTCTCAGGCAGAGGCATTTAGTGCCTATATATTGCCCACATGCTGCCCGTGAAACCCGTGTCCGAATTTAAAATATGATATTCAACTGATGTATTTCAGCAGTCGCCACAATGTGACTTATGTTGTCAATCTTCTTCGTGAAGGTCCTCGCATATTGACATTATACATACATATGACTATTGAAATAATGTTTTTATTAATTTCAGGCTTTCAGAATGGATTTGATCAACCTAACAATGATGGGGAGAGATAAAAATTAAATTTGAGAGGTCAACAGTGGAAGATGCAGTTCAATACATTTAGATTGAAAAATGAAGATTATTTTCCCGCTTAGGAAATAAGCCAAATAAAGATTTTTTTGAAAGAAAGAAAGAAAGAAAACATTTATTCTTGGACAAAACAATGGGTACTTATACAAAACAAAACACAGTAAAGTAAAAGTAGCAGGGTCCACGAAAAGGCCCCGACTCAGCATGGTGCTAACCTAGGAGGCCGGCGCTGGTCTTCCGTCGGAACCTTTACATGAGTTACCTCCTGGTAGGCAACACAAAACAAATACCTACGCTAAAACATATTTTAAAGAATACATAGGTATCTTAAGTAAAAATTAGCAGTATGTAAGTGCGATAGAGATAGAGATATCCGAACTTTGACATTCGAAGCTAAAAAACTATCCTATATTTTAATCCAGGCTATAAACTATTTTCGTGCAAAATTTCATTCAAATCGGTTCAGCCGTTTAAGCGTGATTGAGTAACAAACATCCAAACATCTAAACTTTCGCATTTATAATATTAGTAGGATTGGTTGCAGAAGTTAATGGTCCACTTCTAATTTTAACATCAATTTTTTTAGATCAGGGGTTGTGTATTGACATAACATGATACAAGGTACATTTTACATAGATCCTATATATATACATATTCAGTCAAGGAAATAAAGTGCTCTTTCCTCACTCTGGCTCTGTGTGTGTGCTCACAAAGTTTAACAGAATCGGTTGAGAAATGTGCCTTGTAGATGAGAACAGTTGGACAGCCAAACATACAAAAGAATTCTGACCCAAGTCATTAAGCGGTTAAATTCTCATATAAACTAGATTATTGGCCTCTATCACTGGCAGTGACACTCCTGCTGAACTCGAATGACATGTATGTGTCGCAGTGAAATATTAAGAGCCGAGCTACCCGGTAAATATCAAAGCCACTCAATAACTATATACTAGGGATATAACTATATTATTTTTTCACTTCCTTTATCTTTATAGCCTTTATTGCTGAGATTAAAACGGTATTACATTATATTTATAAACAAATTTACTTTTCACTTTAACTAGGATTATTTAGGTGATGTAAATAAGAAATCAAGTCAATCATTCAACTTTATAATAATACTATATAGCCAGTTTACTGACAATCAAAATTATCAAGGTTACCTAAACAAAACGGAACACTTTTTTCAATGCTTATTTTCAACACTGATTCACCATCATGTTCGTAATTGTAACCTTCATGATACACTTGTTATATACTATAAAGCCCACTGGATAGGTAATTACTTGAGAAATTGTGGCACATAACGTTCGATTTGTATCCTTGGTTCCTGTTGAAGAATTCCTAGGCACATGAAGATCCTGTGTCAACGCAGGAATGAATTGCCGAAGCGAAGTCATGCCTTTAGCACCATCTCATCTCTATATCTTTTCTTACATATGAAACGCTTGGATTCCCAAGTTTCTCGGCTAGGGTATCGACATACAGTCGACATTGGTCAGCTTATTTATATAAACAATACAAGTAATACAAAATAGGTAAGTAATTCAACTTTGACGATGTAAGAATTTCGTAACCGACTGACACTGACATCAAAGTGAGTAAAATGTCAATAAACGACAGAGTAGATTCGTTTTGCGTTACGGAACTTCCCACATTAATGCAATAAACTATATTTCCTTCCTTTCACATTGTTTCTTATACTAATTTAAGTGTAAATGAATCATAAAATCATCTTTTGCTGATAAAACTGAAACTATGCCGCCTGCATGCCGCCATTTTTGACGAATGGATTTGACGTTTACCAGTGCTGAGACCACTGGTTAAAGTGTTCGTCAAAATGTTACGAATACCGAGGTTACGAATGGATGGTGCAACGGAAACACGGCCGGGCCGTCATATCCACAACCCGCCCTTAAACTGTTTTATCACTCGTACTGACAAAAATGTGTATACTAAAGTATCTAAGGGACAAAAAATTACGAAAAGATATGTATCTACAATAATATTCCGCGTATTTAAAAGAACGCAGGCAAACCCGCGGGATAACACAAAGGCTATATGTCATCCCGAAGGTTTGCCTTCATATCCGGAAAGTTCAATATAGCAGGTGAAAGAATGTTTGAAGTCGGATGAGTGGTTATTATATTATATTATATTATATTATATATATACAAACCCACCATTACATACTAACTTACAGCTACAATCTCACAGACTTTTCCTCTTTATACGAAGTATAGATAGATCAGTATATTAGTATTAGGTAGTAAAGATCAGCAATCCGTACGGCTCCACACATGTATTACAGAGCACCCAGGGGGAGTCATAGGATAAAATATACCCCATGTCCATTCAGAAAGTCTATTCTAGGTTTACATTAGTGAAAGACGCTAGGTCATACCTATTATTGTATTACGAGGGCTGTTTGATAAGTCCTTTTAAAAACGATTTATAAAACATTTTTTCTGGTAAATGGCATTAACACTGGCAGGCACAATCTTTCAAATGAAGACTGTCAAAAATTCAGCAAAAAAGAACAAGTTTTTGTCAGTTTCAAAATTGTTTGACTGTGATCACTTGCAAATTTTCGAACAAAAACGCGAACGAAAGCGAATTTCAAAACTGTTTGGATAAGATGAAGCGTAATCCTCGGAATTTTTTGAGTCGATTGGTCACTGTGGACGAAACTTAATGGGTCCATCATTATACACCTGAATCAAAACAGCAATCAAAACAATGGATGGCGACTGGTGAACGTGCCCCAAAGAAGGCCAAGACTGTTTTGTCGGCTGGGAAGGTGATGGCGACAGTCTTCTGGGATGGCGAAGGAATCATTATGATTGATTACTTGGAAAAGGGAAAGACTATCACTGGCCGTTATTACGCAGAGTTATTGGACCGTTTTTATGCCGAATTGTTGGAAAATTACCAAAATTGTCCCCCAAGAAAGTCCTCTTTCATCAAGAAAATGCCCCAGTGCACACGTCAGCTATTGCAATGGCCAAAATCCACGAGTTGGGCTTCGAGCTGGTTCTGCATGCTCCGTATTCGCCGGACCTAGCTCCGTGCGATTATTACCTATTCCCAAATCTGAAAAGATGGCTTGGAGGGCAATTTTTTTTGACAAGTGAGGACTGCATCGCAGGTGTAAACGGCTATTTTGAAGACCTCGACAAAACGTATTTTTTGGAAGGGATCAAAAAATTGGAAACTCGCTGGAACAAGTGTTTAGCCCTCAAAGGAGACTATGTTGAGAAATAAATGTAAATTGTTTAAAAAAATGTTTACTTTTTAAAATGACATCAAACAGCCTCGTAGTACCTATAGAGGAAATAAAGCATGAACTTATTTCTGAAAATAAACAAATGCGTTCTATTTTTTATTGATATTTTTTTCCTGGGTTATTTTATTCGATAATGCGACCGTGCAGATTACTAAATCTACAGAATAAGCTGAGTAGGCGTGTAAGGACATGTGAAGGCTCGCAGACCCGTACGTGACAAGACGTCCCGCCGGATCGGCAGTAAATACGTAAAGAGTATATTTTTTACCAGGAATTTTAATGGTGCTTCGGTTCTCTGGTTATAGGTATAAATAGTTATTACGTCTGTGTCTAACTAGTAAATTATGAGATTAATGAGACGACACGACGTGCGACACGGTTGTCAACTAATAACGTAGCGATTTTTTTTTTGCTTAAACGTAGAAAGAAAGAAAGATACATTTATTCATGACAAAATACAGATAACCGTAGGATATCGCTTTTGTTGCATCTTTCTGCACGGTTAGCACAAGACGGTGCGCGAGCTCTCTCGCACTATCCGTCTCTTTCTAAGTTTTCTAATGAGAGAGAGACGGATAGTGCGAGAGAGCCCGCGCGCCGTCTTGTGCTAACCGTGCTAACCGTGCTGGCATTCTAATTTCTCGAATTGGACCCAAACTATTTCACACTATAAGTTAAACAGACCATAAGACCGCCGCTAATTTATGAGCATTTCTAAAAGAAATAACGAATGTTGTGTATACTAAAGGCCGGTCGCCAAGCACAGCGAAAATCGTACGTTGACCTTTGCATCAGCAACCAGTGGTCATCAACATTTTCATACTGTGTTAAGTCATTAAGTGAATTGTGGCAAATAAACCAAAACAATAAAATGCAGTATTTTCTATATTATTGTAGAAACATTCATGTGTGTATATAATATTTTTTAAATGTAATAGGAATTTACATTAAAGAAGTCTTTTACTTATTTTCATTGAATTATATTGTTCTGATTGCCATTCTAACTAATTAAGGTACTTTATGGCGGCGAAGAACTAAATATAACAAAAATTACTTCTTGCGTTCGAAAAAAATGGCACAATCGGTAATTTTTAAATTAGCAGATTAAAGATTTCTAGATATTTTGATACTATAAAGGGAAGAAAAAAAACGCTACTATTACTGAACTATTATTTTATTCAGAACCACTATCTGAATTAGTTACAGAGGAACTCTCTGTCTCCGATGAGTCCTCGGCTGTGTTGATGATAAATGAATCAACAGTATTATCAATTCTATCGTCCAAACTTTCATACTTTTTTTCTTCTTTCTTCACGTGTCCAATACAATTTTGCCACTTTTGGGCCGTGATTTGATTTAGGCCTTCTTTTAGCAGTTTTTTTACTTCTGCCATTTTAAATGTTGTATTATTTCTCGCCACGTAACCTTTAACGTCTGCCCAAATTAACTCAATGGGGTTGAGCTCACAGTGGTATGGCGGTAACCTTAATACCTCCACGCCAACTTCTTTTGCCATTTCGTCAACAACGTATGTTTGGTATTGATTTTTTATCGCTTTTACTTTTTCCATCAATAGTATTTTGGTGTCTTTTTGTTCAAAAGCAATATTCTTTGATGCAAGCCAGTTCTGAATTTGTGCCTTATTCCATCTTGTTATGGGCGTTTTTTCTTTGCGTCGTGAGTGATAGCTAGCATTGTCCATAACCACCACTGCGTTAGGCTCAAGTCTTGGCAGAGTCTCTTTAAACCATTTTTCAAATTTCCCAGAATTCATAGACTCATGGTAGTCTCCCGTTCCTTTGCATTCAAATACCAGCTCAGATTCTGGTATAAAGCCATTTATGCCTCCTATATGTAAAATGATGAGTCTGTTTCCTTTTGAAGTCGGGTTCTTGGCACCTGTTGATAAGCCTTCTAAGAAGGCCTGCTTTCGTGACTTTACTGTGGTGTCCTCCCAAACCTTACCAACAGTGTGACCTGAAAATAAACATATTATCTTATTATTATGTTTACATCAAGAGGATACAATAACAAACTTGTATTGTATACATAAACCTATCCTAAGTATTTATGATTATAATGCACAAATGTTTTTTACATGTCAAATAAATGTATAATTTGATGTACGATCAATCTTATATTCAAATAAATACACTAATAATTGAAAACTTATACATCAAATCTACTTACTTAAATAAAGTGAACTCTAAACTTGTAAAGGCTTTATTAATTATAGATACTAAATATTAAGTTTAATACAATAATAAATTGATAATTATTACCTGCATTCACCCATGTTTCATCCAAGTAATATATTGGCCGCTCTTGTTCTCGAAACCTTCGCATTTTTTCCAAGTACTTTATGCGCCATAGTGCAATATCGTCTCTGTCTATAAGACAGTTGTTTCGGCTCCGTTTGACATATTTGAATTTTAGATGTTTCAATATTTTTTTCAGCGATGTTAGACCCAAATTTGGTAAAGTTTCGTCTGCATTCACAGCCTGTAGCACTTTTTTTGTTGTAGGTAGTTCGCCTTTCAAATAAAAGCCATGCACAATTTTTCTGATACATGATTTATCAAAGTCGTCCACTTTCTCTATGACTGACAAACGCTTTTTCGGAGACGCCGCAGGTTTCACGGTGTCAGTTTCAACATATTCCTTCAAAACTCTGTATACGGATGATTTTGATATACCCAAAATTTCGGAAGTTTTGTCCTTCATCTCGAGTTTCGACTGGTATTTATCAGCAGGCCAAGTTTCCTTTACAAATTTAAACACGTTTATAATCATAAACTTCTCATTTTCAGTTAAATGAGATATTTTCCGTTTCTTCCGCGGTGACACAAAATCCTTGAAGGGGCGTGAGCCACTCGAGGTAGAAGGAGTCGGTTCCATGTTTTAAATAACACCAACTTTTAATAACAAAAACTTAACAACGCAAATAACCTCAACGAATAGTAACAAAAATATAACAATAAACACAAAAATCGTAACTTTAGCACTGTTTTAACAAATAAAGGGTCCGAGAACTATGTATCCACAAGCGCATCCCACTAAGGAATACCCCGTTTACAAAAAATATTACACCATTGGAAGCAAAATAACACGTGCGTATGATCCCGTCCGTATACCTGCGAGTCTAAGGTTTACAATTTCTGCCGCCGGCGACCAAGGTTATTGTGCGAGCGTGGCAGCACTATTACTGTGCGCGTGCGACAGAGACAAATAGAAATAGGGCAATGCTCGTTTTTCGCTGTGCTTCGCGACCGGCCTTTATCGACAACACAGCTAACTGACCATTGGTGCACCTTAAATGTATTAAGTGTAATAAGGTTCTATATTAACACAGGATGGTTACAACAGTGTTGTCGTTTGTACTATGTATGAAGATACAGAGAAGTTATTGATCTTTCTAAAAAACAATGTTCTATCGATTATACCGCATGGGTTAGAAGTTATAACTTCAAAATTATTTGTAAGACTGAATGATATTTTATTATATTTTTCATGTGAATAACATATTCAATTGTTAGATCTTTTTTGCCTGAAACACACAGGGTATCCTAGGTTTAGCTCAGGCAGGTGTTATTTGCCTCTAATAGAAAGCTCCTAGTATGTAGTAAATACTGATGTACATTATGTTTTATTAATACGTGTTATTATCATTATCTCCGATTTTAATTCACGGGGCGAACCCCGGTCATTTAGAAGGCGTGCGTGGGGATATAGATCCAACACGTAGACCCCTCGGAGACGAAGCTGTCATGTAGTACACCTGCTAGAACCCATTCACTGGTACATCGGTAGATACCCGTGAACCGAGGGGTAGTCACGTAACGTTTTGAACGCGCGTTAGGACAATTCAACTGTCATTTTAAGGTTCCGTAGTCAACAAGGAACCCTTATGCCCGCGATAATCGTAGTGTGGCCGTACTGATAAAGTCCATTAACGCGATAATTAACGGCATTTCTCGTTAGTGTGGCCCCAGCATTATAATTTCGCCATGTCCGTCCGTCTTCGGCTTAGCTTAGTAACCCTTACTACTAGAAAACTGTACTTCGGCATGGGGATATAAATCAATCACACCGAAAAAACAGTAGAATACAATCTTGTTTTGGGTACCTCCCCTACACCCAAAGTGGGGATCTCATTTTTTTTTCTCGTTAAACTCATAGTGTGGATAGCTTGCTCATATTATGGGTTTCTTAAAACCATTTTTCAATTTAGTGACTTGTTTGCGAGATAATTTTTGTTCGAGTCATGTTTTTTTTAATTAATAACTAACTCTTGACCGCAACTTCATCCGCATGAACCAGTTATTTGCACTGGCACACAAACAACTTGCTGTTCTACCCCCCGAAGTGATGAAATATATTTACTTTTTTCTATCTTGGCTAAGAAAAATGCATCGCTCTCACCAGTCAATAAAGTGCAATGAGATTTCCCAAGTATACAGGCAAAATCCTTTTGTCCGAGATGCACAGGAAACGGTTTAAAACGTCTTATTGTGTCTTACGGCGAGTTCCCTTATCCCCGAGCAAACTTAAATTTATGTTTTCCTTGAGGCTTTGAAAATACAAGGTGAGAATTTTAAAATTTCCTGTAAAATGCTGGGAGGAGCAGGTAATAAGTGGCAGTGTTTTATACCTACATATTGGATGACTTTGTTTGTGGAACTGTTTAGAAATAAGCGAGTAAAATAATGATTATGTTATTTACACATGTAACTATTTCTAAAACTAGGTTATATAGCTAATTTGTAGAAGACATTTTATCATAATCATTTTAGAACCTAACAATGAAAATAAAACTGCAAAATAATAATTATAATTGAGCACTATAATAAATAACAAACAAATTATCTATCTAGACATCTGTATTTCATACAAATGCGTATGTCGATAGCTAGCAACAGATTTTCATGACCAAGTTTCTCCCGGGCTATGCTTCAAAAAGTTGTATCATGTAGCCTCGTGGTCGTCAGCTCGGGCACCGTTGATGGATGGGCCAGTTAGAACGTCTCAAACACGTAGATATCTTTATGCCATTGCCTCCTAAACTGGCCGTCAATAGAATTTGCTAACTATGTAAACAAACCGCCATATTAAAATTGTCTTTCACTATGGCGGTTTGTTTAAATAGTTATCCAATTCCATTGACGGCGACTTTAGTTGATTATATAACAAAAAAATAGCTAACCCAAATATATTGACGAAAAAAAGTTCCGCTGAGTTCAGCATGGTGTAATTAGTCAGCCGGTCACCAAGTGCGGTTATAAGCAAACGCAACAGGGTGAGTAAAAACCAAAAAGGTTGACATAGCACTTCAATACATCAAAACAAGTTCCGGAATCCTGTAGCTACAAAGGTGTTAACTTTTAAAATAGGTATTTACCCTGTAAGTCTCTTACATACAACAGTAACCAGTATACTGTAAGAGTAGCTGCGCTGTTCCGCTTCCGTTACCACATATTGCGGTAACATGGATCCATAAGTGCATGCAGTGCCGCAGATAAAAAAAATACATCGTATATATTTCAAACAACTTAATTTTCATCTATACTAGAGTTATGAATAGGTACCTAGGTAGAATTGATATGAAAACACTATTTTAAACTTACCCGTGTTAATTGCTTTGGAGTAAAACCTCGAAAAAACTTGATTTATTACAATCACGATTTTGAATTGAGTATGGTACCTACTTGTGCACGACGCACCGTCCTCGCTCGACGCGCAGCGCTGCCCCGCGCTGCCGCTGGGGCGACTTTGTTGCGCGGACTGAGTGCTTCGTCGAGTTCGTCATATACGCCTGGAGCAGCGACGTATGCCACTCTACAGTCACCTAACAGAACTACTCGCAGGAACGACCCGGAACAGAATACTGGCGGTCCATGCGATTCCTGCGGCAGCCCGCGATAGCTCACGGGCACAACTCCCGAGTTGTAGGTATACTCCAGGCAAAATACTGTTTTGAAAAACATTAATTTATAATAGCGTTTTTTTTTGTTGATTTAATTTGAAAATGTCATTCTAAGATGATATATTCAAGAATCCGACAAACTTTCCACCCGAAAGTAATTATGTAGATTTCAATGAAGCATGCATTGTCTTTTTTATACGATTTATCTTGAATATTATAGAGCAAATGTAAATTAACCAAAACAAAGACAAAAATATTTATTTATATTTTTTCGGAATTTTTAGAAGTTAGTTAACTTATCATTTTTTTGATGTCTGAAATTTTGTCGGATTTTGTTGCTGGGTAACTATTTAATTGATAATATATCCGTTACACATAAAAAATAAGCTATTATAAATTATTTCCAAAATTGTCATTTTTTCCATACAAGTTGTCAGTTCATTTACTGGACTAGTAAGCTCGGTCGGAGCCCTTTAAATACCCGCGTATTCTTTATAAACCTGTTATCAAGGTTGAGATAAAAACAAACTGTAACCGAAATGTATATTTCCACTTTAACGATGACTTTCTTTATTACTTATTTATACCCCTAACACTGCCCTAAACAACTGTTCTAACTTTCCTATCACTTTCCCTATTTACTTTCCTGGTGCACTTCTTCTCATTAGTTGCTTCCTTCTCAAGAGGACTCGGCTGACACTTAGTTGTTGTTCCTTGCAAGATGATCTGACTGACACAAATTGCCATGGTTTTTGGCCCGTTTATATTCTAAAATTACTCCACAGAATATTGAGTTCGACAACCCGGTGTAATTGGTGTAATTTGTGGTTAAACAAAATGTTACATAATTGATTGGCTGTAATGTAACTTCACGCCCACTTTAATTATAATTTTTCGTCAGCTCTAATTATTTCTAGCTGACTATTCTTATTGGATTCAATTCTTGTTTACATCAATCATTCAATTTTTGTTCCCGCGACTCGGGAGGACGTCTTAAAATAATGTTGCGTCCGATAATATGAGTTTAACTATAATTGTGATACGGGGAAAGTTAGACTCTTTTATTTGGTGCTCGGTTTTACACAGTTTTGTTAACTTTATTAATATAAAATAATTACCTTGTGAGTACTAAGTAAGAGCTGCGGTAGCCTAGTGGTTCAGGCATGCGGCTGTCAAGTGGCGGTCGTGAGTTCGAATCCCGGCTCGTACCAATGAGTTTTTCGGAACTTACGTACGGAATATTTACCGTTAGCTTTTCGGTGAAGGAAAACATCGTGAGGAAACCGGTCTAATCCCAATAAGGTCTAGTTTCCCTCTGGGTTGGAAGGTCAGATGGCAGTCGCTTTCGTAATACTAGTGCCTATGCCAAATCTTGGGATTAGGTGTCAAAGGGGACCCCGGGCTCCTTTAGGGGCACAACCGGGAATAACGCTAGGAGGATGATGACCTTGTGAGTACTAAGTCTCTTTAAAAATAAGGACCTTTTATGGCCTATCTGGCAATATACTATACTTGCACTATACGAGGTTACGAAATGTTACAAGCATCATCATCGTCATAGTTTACAATATAATGTCAAATCAAGTTGATACAATTTTTAATAATATAAATACTAGGTAACTACTCGTAACACAAAACAAATATGAACTTTCTGAGCATATGGATAAACTCAAACATGAAATTCAGAAATAAGACTGTATAAAATGATAACCGAGGCACTCTTCCATTCACCAACATCTGTGCCAGGGCGCAGCAAAGACGGTTCTCGCCAAACTCTTTTCAAATGCAGCAGTTGAAATGCATGCGTTGCCCGTGACATACGACGGTATAACCACAGAAAACACAAGTACAGAGGCGCAACTTAAGTGGTTTCCGATATCTTTTCTGTTAAGTATTTTAACCCATCTTCGCTTGCCTCATCTAACCCACCCATCAACGACGGGTATTATGAGTTAAACATGTGCATGTGTGTGTCTGCATGATTGATGTACCGATTTGAGTGCGATTTATTTTAGCGACATATAGTACTGAGTAGACTAACGATTGCATACCTACGCACTTCAAGAAATATGTTTGTAGTTAACGTGAACTTATCAACTGAATTGTTAATTTAGCGACATCTGGCGTAGGATAGCACTAGAGAAACCACAGCGTAATAATTAACATAAGACTTTCAAGATGGACGAGGCTATGTTTTACCCGCGGGTTCGCCTGGGTCCTTTGCAATACACAGGCCAAGCCACGCGGGAATACATACATATTATTAAGAGAAAAAAATCTGTGTGGTTGTAAGTTTCTACGTAGGGTGTACGCAACGAAACCACTCATACAATTTCAATGTTAATTAAACGACTTCAAAAACAGAAGGTTCTTAGATGACCTGTATGTTTGTATGTACATACATACTAAAATACAGGTCAGACGCGAGATGAAGATAATCGCGGACAAACATACATAATTAAGTTTGTCCGCGATTATCTTGCGTTTGGCTGAACCAATTTATGGTTTTCAATAGTAGATAGAATGTACTTTAGGATCATAAGCTATATTATAAGTCGCGGCGTCGCCTGGATTGATGACAATACCTACGCGGGCGGATGCGCTACTGTCAGGTCTTAAATAAAAGATTGTATTCACAAAAATATCTTTAATTGGGCACTAATCAATGGGTACTGTTCGTGCGCATTTTATTTTTAATAAGAAGAATAACAAATCGAAATAAATAATGAACTTAAAAACAAAGTTTGAACCGACTTCAATTGGGTACTATACCACTTTACCATTTGAATATTGATTATTACAGAAAAAATCCAAATCGCTGTATGTGGGTCGATAATATTTGAGTTCTGTCAATTCATCAAGAAAGATGATTCTGAGACCTTTGGCACTTCATTAGTTGCTATTTCAATGGAATTATTTTAGAATGTGTGACATACCTACTTTTATAGTTTTAAGTTCCAGGAGATATCTGTGGTCTTCTTCATCAGTTCCACTTCACCATGTTTGTGATTTCCCGGTGTAAAACACGAGTTATAATAGAAAATACCAAAATTACTACATGCATGCCTAATATATTTGAGGAGTTCTCTCAATGCCTCGTGGATCACACCATATAACAGGATTTTTGAAAAAAAATGAGACTAATCTGGAAGTAACTACTTACATAAGGAGTTCTGAGGTAACAAATATTAAAAATAATAACGATAAAAAATCTATATACAACCGAATTGAGAACCTCCTCCATTTTATGAAGTCAGTTAAAAATGTCAATCTGCACATATAAAAGAAACCTAACAAAATGTTTTCTATGTATTTAAGTACCTACATCTGCTAAATATATGAGCATAGTATCCATAACACAAGCCTGGTTATATTCGTCCAAAATTGATCTGTAACATTTATTAGTTACTAAGGTACGAGTATTCATAAAATAAAATCACTACGGAAGTGATCACCACAAATGTTAACTACCTATCGATACTGATGCAACTCTGCGTTTTAAGTCATCATCTCCTCGTTGAGAGGTGTTTCAATGAGCCATAACACAAAGAATGTATCTCGTGTGATTAAGGAGTTCTTATGGGCAATTAGTATGAATTGTTTCAGATGCCGCCAGCGAGGTCCGTCTTAGATATTTTTTTGGGTATTTATGTCCTTTAATTGTAGTTGCTCCTACACAAACATTTGTTCCTCTCCAAAAACTGGTTCGAACGGCATTGTAAAAAAATCCTAGGTCACACCCCTATGGTAAAAAGCAATGTAACACCAAGGCAAGTTAATTTAAAGCAGGTGGTGATTGAATAACGGCTGATGATTTCTAAACAATGCCCAACTGTAATTTTCTTATTTTTAAGGTCGTTTACGGCTAATTTAATTTCGTTGTCTATTAATTGATATTCCTTGTTCTTTTTTGTTCTACTTTTTAACACATACGCAGCAGTTTGGGTCTGTAAAACATTTAGCAACTGGGGCAATGTAGGATACCTTCGTCCAATAAAGCGATTTATTTTGGCTGAACTCTGACCGCCTGACCTGTCCCTCCGGAGGCGCCCGACTCCCTCACTTCACCGACGAGGAGACACGCTACAAGTCAGTATAGTTGAGATTTTCTGAACTGGGCTGATCTTCTTATCTTCAGAACAATAGCATTCAAGTCTAACAATACGACTGTGTGTTCGGACGCGTGCCATTTTTTGCAAGAAAAAGGTTAGCGCCACATAAAATGTTCATTGTATAATGAACTCTATCGTCTTATTCAACAGATTCAAAATGGATTAAAAGATAAAACAACCCGCTCCCAGCGAGCCAGGTACAAGGCGCTGTGTGTGGTATTTTATCTCATAGCTAATTTGGAATCTATTGTATAAGAAGATAGAGTTCATATTATTATCTCGATATTATTATTGGTCCTTATAGTTTCATATTAACATTGAATTTTTCATCAGCCATTGTTTTTCAATTTATTTTTACACCATCGCTTTTAGGGCTTTTCTTACGTGAGCTACACAAACACATCGTGCAACATGCCGTTTTCCGTTCTGAGTTAAATACTCTTGTTAATTACTCTTCCAGCTTGCTTTTCGCCACAGAGATTGGTTGAAGTGAAAAAATCAACCCTAATATTATTTCTGGAAATATTTTTTGGAAGGCATTTATAGCTGCAACTTTAAAATCGAGTGTTGTTTTGGCTGGTTTCCACCCGATAGTGGACTGTATCATTCTGAGTAAAATTTCATAGGTTTTGTCTTTTTGTCTGGCAAAATAGCGAAAATTAAAGGGACTATTTCATTATTTGTTTGGTTAAAGCCATGTATCGAATAGGGCAACTTTTGAATGTACCATCAGCGAAAAAGTGATGGTACTTATGAATATTTTGCCTAACTTCTTGTGCACAGAAGGCCATGATGCGTGTGTTGTCATTAAGGTAGTCACACAGAAGTAATTTTGAAGATTTTCGAGGGTACGACGACGTCCTGAGCATTAAAAAAGCGTGATTTGGAAACACCTAAAACTTATACAGTCAACTAAATATTATAAAGTCCGGATTTGATACCGTTGAAATTTGGTATGTAAATCACGAAATCAATGCCTTCTGTTTTGAGTTCCTCAACAACTTCCTCTTATTGGCTCTGTATGGATTGGAAATTGCAGCTGTTTGAGACCGTCCATTTTTAGCAACATTGTATTTATACTATAGTCAAGTTCACAATCCCCTTCGTGTTCCTTTGTCATCCGTGTAATCTCATTGCGGGTGTAAGGTGTTATATTCCCCTTACATCCTTTCTTCCCGTGGCATTTAAAAAAGGTCTCACCGTTTTTATAAATCCTCTTACGGTGGTATTGGTATCCTTCGTACAGCAAGGATACCCGTCCTCTTCTTGGCGTTATAAACTCGGTACTAGACGTAGTCAGAAACACATTTGACGTCGACATCGTGAGAAAAGCCAATAATTAATGTAACTATAACTTTTGATTTAATTTATTGCTTCAGTTATACAAATTGTGGCAAAATCTTTGTACGAATATGAAAAGCCTAATATTTACTGCAAATGTATAAAAGCCATACAAGTTTGAATACCTTATTTATCAACTAGCTGCTGCCCGCGACTTCGTACGCGTATCTGGGGGCACTGCAGTGCGTACGAATGCAGTAGGTACTGCAAGTGAAGAGCCGCGCGCATTATATGACTACTGCGCAAATGTAATATGGACAGTATACCGACAAGTGAGCAAATATTCTGTGCGACATCAATAAGCTCACGTCAAAGTACAAAGTAGAAAAGCTGTTTAAACAAGCTCCAAATGTTTCGCTGTTGTACTACCTACTTGTTAACATTTTGGTTTCTCACTAACGTGTACCATTGCTAATTTCGTATAAGACGACTGATAAGTGATATCTGTAAAGCTGAAGTTTGAACAATGATACTACTAAACTATGTATACATTTTGCGATTTGCGTGTAAAAAAGGTAGTGAGTTAGACCTAACTCACTAACTGCATCATCAAGATAAAAGTTCTGGGTGGAGGAGAACGTCATTAGACTTGACTGGGGATTGCTGCACTCGTCTACGGACTACAATTCCGCCGGGTAGAGTGCAGTCTAAAACAAGGTCAGATTTTCTCTTCACAACTAGTTATCCTTCACGATGTATCATAGGCAGCTATGTAAATAATTACAACAATATTTTATAGACTCCACTCGAACGCCGGGATCTTATTATTTGTGTGGTAGAGGTATTTTTCCAATCGGTACTCGCGTTCGAAATGGCAATGCGTGCAAGTGAGACGTGTCATTTGTTTGCGCTTTTAAATTTCAAGATCTGTAAAGACGCTTAGGCGTTGGGAAGAAGATCGAATAAAAGGGTATATTGCTCATTCTTTCTTTTGCGTCTTGGTTAAGACGAGTGTAGTGCTTTGTCACATGCACGCGTAAACTTGGAAAATCGGCAAATCAAAAAGTTTTTCGTCAAAACCAGTGAATAAAGATCTAGATTCAATGTATCTTGATTATTTTCTCAAAAAAGTGGCATTCTTTACAGTTCAGGTGCAGTAGCAAATTTCAAGTAAAAACAGCCAATTTTTTTTGTTAGTAGGTATTGATTGCTTACGAGTATAATAATAATAAAACTAAACTAATGAAATTGGTACTGAGATACCATGGTTTCATATTATCTTTTTCAGAATTTTGGCTGATTCGTTTCAAAGCCTTAGGCCCTTAGAAATCACGTTTTATCAGACCGCGCGGAGGTTACGTCTTAACGAAATTTACCTTCAGATTATTTATAATTTAGTCATTATTTGAGAGTTTGTTCCGAATCACTTTCGCGGTGACATTTTTGTAAAAGTGGCTGCAGATTTCGTTTTCGCTTAGGTATCTAAGTTTAGGTACTGAACATCTAACAAATATCCGAAAACGGGATAAAAAAAACTCCTTCAAAAATATGTTTACGAAAGTGAGGCGGTTGAAACCCTCGAATAATGACCCAATTGCTGAGTCATTTCTGATTTACTATATCAGCATTTTAATAAAGGTTAGTTGGTCAAAAAATATTAAATTGAATGCAAAATCAATGGTCTACCTACGAATATTGTCATAATGATTTTATTTTTTCACTCATGAACGTGTTATAAATTATTAGGGTTTTATTCAAAGTTGGATTTAAATGATACTGAGAAAATCGAAGGCAAGCGACCGATGGGCGCAGCGCTTGATATAACCGTTCACGACGCTCTGCACTCGGCTACAGATAGGAAGTAATGTTGACACATCATCCGAGAAAAATGTTCCAGTGATATGACTACGACCCTATGGAATGAGGAAACCGATGCAAGGAGGAGGAGGAGAATGTCAGAGCTATAACCACGAACGTAGAAAGTCGAAGTTCGGGTATTTCCATCTCTAGTTTCGATTTTCGTGGTAACGCCGCAGTAAAGTAGTCATGGTGGAATTTCCCGTTACTGTCCTATTCAACTTCGACATACGGCGCAGCATGATATTGGCACTGTGCACTAATGCTGAGTGCATCGCACAACGTATTGTCAAGCCATTAGAATAGGAGAGGTAACAATTTTGCCGTTGTACTTACGCTAAATTGAATATGAATTGACACCTATCCCATTTTGGTTAAAACAGCATTAATTTGACGACCGGTTTAGCCTAGTTGGTAGTGACACTGCCTACGAAGCTGGAGGCCCTGGATTCGAATCCCGGTAAGGTAATGAGCACTAATGTTTGTTCTTGAGACATGGATGTTTTCTGTCCCCCTTATTCATAAAACCTAAAATGCCTTTGCTAAATAAAATGTGCTTTGTCCCTTTCTAACGAACACAAATATTAGACCCCAATATCAGAGGTGCAAATTGGTAGCTGTCAAGTTCTTAGGGATGGGTAAAAAATATTTTGATATCCTAGCTATATGTCGATAATTTTTCTTTACCATTATGAGAGTAAGACATTAATTAAATGTGTTTATTTTATAAAACATTACTAACAAATTATGATTATCTTCATAGCACGAAGCATTCATAAAATAATTAAAAATTTAAAAAGTATTAAATGTCTCTTTTATTTCCACCAAAAGGGATATCGTATTCTTAATGAACGATCAGTTTTTTTTTCAGATTCTCTGCAGTAATCTAGTGCAGACACGATGAATATATTGCACCTAAAACCTAATATTATAATATAATATATTGTTGTCCCTCATATTATGAGGGATAATAACAGGAATATATATTTATTTATTTAATTAACAACTTAGTAGCGACATCATGAATATGAGCTATCATTTAATCGAGGCAAATTGGGCCCCATTGTTTTGACAAGAACGCGAGAATGATAATGCAATTTAAATTATTACATTTACAAAAGTGTACTTAATGCAGCCAATTTTATTTACACAATTCAATAAGTACTTAACTCAAACCGTATTAAAGAAAATCCAAAAGACCTCTGATCTCGTCTTAACTTGGCTCGGCGATATTATCCTTCAAAGAGCTTATCTCTTATCAATAATCTCGTTATAGAATCCAGTCTTTATACAATCGGCCGCACTGCGAAGCAGGATTAAAATATGACCTAATATATCTTTCTTTTTTTGGGGGAATGATTGGGTAAGCTGCTGAAAAAATCAGCTTCATGTTTAAGTATCTTGTTTAGTTATGTTTATGTAATTTTAGTTTTCTTGTATTGCATTGTAGCGTTTTTAAGTTATGCTGACTTTTTTGCCGTTTTTATAGATAATGGTACAGAACCCTTCGTGCGCGAGTCCGAATCGCACTTGGCCGATTTTTATTTATATATTTTTATTGCTAATCGTACGAAACATAACAGCGGCGTAATTATGGTCCAGTCAATCTTTGTATATCTTGTCAAGATTTTGTATATCTCGTTATTTTTCCTCCTATAAAACGCATTTTAAGAGTAGAGGAAGAGGTCAACACTGTAACCTAAAAGTCATGTTAAAAGAATTAAATAAGTGAATTATTTGTTAGTTGAACTAACTGTCATTATTCGTGTGGGTCTCATAGTTCTAATATTTTTTCCTGAGAATATGGTACAATGTAGGTTAGTAAAAGTGATAGCTTCTCGTAGTTCAACATATTCTGCCAGAGTAAACTTATTTCGAATAGCACAAAAGAGTACATGAATGATAAAACTCCGTGGAATTAATTGTGACTGAATTTTTAATTTATTATTGTCGTTACAGTTTTTGACATTTTGTTTCTAGAAACATTCTAAACTAGTATTTTTTATATGTATAGTGGCTTACAAAATACACCTACGTTCTAAATTTTTTCATATATACTTTATACTTTTTTTTTTTGACGACCGGTTAGCCTAGTGGGTAGTGACGCTGCCTACGAAGCTGAAGGTCCTGGGTTCGAATCCCGGTAAGGGCAAATATTTGTGTGATGAGCATGAATATTTGTTTCTGAGTCTTGGATGTATTTAAGTATTTATATCTATTATATATATCGTCGTCTAGTACCCATAACACAAGCCTTACTGAGCTTACTATGGGACTAGGTCGATTTGTGTAAGATTGTCCCCTTATATTTATTATTATATAATTATTGAGTATTATGCCTGGGTCCTGGGTAAGCAGACAGACGGCCATGACAGAACGATGAGGGTTCTTACTATTTTGACTGCGGAACCCTAATAAGCTTGTGAATAACAGCGGTACTGTATTACCTGTAGTAAATTTATTTGATCTTATTATGCTGAATGCGGTATTATGGAACTCAGGTACCAATTACTGAGAACCGGTATGCTTGCATAAATGTATGTAGATTTAATACATGTATTTCAGTACCATATAGGTACCACGACGACAGTGTGCTAACGCAGAATAGGACATTTATATGGGTTCCATGTCGTCAGCTCTGGTTCTTCACACTAATTTAATAATTCGTCAGCGCAATACCGACAAGGAAATTAAATTCGAATTCTGCACAATGGGCCCAGTAAATTAATTTTAGTAAGCAAAGTTAGTTTCTGAGACGGACTAATTTGGCCCCCGGGTTGAAGGTTCGAAACGTCTTGGAATGACTTGAGTGAGATTCGTGGCTAATGCTGCAAATTAAGTTACAAAATATTGAGCGAACTACTCAAACAAATCAGTTTTCATTCGTGAATTGGCTGACCGCTCGAGTACAAATCTGCCGAAGCACATTGAAAGGTATCCTAGAAAATTGTACTCAAAGATTTTTTTTCCAGTATAGTAGTTTTCCGGTAATCATGCTAATCCATTTTAACAGGTACGTCGGTCAGATGTCTAGAAAAGAAATATTAGTAGAAAGTGTTCATTGAACACATTTTTGAATTTTCTTATTTCAATTATACACCTGCTAGAAAACCATTATGTTAATTTCAAAAACCTATTAAACAAAACGAAAAGGCTGCACGTTTGGAATTACAGGTCGAATACACAAGCACGTATTGCTTACCTAATCGCAACTTCCACATTCGCTTGTATATTAGACCAAACAGACCCGCTTTGAGAAATTTGTTATAATGTTATAGCTTTGACATTGTTCTGTTTGTGTTTAATTTTGGTTGTTCCGAAATTTTCGTGTCAAATGGGCTTGGTTACAAAGGAGCTAAAGTCAGTACAAGGTGAATGTCCCAGGCATGAATTTGAAATGGCATGGCTGATAACGGGGGTTCTGATTGGTCGACTATATGCGTAATATTTTTTCTAATTAGCTTAGTTGATTTACTATCCGGTGCAAATAATGCGATTGTAATTGAAATAGTATTATGCAATTAAAAAAAAATCGAAGAAAGAAAGACAGAAAGAAAACATTTATTCATGGACAAAACAATGGGTATACAAAACAAAACACAGTAAAGTAAAAGTAGCAGGGTCCACGAAAAGGCCCCGACTCAGCATGGTGCTAACCTAGGAGGCCAGCGCTGGTCTACCGTCGGAACCTTTACATTAGTTACCTCCTGAAGCGTTGATTTATCACAGTGAGCTGTCTCCCAAACTTTTTTAAAGGTAAAACCCTTCATTGCGAAACTACCTCATTTCGATAAACAAAGTTTCAATGCATATGCCCCAATGCGAGGATGTTCGATCAGTGTCACACTATCGTCTGGCGCAAGCGCACGTTTCCTAACCGGCTTCGCGTTCGAGCTAAACACGTTAGTTTATCATTTCGGTTGTGTGGTTATAAATATATCATCGGTTTTTGATATATCTTGTTTATTTTGCACGAGATTTGATGATGAATCGGATATGCAACGTTAGTTCATCTGATTTGTTTAATTTTACTACCCATAAAACACATTTCTTTTAGTTCTATCTTAACCCCACTTTTTCTCATTTTATAGTTCTGATTTCGGTTAATTCCGTTCTATAAATTTGGCTCAAAACACCTCACCGAAATGAAAAATATCACCAAGGGTGATATTAATTTTAATAAGTTGAAGGGCTACATGTTTTATTTTACTTCAGCTATCATTCCGGTGAGTGTTATATCACATCGGTGAAAATTTAATCATTTTGGTTTAAGATTTTATGTCAGCTCGGTGACGGAATTATCACATCGGTGATAGGTTTTAATCATTTTGGTTATTCTTGTTCATTTCGGTGAGTAAAGAAATAAAGTAAAATATCTCCGGAACTGTTTATGGTATGACGGGGCTATTTGATGTAAAAAAAAATCCGGAATACTTGAATCAAAAGATTTTCAACGAAGTTAAAAAAAAGGCTTGTTGTTTGACCTACAGTATTTTGTTAAGAAAGTGCTCGTCATAAGATAATTACTGTAAATCCTTCTTGTAGGTAGACGTAAATTTGACTTTGGGTGCTTAATTATTAGTCTCTGGGCGACCGGGCTCTTCTGGGGCAAAAACATGGAGAAAATGATTCTTTCTAGATATGAGACCTAGCTAGATCGATTTTTCGCCCCTACCCCTATACTACGAATCTCATCGAAATCGTTAGAGCCGTTTTCGAGAACGTGATTACAAATATATACATTTATAAACAAATATTTCTGGTTAATAGTATGGGATTAATACGACTAAATTGTTTTAAGCCAAAAAAAATACAAACATTTGTAAAGTTTTGTGAATTTCAGAACAAAAACGCAATTTTATACCTCTCTCCTTGGGGGGCGTGATGTCTAAAATCGTTATTGATTGGCATCAGCTGCATTTGCAAAAGCTTTTGAATTTTCACACTATAACGATCATTACGAGCAATGTAAAGTGGTAACAACGCATTGTGATACTTTTATTCAACCACTTAAATATTTATAGAACTCATTTACAAAACTTTTGATATGGTCAGTTGTTTTACCTGCTTCAGTTAAAATTCATTTGTTAAGCTAATGTGAAATCGATTATATCGGAGATTATTGATAGTTTTTCAGTGCAACGAATAACGTTAAAAGGTCATTTTCTTCACCGATAAATTGACCCGTAGGGCTACCACGTCGCTATCGAAAACAAACATTACGATACTAACTATTCTCGACAGCGAATAAACGCGTTTTAAATGGATTTCAACTGTCACAAATTCGAACCGTCAAATTTTTATCTCATGGTACCGATGTTCTCCGACAACACTAACGTTAGTTGCTAGCATTAAGTTTTCGATATGTCATTTAACGTTGGTCTCGTACTACGGCATCGGTACCATGTTTCACAAATTAGACAAACGATATCGGGAAATACCGTATCGACTGGTAGTAAACTATTTCACTTAGCGTGTGATATCTTATTTTTCTGTCAAGAGATACCGTAGATCCGATCGAGACCTATCTCAAATGAAAGAACATATAAAAATAAATAAATAAATAAATATTAGGGGACAATCTTACACAAATCGACCTAGTCCCAAACTAAGCAAAGCTTGTACTATGGGTATTAGACGACGATAAACATACTTATATAGATAAATACATACTTAAATACAACGAAAACATCCATGACTCAGGAACAAATATTCGTGCTCATCACACAAATAAATGCCCTTACCAGGATTCGAACCCGGGACCTCTTGCTTCGTAGGCAGGGTCACTACCAACTAGGCTAAAGCGGTCGTCAAAAATGAGGGTTTTGAATTGACAATATACTTACATACACAAAATTCACATTCCGTCATATTGAGTTATAATCAGTGGAATAATCGGCTCATACTACTACACTATATTATACTATATACCTACTTAATGTTCTTAAGCTTAAGGTGTAGATTCATTTAAAATTTTCCACCTACGCGAGTCGCGTATTCTTTTTAGTTCTATGAGTGGGGCGGTGTATAGATCCTCCATACTAATAATAATGTACGCAGTCGCTAGCGACATAAGTAAAACGCTACTCACTGCAAACTTACTAATACTACTGTTCCTCCTCTCATACGTATTGGTAATTAAACAAACCAGCAAAGCGAACGAAATCCTTCGTATCGTTGTCGATAAGAACACCTCTCGCATTCGCACACATGTCGGAACGTGACTGCTGTCTTATCCAGTGATAAGTGATAAAATGGCAACCATGCTACGCCCGGTCGCATTTCTCGACAGAATCTGGGCTGGTTTTGAAAAAAACAAGGACGGATTCGCAAGGTCATATCAGTTAAAGTATTATAAGTCGAAACTGGAATAAAAGCTAACACTTTGTCCAGTAAGTATCTTAACTAACCTATTTATGTTTGGCACGTAAAAAAACATTGATTTTCAATATTCCTGAATTTTTACTAAAATAATTCCGAAAACTGATTCCTGAGAGGAATTTTCGGGTTTCGTTTTCTCAGGAAAAAGTAAGTCCTGTGAGGGTTTCTTTTTCTTTTTCAGGAAGGCTACGGAACCCTAAAAAGAGTAAAACACGAACGCATGTAGCTCTTTTGATAAGATTCTAAAATATTGATCAAACTTCAGCTTAACGACTGTGAGTTGAAGTAAATTTCCTGCTGAACCATCTTAGTGACCTTAAATTTATTTATCACTTACACTTTAGGCCCTCGTTAATCACTTGAGACCTTCTTAATAGTTGTATAATAACCGTTACAGCACTCCAGAGACCTAAATATTACTACCAGGATATGAATATGAGCTACGTAATCTCCACACTCTAAGAACCTTGGCGTATCCACTTTAAAATGATCCACCACGTTTCCCTCTTCAAAGAGAACCTAGGGGTGATAAGAAAAGTCATCTACAATGTCACGGCCAATTTAATTTGGTTTTCAAACTACCGTTGCAATTAGTTATCGTTAATTTAAAACGATAACTATCAGTGTGACCTCATGTAATTGAATCGTTAATAATCTTAACACTGACGATTTATTACCTTACACAATGACACGGCCGCTCGATTCTAGTTAATGGATGTAAGTTGTATTTACAGTACATGGAACAGATCGCTCTCTAGCGATAACACTGACTGTGAATTGTGTTTATTATCTTCTGTACAGTGATATTTTATTAAGTTGTGCAATAAAGAGTATTTGTACCTATTTCAGTACTAGAATATCTACCTACTTCAAATAACATTTTTGTATTC
This sequence comes from Epinotia bilunana, assembly GCA_947049275.1. NCBI lineage: Eukaryota > Metazoa > Arthropoda > Insecta > Lepidoptera > Tortricidae > Epinotia > Epinotia bilunana. Next base: position 9,449,395 of record OX346256.1, read on the forward strand.
TTTATATTTGAGTTATCGAATACGCCCAGACAAGCGAGATGGCTGGCGCGCTGATCGCGGGAACTCCACAGCTTCGAGTACAGCTCGTCTAAGATGGGTTTATTTCTTTTTATTACAGACTTACAGACTAACATATAAATCAATATAAACTTATTTTAAAAGATAATAAAAATACTATTGCGATCTTTTACGCAACTTCGACACCATGACCTTCATAACCAACCGCAGAAACGTCGGAATTTGACTCCCTTCGGCCAAAACTCTCCCTTAGTGACGGTCGATAGATCGTTTTTGCCCAAAGAAGGATGTACAAATGTACTCATACACATGTTAATATGTATGCCGCTCCTAATATGACATCCGTCGTTAACTGTTTTTTTATGTGACTGTCTTCTTGTGTGTTGTTATGATACTCTCTAATCAAATAAACTATAGCAGTTATGTATTGATTGTAATAAATGGGTTATTGCAATTCACACTGTCAACATAAATATTCAATAATTTTGAACACATTTGCTCGTAATGTTTTGGCCGAAAATCGTTTGTCGCGTGTGTGTACAGGTCGCATTTCTCAACTGATTATCATGATGTGGGCAGAGTTTCGTTAATTTTAGAGTTATTTTTGGTCTAGCCACTTTTTCGTTTTTTTTTAAGACAGTAGCGATTTCTACATCATAGAGCCACTGGTACTTCTGCATCATAGACACACTAGTATTTCTACTAGCCACCCGCGTATTACAAAGAACCTCGAAGAAAAATCATTCGTATGTCCGGTGTCCGATGGCCCGCTTGTTGTGTAAGCAATAATTATACCTATAGAATTTTTTGGTCAAAAACGTTTAGATTATACTATTTTTGATATTAACTGTTCGGATACTCTTTTTGAAGGCCTTTTTTCCCCTCGGCGACCACAATCTCCATCAGGTGACCGACGTGGACAACCGACGTGGTATTTAAAACAAAAACAAAAAATGGCAAGTACAAAAATGTTTCTCAAATATTTGAAAACATTTTTGTTGTTGCATTCATTATCTACATTACCGGCACTGGGGACCGATTTTTGACTTTCGAGCGCTCGACTCTCACTCGCAAGCTCGCACACTCGCGCATTCGAAAACTGTCAAAAATTATGAAATGCTATTTTGAAACGACGATAGAAAATTTCAAAACGTGCGGTATTGACCACTCGTATTCAATTCTATCGGTAGAGAGTAAATGCCTGTGATTGTGACACTACAATAGCATTTACTTTAATTAAATTTTAGAGCGCTCGAAAGTCAAAAATCGGCCCCCTGGTCGATCCTTTGCTGGGTTTAAAGAGAATAACGAACTCAGAGATTCTGTGTCAATTGTGCTCTAGTAACTTAATGATAACATTTTGTCATTAAGAATGAAGTACGTACTCCTGGCAGGCACCAGTAGTAGGTACTTCAATCTTAATGATGGAGGAGGCCCTCCAGTATTATTTTTTATTCCGTCAGGCCCATATTTCACTAACTAAAAAACTGACAACTAAATCACAATAATGACTCGATAAATACTGATGCTGTCCTACTTCCACCTTTACTCCTAACGTATTAAATAATATACCTATCTAAACACGCAATATCTACAATCAGAGCTATTTGGATTCATAGATATCCGGAACGTCGTTTTAAAATTTCGTTTATTCTGGAATGATTTATTTCGACTGAAAACGTGGGTTACAAATAATATTTATTTAGTTTATTGCAAAAATTAATAACCTTTACGTTGCAGTCACTGGATATTATTTATTGTTGTCATAAATGGGCAGGATATGGATAAAATTGGTTTGTTTGCAATTAACAACGAGTCAAATTACTGAACAACAATGAATAAAATGAATCGGAAAGTCTAAATATCAGAAGCATAAACGCTAGAAGCGACATTCAATCTCGAGAACATAACAAGAGCGTTAATATAATCCAGAGCGATGTTGTAGCGGTTTGAAAATACGACGCAACACTTTGGGAACAGAGGTAGATTATACAAATTCCTAGCCATGGCCATGTTCATTTGCACTTACAAAATCATAAGATCCATAAAGTGACAAGACTAATGAATCAATCAATCATATCTGTTTAATTGGGTCTTTAATATATTATCTTGCATAAAAATAAAAGAAGACATTTTGTCGACCAAACTGTTTTCTAACATTCATGTTTATAAATCCTAATATTGAAAGTCATAATATCAAACAATAGACAAGTGTTACTATTTTTGGAGGGCATAATTTTGCGTTAGACACAAGTTTTTGCCATAACGGTCAATTTAATGATACTTCATAAGTTAACCGTAATAAACTCATGGGGTTTTTTATCGCATGGCATAATATTTAATTTTAGGTAGGTACTTACTGACATAATTAGTCAACTCATTCCATTTAACGTCATATTGGTATTGGTATTAGTCGAAATATGTCCACTGCTGGATATAGGCATCCCCCAAAGAGTAACACAATGACTGGTTCTGCGCCACCCATATCCAGCGGACTCCCGTGACCTTTACCAGGTCATCAGTCCACCTTGTGGGCCTGCCCACGCTGCGCCTTCCGGTATGACATTGTGGTGGTATGACATTTCGTGATGTTAACGGTAATGTACATAATCACTTAACAGCTGTCATACATGTTAGAATTATTGAACATTGTGCTTGTGTTGCTTTATGATTATTGACATTGCATGTACTGTATTTATGTGTATAAACAACAAGGAAATCAATCTCAAAAATCGAAACAATAAGTTTATGGGAGAAAAAAGGGACCTCCATGTCAATTATTCAAATCTATATCGGTCGCAATAAAGTACTTGATTATAAGCTCAGGCATAACCGAACAGGATATTGGAACTGTCACAAACACTTAAAACCAAACAACGTGTAAAATTTAGACGAAAATGACGACAAAGGCGGATATCCCGAAAGGAATATAAAACGGGGGAACCGAAAAACCGGGGAAATAACTCCAACTTGGATTTTTAATATCTACCTTCAATCTCCGTAACGATTACCCGCCAATGGAATTATTCTTCCTTCGACAAAATATAAAAAGAAACTCGCTTCATTTCCATGGAAAGCGATCTAAGGCTTACTCGATCCCGATTATTGAATTCAAATCACGAGAGGGACAAAAACTTGACTTGCTGTCGGCCGTTATATGAAAACTAGGAAATGACTGCTCCGTTGAAATTTCGCATCGCTCATGGAAAAGGTTAGCCATGACACAAATAGTCAACCCCAAGCCTGCATTTATAATTTGTTTGGTATAGTCACTTTTATTTTTATACATTTATTGTCTGACTGCATTGTAGGTTCAGCCACTTTATAGGTATAGTTTTCACCGCCTTTTTGCGTCATATATTTTAGTTACATTTTGTGTGTCATATATGTAGTTTTGTGTTACTATGGGGATGTGCATGTTGCAGGCATATTATATTATCCGCCGTTTTACATTACAGCTAGCTGTTTCACAAAACAGCGCTGTTTTATAATACGGCGGGTTGACGATCAGGCGGATTGAATACCGCTGAATGAAAACCCGCTTGAATGTGTTCAGCGGATTGCCACTTTATTGTACAACGTATCGTAATATCCACAACAAACGATCCCGCTAATACTGTGTTGAATTCCGCCGAAGACCAGAATTCATAGCCGTTTTTGACGTTTTAATTAGGTACAAAGATCTTTATTACTCATAAAGAACAATAAGTTCACTTAGAATGAGCTTAAACTAAAAACATTTTCATATGTATAGTACATCCAGCTTGTCGATAACGTTTAATATACATTATCACTAATACATTGTAATTTTTTTTGTTAATTAGGTATTTGGTTTTAAACATGTTTAATGATTGGCACTCTTTCACTTCACTAGATAAGTTATTGTACAGCTGTGCTCCCTCGGATATGATGTTTCTTTTAACGTATCCGGTTCTGTGTTTTAAAAGTTTAATTTTGTCTGTATTTCTTAGGCAATGTCTAAAATTTCGTTTTGTAAATGTAATGTTTGTGTGTATTTTATTTGTAAGAATTTGCATTATAACCTCTGAAACTCGCCGACGGCATTGTTGTTGTTAGGTCAGATGTTATTCCAAAGCGGCGGCTAACGACCCGCTGTATTACATTACCGCTAGTAGTATTGAAGAACGATTAGCGCCAAACTCATTCCAGCGGACTTTCATTCAGCGGTTTTCAATTCGCCTGACTGTCAACCCGCCGTATTACAAAACAGCGCTGTTTTATAAAACAGCTAGCTGTTATGTAAAACGACGGATTATACTATTCCACTGCGACATGGATACCAAATAACATTAGCACAATTTTGATCATAATCTAAAAGAAAATCTCGAGAAAATTTAATATATATCGAATGGAGAAAAATGCAACAAATTATTTATAATTTTTTTTGCAAAACACGCCTTCCTGTGTTTACCGTTCGAATATAAATTCCGCACGGTACAGTCAGCGTCATTTAGTTGGTAGCAACTAAAGTAGCCAAATATATCGCAACAAGTCTTTATTACTGTAGGAGTAAGTATGTGTTACGATATATTTGGCTACTTTGGCTGCTACTAACTATTTATATGATGCCGACTGTACCACACACCGCACTTGAGGTACTTGCAACATCGCAATGCAACGAGAAAATCGTCGCTCCGCACTACGCAGCGGGCAATGTTTAGATCGCCTAATAGATAAAATGAATGAAAAATGAAAAGCGTACAAGTTATGATTCACACAGTCGTCGCCCAACGATAATGATGATATTATGAATGTACGTTCGAATGCTAGGGGGCATTCGAACGAACATATATCATCCGGAACAAATATATTTTGTACGGTAGTTAGCTGTATTACGTCAAATGATAATATTTTATGCGTGGCCGAAAATGGACAATCTGGGGGGTTTCTCCCGTCAGCAGTGGGCGAGAAACTGGCATATGTACCACCACAAAGAACTCGAACTAGGTTTCAGTTTCTGTATTGTATATCCACGCCATGCACAATGGCAAGGCAGCTTCAATCAGCTATAATTACAACAACGATCAGTTTTACATTACATTAAATTTCTATATGGCAGACCAGGAGCTTTAGTTACTAAACCCTCTTCGAAACTGTACTAAGACGCAGGCGGAGGAGTAATAGGAAGTTTTAGCCAAAATCCAGCTGGTTTCAAAACATTGTCCATCTTTTGCCAATTTTCCTCCCCTCAGTTTAACTTTTTTTTTAATATTCAACTATTTAAGTTGTTCAACTATTCAAACATGAAACAACGGTTTCATTGTCCTAAATTCAAATGCCACGTATGAATATTTTCACAACAAAGTTAAAATGAAAAGTAAAAAAGCAAAACGTTTTGTTTGCAAAATGTTTATGAAATGATCGGAATGATTTTCATTCAATATTTACCTTCGCGGGTCAATGTCGTTATTTTACTGACATCTGTAAAATAAAAATGTACTTACAGATTTAAAAAAAAAACAGATTTTTTAAAGTTGGCAGCTCTTTAAAAGTACACGAGATAGAGCAGGTACATTTCTCACAGACATACAGGCGCTAGTTAGGGGCATTAGTCAGCATTAAGCCGTAGGATAAACCGTAGTGCTGATTTCAAGTTATAATGGAAGGTTTACGTGACTTAATAAGGCTTAGTTACTCGTAAGTGTATACCTACACGTGACAGGGATTGACCTAATAGATCTACTGAACACGCAACAGTCATGTAACGGCCGGATTAGTTGATGAAGTGGTATGGATACATAATTGTGTCACGTGCTGGAGATGGATACATAATTCTATAACTAGGCCTCAAGGACTCAATTACAAGTAAGAGTGTACATCATAGTATATAGGTAAATTTACGATCTGGGATTGAAATGGAATCCATAAAGGAATGACCATACACAGAATTAGTTATTAGATCGGAAAGAAGGAAATAGTGGTTTTAATTAACAACAGTACAACCACTCAGAGCCAATATTTAGTAATAATCGCTGAACCGAAAACTTGAACTCAATACCATGCGTTTTCCCATAACATCACAAATGTGACAGTGTGTCTGTTGCATTTTCACGCTTAAACCGACATGAATCGATTGCGATGACACGCAGATAGTTTAAGTTCTGGGAAAGGCATACATTCACTATAATATTAAATAAGATGATGATGAAAGTTTATATGGGAGTGCTATAATAAAATTAAGATTACGCTTGTGAGAATCCAATAGGAAACACTGTTTCCCAAAGCGAAAGTTGGTGTAATGTCTATTCAAATCTATACTTATATTTTAAGAAAAAAAGTCTGTGAAGGTGTGTGAATAAAGAGGAAATCTACTCACCCATTCAATTTTTTTGGGTTCTGCGTGATACGGGGGTGAAGCGGAAAAGTGTGAGAGGGAAAGGTGTATCTTTTGTTAGTTTGTATGTCTCCAGATCCACGTATTCGATTACAGTGAATAAACTGGATTTTTTTAATATTTTATCTCGAGGGTTTGTTGGCGTCCTTTACAGTATGCGAGTGGAGCCGCGCGGGCAGCTAGTCGGTTCGTATCAACGGTCCACAAAGCGCAAAGAGTTAGCCACCCATTAATCAATTGGCTCAGTTTAGCGGGCAAATTTGACAAGCTACTATAAATCCGGTTTGGGACGGTGTGTCAGGATCCGAGGTCTTAATTAAAGGTCGGGACCATGTCGGTACCCTTCCCTCGAACAGCTTTTAATCTTGATAGTGTGCTAATAAACTCCAGTAGTCAAGAGGAATACGTGTTTAAATTTAGACGCTCCATGTATGTTATGTTTATATACTTTAGTAGAGTGTGACCTCGTTCGGCTCGTGGCACTGTCTGTTAAGGGTTTCAGGTTTACTATTATCATTTGACGACCGGTTAGCCTAGCGGTTAGCGACGGGTGCCCTTTGTTTGGTCTAAAATTTTATGTTCTAAAATTGTTTGGCCGAAAATGTTTAGTATAATATTTAATGATATACTTATTCTTTAGCATAAATACTATTTGCATACATGTTTTTTGACCTAAAACATGTTTGACCTAAAATTGTTTAGTATATTTTTTAAGACTAAAAGGCTAAAACTATAATATTGTTAGGTAAAATTATTCTTTAGCCTAACATAAAACCTCCTAAAACTAAACAAACAATGGCTACAATCACAGCATCTAAGCTACACTCGCGGGCAAAGAATACGGGTCACCCTAAATTAAATAACTGCAATAGGTTTTTAAAATATTTAATACTTGTTTTGTTTACATAATATGCTATTCTTTACAATACCCAACTGTATTAACAATTTCCTGGATCCTATCATAAAAATATCGATATCCAAAAATCACGATTTTTGCGATATCTCGCTCCGTTAACGTTGTTTTTTTTCATGGGTTTGTACGAGTCCGATTTAAACCTGGTGTTTAGTCGTTATGCGTTGATTGCGTGAAGAAAATAAGAGAGTGCGACTAGTCTTGGATGAAGAAATAAAAAGTTTAAAATGTATACGTGCTTATTCTTATAATTCCAATTTGCAAGTAATTAGTACATAATTTTAGGATAGGGGTAGAGGGAACATTATATCGTGACGTCGGGTGACGTTACCGTCTATCCGGCAATGCTATTGGCCGCGATATATGTGACGCAATATATACGGTTCCGATGATCATCAATAGATGTCGCTATGGGTATCGTCCGGAACACCTGGTAACGTTATATTTTTTAATTTATAATGTAAAATTAAATAAAGATCATGACAGGATTAACTGTACAACCTCTTACGCACTATTTTAGGAAATATGACGGTATTTTACCGACCTGTATTATTTGCCCGCGAGTATATTTCATCCATAAATTTTATAATTTAATCTAATTATGACCCCGAACCCGAACCGTACTGCTGCCAGGTATTAGGTTAAGTTAGAACTGCTACCAGTAAAGATATATTTCATTGAAAACACGATAGAATATTAAGTTTTTAAACCAGATTTCAAATTAAATTAAACTAAAAATAACCTACCTAAAACTAAAAAATATATATTAAAGACAATTAATAGAATGCACAAGATGATAACTGACATTAACTAAATTAAATTAAAACTAAGTTAAATCTAAAAAAGGCCCTCGAAGCATTGTACCGAGGATGCTGGCGGCATTTCCTCGCTGAATTGCAATGCTGATGCGTTGCGCGAGAAAGCCGCCAGTAAAGTAGGTTAGGTTAGATTAGAACTGCGACAATAACAGCGCGCGAGGCGAGCGAGCATAGCGAGCGTGCTGCGGCAGCGGCCTGCGAAGCGCCAGAATCGAACTGCTGGTAAGTAGGTTAAAGATTAAAAACGAATTGGCCCCAGAGATAGGTAGGTTAGGTTAGACTTAGCAATATTCGGAATACCAATTTTATGCCTAAAATACATTCGACCAAACAATGTTATTGCATATAAATGTTAGACTAAACAATTTACGGCCAGAAAATTATATGCAAAACAATTTCGGCCAAACAATTTTCGACATAAAAAAACATTCGACCAAAGATTATTAGACCAAAAAATATATGCCGAAAAAAATATGGGGATTTTTTTTTTAGACCAACAGATGTAGACCCGTTAGCGCCACTGCCAGCGAAGCTGAAAGTACTGGGTTCGAATCCCGCCGGTAAGGGCAAATATTTTTTGATGAGCATGAAAATTTGTTTCTGAGTCTTGGATGCTTTCTATGTGTATAAGTATTTATATTTAAATAAATCGTAGTCTATTACCCATAAGACAAGCCTTATTGAGCTAACTATGTGGCTAGTTCGATTTGTGTAAGATTGTCCACCAATATTTATGGATTTATTATTAACTAGGTACATTGTAAGTCTTATAAGTACGAGTACATCTACTTATAAGGATTACAATGTACCTAGTTAATAATAAATACATCATTTCAACTATTCATTAATACGTCATTTTAACGATTTTTTAAGGTTAGTTGTAAATTTTAAACCCGTTGCCAACTATTTTGTTTACTATGCGCATATATATGATATTTTGAAATAAATCACAGATACTGGAATGGATTTAATAAGTTTATCCACAGTTTTTTTTCAGTCAAGGTCAAGGTAAAAACTTATATGTACAAGTTGAATTTAAATTGTGTACTTAGCATGAATTTCACAACAACACAAATATACCTATTATAAAATATACCAATTATTTGGTAACAGCTTTTAAAATATTGAATTGACATCATTGTATGTCCCTCGGAATATCAACAACGAGACATGATTTTCATTCAAAAGCGGCGATGCGCACTCATTACGGAAAAAAAAGGAAGCGACGCGTGAAAATTTTATACTCCGCGCCATGAATGTTTCCTTCCGTTTTCATTTAGTACTGTGTTCTCCGGAACGTTTTTCGGACATAATAAATTAACTTTTTCGCTACCGTATGAACGGCTTCATGCATGCGTTAAATATTTCCTTTTTGCTTCGGAATTGGACCCATACTAAAGGACAAAAAATCTCCGCAATTATGGAAAAGGCTTTGATGTTGGGCCTTATTGAATAAATCTTTTTTTGGGTTCTTACCTTTTCTACCTTTGGATAGATTTGATTGGCCTTAATGAGCGACCTTAATTTGTCAACGTACTTGTCGGGGCTGACCAGCGGGATCACAGGTGACGAATATTGAATGGCTATTGGCCGATGACGCTGGTTAAGTGTGAATACGTGTGCATTCTCAGTCGGTCAGAAAAAGTGACACCATTATCGGGTCGCCCTCAGCTGAGAGGACACGAATGACGTGAAAGGATTTTTAAGGGACAATATATGATGTTTTCAATATTTCATTATAAGTAAAGAAATTACTTGTTATCAGAATGCATATAGCAATATCATTTTGCTGACGTAGTCTTTTACGCATATTCAGATTCAGATTCAGAACTTTATTGGTAAAATGACATATTTTACAGGTTAATATCATATCAAATACTATTAATCATAAAATTTCTTATTGTCTAATGTGTTTTGAACATTATTTCAAAATTTTGAAAGTGGTTTTGTTTTATGAGTGTATCTTTATTATTATGTATGTTCTTCATAGTTTTTCACATTAATTCAATAGGTATCAAGCCATGGCGTCACACTTGGTTATCAATTTACGCGAGGTGTTTTAATGTTCAATGGGAATATCTTACTTGATTATCTTACATTTTTGCCTTTTTAGTAGGTTACTTGTAACTTTAAAAATTAAATTTATTGAATAATAAAAAAACGGGCCAAGTGCGAGTCGGACTCGCGCACAAAGGGTTCCGTAGTTCCGTACCATTATCCGTTGAATGAAAGGTAAATTGCGGTATACGATTTATGACGTATAAAAAAAAAACTACCTACTAGATCTTGTTCAAACCAATTTTCGGTGGAAGTTTGCATGGTAATGTACATCATATATATTTTTTTAGTTTTATCATTCTCTTATTTTAGAAGTTACAGGGGGGGCACTCATTTTACCACTTTGGAAGTGTCTCTCGCGCAAACTATTCAGTTTAGAATTTTTTTTATTAGAAACCTCAATATCATTTTTGAATACCTATCCATAGATGTAACACGTATGGTTGATGAAAAAAAAAAATTGATTTCAGTTCTAAGTGTGGGCACCCCCAAAATTTATTGTTTTTTTTCTTCTATTTTTGTGTGAAAATCTTAATGCGGTTCGCAGAATACATCTACTTACCAAGTTTCAACAGTATTGTTTTTTATAGTTTCGGAAAAAAGTGGCTGTGACATACGGACGGACAGACAGACAGACTGACATGACGAATTCATAAGGGTTTTTGCCATCTGGCTACGGAACCCTAAAAACATAGCACTATGCGAATTCTTGATCCTAATAAAACTCGAAAGCAAATCCCCATAGTTTCTATTCTTAACACCCCGTTCCGTATCGAAAGAGATTACTGCGTCTTTATCCACTCCGCAGCTATTTAGTTTCCTTTAGCCGGCTACTTCGCAAAACTCGTTTGAAAAGTTTTCCTTGAATCCCACTGTTGGCAATTTTACACATTTCACGGAGGCTCAATACGGTCCAATAAAGGCGAAAAAGAACAGCAACTGCATCTTGTGTGGGCTCAGTGAGAGCGGTAAAGCTATTTTAGAAAGAAAAACATTTATTCATGACAAGTATCGTGTCACGAAAAGGTCCCGCCTCAGTATAATGCCGACTCAAGAGCCGGCGCTGATCTTCCGGCGGGACCTGAAATGTGTCACGGTGTCTGCAGTACGCACGGCTTAAGCTGAACGCGACCAGTTTGACAGCAGCGACGGCGACCCGAACTACCGGAGTGTCAAAGTCACGTGCAAAACCTCTGCCGCGAGTACTACAGACAGACAGAGTACAATAGGCCGACAATAAACTATAAAATAACTAAATAATAAAAACAAACAAGTACAGATAACACAGATAAGCATATGGTAAAAAATTTGGAAAGTTACAAGACACCAAAGAGGAAGACAATCGTTGATGAACATAACATAATAAACACAAGATGGGACATAAACGTACAAAGAATTAAAGATATATCATATCAGAAATCTATGAACGCTAAACACACATAAGTATTTCATATACATTATTTTACTTATTTCACAGATTTCTTACAAGAGAGATACAAAAGGAAGAAAAGTGTACGCTATAATAAACTACAATTATTACTACTGTTAACAAGGCGACGAATTAAATAAAGGAAACTAGAAACTATGTACATGCACTATAATATTTTTCCATTATGGAATCGGAGGGAGAATGAAGAACTGGCATTCCACTGTTCTAAACAGGACACAAAACACAGGTACATGACAATTATGTTTAGTAACTGTTACATAACAGCCGCGCCGTTAGCATATTACAACCTGACATATAAATGACCAGTATTGGTACTGGGTTTTGTGAATCTCCTGGATGTGTAACGACCGACCTGCCAAAAAAGGGACCTGTCTAAAAATCAACACAGGGTAATATACACACATATTAAGCAAAAAGCTGAGACTGATTTTTGTACATGTTTTGTATAATGCTTAAAAAATATAAATAAAGATATGGCTATATATATATAATAGTTTATTTAAATTATATACAGCTTGTATCATGAACAAGGCTCTCTTGTTCTTTTTGATGTGCAAGTATGTATTTTTTTAAGTGTATTTTAAAACATTCTATGTTGTTTAAGGTCCTAATAGGCGGCGGGATTATGTTCCAACATTTGGTTGCCACATACCGAAAACTCCCTCTGAAGGCAGCTGAAGCATGTTGTGGTGTAGTTAACAGTATACTACATTGGCGTGGTCCCTGCGGCCTACGGCTTGAAAACCATGACAACTTGTTGAAAAGATATGAAGGAGCTTTGTGCTGAATAACTCCAAACAGCAGACATGCAAGATGAAGTATGCGGCGGTGCTGCATCTTGAGGATGTTATGTCTATTCAGAAACGGAGTTACATGGGCCCTTGGTGGGATGCTAAAACAGAAACGGGCACAGGCATTCTGCACCCGCTGGATTAGCCTCTTTGTTTTCGCAAGGAGGCGTGGGCCAAAAACTGGGTCCATGTAATTGAGTTTTGATAAAATAAGTGACTCTACCAACTGTATGCGCAAAGCTTCTGATATAAATGGTCTTATGTTATACAGTATTTTCAGTTTATAGAAGCAATTACTAACAGAGCCTGCAACATGTCTCTCAAATCTAAGATCACTGTCCATGATGAGGCCCAGATTTCGTGCTTGATAGACACGCTCAATTGGTTCACCTAGCAACTCCACATGCACACTACTCCTGATACTACTCAATTGCTTTTTAGTCCCAAATATCATATATTTAGTCTTTGCAGGATTAAGCATTAAACTATTGCTCGCTGCCCAAGATGCTATGTTTAAGAGGTCCACATTAAGTTTTTGTATACCAAGATCAGTTTCTGACGGTTTGCATGATATATATATTTGTATATCATCTGCGTAGATGTGATAATTACAGTGCGCAATATGATTTCGGATGTCAGCGGTGTATAATATAAATAAGATTGGTCCGAGAATTGATCCCTGTGGGACCCCGCTAGAGAGGCCCATTTTGTCTGAGACCCGACAAGACCCATCATTGAGACTCAGCTTTACATATTGGGAACGCTTGTTAAGGTAACTATCGAACCAGCATTGTGCACTGTTATCAAATCCATAGTAGCTCAGTTTTGATAGTAGGAGGTTAATGTTTATACAGTCGAATGCCCTAGAAAAATCGAGCAATACAAGTAGTGTGCACATGCCTTTATCCTGAGAACACAGTATGTTGTCAGTGACAACGAGTAGAGCAGTAACTGTACTTCGGCCCTTTCTGAATCCTGATTGTACATCTGGCAAGATATCGCTGTTCTCAAGATAATTGGTCAGTTGCATGCAGACTGCCTTTTCTAGTATTTTAGACATACAGGGTAGTAAGCTGATAGGTCTTAAGTCTGTTAAGTCAGTTGGATTTGAGTTTTTAGGCAATGGACGTACAATAGCCAACTTCCAGGGATCAGGAAAAGTGGAGCTATTGATGGATGTATTTATAACATCTGCTATTAGGTCCACTGTGTACGGGAATGTCATTATTAGCATACTTATCTAAGACTGTATCAATCTTGATACAGTCAAGTAAACAGTAGGTAACAAAATGTTGAATCGTCAGGGTTTCCATTGCCTATATATTTGCATTTGTAATTATATATTTACACTAGCTTTTGCCCGCGACTTCGTCCGCGTAGAACTTGTGGTCGTTCTAGAAAAAGGATTGCTATTTAATTATTTAAGGCGCAAGCAATATCGTTGTTCCAAACCAACTTCTACCATAGCAAGGGATGATTTCCGAAGTAAAAACGATCCTATATCCTTCCAAGGGCCTCAAATTATGTCTACGCTAAATTTCATCAAAGCGATTCAGGGTTAAAGCGTAAAAAGTTTTAATTGCTAAATCTAGATTGAAAATTGAAATGACTTTTTTTACAAATATAAATATTTTTGCTAGTATTAACAAACGTTCCTATTTAAATCGTTTTTTTTTTCATAATGCATTACAGGTTTTTTATGTCTACAAAGCTATATTACTGGAATTGTTTACCTAAATCTGTTCAGTAGCTTTACCCACGTTACGTCCGGGTTACCTGTGTAGTTTTCAAAGCAAATTATCTTATGACAAAAGACGTACAATTTTCCATCTCCATCCCCAGTCCCAATTTAACGGTGTTAGACAATAAATTACTTTGATAAGCCAAAATAAACTTATTAAATTACCGAAATGATCCACGTTTTAATCTATTCGGTTCTGTGAGCATCGCAGTTCCAACCTAACCTAACCTACATTTCTGGTAGCTGTTCGGTTCTGTAAGGGTCGCAGTTCTAACGTAACCTAACTTACTTTTCTGCTAGCAGTTGGAAAATATCGCATAAGCAGAAATTCAGTCATATTTCTAGACCTTTGCATCGCAGCCGGTAAACTGTGTGTTTCAAATGTGGCCAATAAAAACACCATTCCGCAACTTATGGATAATATGACTGAAGCTATTAGTCAATAATATTAAAATGCAATAAAAATAGTGCATTGCCTAATTATCTCTTGCGACGGTTGAGTTATAATAGTTGCATATAATTATATAACGTACTTAAACACGTTGGGTATTAAATTAAGGCTCGATACGCGTAATAGTTACTGCAGTAAAGCTGACGGTGTTGTGCAATTAACAACGGAACTACGTACTAACAATGACATAAGTAGGTATGTGATTATTAAGAGGTACTCGCAGTGTTAAGTATGTATATATAAAAAAACGTTATTAACGAAACGAAAAATACTTAATATTATACTTACTTTTAACTGGTTTTTCGCTTACAGTGAGACTTTACCACTGCTTCGAGTGGGGGAGGCGGCGCAAAGAGGAACAGTCCTGGAACGCTAGTGGAACTTTGTACTAAAGGTGACATATGCACCTTAATAGCGCTGAAAAGTTTATTGTGGTTGCCATTTCCAGATTGGATTTCAAGAACAAATTCTAACAAATGACTAGCGGTTTCGTATTATTTCTGTACCTATTTGTTTTGTTTCGTCGCGTTTCGATGCCGTTCTCAAAGACGGTTCGCTTCAACAACAGACTTTTTTAAATGTTCACTCAGTTCACGTCTTAAGGGAAATCCAAATAGATGTCCCACGACATTCCCCACATATAACGAACTGCATCGAGCATTTTCTCTTTAAAGCCACTATCTTTCTACATTTTTGTTATAGATTCGTGTGTATTGCTTTCAATTCTGAATTGAAAATAAAATAAATTTTGTATAAAATATACCTATAGGTAGGTACATAAACGCAATACACCGTAACACATATATCTTGAGGATATACATTTAAACTTTCGTATTGAATAATGGCATAAATATGCCCATTGTTATATCCTGTTACTTTAAAGACTGACTAAGCAAACAAATTGCCTTTGCAAACCTGATTGGCATGGCTTCTAAATACTGGATAAGACACAGCTACTCGTCAACAGATGGCATACCTAGAAATGAATTACTTATTTTTATAGTTTTCTAATACTTGCCCTTGCCTGTCGCCTGGACGAGAGTCTAACGCCGTCGTAAGAACCAGTCTATTGTAACCCCGCGAATGTGAAACGGTTAATGCAACGTAACGGACTAAAGCCGGATATTTATTGCTCACATTTATTTCTTCAACTCCGGGCTGACGGTAATTATTTTTAAACCGGTTTCGCGCTGCCTAAAGATCTGTTTCAATGTAAAAACGTCGTATATATGCTAGAAGTACAAACACAGTCGTTGCGTTTGTCTTATGTACGGAATAAAGATAGCTCGTAGAAAATGGGGTGATGAAAAGTAAAGTGTATTTTTTGATGGGTGTTCATATTTTTTGGGGTAATGGCTCAACATATTTTTGTTATAGGCGTGTGTTCGCTGTAAATAAGGAACATAAATTGTGAAGTCTCACCATAGACTTAACTTAAGATCTTAGTAACATATTGTAACGTCTTTAAACTGGCATAAATAACTAACTCTCAGTGTGGTGCCGGACTCAATTGAAGTTTAATAATCGACGGGATTCTTTAGAGCGATATCTAAATTCAATGCAGTTTATTATAATAACGCATAAGCATGTATACATAAGCTAAGCGTGCTATGCTGCATTAAATTTATGCCAATTTATACTGTCATTTCCTATCATGACTAACGGCCGTATTCATAAACGTACTATAAGCCTGTTTTAACTAAAATGGCGTTAAAATTCGTTTGTCCTTATCTGTCACTTTGACATTTGTGTTCGTCAGAAAGGAACAAAGCACATTTTATTTAGCAGAGGCATTTTAAGTTTTTATGAATAAGGCGGTTAGAGATTATCTAATCTAATTAGCTCATTAGCAAAACGGTATTTTAATGGTTATTATGTACTCGTAAGTATGTATATATTACTTCACTGTACATTAAACATTGCAAAGTGAAAACAGAAACTTAGATAAGAGTACAAAGGCGAGCTTATACTTTTAAGGGATCTCTTCCAGCTAACATTTACCGTTATTTTCCCTTTCGAAAAACAATAGCAACGTTATTTCTGTTACGAGCGCTGTAATACTGCGATTCATTAACGCTATTAAAAACAAATTGCGTATAACTAAATTACTGGTAATGCCACGCCAGAATGTTTGGTTTTTACTGCCTAACTGACAAAAGCTTCGGTAATAGTACCCACTTAATCACCAATCAGTAACCAATTTCCGTAAAGGATGAAATGCTCTGATGATTCCCACCCGCATCGGCCGCCTTTGAAATATTGATGATGAAACCCGCCGGGGACCGATTATTCGAGTCAAATCTCAACTCGATACTCTCAGTGCTCTCAGCGAAGGTGCACATTAAAAAAAAGTTTCTTGAACGTTCTGGAGCGCAACTCGATTTGTTTTAGTGATAGCTCTGAGCACATGGCTACCATAAAACAAGCAAACCTTGCGGCTACGTTGCCGTAGCGATACCTAATAACAGATGGAGTTTCTCTATGATTCCACTAGAATCTAAACTACTATTATAAATGCGAAAGTAACTCTGTCCGTTACCTTAAAGGGATGAAAAAGGGAGTAGAAGTTCATATGGCAGTGCGATAGTTGATGATACGTTTGTGAAAGTCTAATAGCGTATTTGCTATTCGATTTTGAACCAGAGTAGTATTAATGCCTCCAGGTGATTGACGTGCCTAAATATGCGGCCGAGGTTGCGAGCAAAAGATAAGTACCTACGTATATTCAAAACTCGTACTCATAGTAACTATTTAATTATGTAGCTACTGCTTTTTTCCTGATGTAAAGCCCGACAAGTTTCTATTTGACCCAAGCCACGTACACAGCGACAATATTTCAGGGTCAAATAGCGGCTTGTCGGGCTTTACGTTATACAGGCTGTTCGGTATTGCGTGTGCCAAAAGACTAGGGTGGGTAAGTAGGGTCACTTGCATCACATTTTGAGCCAATTAACACTCGTCCTGCCCACTTCGTTTTTTTTATTATTATTGGTGGTCTTATGCATTCAGCCCATTTAACTGACTGGACTTACTAACGGAATAAAACCATAATTTTAGACACACACCATTTTTTGCCGGAAAGTTGTAAGTAATTCTAGACTTGTCGTATACCCTTAGAATAGTCATGAACTGGAGAACTTTTTATGATATTGGAAGATCTGAGGATGTTCAACTTTTTTTTATTGTGCCATAAAGTTGAGTTTGATGATTTTCATTTTCTATCCTTCACACTTTGTCGGCTCATAACCTTTTTTATTTCCTATCTAAATGAAAATAAGATTTCTGTCAAAAATTACATTTTTGGTAGAATCTTTTATTGCCGACTGTACTTTTCTGTATACCGTCATCAACAGGCGATTCTAACGAGCCCAAACTCGATAGGGTTATGTGATTTTATTACGGAGTTCCTATGGCCACCTTCCACCTCCATCATCAGATCAGCTCCACGTCATCGTAATATTGCATCGTCACGCGATTTGCATATTCGTGCAAAATTTCAACTCAATCGGAAACCGGGAAGTGGATCAAATTTAACTTGCAAGATTTGATTACAGACAGACAGACAGGACAGGTGAAACTAAATAAAAGCTTGTAAAAACACAAAATGTTTTATGCTGTCACATAAAAAAAAATAGGTTAGCAAAATGGTAAATTTTTGGCAAATGCCGAGATAAAAAAAAACACACA
Source organism: Epinotia bilunana (assembly GCA_947049275.1). Lineage (NCBI taxonomy): Eukaryota > Metazoa > Arthropoda > Insecta > Lepidoptera > Tortricidae > Epinotia > Epinotia bilunana. Next base: position 9,467,677 of record OX346256.1, read on the forward strand.
CCGTTGGCAGGACGAAGTGTTAATTGGCTCAAAATGTGTTGCAAGTACCCACCCTAGTCTTTTGGCACACGCAATGCCAAACACCCTGTATATAAACTTTTCAGTAGTGAGAATGGCCAAGCTCGTTGCTCGTTGCCTCGTTGCCAAATTTTAGCAGTATTATATCATCTTACATTGTATATCCGCGTGTGCCTTAAATAGATATTTTTGTAAGTGATGTGGACAATTGTTGTTGTTAACTTGCAAATATGAATTTTGTGTAAACGCATGTGATGATAAGATATGCTTAGTTTGTAAGTTATAACTGTTCCTTAAATAAATAAAATAAAATAAAATAAATTAGGCATTATTGATAAAATATTTCGAGTAACTTTATTCACAGATGCATGTGGCTAACGATGCCGACTGTATTTCAGTCTCACACTGCATAGCCTAGCCAGTTCACCCGTCACCAACGTTAGCACAATGTTTACAATATAAAGGATGATTCAAACTCGTGCATATCGAAATTGCTCGAACATTCAACCTTTGGCGCCGACAGACTAAACCGTTGACTGTAGCAACCGTTTCAAAAACGTTATGTCATTTGCGACTGGTTATTCTTCTGGCACATGTGACATGTGACTTTTAAGTTGTCACGTTGTTTGGTCATGCGTGGTATTTACCGACAGCTGTTTTGACTTCTACGAGTTGGAATAGTTTTTGATAAACTGTTATCCACTTTTGTTGGATGTGAAATTATTTACGCCGTGGCTTTATGCTGGAAATTTTGGTGAATATATGTATTTGAATGCATTTATTATGTCCTGCTTATAAAAGTATTTATTTTGCAAATATGTCGATAATAAATATTTGTTTGATTTGTACGCATTATAAATGATGTATTTGTTTCGTTGTATTCATATTCAGTTTGACTTATTTTAAGTAGCTTAAGAACTATCATTGTAATAAGCTTTCTTTTTTGCAATAAATGACTAGCTGTTGAGTTTGTTTCGGCATTTTTTCTTAACAGTGGTCTTCTTTTTCAGACACGCTGGTAGAATTTTGACTTGTATAACCCCATTCTATAAACTTAATACCAAACATTAAAACACAAGTGCCTCCGTTAAAACAAAAAAACATGTAGTTACTATCTACAACACAGTTATGTTATGTGCATTGTAACAAGGTTCTATATATACAGTGTTTTTTTTAATGGGACAGTATGTGGAAATCCAAATCTAAAGGAGATAGAGGATAAGTGTTCAAGGAGACATTAGGTGTTTTTTTGTGTAAACATATTTGGCTCGTTAAAATTTTTGGTCAAGCGTGAGTTGTTCTTAAAAAATTATAAAGTTGGTCAATTTTTTTTTTGATGCGGGTCGGCTCTGTTTCATGTAAGGATTATTTCATTGTATGGAAAGAAAAAAATCTGAACAGCAGAAGTTGGTCAAATTTAATGAAAACTAACTGTATGAAGATTACTTCATTCAGTTTGGTTTATTACTTGAGTAAATGTTCGATGTGGCCGCCGTCTTGTCTTATGCAGGTACGAGCATGCTTCAAGACACTTCTAGTTGCATTTAAGTGCATTATCCCTACTGCGATAATTAAGAAAATACGCCTCAATGAAATCAACTTTATGTGAATTAGTTAACGCCATTATGAATAAAATTACAAGCATGAACTGATTGGAAACAAAATCACAGCTGCAGAAATAACTTACGTTCCAAATTTGTTTTTTTTTTATAATTTCAAGACTATCGCGGGCCATGATGTTTACGAAGATTAAAAAAAATGTTCTTCTCTTGAATCATCTGGAGCTCTTATCGATTATCGAAATTTAAAAATGGAATAATTTTAAATATTTTTTTACACGCCTAGGCACTTGTAACAATATTAAAAGGAGAATACTGCAATTGTATGAAGATTAGTTTTCATTAAATTTGACCAACTTCTGCTGTTCAGATTTTTTCTTTCCATACAATGAAATAATCCTTACATGAAACAGAGCCGACCCGCGTCAAAAACAAAATTGACCAACTTTATAATTTTTTAAGAACAACTCACGCTTGACCAAAAATTTTAATGAGCCAAATTTGTTTTCATAAAAAAACACCTAATGTCTCCTTGGACACTTTTCCTCTATCTCCTTTAGATTCGGATTTCCCCATACTGTCCCATTAAAAAAAACACTGTATAACTACAGAATGGTCAGTTAACTGTGTTCACGTTTGTGCTTAAAATTGTTAAACCAACTATCTTTAAGAGACATGTACCTAGTAGTAACATTTGGCAAGTAGCTTAAAAAGATGCCGTATCTAGTCAGGATTCCAAAATGGTATAGGTAGCACTTGCAAGATTACGTCTTCGATTTAAAAAAAATGACGGTATTTTTTAAAACCGTCCCGATTTTAAACGAATTATTTTTAAACTTCCGTGAGTCATGCCAGTAATGTTTAACGTTATGCTAATAGTTATAACGACTACAGTCACGTATTAAAAATGTTACTACGGGCAACATGTTTCGAGCTCTTCGGGATTTCTTCTTCAAGATTGTTTTTGTAGCCGGGAACAAAGCCAAGGGCATGAGAATTATATGAGTACATAGAAGATTTTTTTTTGTGCTCGCTAGGCTTTGTCCAATTTTGTAATTTAAAGGTTTTTCATAAAGTTTGTTTGTTTGTTTTTTTTTAGTTTTACCTAAAAAAAAACCGGGATAAAAAAGAATATTCTAATTGCCTTCTGCGGGAATACAAGTCCTACATTTTCTTAGAAAAACTGGAGGCCTTGATTATATCCATCTGTTCGGGTAATCTCGACCGAGGAATTCACTTACATAATTTTTATGTGTAAATAAGGAAGATAAGGATGTTTTCTTTATACCGCGTCGGTGGCAAATAAGTTTACTGCCCATCCGTTGGTAAGTGGTTACCATAGCATATGGATACTTGCAACTCCAAGGGCGTTACAGGTGCAGAAGGCAGGGGTATTTCTTTATCGAGTATTGTTATTTCTAATATAGCAAATATATTAACCTTGCTACGAAAGCTACGGTAGCCTATCGGTTCAGGCATGCGGCTGTCAAACGGCAGTCGTGGGTTCGAATCCCGGCTCGTACCAATGAGTTTTTCGGAACTTATGTACGGAATATAATTTGATATTTACCGTTAGCTTTTCGGTGAAGGTAAAACATAGTGAGGAAACCTACATACATCCACGAAGAAATTCAAAGGTATATGTGAAGTCCCCAACCCGCACTGGGCCAGGGTGGGGACTACTGCCCGTTCCCTCTCATCCATAAGAGGAGGATATTAACCTTAAAGGTATAGTTATACTCTTCTGAAACTTCTGTGACAAAACAGACAAAAAAAAGGAAAAAAGCTAAGTATCAGTTACGAGTAACGTTAAATCCTACCAGTGAACGATCAAATAAACAATAAAGGAATTTGTCTTAACCTTGTCGTCCGATCATATTCTCTAAACCACTCAAATTACAAACTCAACAAAATCACGTAACGCAAGCGCACGCGTCCGTGTATAATTCATCAATGCCTAGATTGAATAATCGCACAGGTCACCTGCCAATTACCCGGACGGTACGGGCGCAATTTATTGTGAAAACCCCCCACGGGGTGGGATTGTTAAAGCGGTAGATAATATTGCCACTGACCGGTACCTTTATTATATAGTGGTTGCTATACTTATTTAAGATCCATTGTTTAACATTGGGTAAATCAACCAGACCCCGTAGCATGGTCGACCTTATCATTCACACGATTAGTGACAAGATAGAGCATCCCTCACTGGCTGACACCGTTCGGATAGAACGAGACGGACGCTCCCCAAATCATGTGCTTAAGACCTATATCAAATCAAATCAATCATGAAGAACAGTTAGAAAAGACATCTGTGAATGTGAAATATTCAGCTCAAGAAATATTAAGCACTTTAGAGACTAAGTTCTAAGATACTCCTTAAAAACTTACGATTCGCGCAAAGATTCATTTAAATGAAAAAGGAAGTTCAGAAACTATTGATTGCGTTTCACAGATGGCGGGTGAATGAAAACTTTCTACTATTTAAATAAGATTGAATAATACCATTTATGAACGATTTCTTTGAGACCTGTTATTGGAAATCTACTTAGATGATAGCATCACTTTTCCATTCAATATTCTTCCTTGAACAAGAAACTGACTTTGCTACGAAATACAAAAAAACACAAGCATTCCTGTGATACATTAAAATTCTGCCGAGTCTTACCTTACCAGGGAGTTTTACACTTAATTCATAGAACACAAAACATTTTTTTTAAGGTGGCTTTAACTTACAAAAAACATCACAAATTCAAATTATTATACGATATTTAAATAAGTAAACAAAATAATTGAATTAACAAATGAGATGCTAACTATAAATATAATATTGAGTTCAAACCATTCACTTTTTCTTTATTTCTGAGATAAAAGAAACAAAAGTATAACCTTAGTGCTAAAGTTTGCCAAGGTAGTTTTTTGTTTGATACTTTGAATTTTCTCAAGATTCAGATGCTTATAGTTAGAGCACGATTATTTATAATTAAAGTTATGCGTTATTGTAGAAAACTATCAGCCAAAGTAATTATGAATTGCCAAGTTACAGAATTTTATTTAGTTAGCAAATAAAGAATAATAAGAATGCCTAAGACTTGGTACTACGAAATATCTCAAAACTTTTTACGGTGGAAGAGTTTCGAGACTTGGCCTCTTTTTTACATGTAATGTTTTTTATGGGATTCTGTAACAGTGTAACAGCCAAGTCAGCAATCTTGGGCCGAGGCGTCACGGCACGGGACCTGCGCGGGGGCAGAGGTCGCGAAGACTCCATCCATTGATCATTCGGGTTCGTTGATTAGGACGTGGTGGTAGCTAGTGGTGTAGTTCGCGTAGTTACATTGTGTTACTTTGTAATAATACTAGTTTTCTTGTATTAAATAACTTTTGAAAATTGGTCTTTGGCTTCTGATTTTATTAATGATAAAACCTTGGCGAAACAGTAAGGTAAGATGGTCTGTGAAAGAGTTCCTACCTATCAAAAGTCTCTCGTTTCGTATTTGGCAAAACAAACAATGGTGAAAGTTCGGCCTCTTATTTTACTATCCAACATAAGTCCGACACTGCATTAAGCGTTAAAACATCACTCGGCCGCAGTCGGCACACAGGATATAGGGTTGTCTCAAAACGAAATCCGAAACCTTATACTAAATTTAACTCCGTTATTGTTTCAGTCCTGAAGCCCATGTCACGCAGAGCTATTGTTGACCCTAATAGTATCTCATGGTATTCATATATCCGTACATGTCGGGAATTAGTTGACAAGTCGAGATGAAAACTGGAAGAAATTTGAACTCTAGGTACATATCACATAAAGTTAAATTTTCTATACTTACCTAGTACCTATAAATCGAGGAATATCTCTGTCTACTCAAAACTGTAAAGAGGAAAAGTCCGTGAGATGTATCTTTGAAAGTTTGTATGCACTGTGATACTCTCCAGAACTTAATCTGATTTCAAAAATTCTTTCACCAATATGTACAATGGACCTTAAGAGGAATGCCTACCTGCGATTTTCCCATACAAACGCTCTCGACTGTTTCCTCTCTGGTTTTTGAACATAGAGCAATGAATTTTTCAAATAAGATCAATATCATTAATATGTATGCCGCTTTGTTTTGCTTTTTTGTATATATTTATTTTAAAGAAAATCGCAAAAACGGCTTAATTGAATTGGCTGCCAAAAAACGGCGCAATATACAAATATGACAACAAATATAAAAAAAATCAAAACAGAGCGGCGTAGATTATTTCTTCTTCTTGCAGTTCCCAAAATTTTATAATGATTGTGGTTGCGTTTTGGAGGAGGAAACAGTCGAGAGTGAAAGCTCGATTTTTCAGTTTTTTGCGTGGGATTTTTAGTCCGAGCTGCAGTTTGTCCTTATTGCACGAATTGGAGCTCCCGCCCACAGCAGCGCGACAGAAACATTGCGTCAAAATTCGAGATTTGAAAAGTTGCTCAGCTAGGCATTGCTCTTAAGTATGAACTAATATATGGCGCGATTTTGCGAGAGATCTGTTGTGTAGGTAATAAGTACGCGGGTGGAGACGTGCGGATTGCAACTTACGTAATAAAACTGTATAACAGAACCATGATGCATACTACTCGTATTTTATGAAAGTAGTGGTTTTGTGCACTTTTCATTCAACATTTAAAAGAGTCAAACGGCCTCGTGAGTAGCCGTGACTATAGACAGTCCTGTCAAGCTGGACTAGATTGAAAGACATTCAGGTATAAACCTTGAATAATGATTTTGTTTATAAACTATCATTTAAATATTGTTTATGCTTTATTTATGTAAAACATGGCAAACATATTTATGGGTATTTATGGTATTTTCTCTTTGTTCGTGTATATATATGTTGATGTTGAATTCAGGTTATGTGTATTCAAAAGTAATTCATCATTCAGAGCAGGTGTATATTGTTGTTTTCGTGTCATTGCTTCAATCAAATGTCGCTTATTCTTCATGCTGCATATATTTTGGTATAGCCCGTTTAGGCTAGTCTCAAAACCATAATTTTTCTGAGTTACTGCATCTATAGGTAGTGATTTCAGCGTATTTAGTAGACTTTGGATATCCTTGCCGTGATCTTTATTTACGAAAAGTAGTACGTCTGGTATTGTCATGTTGGTTCACTGTATGGGATTAGTTGCTTCCTATTTCTACTTCTTCTTCATGATTGTAAGTAGTGAGTCTGTTATATAGTTTTTGATCTATCTTTCCGTCTACTATCAGCTGATTGTTCCGTATAACTGCGTATAATCCATTTTTTCGGGCTTCAAACATTTCCTTACGCGTATTGCTTTGTTCTCTAAGTGCATTTGCATCGAGGAATTCGGAAACAGATTCAGTTCCACGTAGACAGTTACTGTTTTGCAATATATATTTGGTCATTCTCTTGCTAATCAACTCGATCACTAGGGGGAGGTTTCTATTGTTTCGTCGGCCTACTACAGAGTATGCATCTTCAATATAGCCTAGCAGGTCTACTTGTACGTTATATTCAGGTTCATTGTTGTATTCCGCAAAGACGTCCATAACATTTTTTTACTGTTGCTCTCAGGTATATAATTAAGTTGTTCAAAGACCGCTTAATCCACAACCTTCTTCCTTTATTTATTTTTGTAGTTTCTCGTTTTTTAGATATAATATTTCCAAATTTATATTTGAAATGTCTACCTTTCGTCCATTATTTTCTATCGTTAGTGTATTTGTTTTCTCTTTGAATTCTTCTCTTAGATTCGTGATCGCTTTCATTATCTCAGTTAGGATTATCATTTTCAGATCAGACGCGATGGACTTATTGTTTTCTTTTAACTGTATAATCTTCATTTCGGTCAAATTCTGTAGCGATAGCTCACCTTGGGTGATTGTTTCCTTATGATATTTTAAGTGCCTTACTGTGGTATCGCCTAGAATGCCATTGGTCTCTTTCAAATTATTTTCCTGCATTAGATTTGGGGACTGCGACAAATGTGACAAATGTGACGACGGCGGCTGAGATGTTACAGCCACCAAACCTGTATCTCCTAAATCGGACAGGTTACTATCATCGCATAACATGTTTGTGATTTCCAATATTTTATTTTGCTGCCTCAAACATACCGGAGATGCAAGGGTATTATCATCGCGTAGTCTACGCGTTTTATTCTCACACGAAAAGCATTTCCATGTGTTTTTTAGTTCATTGTAATGTTCTCTAACAAATGCTGACGTTATATTAAGGCACGAAAGATAAAAGCATCCTTTGCAATTTGTGCAAAGTAAGAGTTCTCCTCGCTCAATCTTTTTAAGGCACGCTGAGCAGTTCAATTTAGGCGTTGTGTGTTGTTTACTTATCACGATTCAAACTTCGCACGGCGTTTTCGCAGTGTCCGGTAGTCGGGTAGTGGCCACGGCGCTCTGCACCTGCGGCGATGACAACGTCGACACGGACGGCCCTGAACCCGATCCTTTCCAGCAACTGCGCACTGTGTTGCGCTGTGTTGGATTTCTATTTGCCCGTTATTAGCACATTTAAACTTTATTTTGATATTATTCTACGGATACGCTGAATGTTTTTATAGTTTGTGTACTAGTTAGTCACATTTTATCCACTGTTCACGATTTCACAGCTTTTTTTAAGGGGCAGTAACTTATTGCACGTTTTTATATTTTATATTTTGGAGACGTTCGAAACGCGGGTACTCTCGTTCACGCGCAACCGCTCACTTTTCAATAATTATCCATTTTATTTTTCAACTTTGGTACAACTAACAACTTTGTTTAAAGTCATCCTCAACTTGTTTTTGTTAACACATTTGCTCAAAAGTTAGCTGGAGGAGATCCCTTAAAGGAATAAGCTCGCCTTTGTTCTTCTTTTATTATTTGTTGGTTTTAGTTTTTCATGTTTTTTGTACAAGAAAGCCGTACATTAATTTTATATTCCATAGATAAAATATGGATTAGGACATAAAAACTAAAATTTATGAATTTTGGCTGTTTTGGCCCAATGAATAATTGTTTGTCCACTCCTCTATTGTTTTCATCGTTGTTGCAGGTCTTTTTTTTAAATAAGCCCGTTCAACCAACCCTACACACGTGTAATCCTAAAAGGGGTAATATTTTAACAGAAAATAGCCGCTCCCTCCGCACTCAAGTATTTACCGCGCCCATTAGCGCGTAGTGCTTTGACCATAACGACAATGCTGAGGTCGAATAAACCGGCTATTGGGGTATTAATGTGATGCATCTGTGTTAATTTCACTTGAGAGTATCTTGTAAGGTCGTAAAATTTTAGGGTGATGATATTTTGTCCGAGAAATCAAATTATACTGCGTGGAATTTAAGCGAGGACTATTCCGAAAATACTAATACGGGATCAGAATCGTATAGCAATGGCAAAACTAACAGAAATAAAAATCAAAAACTTAAAAAAAAAACTAATTAGGGGTGTTCACACCTAATGAAAACCAGCCAAGTGCGTGTCGGTCCACGCGCATTGTAGGGTTCCGTAGTTGCTTATCTGTATTTGTTACATAGACACGCGCCAAGTAAATGGTCCGGTTGCGTCGGCCGAATTTGTACGAAATTAATACGGTCGATTATTACTCGTTAAGTAGAAATGTCTACTTAGCCGTGATAGTTTTTCTTTTTGAATTCATTATTATGTACTACTGCCACAATTTTTTTCACATTCCCAATTACACAAATGGACAACCAAGTTGAAAAATGGTTTTTAGAAACTCATAATATTTATATTGAACAAGCTATCCAACGATAACCCACACCAAGGGTATAACAAGAAAAAAAAATCCCCACCATACGTGTCAGATCCCGTATTATGGTCGGCCTTATCACGCGATAAGTGACAAGATTAGAGCGTCGTCTCGTCCTATCGAACGGTGTCAGCCAGTGACGGACGCTCTGTCTTGTCAGTTATCGCGTGATAAGGCCGACCATGATACGGGGTCAGGAGGCCTTACCTTAAAAACATTTTTTTTTCAGAATTGTAATCTATCATTCATATCAGTTGACGGAATTAATTTCAATCATAGATACAACTTTCAAAGAATTGGGTTTGAAGATCAACATAAAGAAAACGAAACGCTGACCACTGCAAAACACAATTCACGCCACCCACCAATAGTTGTAAACAATATACCCATACAACATGTCGACAGTTTTAAATATCTAGGCAGTCTGATAACAAGAGACTCCAGATGCACACCAGACATTGTCACTCGAGTAGCCATGGCGAAAAAAGCTTTTAACCAAAACAGATCTCTTAAAATCCAGTTTGTTGACGTAGGAGCAAAAAGTTGCTAATAAAAGTGTACATTTGGAGTATTGCCCTTTATGGCAGCGAAACGTGGACAATGACACAAAGGGACCGAGAAAGACTGAAAGCATTTGAAATGTGGTGTTGGAGACGGATGGAAAGTATAAGCTGGACTAAGAGAGTAACAAATGAGGACGTTTTGAGAAGGGTAAAAGAGAAGAGATCGATCTTGAACACCATCAGCACTAGAAGGGGGAAAATGATTGGTCATTTGATACGGCACGACAACTTCTTTAAAACCATAATGGAAGGAACGATAGAAGAAAGGAGAGGCAGGGGAAGACCACGACGCAGTTATATAGACCAAATAAAGGAAAAAGCTGGTGTCGTCTCGTATCAGCAAATCAAAGGGCTGGCGTACGACAGAGAGAAATGGAAAATACTCCACCGACAAGAGGACAACTCTTAAATTAATGATGATGATATATCATTTTGTCGGTGTGATTTAAATGGGTGCCTAATGTTTCATATAATGTCAGAAAAACTTACATATACTTGATATACATTAAATATTTACTGTAAAATCTTTATAAATTTATATATATACATGAATGAGAATGACAGCGTTCTAGTATTAAGGGTCACTGAGCTAGGCGGCAGGCGAACAGACGGACATGGCAAAATTATAAGGGTTCCGTTTTTGCCATTTTGGCTTCGGAACCCTACAAATTATTAAAAATGTCAAATGGAGAATTTAAAATCAACATTTTATTACTAATAAATAGCTTTGCAACCCAACAAGTATGTTTGTTTTTCAGCAATAATTCTTTATCACAGTATCATTGATTTCAATATTTTTATTTGATTTTACTGAAGGTACTTAAATGATAGACTCATAGGAATTTAAAGAAAATAAAGCACCTTACGAAGCATCACCATCTAACGAAGCATTTACCGCCGCCTGATACGCCTTTAATTAAACAAATCATTAGAATCAGATAGAGAGTATATGGATGTCGACTTGACATGTTAATAATTATTCCTTAAGATTCTATGCAACTAACATTCATTGAATGTATTTTCACTTGGATATTATTTTAAATTGAATGACGATACCTAACAGGTGAGATATTTGTTTTTCTGGTTGCTTGTTATTGTGTATTTTACTTTGTTGACGTGTTAATATTATTTTTATTTTGTTCTTCGTTTTTGACGATCATGATATAAATTATTATAGTTTTTATTTTAGTTTTTTTTTCATTATAATATTTATTTTATTACAAATAAATTTATCATATGAATATATCTATCAATGTGCAACTCAAGCTCATTCATTAACTAGACTTTGAGTTTTCACCAAACCTTATATTATTTCAAAGAAAAAACAAATAAAGGTATGTTGAATGTTTTAATTTTCCATTCACGTGCGTTAGCCATCCTCAGAAATATTCAAAAAATTCTAATTGATAGCATAAGTTTTTCCTAAGATATTTAGCGTTGTGACAGACGGACAGGGTCGCACTACTACTGGGCTGTCCCAGAAGTAAAGAGACAAGATTAAAATTTTAATAATATTTAAAAAAAATATTACATTTTTTTATTACATATTATGTAATAAAAAAATGTAATAAAGTGGTAACATTTACAGTAAGTTCAATTAAGAATTTAATAATATTAAATATTATTAAATTCGTTTGCTATTTTATATTAAATTAGCTTCTGCAATGCCTTTATAGCCAACTTTTTAAAGGTTGATTGCTGCTTGCCTCATTTCAGCTTTTCCTGACCTAGCTGCCACAATTTTAGCCAACGTAGTCCATCTATTTATAAATGCAGCCAACGATTTGGGTTTTATTTACTGAAAAAATTGGCGTTTGGTATGATGTTTTGTGAATAATCTACAGCGTCCCGATTGGTCGCATGGTAGTATTGCTTCCCAGGAACATCCATCGGGTCCAGGTACGTATGTTTCGTCATCCATTATAAGAACCTTTTTCAGTGTTTTTTTCATAAACTCTTCGGCATACTCTTTTAGCTCGCACTTCCTGATCTTTAATATACTTAGGAGCAGATAATTTTGCAAACGCTTTTAACTGTAAGTCGCGTGTTTTCATCCGAGCTATACTTGACTTCGATATTTTCAATTTATCAGCAGCAACTCCAACAGACATCGAGGGATTCCGTACATAAACTTTTTTTACTTTATTTATATTCTCAGCGGTCGAAACAGAACGTTTTCTTCCCGGTATGTTTTTGAAAATATATCCGTGCGTTTCTTAAAAACGCTTTATTATTCGATACAAAGTAGTTCTCCTGACTCCCTCTGGAGAAAAATGACGTATCGTGTCCGTTTTTCCATGGCATTTATTATATTGAATAACTCTTTTGGCAAATGCTTCGTTATCAGCTCCCTTCATTATTAAAACTTCAAAAATACGATCGTAATTCCCGTTTAATTTGAAAGATACAATGCCTGTGGCGGCCATGACAGCTATTTTTCTTAATAAAATAAATTCTTTTCAAGCAGTTCTAAATTTGAAATTTGTTTATACTTCTGGGACAGCCTTTATAATGGTTCCTTTTTTCCTTTTTGGTACGGAACCCTAAAAATAAGATTCTAAATAGATAACAAAATAAATAAAATTTATTTCTGGTTCGGTCGAGCGGGTAAATAGGTACAACATCGGTTCGTAACAAAAACCTGTCTTTGAAAGGATTAAACTCAAATAATAGCCAAATTTTAATGTGCCACTGCGCATAATGTACTGGATAATGTTCTGATACTTATCGCTGTTTTCAATATATTTAACAATAAAACGTTTCTGTTGTATTTTAATAAAAGCCATATTATTATATCACCTACACATACAACCAAACAAAGACCTTTATTATTATAAAGCCTAGCCTAGCCAACTAATTTACTATCCCCAAACAATAACGGCATAGTTTCATGCATTATTAATGTTAATGGTTTGGCCTGGAACCCGCTCTAGACTAAATTCACTCGCGAGATATGTTAATAAGGCTGTGCGTAACTACCGTCTTTGTGGTATGTTACTTTGTTAAAAACACTTGTAGTAGGCCAGTATCAGGTGATAATGTGGACACGCTGGACAAAAGCACCACATTTTTTTTTGGTATTTGTTATGTCCATAGCTTTAAGTTTTTGATAGGAACCAACTCCTCCGTCAGCCATCTTTAATTTTATGGCGGCAATTTTGAATTATACGTATCATTAATATTTCGAGTTCTAAATAACAAAGTGTCAAATATACATATTTGGGGTCAAGGAATTCAATTAGATATTTTTTATGATTGAGTTTCCAAAGGGTATCAAACGGAACCCTGTTCCTTAGGAACTTCCGCTGTCCATCCGGCTGTCTGCGTATCAGCAATAGCTAGGCTGTTCACATTTTCACAGGTGTTTTTCTATTGCTACGTTAACATACATTCATAAAAATAAAAATAAATTAAAAAATAAACAATGCTCTCATACATGAAACGTAATTTTGTGGCGTTTTTTTGCCCGCCCATAACAATAGGTATATCTCTAGAACCGTAATATGTAGACACTTTATACTTACTATGTTAAAAAACCAATTAATAGGTTTTTTAACATAACTTAAACCAACTCTAAGAACGAAGCTGTTTTACATGTATATGCAGTGTTATATAAGTATGCGGTTCAGCATAATAATTAGCATAAACAATATGTATATTTAGACACCAAGTTTGTATAATTAACTATAATTCAAAATGGCCACATTAAAATTGAATGTGGCCGACGGAGGAGTTGGTTCCTATCAAAAACCTTTGGTTGATAACATGTGCCTGAAAAAAAAATTGGTGCTTTTGTCCAGCGTGTCCACATTTACGACAATTTGGTCGAGCACTCTGCCCCACTATTGCTGTTACGCAAACTCTCAGTACAAAATAAATATAACAAGATTTTATATAAATTGGACTTTTATTTCATAAATCTAATCAAACGTCTAAACATCGCACGTTTTCAATAAAATATAACCGAGCACTTAGAAAAAAAATGAGTTTTACCTATGTATAATTTGTTTGACGCAGAGTGCACGAATGCACGTATTCAGTACGTTGGGAAAATTAATAGTGATTATATGTATAAATAATGTTGATTCAACCATGAAACATGAACAAATTTATGTATTTGACAGACTTAAATTATCAATAGCTTCGAAAAAAAGCGAAGGTAAGAGCAATCAATCAAATTGTTTTCTCGCTCTCCATATTATCAAGTCATTCGCATTACGTTTCTTTTATCCCTTCTATTCGCTGAATCCTATACATTATGTCACCCTAGAAGTGGTACGTAACCTGGAGAAGCAAGCGTGGGCGATCGTCACGTCCCCCACTCTACGTGAGCCGCAAACCTCGACGGAATTATGTGAAGATACCGCATGGGATGTATATTTTATAATCCGTCGAAGTTAACAGCGTCGGAATATTAGAATGTGGCAGACGACTAAGTGGGATTTGTTTGGTTCATAAATTTCGTAGTGATCCGCAGCTACTGCATAATGGAAGAATCAACAACTCAGTGATATCAGTGTTGTAATCTTTGCGGATGATACTAAAGTAACAGACAGACGTGCTCATTACTAGCAAGAAAGCATGCCACTATTGAGCAATTGCTCATTAGTAGCACGTGAGTAACAACATTGCTAGTTTTTTTTTTTTTTCTGGGTCGTGGATAACTATTATATTTACTTAATATTTATCATTGGCCATCACCGTACGTCTACCATTACCTTCACAGAAAAATAACCGATTTAGTATAAAGACTTCTGTGCAGACTCTGCACACCGCACTCATTTGATGATGAACAAAAACTTTAACAATTATCTTTTGACATCTATTACTTAATTACGAGAACTTATTAATGGCTTATGGAAAGCCAATGTTCTACGAGTACCTTTGGCTTCAAATCAAATCAAATCAATTTATTCCATAACAATGTATACTGTGTCGGAAATTATAAGATTAATTATAATATTAATTACATTATAAATTACAATATACATTATAAATATACATATAGCAGCAATTGCTCATTAGTAGCACGTGTGTAACAACATTGCTAGTAATAAGCATGCCTGTTTAGAGCGTGGTCAGAAATCAACCGACGTTTGATTTTCGAGCATGCTACCTGAGGCGCGGGTGGAAGGGGGCGTGCTCCGAGCGCGTCTGAACAGTCCGTACGTTTGCTTTGAGCATGCTTGTTTATGATTATGCTTAAAACAAGCATGCTTATTGCTGGCAAATGGGAACAGTTGCAGAGCAAGCTAATTTTAAGCACGCTTATCCTCGTAAGCATGCTCTTTTTTTGGCACGTCTGTCTGTAGCTTTATGCGGTTATTTCTTCAACTGATATCGAAGATCTCAATGTGAAGGTCAACTCAGTTTTAAAAGCCATTTATTAACAGTTTAATCTTAAATACTGAAAAGACGCAAGTTATGTTATTTAAAACTACATCAAAAAACTAGGAAACTCTGAAGGTAAAATGCAGGAAATGCTGATATGTCAATTGTCCACTCGGTTAAGTTCCTTGGTGTTCGCATAGACTGTGAGCTGAACTGGAAGGAAGAACTTGCTGCTCTGGAAAGCAGCATGTTCTGCGTGCTACGCGCTAAGGACCTTACGTGATGAAGTTACGTCAAAACAGTTGGTTGTGGTCTATCATGCACTAATTGAATCACGCTTACGGTAATATAGCATTAAGTTCTGGGGTCATAGCTTTGCTTATAATATAAAGAAAGTGTTTTTTATCAAAAAACGTGCTTTTAGGACTATGATGCGAATACCGTCATGGGAGTCTTGCTTGCATGGAACATTTTGTCAGATTAAAATTACTAACTGTTCCGAGTCTCTATATCTTTGTTTTACTGACTGATATTGAAGTATGAGACTGATGAGGAAAGGGGCTGTATGCAAAACACTCGAAGGAAGGACTTGAAAAAATCAATTATGCCTAAACTAAGAGTCGTTAACCATAGTATGCAATACAAAGCGGTCAGACTGTACAACAGCTTACCGAATGAGCTTATGTCTATAAACAGTGTTAACGTGTTTACGTAACGTCAACTTAAAGATCACCTACTGGTGAAATGTTACTATGACATCAACGAATTTACTTCTGACTGAAATGTTGTGTGTGTGTTTTTTTTTGTATATATTTATAATGTATATTGTAATTTATAATGTAATTAATATTGTAATTAATCTTATAATTTCCAACACAGTATACATTGTTATGGAATAAATTGATTTGATTTGATTTGAAGCCAAAGGTACTCGTAGAACATTGGCTTACCATAAGCCATTAATAAGTTCTCGTAATTAAGTAATAGATGTCAAAAGATAACTGCTAAAGTTTTTGTTCATCATCAAATGAGTGCGGTGTGCAGAGTCTGCACAGAAGTCTTTATACTAAATTGGTAATTTTTCTGTGAAGGTAGACGTACGGTGATGGCCAATGATAAATATTAAGTAAATAGAATAGTTACCCACGACCCAGAAAAAATACTCATACCTTCTCGGCAAAAAATACCTACACACTGTTCAGGGCGGGTAATCAAAAGATCACACGCAAGCTGACTCGCGCTCAAGAAGACTTTGTGTCCCCTTCTAATTAAATAGCACACTTGTCTTGAAAGAAATTGGTAATTTATCTCGCGCAAGAGTCTACCTACTCGTGGTCTTGTGCTAACTGTTCTCGTGCTGTTCTCCATATCATATGGATATCCATTTCAAAATAGGAATGACAAGAAACGTGAAACGGGAACATAAAGTAGGCGTTTTATTTTGTAACTCGAATACTGGCCCTGTATTACATTGAATCGGTTTTGCATATAACGCGAACATGTTTTTGACACGTTTGGTATGGCGCCTTCGGAAGTGAATTCACACAAATAAATAAAATAACTGATTCCAATTAGGGCTACCGGTTACGCGCTCACCCGTTAGCGCCACTGGCGAGTAACGTCCAGAAGCATAGCTGTTAAAGTTTGTTATAACAGGCGTAAAAAAAAAAACATTTAAGTCAAACCTAACTGAGTAAATCAATAATCCTACTAATATCATAAATGTGAAAGTTTGGATGTTTAGATGTTTGGATGGATTTAGATGAAATTATGCACGAAGATAGTTTATAGCCTACATTAAAAATACAGGATAGTTTTTATCTCGGGTCCAAGCAGACGAAATCGCGGGCGGAAGCTAGTTTAAAATAATAATAAGTACTTAGGTAGTTATTATTAACTCTGATTTAATTTTGCACCTCTGTTTCCTAGAACTGCTTTTAGAGCACTGTCCTCATTTGACCCGTAACTCATATTTACCATAATTAATCGGAGGTATAGCAAACTATGCACAACATTAGTAATTCTAATTTTTTAAACAAACCCGCGAACCCCAGCCAAACAGTGGTATGAAGTAATATTCTAGCTCAAGATTTTTAGGGGCTTATTTTACTTCTATTAAACAGCAAAATGGAGGTTGGTAAGAGCCTTGAGTGTAGGTTGCAAATCGTCTATAATCTTCAGTGGTGTTCGTTAAGAAATCAGAAATTTTTATTTGTCAGAATACAGTTATAAAAGGTTTTACAGTATAAACTGTCCTTGTATTCAACACGCAAGCATGTGTACAGATACTTGATAGATTACGCTAGAATACAATATTGATATCTATCAACATGACATCTGTCACTGAATTAAAAATAATGATAAGATAACAAGAAGATAGTCAGTCAGTAAGATGTCAGTTGATTTTTATAATTTAGATATTCCCTCCCACTGCAAAAACATTTATCCATCAGCCATTTCGTAAATTTATGTCTACATATGTAATCCCCGATAATGCTTTTAAATCATTTGGTAAATTATTAAAAATAGTTATACTTTTATTAAAAATTTCTTCTGTCCTTGTGACTGGGAGGTTCGTACATAAGATGTGGTCTTGTTCGTCTCTCTTTGACTTCACTCCGTAACTTGAAGTATTCGGGATGTTCTTTGACAAAAACACATATATCCCTTATCTACAAACATGGCAGTGGCAATTTTTAAGGTGAGGGACACAACTATCATTCATCCAGCCATTACTCATCACTTTGATAATAAGTTTCTGTCAAAAACTTCATTTTTGGTACAAGCTTTTATTGCCGACTGTACTTTTCTGTATACCATCATCAACTGCTCATTGAAACGATTCTAACGAGCCCAAATTCGATGGGATTATGTGGTTTTATTATGGAGTTCCTATGGCCACCTTCTGTCTCCATCATCAAATCAGCTCGATAGTACCATAATATTGAATTGTCATCCAAACTATACTTATACCCAAAATTTCAGCTCAATCGGTCACCGGGAAGTGGGTCAAATTTAACTTGCAAGATTTGACGGACAACACATACTTTTATACTTACGAACAAGTCAACATAAAGCTTGTAAAAAAAAAAACTGAATGTATGGAAAGTTCGACTAGTTTGGGTGGTAGTCAGGGTGGGTTAATAAATAGTGGTTAACTTAGACACTGAATAAATAGGAAGTCATATTAAAGTTAATGATCATACTTAGCTGAAACTTAATAACGTTGGCACAGTGAACCCAAAGAGTACATAAACTATACCATTACTCTGAAGCATCTTGAGAGTGTTTGCTTTAAGAAAGTTCCATATTCATACAGCGTGAATTACTTCATTCATTTGCACTCTCCTTAAATATGTATGAGCGTACGTCAAAACTTCTGTAAGAGAGCCGAACTAAGGAAACTTAAGTATTACTCCGAAGTTGGTGAAATTCAAGTGGGTACGAGTTAAAGCACCCACGCTATTAACGTTTGGAGACAATGTACAGTCAAATACAATATTCAGGAAAAGCCATTGTAAGGGAAAATGTTTCATTGTTCGTTCGACCATTGTTGGGAGCGTTCGGTACTTACTAATGGAGACTGCATTGTCTTGAGACCACCGAGTCAGCTAAACCGGTTAGATCTAGTTCACGGTTTAATTGTATTGCATTTACGGTGATACTGATAAGTCGGAAGTGCTCTTTCGGCGTGAACAATGAGGTCGCTTGTTCTAGAGGTACGAGTTGCAAGTTTGTTAATGAAGAACCGTACCAACATTGCAATGTAACTTTGAAGCTCACAAGCGGTATTGAACCGTTAAGTCTCAGGAGAGACTCCACCGCCTTGAGCGTGTTCTATGGATTATATAATCGGTTGTGCTCCGAAGAACTGATCGACATGATGCCCACGGCTGCTTTTTACCACCGCACTGGTCCCCGTCGGTAGAGCATTAGAACCTAAATGGTCGCGTGCGGCACGGTGTCAGAGACCGTTAGTTGTGGAATGGGCTCAACGTTTTTTAATATTCGTTTTCTAAAGGGCTTAAAACTTGCATGAAAGTTTGTATGTAGGAATCCAGAATGAAGAACTCCACAATAAATGGAGCTACCGGTCTTATCCGATACTATTAAACGAGCAAAATTTGTTTATAATATACCTTTTTTTTTTTCGTGGAGAAAACCTGCGAATCAGGTACCCAATCCCCGGGGGATGACCGGATTATGTGGTGTTTCTATGCACTAAAAACTCCACGGTGCCCTGCGTCTGCGCTCTCATGCAGGGGACTCCAGGATCTCATGTTGAACGCACTGGAGCCCCCTTTGCGCCTCGCCACATTTGCTTCTTGTCCGAGCCTACACGGTGTACGGCGGTGGCCTATGGCGGACGTGTCCGTCCACGTCCTATATATAATATACCTAATTATATATATTTGTAATCATATTTATATATATTTTAATCATGTTCTGATGACGTTTGCAGTAATAAGGGTTTACGGGGCCGAGAAACCGATCTAGGTTGGTCTTATTTTCGAGAAAATTAGTTTTTTCCGTATTTACTCGCAAAAGGCAGGCTTACTCTTCGATGACGACCTATGGCTAATCTTCTTTGCTGATGGCTGAGAGTTGGAACCCCAGCGATGAGGTTTTTTGTTTTCTTTTTATTAGTTTATATCGTAATTTATTTTGATAAACTATCAGTTATTGGTTTTTTGTATAATTTTGTATATAAATTGATTTTTCGTAGTATTAAAGCCGAAAAAACCGGGTCCCAGGTAAAAACAAAGCTTAAGCATTAAGAACAATATCGACGATTGTGGATTTTGGGCATTCAATGCAGTCTTGGCCAGTTTTATCCCTTATTCAATAATTTAATTAAAAATCGTTAATTTTTTATAACTTATAAATTTTTAATTTTAGCTTCCGCCCGCGACTTCGTTTGCGTAGACCCGGGATAAAGCTATCCTATAATTTAATCCAGGCTATAAACTATCTTCGTGTAAAATATCATCCTAATCAGTTGAGCCGTTTAAGCGTCATTGAGAAATAATGAGGTCAAAGAATAAGGCAGAGGCCACGTCACGAACTACAAAGTGAAGCAACTTTTTTAAAGATGTGTGCGTAAGTGTTGCCAGTAGAAAGAAAGTATCCCTATAATTTGGGTAATTTGCTTAAGGTTTATTTAATATTCTCTGAAATATCTAATTTAGTTTGAGATTGTTAAGCAGTAATATGGGATATAAGGCGCATCCCCATAACTGTTTGCCATGCACTCCGCCGCGTGATTTCGGCCCGTGTGTAAAGATGCTGGAAACACGGCGTCCTGCAATTTTTTTTTTTAATTTTTTTCAAGAAGTTACATAAACATATTCAATTTCAAATTTACTTGCCAAACTGACTGAATTGTATCCCTATCTAGCTCTATCTTATACCTTCGTACCGGTCGTGCTGTCCGCCACGCTCAGACGTCTGGCGTCAGTTTATGAAATGTTAAGTCATGTTTTCGTGATTTTTAAGTCAAACATGCTTTTCTAACAATATTTGCTTGCCGAAACTGACGGATAAAAATATTATTGATGTGCAAATTTGCAATTTGTACTTAAGGGGATGCCTTGATTCCAGTTGACCACGCCCCATTAACAGAGACATGCTTATGCCTTACGCGCACGAGAAAAAGAGATGCAACTCTCTCCGGGAATGACTTTTTTAGACAAATTTCGATAACTACTTAACTAACTGAAGTTTTATTTATATTTCATTAAGTGAAATTTTTGATGAGTTAAAATACTATAGTATTAACTTGACAGTGTCGTAAAATCGTCGGGGTATTGTTTGAGTAGGCTGAGTAAAAAAAGGTAAATAAAGACCCAACTTTGAAGTTTTTTCTATCGAGGTTATTTTAGGCAATCATGTATCGATTAAATCAGATAAACAATCATATAGTCAAGAGTCATATATTTGAAAATCAGACCTTATTGTTTCTTAATCCAGTCAGAACGGCGTTTCAACGCACGCGATAATTTACAATGCACCCCCTTAAATGTTTTTTTCTTGAACAAGTATCTCAATCATAAAATATCGTACAATATGATAAATATTATTTGCACTTTAACTCTCGCGCTGCAGGATAGATATAGGTATATTATTGAATGAAACAAAACCGATTCGCTGATTTTATTACTACATCATATATAAATCTTATACGGTCTTCATGTCCGCACTGTAATTGTTTGTCCGTTTGGGGTAAGTAAAAACCTAATCTGGTAACACTCCTGCTTTACACGTCAGATTGATCACGTCAACTAACCGTGGAGGTTTTGTGTTCCAAGCCAAGCATTAATTTATATTTTCTAAGTGTTTTAGGGTATTATTTCAGTACTTACAAATAAAACGTTATTTTGTCCGATTTATTTTTTGATTTTGTGTTGTTTTTGCAACATATGACAACGCAGGAGACCATTGTTTGTTTTCTTAGTTGTCACGGAAAACGTGTCAACATGACGGCGTCGCGACACGCACTGAGGAGGTTAGTACCTAGCTTGGTTGTGTTTGTATATGTGTGCGTGAGCGTGTTTCTACTTATATTTTAAGCTTAGTTTCGTTCAGCGTCACTAGACTGTTCGTAATCATCCGTCTGTATTTTTAACTTGGTCTGAGTAACAAACATCCAAACATCTAAACATCTGCCGTGCCACTCTGAGCTATAACCACGAACTTCGAATGTCGAAGTTCGGATATCTCTATCTCTATCGCACTTACATGCTGCTTATTTTTACTTGGGATACCTATGTATTCTTTAAAATATGTTTTAGCGTAGGTATTTGTTTTGTGTTGCCTTCCAGGAGGTAACTCATGTAAAGGTTCCGACGGAAGACCAGCGCTGGCCTCCTAGGTTAGCACCATGCTGAGTCGGGGCCTTTTCGTGGACCCTGCTACTTTTCTTTACTGTGTTTTGTTTTGTATACCCATTGTTTTGTCCACGAATAAATGTTTTCTTTCTTTCTTTCTTTAAACATCCAAACATCAAACAACTTTCGCATTTATAATATTAGTAGGATTATCCTTTACTTTATATTTTATCAATTAAAATTTCACTTTGTTGGTAAACTTAAGCACAATTCTATCACCGTAGCAAAAATCGTGAATAAACACCATTCATTAAATCATTAAACTTAAAATGCCTGTTACTCTGTCACAATACGATATAAAAGAGTTCCACGTGGACGAAGTCGCGGGCAGAAGCTAGTACACTATAAACGAATGTTCTTAAGCTTTAACTTGTGAAATCCGCGAGTAGTTACTTAAATATCTTCAATTTCTTAGTGACTAATATATTGCTTGATATCAGAAAAAACAGTGAATAATATTACTCCAAGTGATTTTTTATTGATTAAACACATTATACTTATTGTGTGTGAGAAATTTCAAGTGAGTAGCTGTAATGCTTCAAAAGTTTCAAGTAAGTGAAATTATTCCAGCCGGTATTACATTACGAAATTAGTGGCGTGAAATTAAATTTCGTGACACTAGTTTTACTAACAGTTTCCCGTGTAATTTAATATTTTCGTAACGCATGCATTAATTTCATGAATGCAAATCGATTTCGTGCCCTGCGCGATCTTTTGGTAAAATTAGTGTCACGCCACTAATTTCGTAATGTAATTCCGGCTTAACCGCCGAGTCTCGCCAAAACATGCCCATATTGAGCGATGACGGGGTGATTTAAGGCCCGTAGGTAAAGGGTTAAGTAATGAGACTTCAGACCCCGTATCATGGTCGGCCTTATCACGCGATAAGTGACAAGATAGAGCGTCCGTCTCGTTCTATTGAACGGTGTCAGCCAGTGACGGACGCTCTATCTTATCACTTATCGTGTGATAAGGCCGTCCATGCTACGGGGTCAGCTCTGATATTTTGTTTTATCACCGAATCCCATAAAACTAAAGGGTGAGAAAGTACGTGATTCTTTTCACTATAGCTGCTTAGTTGTTGTTGGTTAACCTGAGTACAAAGGAAATGGACTGTGACGATCCTGCCTCGACGAGTCGGCATCCAAACTGCTTAATCAAAGCGTGGGGGTTATTTTCAAAATATTCGAAAGTCTATCGCGCGCTGATTCATAAAATTGGGTGTAAAGTGTAATTAGTTACTTTTAACCAATTAGACATAGACATCAAAATAAGATCCGTTAAAATATATTGATCGTTATTAGTCACTAGCTTCCGGGCGGAATTTCGTATAATTCTTCGTTTGTGTGGACCCGGGATAAAGCTATCCTATATTTTAATCCAAGCAATAAACTATCTTCGTGCAAAATTTTATCCAAATCGGTTCAGTCGTTTAAGCGTGATTGAGAAGCAACATCGTCTCACCCAAACTTTCACATTTATAATCTTAGTGGGATTAAAATGCTAGTATGAAAAAGTAACAATTAACATTTTAAGAAAAGTGCCTATTTAAGCTTTTATGAATGTCTTTCTTTTATTATTGAACTGAGCCTAATTATTTCAAGTAAAAGTTTACCATCTCCCAGAGCTTAGTCGGGTTAACTAAACTGTCTTCTAGATTAACCCTTTAACCGGTGCAAAGGCATCAGGATTTTCATATAATTGAACCCTATCACATAAAATAAAGTTAGTTCATGGTGGGAATTAATACTAACTGTATAGTAAACGTTATCTAACGTCGACGGGTATGGAAAGGAGCATGAGAAAGCTCAGGAGAATGAAGAAAGTCAGAAATGAGGAAATAAGGAAAATTACAATGATTGTGGATGTTTTAAACAAACCCTGCGTCTTTAGTGACCGTGGTGTGGCCATATAATCAGACAAAGAGACAAAAGATGGACCACACAAACTACAAATGGATGGGACCAGAAGGAAAAATAACAAGGGCTCCATATAAACGGTGGGCCAATGACATCACTGAAATAGCTGGTAAAAATTGGATGTAGAAAGCCAGAGATAGAAATATGTAAGGGAATCGAGATGGCTTTTACCTAATCGGGATCAGTGTAGAAAAACAAACTAACAAGTAAAACTAACAACTCTCTTTTTTGTTTTCAAAAAGTTACCATTATATTGAACTGCCTGCCTAATTGTATGCTTACTAACAAAACGAATACTACATTTGAAATATAAAATAACTAAGCTTTGATAATAATAAGAAACGTCAACGGGTCGAAATGGATATCAAATTTTTAATCTATATCGTAACTATATAAAAGAAGACTTCCCGACTGATTCATCCACGCACAGCCGAAACTACTGGGACTAGAAACTTGAAATTTACACCAGAACTTCCTTTTATGACCTAGGCAAGGGATAGGACGGGATTTTTGAAAATTCTAACCCTAAGGGGGTTAAACAGGGGTGCAAAGTTTGTATAGAAGAAACCTTTTTTAACTAGAGACTAACTTTCTAGGAAGATTACTTATTAAGATACAAAAAAAGTGCTTTCAGCGTTTTAGAAAAATCCACCCCTAAGAGGGTTAAATAGGGGTGCAATATAGGGGAAACATTATTTATTAGACTTGAAACTTTGTAGAAAGATTACTTATTAGAATACAAAAAGTACTTTCTGCGTTTTAGAAAATTCCACCCCTAAGGGGGTTAAACAGGGGTGCAAAGTTTATATAGGTGAATCTTTATTTTTTGAACTAGACTTAGAACTGTAGAAATTTTACAAATTTTATTAAAATACAAAAAAGTAATTTCAGCGTTTTAGAATATTCCAGCCCTAAGGGGGTTAAGTAGGGGTGCAAGGTTTGTATGGGAAACACTTTTTTTTGAGCTAGCGTTTTAGAAAATTCTATCCCTAAGGGGGCTAAAAAGGGGGGCAAGGTTTGGATGAGAAACACTTTTTTTTTTACTGGAGACTTAAAACTTTGTATAAAGATTTCTATAGAGGATAGTTTATATCTCGGAAATCATCCCTTAAGATGGTAGAATTTGGTTTGGGTCGGCGATAAGTAAGGTTCCGCCTAAAATAATTTAATAGAAATCATTTTTCTAAGACGGTAACTAGTTCTACGCGGACGAAGTCGCGGGCAACAGCTAGTATGAGATAAAACGGTACCTATTAAAAATTGTCAGTTAACTAAATCCAGCGTCTCAAAATATGTACTTTTCAAACATCGATCTCACGCACCTTTGACGGACAAAGAACCCACCGAGTCCGATTTCGAGTCATCATCATCATCATATCAGCCGAAAGACGTCCACTGTTGGACATAGGCCTCCCCCAAAGAGTGCCACAATGACCGAGTATTAAAATGCATTTCATGTTTCATGAAGCGAAATGTCTCCCAATAGTTATTTATCAACTCCACGAACTCAAAATACACTGTCTATCAATAGTTATTTATCAACTCCCCGAACTCAAAATACACCCTCCGTATCGATGTCACGCGCCCGCTTAAGAGGACCACGTCTGAAATTAAAGAGCGAACGCTACTGCGTGGCTTTTTGTGTTTTGTCACAGGATCATTTGAAAAAACTCCTAAACGTCGACATTGAAACTTGGCCCACAAACTTATCCTTTATGGGCCACGTGAACGTGATTGGCATTCTCATTCGAGTAACCTTTTAGGTCGAAGGGCGGTTCTTCACTGCTTAATCTGCAATGTAGATAAGCGGGTAACTCTTTTATCTTTTGTAGTGCTAAATTAAAAAAATAACGGACCCTTTCTGTTACAAAGTAGGCTTCCAGTTTAAAATGAATTTAAAATGTGTATGCTGCGACGTTTTTAAGTAGATTTTTCTTTTGAATTCATTCGGACTGAAGCCAATTTGAACACAAAGTTGCAATACAATTTTACTTTAGGATTTGAAAGTATTGTATGTCATTGAAATCCTAGGATTAGATAACAAGGTCTAGCCCACAAGCGCACTAAAAGGAATCGTCGTTTGTCCAGACTACCTACTAGTTTAGTTCTAACCCACTCCTGGGACTACACTATGGGGTTCTTCAAAAAGAGTATACATTCTTAAAGGGTCGGCAACGTGCATGTAACACCCCTGGAGTTGCAAGTGTCCATAGGCTACCGTAACCACTTACCGTCAGGCGGGCCGTAAGCTTGTTTGCCAACGACGTGGTACCAAAAAAAAGCAATTGCTAGAACGAGTAGTTAATTTTATCGAGTTTTAAAATTTAAAAGGCCATGTTAATACCGACCAAGATTTAGCCAGTCCCAATTATTTTGTCTCGTTATTTTTATAATTATGTCACAACAAAAGTGTGCCATTACTCGTTGAAACACACGTCATTATCCAGAATGGGATCGGATTACATCGAGTGATTTAATTCCAGGGGAAAATTGAATGCGCTGCTTATCAAAGGGAAACGTAATATTTTTAAGCCCTCCGTAATTAATGTGACATGCGCAATAAACTGGGATCTGATTAGAGGTATATATGGACGTCGGATTGATTTTAAACTCAATTCAATGCTCTGTTTTGTGAAGATTGTCATATGACATTTTATGACTAATAATTGATTTAATCTGCCCGATCCTCACTTGGCACGTCTCTTAATTACTTCTGAGCGCAGAACATGGGTTTATCAAAAACAGGTCGTGTACAACCTACGTCGTGTACAATCTTGTATAATATATAATGAAGATCTCGTGGAATTTGTAGACAGGCGCATAAAAGTTGATGCAGTCTATACAGACTTTAGCAAGGCATTCGACAAGGTAAATCACAATATCCTTCTAGACAAGTTACAACTACATGGTATTACGAGTCCCTTGCTAAGTTGGTTCGAGTCTTATCTCTATGGAAGTAACCTTCGAGTTGTTATCAATGGTTACACATCAGATGAATACACTCCTACATCGGGCATTCCACAAGGATCGCATCTTGGCCCTCACCTTTTTACTCTGTTTATTAATGATATCAGCCAATGTTTTCCAAATTCCAAATTATATCTATTTGCTGACGACAGGTAACATGTCAGATTCGCACCCACACAACCGTTACGAAGGCCGAACGGCACGAGAGGTCCGCTGCGCTGTGATTGGTCGAACAGCCAGACTCTCAAAGCATTACCATAACGTAGACTACAACATTATTTCTAAATATTTCTGATTGGCTAAAAATAATTTAATAGAGCAAGTAAATTGGAATTTTATATCAAGTTTATTGAGCTTATCATTTTACGCTATCAAAGCGATTACTCTGTATCATTATGCAGCTCACAGAAAGTTCTTATTATCTAAAACACGTAATGATATCAGAATAACTGTATGGCATGAATGAGTCCATTTTAATCGAGTGAAAGTACTCCATATCAAATATGCCTGTTTGTCAAGTGTAATATTTCTTATTACATAACAGTATCAGACGCAAATTAAAGACGTCTGTTAGAGGCCAATAAACAAATGTAAAGTAAAAGAAAGTTTAACGACCGTAATCGGCTTAAGTTATAAATAAATCATTGTTTCGCCATAGTTAAAATAGGCGTGTAAAATAAGTGACAGCCACTTAAACATATAAACATTTCCATCAATCATAAAACTGAAAATTCCCGATTACCCTCGTCCTCCCACGGATCGGATCTATGTCCCACTAATTAGGGAATTAAATTTAGAATAAAAAAGGCTTAAAATTACGGCAATTTGTGTCAACCGAGTCCTCTTGAGAAGGAAGCAACTAATGAGAATGAATACATAGGAACGCAGCATACAGCATAGAACATAGCACGTATAGGTAAACTATAAATAGGTAACAGGTCATTAGTAAAGGCAATAGCAGATATCGAGTGGGCACTGAATTTATAACTCGAGTCGTATCTGCGAGCAATCGTTGGCTGCCACAGGTATCGAGTGGACTGCCAGGATTCTGTTCCGGGTCGTACCTGTGCTCAGTACTTGTTAGGTGACTGTAGGGTGGCATACGCCGCTGCTCTAAGCGTATCGCTATATACCCAGTCGGCGCAAAACTGTCCTAGCGTAGTTCAACGCTGCACGTCGAGCGACAACGTCAGCCCCCCCAATTCTGTAACTTGTTTTAGGCTCACCTCAACGCTCACCCACAAATATATCTTGACACCGCTATGCGTAGTAACTAAGTGTCGGTAGAGGTCTAGTTTCGTGCAGGCGCTATAAGAACGGTGCGTCGTGCACACCGGTTGTAATGCCAGCATCATGCTAAGTAAAGTTCATTCTTTGTCATCTGTTTTTGTCACGAATAAATGTCTGAATCTGGATTTGAAACTTAAGTTTCAAGACCAATGCATATGAAAATTGTTGTATTTCATTTACGAAATTAATTTTCACTTGCGAAAACCGGACCCGGGAAAATGATTTTAAGTTCAGCTATGACTCGAAGTTTATTAACACGATTCAGATTTTCAAGAAATAAAGTTTATGTAAACACATCTCGTAATGACCTAATCGTTACGATTGGCCAGAGATTTCTCAAATCCTTGACGAGTGGAACTCGAGGGGGGAGGCCTTTGCCCAGTTATGGGGCACTATATAGGCTTCGATAAACTAATTATATTAACATAACCTTCCGCCGTAAAAGTTAACGATATAAATATGGTATATTTCACGTGCATACGCAACATACTAAATAATCAAATTTATTAAAAAGAAGGTATTCTTATTTGGTTCTTTTGGTTTATAAGTGGACAAAATTTGTATATTGCATCTAGCCGCCCTAATTAGCGCTTGTCCTAATTAGTGAAAATTTCACACAAAAAAGTCCATGGATATTTTAAATTATTTTCCTCGTATTCATTACTCTATTCGATATCATATATTTGGTACAAACTTTTCTAGAAATGCTAATAATATATGGTGTGGTTTAGTTACGCTCTGTTAAATACACTATAGACTGATTAATCTGTAATTGAATACACGTAACTTAGACAAGCGCAGCACATCGGCCGCGACATTTGATAATAGGTAATGAGCCATGACGATATAGAGCCGCATCAATCAAGTTTAGCTTCATTAACTAGGTACCCAATCAGTTAACTGCGTCAAGCGTAGCATTCGAATCTCATTGAAAACCAACATGAATCGTGGCTTTAGTGTTAGTAATTGTTGACGTAAATGTCCGTTTTATATTATCATCCCGCGGAAGGCCAAATATAAGCTATATGTCCATTTATAAATACATCTAATATCCAATTTTATCTTGTGGTGGGGTAGGGTGTGGCCTGTAATAGGAGCAAAAACTACTCTATGTGGTTTAACAAAAAAAACAACTGGTGAAAACTTAAATATTAACGTTGCGCATTTTTGATATTTTGGTATGGTTAGGGAATAATTTTGCACGAATTGCTTTTACCAGTATAATCCCCCCCCCCCCAGAAATATTACAATTACTTAACATTCAAAAGTTTATCTCTCAGAAAAATCAACTTCCATCCAGGATACGTCTTACCTCTTGCGAAATTCACATCTCACGGTCATGTGACAGATGTCAAAAAATGTTAAACTCGCCACAGATAGATATCTGTGGCGAGTTTAACAATTTTTCCCCATCACAAAAAGTGCACAGCGCCGCTAAAGACGTTTTCAATTAGAAAAATTAAATACTTAAACCTGGCGTAAGCCTAAAATTTAAGCCTGGGCTCTTTTACTTACCTGGAATACTACCAATATTATTTAACATTTTAAATACAACAAAATCTTGCAAATGTAAAAAAAACCAAAAAATTTATGGAAAACAAAGACACTTTTAATCACTATGACATTTAAAAAATGCCCAGTGTTCTACCATTTTAGATTATTTAATGACTTACATGCTACGATATCGTGAAGTCAAATTTCATTACTTATGAATCACAACTTCAAATATATTACTCTATTCAATAATTTTGAAACACTGCGGGACCGATAAAGAATAACTGCGGAAATTCTATGGAGTCATCCTTTAAATTTATTTCTCCTGTTATAGGTAACACCGGGTATATTATAAACGTGAATATTTGTGAAGATGTTTGTTCCTTCATCGCATAATTTACAGAGCAGAATATTCCGAAACCTTCCAGTAATGTTGCATTATATTAGATATCAAAGTATGACATAGGCTACAATTTCCAAAAAAAAAATTAAGAGGGTTTAATAATGCTCGATAGTTTGTATGGAGACCAGTAAGAGTACTAAAACACTGTTTGGAGACATCTAAATAAGTTAATTTGGACGCAAAGGGTCAAGTAATGCTGATTGGATCGACATTGCAGGTCCAAGGTTAGTTAGAGGTCAAGCTTGCAGATCAACTGCGTAATGAGAATAGATTTGGAAGGTCACTAAAAATTTCTGAATATAGACTTTTATTTTAAACGTACCGTTACATTTTTCCCAACAATATTATATCGACGATACTTTTAGCACTAGGTAACACAGTAGGTTACACTACATGCGAATAATATCGATAGTTTGCTTAACAGTGGTAGCACCTCTAGTTGCGTCAAGCTAGAAAAAAAACAGTATTACAGATACTAAAGTGATTTATCAAAATAATGCTTGCTCTTGTAAGTATTTGATAAACTAGATTCATGCCGCCCAATATTTTATCGTCAGATTTATTATACCCGAATTAATTATTCTTTTTAATCCGGAGGTACCTACTCGCTAGGTGTTTTCAGGCACAAACACTCGCTACTGGGTAAAAATAACCACAGACTTTAAATGGCGTTATTTGAAAAAATATCGTTTAAATATAGTAATTTAACGATATATATATTAAATTTATATTAGTATTAATAAATTAGGCACAAAGTATTTGTTATAATGTTCATTTATTTTTAAATAGAACTTAATCTAAAAGAGTAACAAAATAGAAAGTTTTTTTCCTATAGTCTTACAAATTATTTTTATATGGGTATTTTTCACCCATACTCACTTTACACATCCGCTCTCGCCTGGCGCCGCGCGCGAACTAACGGGCACGCTGGCTGCGTGTGCGTTAACTATCTATTTGAAGGTACCTAGAAGACCAAGTTCATAAAAGGCTCAGGTAAAAAAATATAACAAAATTTAACCACCATGTGATATTTTGTACCCAGTAGCGAGTGCTGCCGGGTTAATAAACGATAAAATCAAAATGATTTATTGCTAGCAACTTATCAATACTCAACAATCAAATGATCATTAATCTACGACTATTTATATTAGGTGAGATACGTCACTTTATCGTGTTTAAATTACGAAAATTGGACTCTTATTCTTCACTAAGATCCCTCATAAGACACGAGGTACACCGGCTTTTCCATTATCTTAACTACATAACTACACGGCGCACTAGAATGTATACACGACTTAACAGCGCCCGCCCCTTTCGTGTTAGTGTTCGTAGGTAAGTATGAAAGCAGCTAAATATACTGGCTGGTTTGTTTGTGCAGTAACAGGGCTATTTGGGGTACCTAATAGCAATTCGAGTAGTATTCAAGGGATGTTAGTGGATAATCTTTGCTTGGTGGTAGTGAATGTCCGAAAGTACTGGTCATTAGAGAATTTAATGTGGGATAGACAAGGGTGTATTTTTTTGGGGTGGGTGTTTTTGGAACCGTGTCTTAGAATTAATTCTTTCTGGCTTGGACAATAACAACGGTAGGTGATTTAAAAACGCTACAACCTTATCTCACATATCATTCTAGTTAGGTACTTACTAAATATAATTAAACCAACCCAATATATGAGAAAGAGTATCGAAACAAAACGTCAAATTAAAATGTGTTTAAAGGAAACTATTTTACAAACGGCAAATTCTAGCGTCTAGTTTAAAAATCTTCTTTCTATCTAAGATACAAAATAAAGTCTAAAATCTTTTCTTTTCCCAATCTAGCAAAAACGTAACCCGAAAAGTGTCTGGATTTCAGGCAGGTCCGGTACAAATAGAAAAATACCTACCTAGTCTACCTACTGGCTGACTGCCAAAAATCGGTCCATGCATTGGGCTGTGAACCGCGATTTCGGAGCAACCATGCAGAGAGATACTCTTGACGTTTAATCAGACCTGATTTATCAGGAGACGAAAGCTGATTAAACACTCAAGTGTTTGCTTTAGAGAGCAAAATGTATGATATTTTTCCATACGCAGTATAATATTCTATTTCTATTATTTACCACGGCGGTGGTTTACAAACATACGACCTGTCTGATGGTAAATATATACCTGTGACTCCAGAAACATCACGAGCGCGTTACCGGCCTTAATTGATGTGAGGACAGTTAGAGCCAAATACTCTCACTCCTAAAACAATGCGAAGCGATTCGTTGTGTTAGGAGTGAGGGCATTTGGCTAAGACGTGACGTAGTGAGTATGAGGGGTTTTTGAGAGGCAGGGCACAGCGGAAGATCATGGCGCTCATGGGGAGTAGTAGTCCATTTTCTTATGGGAATGCTTGTATGGAGGGGTATAAAATGTTGAGTAAAGCAATGCTATTTGGTACGAATATTATACACATCCACCTGAGCCCAAATCGCCCGGTAGCCAGTGATAACTCCGCGACAGGTGGGGGGGGGGGGGGGGTTAAAGTACAGAGCTTCCGGCGCTCAGAAAAAAAATTCTGGCGGATTAGTTTGGACCTTTGAATCAAGTCTGGTGTCATTATCGGGTAACTAGGCGATGCCCAATTCATTCCCCATTCCAGTTTTTTAGGGTTCCTTAGCAAAATATGACGCAATACTTAAAATAATAAACTTTTTGTAGTAACGAAACTCAAACAAACGCTCACATTTTCATATTTTTGTATTAAACTTGGTTTATAAAAAATACTGTCCGAAAGCCCATTTAATGCAAACTCTAAAACATTAACAGTTATTATACATTTAACTAGTTTTTATGTAAAATAAAATATTGAAAGTACAGCAAAGTTCGTCAGCGCAGCAGCGTAGGGAACGGCAAAAAGACCCGAACAACAAGCACCACTAACAAACAAAAAACCAGCTAAGTGCGAGTCAGACTCGCGCATTGAGCGTTCCCTACTTACTTATCCCATTAGGGCCCGGTTAAGGTACCACCCACATCACAAACTTTCGCCTTTATAATATTTAGTGTGATTTTTAGGTAACATTTTTAAAAATAAAGATAAATAATAATAGAACGTTTGTGTATTAATTTTATTTACAACCACCTCCACAATTACATAACTTACATAACATTTGAGCTGACGTTTGAAACAGTTGCACCTGGAACTTCAAGATTTCACGCTCCAACATCTTATTAATTCAAGCTTGAGCAGCCATAGGGTTTTGGGTCCACATTGGCACCCAAGTTTCTTCTTCTTTCTGCCAACCCCATTCAGATGGGCAAGGAAGAGAAACAGCCTGTAAAACTGCCCTTAAAGTATGTTGTTTCAGGGCAGCTTCTGTGGCAGGCAAATTTTCTATTTGCCTGTCCTTTTTTGTGAACAAGTGCTTGCGACACTCATTTACTGTCACAGAGGGGCATGATCTGAAAAACTAATATACTAGTAAAAAATGCAAGTTCTGGATAAGAGTAACTTTTAAATATAGTTTCCTTACCTATCATACATTGTGATCACAAATTTCAGGGTCTGCATATTCCCCTTTGTAAAGGGCTTCAAACCCTCGTGTGACATTCGGATATGCCTTCCACGCCTCAAATGCGGTTTTTTGCCCCTTCCATTAAAAGATGCGGTTATGTCACATCCGGTAAAAGAATGGAATAAGGGCAAAACGTGGGATCTTTCAGGACCTGAAACAAGAAAGGAAACCCTTTCTTAAGTATAATGTTATTGTAAATCTTGTCAAGAAATTAATTTGGGTACTAATGAGTCCGTTACCTAAACACGAAGTTTTTGATGGTTTCGCGACAGGTGGGGGGAGTTATCACTGGCTACGGGGCGATTTGGGCTCAGGTGGATGTGTATAAAATTCGCACCGAATGGCTTTGCTTAACTCCAAAATGTCATACTGTTTCCCATAAGAAAACGGACTATAGGTATGTATGTGGTGTTAAGTTTCTGATGGTGAGTAAGGTTGCCGGGGAGCTCTCGACCTGTTCGCTATAAATATAATAAAATAGAATTGAAAATTTTTATATTGCTTTAAACTTTCACGATTCTCACACATTATTTATACTAAACGTTGTGTATCGGCCGGGTGACAACCCTGGTGTACAAGTGGTTAATAAAGACCAAATGCGGGTAGTTCGGAAAACCCGCGCAGCAAGAAGATGTTGATACCCGCTCAAGCCAGTTGTCCCGTGACCATGGATGTTGCAACACATCCGAAACGTCGGGAAACCTCAGTGAGGTAAATAAATAATAGAAAAATGTTTATTAAAATAAAGCAGACAGAACAAAAAAAGCTGATACTTAAAATATACACATGAAAATGTGTGCTATAAACAATAACGTACTCTTTTTGCTTAGCATACCCCGTTTTTTTAACCGACGAAAAAAACGGAGGAGGTTCTCAAGTCAACGCGTATATATTTTTTTAATGTATGACCACGTATAACTTTTTACCTTTTTTTGAAAGGGTATACCTCGAAGTTGGTCCCATTTTAAATAAAAATTTCAACTCTAAGGCACTGGTCCCACCGCCGGCTAGTAAGCTAGAAAAGTTGGGCGAGTAACGGTTCATTGCGTGCTGACCAGGCACAATGTGATCAATCGACCTTTACAGATCCGCAATGTAATGCTACTCGCCCAACTTTTCTAGCTTACTAGCCGGCGATGGGACCAGTGCCTAAGGGTAGGAAAACAGGGGATGATTGATTGTTCACTTACTGATTGAAATGTATGACGTGTGTGTTGTGTTATCGTGTGAAAAACCTCACGATGAATGAGCTTTAGACCTGTCAGTCTCTTGTGTGTAGACCTCTCAGTCTCTGCATTTCTGCTAAAGCTCGTTCATCGTGAGGTTTGTGTAATACCTTATTTGCATGTAACTAGTAATTAACTAAAGTAATCCACAGAAAATTTAAAAATAAAAACTTTTTAACAAAAAAATTAAACCGAAAAAAACTGAAAATCATAAAATAATAAACCTTATTTATTAAAAAAATAATACTTAAGTACACTTAGATTAATTTAAGAACTTAGTTTTAAGGTTAATTAAAAACTCAAAATAATTACAAAAATATATACTTAGGTATACTTACAATAGTTTAAGAACTTAGTTATTAAACTAAATAAAAAAGGTTTATTATTTTTTGACTATCATTTTATTTCGGAGGTATATTTTTTTATAAAAAGTTAGTTAAGTTTTAGAATAATCTTTAAATTGGATGTATTGACATAACTCAATGATCAATTTCTTTTAATCGTTTAGTACATGTGTCTCGGTTTACCTACCTATTTTTTACTCAATTGCTCAAAGGTTAGCTGGGGAAAAATCCTCTCAGGGATAAGCTCGCCTTTGTACGTGCGTATTCAGTTCTTGTAACAATAATTGTTCTGTTGTTGTGTTCTGTTCCATGTACAATAAAGAATTTGCATACATAAATACATACTTCTCCTTAAATTAGATTATGCTGAAATTTCATATTCAAAATCTTTGTTTTAAATAATAATAATTATTATATTGCTTTATATTGTTACTAATGATTACGTAACAGCCATCAGCTCTGGCTTAAATTAATCTTAATTCGACATTTTTTATAAAATAAAATTACCCGAACTCATTTTTCCCAAAATAATGTATTCTCCTCGTAAAATACAACTATATAACTAACTACTAACTTGCTTCTTGCTCGATAAGGTTCTTGTTTTAAACAGAAGTGTATTATAATTTATAAGTATTACAACTTAATAGCGTTTCTCTTACAATTGGAATGGTTGTTGACCGCCGTACAAAGGTAAAAATGTTTCCCATGTGCAGAAAGAAACTGGCCAATTCCAAAACTGGAGCGCTCCAATTACGCCAAAAGAAGTTCTTAAAAAATTCTCACGTAAGTCTCAATATCGTCTAACACTTTCCAAAGGCCTCCAAAATAACGGGCTCATTCAAAAATCTTGAAGTAGACTTCAAAGGATATAGTGAAGACTTAGTCTAGGGCTGGAGTGTTAATTGCTGATCGTTATCACGGTTTTCGTGGAGCCGGGCCTTTTGTACCTGTTGTAAGAACAAGAACTTTACATATAAAGGAAGCTTTAGTGAGGCACTTCAATCGAAATGAGAAACACGAGCCGAAAATGTCGGAGTTCGGAATTGGAAATTCTGTGGCGCCATGCCATCCTGTTTGAGCTTGCGACCTAGCTTATGATTAACATTAAGTCAAAAACATAATATATGCGCCATTCCACCAAAACGTAAACTATTTACTTATCTAATTATAAACCAGACTATAACTTATTACCATTCAAAAACACATTGTTGTACTTAACACGTCATCTATTTTATAGAAATATATTTTTACCTGGATGAGAAAATCTTCGAATGGTTAAATAGGAAGATAGTCTGATATGCCACATAAAAAAATACTTTTGCCATTCCATGGCATGTCAACTGTCATTTTTCCACATAAAAATTGACATTTAGAGCTACCTAACGTACGCACAATGCGTGATCGACCGGAGGGGTAATCACGTAACGTTGTGAACGCGCGTTAGGTAGATCCAACTGTAAGATTTTCATATAAAAATTGACATATATATATACCTAACGTACGTACAATGCGTTACGTGATTGACCCACTGCTGGACTATCTTGTAACATGCACGATCGTGACACTTGAAATAACTAATACGGGTAAAATATCATAATTCGCAACTTTTTCATCTAATATTCAGACTTTATTATTTAAGACAATCACGTTAATAAAATGAATTCCCTTTTACGAAAAAAAACTAAATCATCGAATGGCACAATTAATATTGTTTCCTTACTGAAAACACATTTTTGCTGTTGTAGTTTGCCGAACCTCAACATTCCTAAATTCTTTAATTTTGTATTGTGGCGTTTCCCTTGCGAATAAATAGATTCCCGCACATCCGCTATTATAGCGTCATTCCCAATAGGAAGCCATAAAATAAATAAAAAGATGCGATTATTATTTGAGGATTCTTAACTTGAATCATGGATTCACTTACGGTTTCCAGCCGAGAATCGTGTAACATTTTGTTTTTGAGTAACATTACATACTACGAGGGTAAATCAAAAAGTTCTTAGAAATAAGATCAAAACCAAACAGATATAATTTTATTCATTTTATTATTCTACCTAATTTCCTTGTTGTTCTATACATTTAGTATATCGTTTTTCAAGTGTTTTTATTCCTTCAAAAAAAGTGTTTTTGTTGGGTCTCGAAAAACTCCTCTGCTGCAGCATGCATAATAACCGCGTTGTCGTCGTCAAATTTAGTTCTGCGAATTTACTCCTTTAATATTGGAAATAAGTGGAAATCACTCGGAGCTAAGTCTGGCGAGTAGGGCGGATGGTCAAAGATCTCAAAACTATATAAAATAAGCCGGAGAATTGTCGTGGTGGAAAAGCAAGCTAGCACGCAATTTTCCTCGGCGTTTTTCTTTTATTACCTGCCGCACTTTCGGGATCAATTCCGTGTAGTAAGCACCAGTAATAGCTCTTCCAGATTCCATCCGCATCCCAGAAAACTGAGGCCATGACTTTACCTGCCGTCAGAAAAACTCGATTTTTTTTATTGGTGGAGAAGATGGACGTTTCCAGGACATGCTTTGTTTTTTCTTTACAGGATCGAAATGGTGAACCCATGTTTCTTCAACGAAACGGTGATAAAAAGTGTCCGGGTCACGCTTGATAATTTCAATATTTCGCTCTGCAACCTCCACACGCAAGTCTTTGTTTGCCTGGGTTGACATTCGCGAAACCCATCTTGCTGACACTTTTTTAAACCCAAAACTATCTGTTAGTATCGAATGTACACTACCAAATGAAATCTTTAGGTTCTCTGATAGATATTTGATAGTGATTCGCCTGTCTTCTAAAACCATTTTTTCAATTATTTTCTACGGTTTGTTCGTTAACAGGCTAAAGGATCAGAGCCTGCCATCTGCTGAATATCCAAAAAAAATCCTCGGTAGACATTTTCTTCATACACAAGTACTTTATCACGGCACGAAACTCATATTTTTCCATAATTGAACGTTTTAGTCGGCTTCTTTCATAAAATACTCATTTACAAATATAATGGCGGGAACAATTGAAAAAAAAACTGTTAAAAATTACATCATAGTGCCAGCTCAGAAAAAAAAACAAACCTCAAGTAAAGATGTTTTAAATGACAAATAATGGAATTTATATGTCACATTTTAGACAGATTAATTTATGAGTTTATGACTGACCATAAACTGTACTTACTCTACTTCCAATATGTAGGGAATAAATTCCGATTCCCAGAATTCATTTTTGTTTAATAAACATGCCGCTTTTAAAATTAAACTAGTTTGAAGATCCATCACGCGGCTCTTTTTAATAAAACCGCTATGGACTTGATTTATACGTGTTTCGTCTGGCTTGAACAAGATGGCGATTGTAATATCTGCCTGGAATCGGTTCACGCCGGTCCCAACCGCAATTTTGCACTGTTTATATCATCTTGCACTTTTAATATTATCGTATTGCACTTACATTTTACTCTTATGCACATTCATTTGAAAACTAAGAGCTCAAAAATGTAGATGTACCTCGTTTTCATAAACAAAAAATCACATTGTGTAACGTACAAATTTAAATTCAAGTTTCAACCGTAAACATATATGATTAAAAAAGTTTAAACAGCATATTACAAAAGTATCCTGTAGAAAAAAAACTATTTTGTAAGAGGGATACACAAAAGAACACATTCAAAACACGCTTTAAAAATTCATATCACTCACACTAAACGGAGGAAGAAAAAAAAAACTTGTACCTGTCGGAATATCATTTTGTAAAAAGTGTCACGTATAAATAATTAAATGTACGCACCTGTATATTCACGCATTGTTTACAATTTAAGCAATGGCGTGTAATATTTGAGTGGATCGAATAATATACATTATTGTGAAGCGATGGCTGGATGTGAAGGCCGACACGGGCGAAAACGGGCTCACAAAAGAAGACGCCCTGCACGTCTATCATGCGACGGCCGCGACATACTCTCTATTTTTCTCGCACTATATCTTTGTTCTAAGTGTTCTAATAAGAAAGAGACGGACAGTGCGTTAAAAATCGAGAGAGCTCGCGCGCCATCGCATGATGGCCGTGCAGGATCGTGCAAAGTGAAGGAAAGCGAGTAGGAAAACGGACCCTGACAAAGACCGGGATAGCACTAGGTAGTAGAAGAAGAAGAATGTACATATCATACAACTGCAAAGAGTTTGGGAATGGAATAGCTGTCAGTTCATGTAAACTTTGACGTATATACGGCGAACAAAACGATTATCTCCAATCCAGATCTAATCGTGGTTTGACAATAATTGACTCCTGGAGCGAAGGTAAAAAAACGTTTAAATGTTTACGGCATTTTTATTGATGTTGCCTTGATCCATTGTTTATAAAAAACTTGACCGAATCAGTAACGATGACGATAAGTTTTTCTATCGACAAAACAACAACAAAAATTGTAATGCTGTCTCCGACTCCATGATCCCATCCATCTTATTTTTCTTCGAATATTTTTATTTTTAATTTATTTATTTGGAAAAAAAACAGATACTTATAGAGGTACAGACGAAAAAATACATTATTTATATACTAAGGACATGCCTCCAAGTCCTAAATAGTTTTCACTAGGACTTACATACAATTTAAGAATTTAATAACTGAATGTATGCGCATACAAATAAATAGCTAAGTAATCTTAAGCTCAACCCTTGGCTATGAAAATAACTCCAACCAAATACTAATTAATAATAAGAAAAACCATGCCTCTACCTACTAGAAATAAATACAAAAAATCGTATTACTACCTGTATGTGAAAGTAATAATTATGTAGGTACATTGTTTTTCCACAACCTGTTTCATTATTCCTCATGTTACATAATCTCAATAACTTGTTTTTTTTTCTGAGCCCAAACTGTTATGTTTTAGAAGAGCTTGCAACAACCTATAATCGTCAACTTAATACTAAAAATATATAAATAACGCCTACGACGCTCTCTAGCAGATTCATTGCGACACTTTTCGTACGCACATTAACAGAAATCAACTGTCATTTTTAGGGTTCCGTAGTCAACAAGGAACCCTTATAGTTTAGCCATGTCCGTCTGTCCGTCTGTCCGTCCGTCTTCGGCTTAGCTCAGTAACCATTAGGTACTACTAGAAAACTGTAATTCGGCATGCTGGGTATATAAATCAATCACGCCGACAAAATCTTGAAAATGTTTTTTTTAGTGTACCTCCGCTACACCTAAAGCAAAAAAGTTTTTTTTTTCTCGTTAAACCCATGGTGTAGGATATCGTTTGATAGAAAACCATTTTTCAAATCAGTGATTGGTTTGTGAGATATTGGGCTTTCAAGCCCTAATTAACGTTCGAGTCATGCCGGCTAAATAAATGGCTACTACTGGGGATGTTAAAAAATTCGTGATAGTAGTAAATATAATGAATTTAAAAGGAAAACTATCACGGACAAGTAGCCATAAGTAGTTACCGAGTAATAGTCGAGTAACTTAATGTGTACTTGGAAAGGCCAATTTTCGTACAAATTCGGCCGACGCACGTCGATGTAACTAAGACAGACAGGCAACTACGGAACCCTACACTGCGCGTGGCCAGTTTTTTAAATGTTATTTTTAAAGGTTACTATGACAGTTGATGCGCCCTGACGCTCGTTTGAAAAGATATGTACGTCTAGTCCCGTCAAACGAAACAAAATAATTAAAATGTAAGTTAAATAGGTGTAAATTTAAAATACCTGACTATCAAACCCAAGCTCAGTATCAAATCTACGCATGCATTATCAAAATCCTTTAAATGGGTCTCTGAAGAGCGAACAGATCTATTTCCAACTACTTTCCTTTAATGAACAAAAGTCCAAATGTTTTACGGCTATAAGACTGGTCCGACAAAGGAGAACTTTTCAATATCGTGTCGCTACATATTTTAGTGGAGACGGCGAGATGTCGAACTTATCTCGACTACGTTGTAGGGTGGGGATACAGCTCTTTATATCGATTAAATCTGGTTGGTTTAATATGATGTCGTTACATAATTGCAGTATCTCACATTAAAAATTGACAGAATTAAGTAGAAGCAACAGAAAAAATCAGAAGCGTGTTAGACTTCATACAAGTTTCAAGCTTAAAAAGGTAAAAACCGATCATGTCGGTATCTGACTTAAGAGTTCTGTTGTGAAATTTTACCCATTAGGTATTGTCCAAAATTTTAACAAAAATATAAATATGCCACGAACTTTTTGCAAAAAATGAACACGTTTCAGAGTTCCTTTTTTTATTATTAGCAACCAATGGTACATTCATCAGCGTTGATAGTGTCTGCGTTGTAAACAGAGCAGGTACATATATTATCAGAGCTCGGAATTTTCACAGCAAAACAAAAGACTGTCGCAATCTTACTAGTGTTAGTAACATTTTTTTATCGATATCAATTTGTGTGATAGAAGAAAAAACTGTCCACAAAATTACGTGAGGTTTGTATAAAATTACATAGAAACAGATGCAATTTCTTCTTCGAAATCCACGTCAGTACACACAGTAGCACATGACATTTTATTTCTGATAGTAATAAGAGCATATAATCATTAATTTCTCAACATTCTCTGGGAGTAGAGAGACAGTTTCGTTTATCACTATACTTAAAGCCATTTATACTAATCATACTAATAAAATACTAATACTAGATGATCGTTCAACTTCACTCGACGTCAAGGAATTTAGAAAATTCATTGTAATTGGTATGTTGTTCAGGTTGAGTAAGTTTTTTAGATATTTCTCGTATATTATTTTAAATTCACCGTCGCGAAGTATTTTAAAATATTCGATAATAATAATCGATATCGATACAAAAATGTTTCTAAGACTAGTAAGATTGCGACAGTCTTTTGTTTTGCCGCGAAATTTCCGGGCTCCGTATATTATGTATGGATCAGTGGCGGCGCGTGAACATTTTCGATGAGCAACCCGGAACAAAAAGTTGTGGAAGAGTTTAGAGAATATAGCTATAGGCTTGCCTAAAAAGAAACCATGCCGAAAGAAAGAAGAAAGAAGACATGTCGGTGGGAATCAGCTTGTATGGGCGCTCCGCCACTGGTATGTATGTATGTATGTATGTAGCACGGGATTGTACACAAGAACTGGTCAAAACACAAAAATATCATAAGAAGTACAAAGGCGAAATTATTTATTTATTTATTTAAACTTTATTGCAAAATACAAGATAATGATAAAGTACAAATGGCGGACTTAATGCCATAAGGCATTCTCTACCAGTCAACCATTGGGCAAAACAGAAACATTTGGTGCAGGCATTTAAATTTAAATGAAAACTTAATCCAAGATAAACTTCTATCAAATACATACTGAAAAAAAAAACGTATAGAAAATAATATACACTAATATATATACATATTACTACATTTTGTACCTAGTGAAAAATACTATGTTGACAACTATCCTACGCGCTTATCAGAAAGAAAAAAAATGTCACAATACGAGACCTATTCCAGGTAACCTTTGTCCTAATATCTGACACATCCTTACTGCTCTAGAAATAGAGTCAGATATTTGTGCGTGCCTTGTTGTGGCTATTGATGCTGGTGACTTATACTCGTATAATATCATTATTTCAAGTATTTTACAATTATGGTTTTAGCCAATCACCACAAAGAAATAACACGCAATATTATAACAATATACAAACTAAACTACTTATGAAAAACATATACTTAATTTGAATATAAAACTAAAGCTAACTACAAATAAAATAACTAAAGCTAAAAAATAATGTACCTATCAAAAAGTGCCTTATTTCTAAAATAAAATAAAGGGCAAAGCATGTAGAACTGGCAGCTTTTATCACCAATGTACCTGTATATAATTCACCCATGTTAAGCAATAAATAATTTAATTTCAAAACAATCGATAGAAAAATCAACAAACTAACAAAAAAGTCCCAACACTATTTCACCTATCTTCTCTCGCTGTTTGAACCAAACTTGGGAGAGAGCTGCCCAAATCTTGGGAAATAAACCCCACTTATCCAACGTGTACTCGCGAACAAAATTTATTGGATGGACCTTTTTCTCCGGGCTTTTATATGGAAACTCATCCATTCATATTGACCTCCTCGGACTTTTGGATAACGCGGCGTGATATGTCAAAATTTGTTCCCAGTGAAAAATTTATTAAAAAGATAAGAGATGGTCACTTACTTATAAGGTGAGTAGCTGACCGAGCGGCTTCAAAGAACGCAGGCAAACCCGCGGGGAAAAATATAACCTAAAGATGGCATTCACTCGTCTTAATATTCATACCGCTAAGGGTTTGGCACAGTTTTGATACCTGCCGCCTGGCTGATGTACCTGGATCCTTGGGAGTTTGAGGGAGTGACAAGTTGACGGATGAATGACAGATTTTTTTCAAAGAAAAAGGCATGTTGCGCCGACCATAAGTAAAATGGGATAAAGGCAAAATGTATGAATTCGTTTAGAAAATGTTCATACATTATAAGTAACGACGAGTGTAATAATGATGAATTCAATTGTAGTAAAACCGTGATACCTGAATTAGTTATCACCAAAATTCATGATTGGAGTGGTTCGTAAAGGTAAATCAATTAGTATTTATTATGAATTTGAAAACATCATTCAACTACAAATAACTTTATGTACCAAACCTGCATTAAGTTTTTACAAGATATTGTGCCAATTATGATTTCGTTTTCTTTTTATTTTAGTTAGTATTTACATATATATATATTATGTTATATATATATTATTATATTATATATATATTATATTCCCTCCCAACAATTACCTAGCGCTACGCTCGTTCGAAAAACCTTTTGTAGAGGAAAGCGCCTACGAGCAACGCGCCCACCTGCGGGCTTCTGCACTGAAACTGTTAAGCTATTCCCTAAATGTGTCATGTATCTGAGCCTTGATCCTGCCATCTAACTAGGTAGACTCTTGAGATTTTGGTTGTGACTACGCTGTCAGACCGTTCGCGGAAAGTATCGAGACAATAGTTAGCCAAACACATTTTATGACGCTCAATAATCTCACCCAATAATTCACGGTCTTTCACTTCTCATGCTCGGAAAGTGCGACTTTAAGTCGTGCGTAAACGACATTAAGTCGCTTTTTATGTTCTAGTGCATAAAGTAAAATTTTCGTCAAAGACCAAGGCAATCGGTCCAACAGCCACACGAGCAACGTTAACTTCATAGAAGAAACTCTTTAAGGGACAGCCAAAGTATGCAATAAAACTTCATGAAA
Source organism: Epinotia bilunana (assembly GCA_947049275.1). Taxonomy (NCBI): domain Eukaryota; kingdom Metazoa; phylum Arthropoda; class Insecta; order Lepidoptera; family Tortricidae; genus Epinotia; species Epinotia bilunana. Next base: position 9,512,229 of record OX346256.1, read on the forward strand.
TAAAATTATACTTTTTAATTTCCATTTCATTTCTTCGAAATCGAAGTGAAAACTAGAGTGTACAATTCGTCTATAAAACCCATTTTACACTCAATTTTCTATCCATCCGAGCGAGCTTTCGCAAGCGAAAATTGTGCGTTTTATGCACTTCTTGTACAATCTACTATTATCTATTAACCAACCGTCTAAAATTGTACGGCAATCCTCTAAAAATGTATTTTGCGTTAAATTATTATTTTTGCACACACATATTTTGAGTTATAGTTTTAAAAAAAGTCCTGCTTCACCGACGTAGCGAGCAAAGCGCGTAGCAAAGACCCAATCCTGTTTCTTATCACAAACTAAAAATCCTTTCACTGGAATACGCGACATCTAATCGTTTTCAATGGAAAATATCTGTAAAAGCTTCATTAAACCACCCCTTTCCAAAAGCGACATCTAGTGTCACTTCCTGGAACAATGCCGCTAGTTGTACGTCAACGAAATTCCTTCACGTTACTTATTGATTACAGCGCCCTCTCTTACAGGACTGTGAAAGGTAGTAAGCAACTGAAGACAGACAACGCTGTGTCGAGAACGTGAAACCCTACTCTTTTGTTAGTTATGAGTTTTTTGGACAGATGTCGCTAATAAGAAAGGTATTATGTAAAAACATATTATAATTGTTTTGACTCTTTATAGGTGCTAAACAACATTTTAACACGTTGGAAAAGAAACCTATAAAAGTTATAAACTAAAATCATTGCAATAAAATACTACAAACAAATAAATAAACTGGAATTGGTACCTATATGCCTATAGGCTAAACAAAAAGTCAGACGGCAGTCATATTTATTTTACTCGTTGAGCCGTGAACTGCGATAACATGCGGCTTGTTCGAAGTACAGAGACACCGGATATTTACTTTTTTTTACAATTTTGTATTTTTGCCAGCTGAATTCAATTTTCAACTACAGTTTTGGAATAGCGAACGACACTAGTTCATGCAATGGTCGGAAAAAGTTTTTGTGCGAAATATTCTACGTAGACACAGTTTTCACATCCGTGTTTTCATTATTCAGATGGAAAATACTTGTTATCAGTTCGCGTTACGAAAGGGCTTCAAGTACTTTAGATTTTATACCTTATTATAAAAAAAGGTTCTATTTATAACTAAAGTTATATGTTCAATAAATCGTCTATGCCATGATAAGGGTTCTGAGTGTAACAATAAACTTACCTTCTTAAAAATGTGTATTATTATTTACTAGCTTCCGCCCGCGACTTCGTCCGCGTGGACCCGGGATAAAAACTATTTTATATTTTAATCCAGGCTATAAACTATCTTCGTATAAATTTTCATTCAAATCGGTTCAGCCGTTTAAGCGTGATTGAGTAACAAACATCCAAACATCTAAACTCGCATTTATAATATTATAGTGGGATTTAACCTGAGCAAAGCCAGGTTTTCATCTAGTCTTACATAAACCCACACGCAACGTTAAAAGCGTTGATATCAGCGAAGCGCGTAAATTTGGCTAAATTTGGCTTTGGTAAACATGACAACATGCAAAAGTATGTAAACGTTGTTTGTTAATTGGTTAATTTAAAAAAAGTTTTAAAACTGAGTCTTAATCTAATTGCAACGTACAATTCTTGCCACTTATCATTTAGACACAGTCACGGTCAACGGTCAAGTTTATGATTGTTCCACATTCACTGGTGTTTATTTATTCTACTTAAAAAAAAACAAGAATAAGTAGTACAGTCGAGGTCAAAGATATGTTTACACTTTTAAGGTGCAAAAGTGTAAACGTATCTTTGATCTCGACTGTACGTAGATTAAGAAATTTATATAAAAAAAGATTTAACTCAATAATGTAAAAAGTCTTGTTGAATAGGGTGACCATAAGGTTGGTGTTTTTGCTATTTAAAATTATTAAGTATCTAAAAAGTTTAATTGTTTGCTTCAAGAGTTAATGCAATGAATTTGGCTTAAGAGTCCGCTGTAAGCTCGATTCTCCATACAAACGTAGTTACGCTCTCATTTTAAAACTACGTGTTGGATTGTAACAAAACTTTGCATATACAGTGACATGAGGTATATCTATGTCTGTAATTAGTTTATGTAACTTCAGATACCATAGTTAAAAAAATACAGCGAATTTAAGTTTTTCATACAAAACTTGTTTTTGCTGTATTTCGTTTGTTTTATAAACTGGAATCATATAAACTAATTGCAGCCATAGATATACCTCAGATCAATGTATATTCAAAGTTTCGTCACAATCCAACACATAGTTTTGAAATGAGAGCGTAACTACGTTTGTATGGGAAGGTGAAATTCGGCCGAGCTTACTGCGGACTCTTAAAATACTGCGATAGAAACAAGAAATTCTGATTACGACTTATGTCTCACCCTGTATATTATAATATACTAGTTGCCCGTGCAGCTTCGCCCGCGTATTACCGCGCAACCAAAGCGGTTCTACCGGATAAAATATAACCTATGTCCATTTCGAAAGTCTATTCTATATGCTGGTTAAAGATTTTTTTATCGAAGGACTAGTTTATGAGATTGCATGCCATAAAACTCAGTAGGTATATGTACCTCGGTAACCCGCAATTTAATGAAACTTGCATGCAATATCTTGCAAGTGTAATTTGTGCTAAATCTTACATATAAATCATCATTAGTTTAGACTAGGTAGTACAGGGAAGCGCTCACAGCCCGCGAATTTCAGATTATGACTGAAATATGAATACAATATTTCACCCTAGTGCAAACCACTTAAGTACTTATGTTTGAGTAAAAATGTAGGCACGTCTATTTGTAAAAAGGTCAGTAAGTAGAAGCTTACCGGTCGGCGATAACTTGAACTTCTCTTTTGTAATATCTTTGTAAATCCGTTTCTATAGTTAGAAGGTACCTACATAAGTATTCTGACCAAATTTGGCTAAGTGCATTGGGTGCGCTGATGCATTTTAAGGGGATACTTTGATAAACCATGTGAAGCGGAATAAATGTTGTTATTTAAATAAAACGCACGACAACTGTGTGATAACTTATTTTGTATCCAGGTTAAAATGTTTATTTAAATCTTTAGGTTTTTGAAAATAACAACCCAAAAATAGAGGTAGGTACGAGCGGCGTCGCAACGTACATTTTAAATTCAAAGAGAGATGAACTACATCAAGAAGCAGAGGCGGTAGGCATTAAGGCCTCCACACAAAAACTACACTTCAAACACACATCGAACGTGGTCCGACCGAACGCGGGCCCACGTCGCTAAGTTACAACTCTGGCAGCCCGGCCGCGGGTCGTGCGCGGTGCGGGTGGGGCGGGGCGCGGGTTATATAGGATAAATTTGCTAAACCAAGTGAGGATAATCTAAAACAAATAAAAAAGATATTACCTATATCCTCTAAAAGATTAAAGTGAGTGAGTTTTGGTCGGCGGTGTCTGGGTGTCCATTTACGCTGGGTATATATTCAAAGAGCATTTGTATTATCTTTGTCGTCCCTCTGAACGCGGGACGTGGCGTTGCTACCGCGCTGGACACGCGTTGCTGCCGCGGCGGGCCCGCATTACTACACGCCGCCCGCCTGCGGTGTTAATATTATATACTGCTTCAACCTCCCGACCCGCGCCGCGCCCGCCTCGCGCCGCGGACGACCCGCGTTCGATGTGGGGAGGCCTTAGCCTCTTACAGACTGGCGCGGCCTGCGGTGGCGGTCAATAGTAAATTTTACAAAAGCTGTCAAAATCACTATTGACCGCCACCGCAGGCCGCGCCAGTGTGATTCATGCCACCGGAGATATGTCAAGCTTTGTAAATATGTACATTTTCTTATATTCCCCGTGATGTCATTGTTAGAGACAGACACTAGGATACATGAATTTGACCACGAGAAGATTCAAATTCGTTGCCTATCTAAAACAACTCTGTATCTCAAAAACTGTGTTTTTTCAGGACAGAGGTTTGAAAAAAACACAAAAAAGATTTCGTTATAACTTTTTATTAAAAAAACCGAATAAAAATCTTCTTTCAGTAACAGTTTCGTTATTTATCCACGTATCGAAAATTAGGTAAGTAAAAACGAACAACCTAAATCTTCACAAAAAAAAACTTAAAAATGTACCACGGCTTAGAGTTATGACACGATATTTACCTGCTTTCGATAAGCTTTTATGTGCACTAGCGTCACAATAGTAAATAATCCAAAAAAAATGTTTATTCTTATGAATAATAGTGGATTATTCGTCTTTGAGACAAATGTTTATATAAATTATTAAAAAGCATACTAACTTATTTTGTTTTGTTCCTCTAATACAATTTTTTTATATGGACAATAATGGCCTAAAACGACATGCATCATAATAATACTAAAACTTTGTGAACAATAACGGTATAGTTTACTTTACAACACTTGGTATCGATGTAAATTAGAAACTCTTTTTATTAAAATGCCTCTATTTTTATATAATTTAAGTTTATATAAAACTTGTTTCCGTAAACAAAGTAGTAAAAAATTAACAAAATTCTCAAATTATACTTCTCCAAACTATAAAAGTAATAAAAAACCACACGATATCTTCTAATCTAATCTTCTAATAATCTTTATGGTCAGTATAGTTGCTAGGATCTTCTTTATAAGTTTTTGGTGCTGGTTTTTTCCCAATTTTTAGGTTGATCCGCAGATTTCGGAATATTTTCCCAATCCGCGTGTTCATTTCTGTAAACAAAGTATAATATATAGTCGAATGAAAGAATTACTGAATCTATGACACAAATACAGCAAAGTGAGGTATGACAAACCCCTATTACTATTAAACGACTTTTTATACAAAAAAGAGACACACACTAACATCGACCGACACGCGTAATTGATGTCCCTAATCCGCATGTACATCGAGCATGCAGGTATATCTTATACTTATATTTTTTGACATTACAAGATAAATAAATATCAACACAATCTTATACAAATTAAACTAGGTCCATAGTAAGCTCAATATAGTTGGCCATACACGCTAGGGTATGCCTGCGCAGTTTTAACTGTACAGTTCAACTGCACAGGTAAACCCCAGCTGGGTGGTGTGTGCTCCACGCATTTATTGAACGAGATCCAAATATATCCGGAATCTTAGAATGGATGAAAAGACTTACTTGAAGATTTCGTTTCGTTTACGAGACATGTTTTTCGAGCAAACGCAATCTACCCCCTTCCGCGATCACTGGACAACTAAGACCTGCGCAGGCGAAAGCCACACAGGCTCAGTTTTAAAGACCTTCTACACGATCGGGACCAACCGCCAACCATCGTGTCCTTGGTCGGATCAACTACAGGCCAATAGCTATAACCTCCCTTTTCTCCAAGATAATGGAGGCCATTATCAATCGCCAGCTGCTTCGGTACCTAGAGGACCACCAGCTGCTCTGTGACCGACAGTACGGTTTCCGTGGGGGTCGCTCGGCTGGTGATCTTCTAGTTTACCTGACACATCGGTGGGCGCAGGCAATCGAGACAAAGGGTGAGGCATTGGCAGTTAGTTTGGACATAGCGAAGGCCTTTGATCGAGTTTGGCACAAAGCACTTCTAGCAAAACTTTCATCCTATGGGCTCCCAGAGAAATTATGCGAGTGGGTCAGCAGCTTTTTAGCAGACAGAAGCATAAAAGTCGTAGTCGACGGTGAATGCTCTGACTCCATGTCTGTAAATGCTGGTGTCCCCCAAGGCTGTGTGCTATCACCCACGCTGTTCCTCCTGCATATTAATGACATGTTGCAAATCAGCGGCATTCATTGTTATGCGGATGATAGTACGGGTGATGCCTTTTACACCGGCCGTGCCAATATTTCTCGGGAAAACGTCATTGAGAGTCGAAACAAACTTGTGTCTGAAATTGAGTCTTCCCTAAAAGAAGTCTCAGAATGGGGCCGACTTAATCTAGTCCGTTTTAACCCCACGAAGACACAAGTTTGTGCATTCACCGCAAAAAAGTTAGCGTTTCCGGCATCTCCACGATTTGAGAGCACTCCCCTAGCAGCCACAGCCAGCATCGGAATCCTTGGCGTCGACATTTCGAAAGAAGTCCAGTTCCGCGGCCACTTGGAAGGTAAGGCCAAATTAGCCTCGATGAAGCTCGGTGTGCTCAACAGATCGAGACAGTATTTCACGCCGGCTCACCGCCTACAGCTCTGTAAGGCGCAGGTCCGTCCACATATGGAATACTGTTGTCATCTGTGGGCAGGGGCTCCTCAGTACCAACTCCTCCCTCTAGACCGCATTCAACGGAGAGCGATTCGAATTGTCGGCTGCCAGCGTGTTTCCGATCGGCTTGATCCCTTAGCACTGCGTAGAGATGTAGCCTCGCTTTGCATTTTCTACCGCATGTACAATGGGGAGTGTTCCGATGAATTGTTCGGATTAATCCCCGCCGCTTCCTTCCGCCATCGCCCTACGCGACAGCTTTTCCATTCTCACCACGTAGATGGTTGGCAGTCCTCAACTGTGCGTTTCTCCCGAAACTTTCTGCCTCGCACAGCCAAACTCTGGAATGAACTGTCGCCTGCGGTATTTCCGGACCGTTATAACCTTCAAGCCTTCAAGAAAAGAGCGTACTCCCATCTTAAAGGCCGGCAACGCACCTACAACTCTTCTGGTGTTGTAAGTGTCCATGGGCGTCGATTATCGCTTACCATCAGGTTATTCGACTGCTCGTTTGCCTCCTATAACAAAAAAAAAAAAAAAAAAAAACATTTTTTGTATTTGTTTAACACGATCGGTGGTAGACTCAACTTGTCAGTTCTTCTCCGATATTTGAACAGAACGGTTGCGATGGCACCTTGCCTTTCAAAGCAACAAAAAATCGGTTTGGCAATAACTTATTTATGTTTGAGCGAAAAAGAAAAACAAAGAAAAAGGCCTCTGGGTCGATTATTTTGAGCTTATCCTTCATAAGCTCCCATCCTTGATTTTTTTAGGTTCCTATCTTTATAAGATTCGAATGCAATGTCCCAAAGACATGGTAAATCAAAGTACAGAGCTAAAAAATCGGTCAAAACTTCTCGTTCGCGGCTTTCTTTTAGCGAATCCATTTCGTAGCGTGCGCTCGCGACGACTGACCAGCACACACTGAAGCGCTCCAGTCGGCCGATAGCGTTCCAGACCGGTCGGAACAACCGCTTTCTACACGATCCATTTTTATATCAACCCGATCAAGGACACGATGGTTGGCGGTTGGTTCCGATCGTGTAGAAGGCCTTTTACCTGCACAGTTCAATTACCCACAGGTAAAAAATATGTATTTTCATGTTTGCGCAGGTAACCTGTACAGTCGTAGAAAACTGCACAGTCGAATGCCACATACGCTCAGTTTTACCTGTGCAGTCGAACTGTACAGGCAAAACTGCGCGGGCGTACCCTAGCGTGTATGGCCAGCTTAAGGCTTGTGTCATAGAGGTACAACGGTATATTATTATTTGAATAGATATAAATACTTAAAAACAGAGAAAATACCTTTTCTTACAATAAAACATCTAAATAAATTTATTAACGTGCTCCTTATTTATCGTTTATAGTGGCTTTAGTCGTTTTGAATCAAGTAACTGAATGCATATTTATGATAAACATTGTCCTAATTCGTATAGTATACCTATAATGAAGCAAATATTATGTAGTATAGGGGTTTATTTTGCTTACAAGAACAAGCCAGCTTACATTATTTTCGTGAATACTGGCTTATTTGTTATTAAGTCAAAATATCGGTACTTACTGTTTCACGGAGAGTGTCCCATCCATGAATACTCCTATATTGCACAAAACATCACCATTGGTCCACTGACATATTTAGCGTAATGCCGCTGTTGTACATAAAATTTGAAGTAAACTGTCGTATTATTTGGAGATGTGCCGGTAGACAACAAAAAAACGTGGTAACGGCGACGATCGCTGTGGCTCAATTGGCCTACGGACGGTCTTCCAGATAAAATAACTTCGACTCTCCACCAATGGCATAACGGCACAATGCTGCCACAGTGGCATTTTTTTGAATTAGAACTCGGGAGTCTTAGTCACGATAAACTTCAACGTGTTCTGCGTCTAGTCTTATACTTAGTAGCAAAACGGATTATTTCGCGATACCGACTTGTTTTAGATAAGCGTCGATGTGTTAAATATTGCCCCCGCTCCCTAAGCTCCCTGAAGTAACCCAACAATAAAGGTGCGACCACACCGCTGCTCAAAATACGCTAACGCACCGTAAAACGCAGCAAAATGTATGAAGAATACGTGACGCATACTACACGTCAACGCGTATACGCAGCGTTAAGCACCGGTGTGGTCGCTCTCTTATTATTATAGCTACGAAAAGAGCTAACGCTACGGTAGGCTAGTGGTTCAGCCATGCGGCTGTCAAACGGTGGTCGTGAGTTCGAATCCCGGCTCGTAGGCACCAATGAGTTTTTTGGAACTTATGTACGGAATGCCATTTGATATTTACCGTTAGCTTTTCGGCGAAGGAAAAACATCGTCAGGAAACCTGCATACATCTGCGAAGAAATCCAAAGGTGTATGTGAAGTCCCGAACCCGCACTGGGCCAGCGTGGGGTACTGCCCGTTCCGTTCCACGAGAGGACGCCTGTGCCCAGCAGTTGCACATATATAGGTTGTTTTATTATTATTGTTATAAAAAGTGTGGGAATAAACCTTTTCGGCCGCCATCGCAACTGTGTTTCACAACCAGTTGTCTATTAGGATTTTTTCATCTTTCATGGCAACCAGTTGTGATAAAAGAAGATTTATTCCTGTTACACAACCAGTTGTCAAAGAAGAAAAAAATCGCCTCCATCGCAACTGTGTTTCACAACCAGTTGTCTATTAGGATTTTTTCATCTTTCATGGCAACCAGTTGTGACAGAAGAACATTTATTCCTGTTACGCAACCAGGATTCCGGCTCTGACTTTGTGATATAAATATTGTTGTGAGGGACATATCCACTAGTTCGACGATCAAAAGATATAACGATATTTGATAAATATCCCTAAATCACAGTGTATATTGTACCTACATTAATCTACTGTTAGACTATATACATGTTCTTAAATAAGCATGCTTATTTTTCGCATGGTCGCACTATTTGCATTTGCTATACCGAAGCATGCTTAAAAGTAGCACATTCTAACACATACGTTAGTAGGTGGCAAGCTTTCAACTAGCATGTTTAACAGTAGCTTTATTTTAAATAATAATTATTTATTAAACCACATCTTAGATAGGTACTCAAGCTCTAAGCGGTACTTTAAAGTTATCAAGGCGAGTATTTTATTGTGTATAGGATGCGCATATTTTAGTGCAGGATACTTTTGTCAATAATTGTTTGATAACTAAAATGAAACTTCTTGGTCAACTTACTATAATATACTCCTGGGAACAGACCTCGTGAGGTGAAAGGGCCTTTCCTCGCTGATTAGAGCCTACTGCAGTTTGGGGACTTCACATACTTCTTAAAATTTCTTCGCCATGCAGGATTGCAGGCTTCCTCGCGATTATTTCTTTCATAATTTCCAGGTCCTCCTATTGTATTTGAACTATCGATATTTTCACCTAAGTTTCTTATTAGATTCTGGTACACAGTTATCAGATCAATAACTAAGCAAAAGTAAAATGTCAATTGCAATGCTAAAATGCAATATTGTGACGACCATCTCATAACACATAATAAAAATACTAGCAAAATATTCCCGTACACTGGAATTGAGATGAATATCAGGCTATGAAAAATAATGAATTCCTACATTGCTTCATTGAACAACGACTCTTGACTTATCCTGTTCACAAGAACCAAACGGAAGTCTATTTTATGCTACACGCTTTGTCACCCCACCACCAGGTGAAACAGAGACGAATGTACGGGCGGAGAGGATTTAATGTAATTTATTTGCACTCATGACACGCCCGTTCCAAGCGATTTTCCCCGTGCACTCATGCCCTAATGAATGTTTAAATTTGTAACGTTTATGTAATGATGTGAAATTTTGGGAGTGATTGATGTTAAAGAGGTGACGTAATTTTAGTCGAGTGACGTAGCGAGAGTTGATTGTTCGGAGCTATACGGTCTGAGAGCTCCTGTAGGTGATGAGGCTTTGGATTGGATACCTACATGTAGCCTATGCCTAGAAGTTTCAAACATCACACTAACGAGAAAGTTACAAAGAGATAAAGCAATAACATGTTGGTTGACAACAGGCGGTCTTAACCTACGTTATCGTGGGTTAGCTATGGTTGATCGAGTAATTGATAAACATCATTCCATATATTATCGACCACTATTTCGAATTCCTGATACAACTTGATAATGAACTAGCTTTCACCCGCGGCTTCGTCTGCGTGGACCCAGGATAAAAAACTACCCTTTACTTTATTCCAGGCTAGAAACTATCTTTGTGCAAAATGTCATGCATAACAATTGAGCTGTTTAAGTGTGATAGAGTAACACACATCTAACCATACAAATATCCAAACATCTAAACTTTCGCATTTATAATATTAGTAGGATTTCTCCTTAGCTTTTATTACAAACACACATCTCTCTCTTCCCTTGCATCGCCTCCGTCCGTCTTCATTATTGAGATTATAATTTATGTTATTTTTAACCGACTTCAAAAAAAGGAGGAGGTTCTCAATTCGGTTGTATTTTTTTTTATCATTTTTTTTTTCAATGTTTGTTACCTCAGAACTCCGTCATTGATGAGCCGATTCGTAAATATTTTTTTTTGTTTGTAAGTATATGCTTCCAGGTGGGTCCCATTTTTTTCCAAAATTGAATTGGATGATGGGATCCATGAGGAATTGAGGGAACTCCTCAATTATATTAGGCACGCGTGTAGTGATTTTGGTATTTTCTATTATAACACGTGTAGTTGATTTCCGGGTGTAAACCCGGAAATCATAAATTTGGTGGAGTGGAATTGATGATGAAGACCACAGATGACTTATGGAATTCCTCAATTATGTACCTAAAAGTACAAAACTATATCACAAATTCTGATAAGATTCCGTTGAAATAGCAACTAATGAAGTGCCAAAGGTGATCCTTGTGGAATCGACGGAAGTCCTCAAATATTATCGGGTCACATACAGCGATTGAATTTTTTTCTCTAATAATCAACACATTTGCTCTCGGAAATCAGTTCATGTGGTAAATTGGAAAATAAATGTGGAAATGTTCTCGTGGCTTTGCGGAGTACTAAATTGAAGTCGGTTAAAACTTTGTTTTTTAAGTAAATTATCAAAAAATATATTCCTTCTTCTAGCAGACAATTCTTCTATTCTATGTCACTAATTTACAAATTAATTAATTTATTTATTTATTTATTTATTTATTTATTAAAACATGAAACATGACATTACAGTATAACCAATGCGTCATGAAACGACATATACAAAAGACAAAAAATAAACACATATAATTACATTGGTACAGTTGATTGCCTGTCATCCATCTCCTCACAGAAGCTCAGACATTCACCGCACACATACATCCATCGCCACGCAATTAAGTCACACTCCGGTGCTGATGCCAAGAGCGCATTGAGTTGTGAGAGAGCGCGGATCAGCGGCGAATTCCTGCGTGAAACAGTGCGAGCTGCCGGCACCGCCAATAAATCGCGTCGTCGTGCCCTGAGAGTTATCCTGGGGATAACCGGAGTATACAATCGCACGAGGCGACTCACTAGCTCCGGACAATCTGACTCACCGCGTATGATCCGACACGCAGTCACCAACAAACTGTAATTACGCCTTACCTCCAACGAATTATAACCTAAGGTTCCTAACAGGTATTTGGTGGGATACAGGAATGGATAGTACCCAAAAACTTTCTTATATAAAAACCGTAGGAACGTTTTCTGAACTTTCTCCAGTAATAGGGCATAAGTTGATTCGTGAGGGTTCCATACGATTGACGAAGCTTCAAGCTTGCTTCTAACGAGTGCATTATAAACTAGCCTGATAGCCCCGGGATCATGAAAGTCGCGCAGGTTGCGAATCACAAAACCTAACCTTCGATAGCAGCTTTCAGCAAGTGATAATATGTGCTCATGGAAAGTAAGTCGCCAATCAAAGACCACACCGAGATCCTTAACACTGGAGACACGGTTGATAGGCTCTGCTCCGAGCATGTATTGAGCATGTATCGGGGTATGTGCACGGCAGAAGGTGCAGACACAACACTTGGCAGAGTTGAAAAGAAGTTTATTATCTATACTCCACCGGAAGACCAAGTTGATGTCCCTTTGCAATGACTCACAATCTGTTAATTGCTCCACACCGTAAACTAATTTTAAATCATCGGCATAAAGGAGACATTGGGATGACTTAATAACAGTTGTGAGATCATTTATCATTATTCCGAACAGGAAAGGTCCCAATATGGATCCCTGACTGACACCAGATCGGGTATGATATGGAGCCGAGACAAAGCATCCATGTCGAACATATTGCTGCCGATCACGCAGATAACTAGCGAAGAAAGACAGTAACTTCGGAGAGAAACCAATTTGGTTCAATTTATTAAGCAACACATCGTTATCCACGCGATCGAAAGCCTTACATACATAAATACATGTAAAATACATGTATTTAGCCCGTATCCACCGACTGTGGAGTAGGCGGCTCACTCCGTGATTTCGTCGCGTCGTTACAAGTATGTACCTACCAGTATAGAGACAGCTAGGGTTGGGGTGGGTGTTTACCCGATATTTACCGAGTGCACCCGGTAAATACCCGATATCTTCTCAAATCGGTAGGTATATACTATATCTGGACTTTTTCAAAAAGTTACATTTTGGTGCTTTTTCATGAATGTTTAAAGCATTATTAACAACTTTTGTCATTATGACGCGTAGTTTACGAGATAACAAATAGGTATTTCTAGTTCAAAATAACACGTTTAGTCTGGCCAGGAAAAGATGAGCCTAAAAAAGAGCCCCAAAATTTTAAAAAAGCTGCTTGTTGCAACACTGTATAACACGATAAAATAATAATCATAATTGAAGATTTTTGATATTGTGTATAAGATAGCTGACCATAATTACGACACCTTAGTCACGTTATTTTGAGTAAAGCTTGGTTTTACAAAAACCAAATAAAGAAAGAACTCGAGTAAATGTGTGTTTGACGACCGGTTAGCCTAGTGGGTTGTGGCGTTGCCTACAAAGCTGAAGGTCCTGGGTTCGAATCCCAGCATGAGCAAATATATGTGTGATGAGCATGAATATTTGTTTCGGAGCCTTGGCTGTTTTCTATGTATTTAAGTGTGTAAGAAACGGGTAAATACACCCGTATTTACCCGTTTCTTCCACCCATCTGCCCAGATTGGGTAAAAACCAGGTAAATACCCGGTATTTAGCTGTGGAGTTTTACTCAGTACCCATCTCTACCTACCAGCCCTGGCTTGTATGTTAGCGCTGCTACGGGACGCGTTGCATGCGATAGAAAGGGATGGCCAACGTTTAGGCTCGATCGGCATACCTAAACAGGGGATTTGTTAACAGAGAACATTCTGTACGTAGTAATATTATTTATTCTGTGTTATAGGCCTATTATTCTTTAATCTGTCACTCTTCTCGGTCGGTGCCAACCTTATCCACTGTTCACTAGCTGTTATACCTACATGATACATGTCCAATATCAATTTCAAGACCTCAATTTAGCCTGATAATGAAATCGTTGACTGGCGTCTAAAGTACTATTTGCCGCAGAAATAAAGAAATATTTTGCGGACGAAGCAAGCAAAGTTCGTAAAATATGAACCGCTCGCGTACACAACGGTCTGTGGTTGTGAGGGGCACCACTGCAACTCATTTTGTTTTCACCTCCTGAAATGTCCCAGTGCTCAACATTGTCCCTTACTTGGACCTTGTTCTTAGCTATTGTTAGCAATAGAGGTGAACAACATGGCGTCAATTATTGGAATTAAGATACCCGTGTGACAGTGAGGCATCAACGGTGATAAGTGAAAACGTGACCAACGTAGGCCTCGGGGCTTTGATTCAATGCTACTATGTTGTTAAGTCATGCTATGCCTATAACGCACATATTCGTTCACATGCGTGAGCGTGGCCCAGCAACGAAAGTGTTAAGCCTGCTCTATACAGTGGGCCATCACGACCCATCGTACAGGACGCAACTATGCGTTAGACGGAGAAAGACATCGCCGCGCCATAAGCCATCTGACACCACTACCCTCTCTACACGCTGGCCCATCCTAGTGGGCCATTGGGATGGGCCATCATGTAGAGGAGCCATTAAAATAGTAAGATTGCCTAGGTAATAGGAAGTGAATGCATACCTGTAATTTCGTAATATCTCTATGGTTATAAATAGTGCCTACTAAAATGACAAGCCAATGAATTGAATGACCTTTTTTGTCAACAAAAAAACTGCGTCATCCTGTTCTTAAACATTTCACAACAAAATTCAGTCAACTTTAGATGTTGCTTTTAAGTACTGGCCAACTAAGTGTCACCCCCGCAACTTGACTTAAGATATGTTCAAACACCAAACTCCCCTGCCAACGAGTATTCGAAACGAAATTGTTTCCCATATTTACTGTCCAGCGGCTATAAGGCGTGTCAGCGAGGCGAGTGCCAAATATCCTGCTAGAAGAAAAATGGTTCAACACTCCACTAACACAATAAACTTAATGCCTTCTTTGCATTCACGCCCAAATCGTGCAAAGTTCCGACGTAGTGTTACGTGTATCAGCGTTAATTTGATTTATCATTGCGGTATTAAAATAAAGTGTGCCACGTTTTGCGTTGGAATGAGTCAATGCAATAAATAGCTTGGTAAGTACATTATTTTATTTATTTATTATTTTGTCTTATCAAGGACTGTAAGATACGGTAGCCTAGTGGATCAGGCATGCGGCTGTCAAGCAGCGGTCGTGGGTTCGAATCCCAGCTCGTACCAATGAGTTTTTCGGAACTCATGTACGGAATATTTACCGTTAGCTTTTCGGTGAAGGAAAACATCGTGAGGAATGCGGTCTAATCCCAATAAGGTCTAGTATTCCCCCTGGTTTGGAAGGTCAGATGGCAGTTGCTTTCGTAAAACTAGTGCCTATGCCAAATCTTGGGATAAGGTGTCAAAGCGGACCCCGGCCTCCTTTAGTGGCACAACCGGGAATAACGCTAGGAGGATGATTTATATATTTAAACTTTATTGCACAAAACCAAAATAATATACAAATGGCGAACTTAATGCCAAATGGCATTCTCTACCAGTCAACCATAAGGCCAAACAGGGACACTTAAAATTAGTGCACAGTAAATGATCAATGTTTAGAGCGTATACAGACTTATTAAAACATAATCCTACAAATATATATATAAATATATAAGATATGATTGTATTATCGAGGATCACAGTAGTTCGTAGTATCTAATAGAAGACTATGTTGTCGTGGATTGATTTGTAATATATCAATTAATTGTAAATTGATCTGCAATTGACTAAATTATCTTTACTGCGACTATAGTTATATACTAAGACTATATATGTTTTTCAAACAAAGGTATGTTTAAAATATTTATTTAAACTTTACGATTATTACACATAACTTTCTCTCATTCACATACTGCGTGGAACGGAACGATGGACTTTCCCGCAAGAGGGGGATTATTGAGCGCTAGTACGTCACATTTTCCAGATAAACTATTTTTTTTGACGCGATTTTTTTTTACCATTGTATCGAGCGTTGGCCGACTGGAGCGACGAGCTCCATACAAATGTAAAAAAAATCGCGTCAATATATATTTTTTTCTCTTTATTCTTATCAGAACACGATACCTGTCAAGCCCTTGATCGGTTCATACCCCATTTTTGTTACACCCTGTATATTATTACATTCATCAGCCTCGACCACGAGGAGACTGCCGTAACCAGAGGTTTTAATTTATCACTTCTACACAAGGGTTGTCACTGTTTAGTAAAACGCCTGTCGTAAAAAGGCGCGTTTTCATTTAAAAACTAAATCCAATATTTAGGAGGAATAACTCCGGATTCGATAAATTCTTTCGGAGCATAAAATAAAGGATTGTCACATTGGCATGGATTGGGACGCACTTTGCGTTATAGGCTTCCAAACAAATTGAGGGTTGCGCGTAGTGAAACGATTGAGGGAAATATATTTAATAGAATGGTTGGAAGAAATCATTCAAGTTGTGAAGTTGTACACACACCCACTATAAGTAGTAACATTCTCCATAAAATTCCAACTTAACTTTCAATACGACGTAATGAGAGCTGTTACGTTACATGCATCGTTTCAGTTTTTTAGGGTTCCGTAGTCAATAAGGAACCCTTATAGTTTCGCCATGTCCGTCCGTCTGTCTGTCTGTCTGTCTGTCTGTCGGACAGACGTCCGTCTTCGGCTTAGCTCAGTAACCCTTACAACTAGAAAACTGCAATTCGGCGTGGGTATATAAACCAATCACGCCGACAAAACAGTAGAACAAAAAACCTGAAAAAAAAATTTTTTTTTGTTACCTCCCCTACATGTAAATTGGTGATGTATTTTTTCCCTGTTAAACCTATAATATTTTTGAACGAGCTATCTAACGATACCCCAGACAATGGGTTTGACGAGAAAAAAAAATACATCCCCGCTTTAGGTGTAGGGGAGGTACCCTAAAAAAAATTGCGTGATTGATTTATATACCCATGCCGAATTACAGTTTTCTAGTAGTAATGGTTACTGAGCTAAGCCGAAGACGGACAGACAGACAGACAGACGGACATGGCGAAACTATAAGGGTTCCTCGTTGAATACGGAACCCTAAAAAGGGGTCAAATACGTATTCCTTTCTATTTTCGGAACCCAGCCGCTTGTAATAAAGGCTCATTATCCATTAAATGAGCCCAATTACGTGGAAAGCTAATGAGTCGTTGGATGCAGTGCTTTACAAACGGAGTCTTTCGTACAGTTCATTCGTGACATTGTCAGAATTAAAATGGTTTATTACCTTTTTTGTAAAATAGCAGGTACTCATGTTCTAGTTGTTAACACTAAACGTAACTTAACTACTAACATTATAGCAACTAGTTTACACTCATGGCGAATGTTAAATATTGAACGGTACGAAAACGCATCTTCAAAGTTAATAGTAGCGGTAGGTAGTCTTTGTATGTCCTATAAACCTCTTATTTGTTATTTTAAGTTGGAGTGTCTGAAGTGTTGGAAACATATTTTCCATTGTGTTTTTAGACAAAAAACATTTACTAATTTAATGGCTCAATCCATACTAAATGCGAATGTGTGTCTGTCTGTTACCTCTTCACGCTTAAACCGCTTGAAATGAAATTTGGTACGGAGATAGTTTGAATCCCGCGGAAGGACATCGGATAGTTTATATCCCGGAAATCATCCCCTGAGGGGGTGAAATGGTGGAGTTCCACGCGGACGGAGTCGCGGGCAGAAGCTAGTAAACTATATGTCCATAAAATGTCTGACTTGCTAAAAGTCCATACCTTCGTCTTTACTGGTTTTCCAGTCTTTAATTAGTTAAGATGTACTTAAGAAACGCTTTTAATTACGAGCGGAAAATCTAAAAATTAAAACGTATGTTTGAACAGTCCTCAATGCTCCTTTTCTATCATGTTGATAATTATTCTCGCATTATACTTCTTTTGTTTTTCAAATAAATAATGTGATGCCATTACCCTCATGGCGCAGAAGATGCACACGCAGGTTATCGTCAGAGCTACCTAGGATGAATTATTGTGTTGAGAATGAGGGCTTTCATTTATCTATTGCCCATTAAGGATTGGTAATAAGTGTTAGTAGGCAACGGTGCCCGCTTTCATGCGACCTCATTTGCCACCGTCACGGTGTAGTAAAAAACGGTATATTCATCACTACAAGAGCCCTCTTCCCGTCACCTATATTTATAAGGTTTAAAATATTTTGAACATAAACATCAGATTCACCAGAAATTATCTCAAGTACTTTTGTGACAATTGATTTTTTGTCATCTGTGCTTCACTTAGTTTATTTTATCCTAACTAAACAAAAAATATTTTATCTTCAAATGGGAAAATTACCCGAGAGAGAACACAGAATGCTTCTCCTCTCTCGGGTAATGCTATATGTAGTTCCGATATAATCGAGAAAAAGTAATTCCAATACCGATTCTCGTTTCTTTCTATAGCTCTTTCAAAGTCGTTGGGATTTTTCAATCAAGCCCGAATTCCCTTAATTTGATTGCAGCTCAGTGCAAAAAACTGCACCTGACGCTGTTGATACCGTTCAATGAATAACTACAACTTATAAATGTAAGTTTAATATAAGTCAAGGAAAGATTTGTTATTATATGGTCATCGGTGTTACTGCTTTATATTAGCGGGCGTAGCATGGAAGACATTTTATCACTTATCGTTGTCGATCCATGTTTAGTTGTACATTTTCATTATTAAACCTTGCCTCATGATATGTTATTGCTATAGGAATTCGGAACAAAAATGTAGAAATAACATTACAACAAGCACGTCAGCGCACTCCAACAACAAATCAGCTGTATCTCCGTTAATTGGTCTAGAAAATCTGGTTCAACAACAGAATTTCGTAAAATGCTCTCCCACTTTTTCATGTAACGAGGTACACAAAATGTGCTTATTTAAGAGATATAACCGAAGCATTATTTTAATTATACGCGATTAAGTCCCGTTTAGTATAAATAATGTGTGAGAATCGTAAAAGTTTAAATCAATATATAACCGAAGCAACTGAAATAAGCCAGAAAAAAGATATTGCCCCAGACCATTCCGCAATTGCAATCCGGTGTACCTAAAAAATAAATTTAAACATTAATTGCGTAAGTAAAGTAGGTAAGTTAAACATAATTGTTATATACTTGACCGGCAAAACCCAAGCTCAGATAGGTATCAAAGTTCTGCAAGCATTATCAAACCTAAAAATGAGTCGGAAGAGCGAACATAATTACTAACTGCTTTCCTTAATTTTTTTAAATTAATTAATTCGTTTAAGGTTTTGTTTTGAATAACATGAGAGTATAGAATCCAGACGATTTAGTACCCGTAGAATGTAAATGAATTGTTCTGTTTCATTTAGCGTCTGGAGCAGGGATGTCACGAATGTCAGTTCTATTACATTCGCGAATGCCAATGCGAATATTTAGAATACGAAAGTACGAATGCGAATATAAAGGAAGTACACTAAAAACTCAACGTACGTAATCAATTTCTATTGGTCAAAATTAATCACGTGATACGGGTTGGCGCGCTTTGCACATGCGCGAGTCGGCGTCTCGGCGGCAGGCGGCCGCCGCGGGGGCGAAACACGCCACGACGTGCACATATTCGCATTCGCAAAACATTCGCATCGTTTGAACCGAATGCGAATGTTGATGCGAATATATAAAATGATACGAATCATTCGCATATGCGAATGCGAATGCGAATGTGAATATTCGTGACATCCCTAGTCTGGAGTTAAACATAGGGTATGTAATCATTTAATTAAGCAAATAGAACTGTATCGTCGCTCTGAATGGGTTTTGTATTGCTCATTCATGCTCACTGTTGTCATATTGGATTAGATAAGACAGTATTATGGAAAATTTGAATATTGCGGAATATGTATTGTAGAACATTAGAATATAAGTACTGAGAAGAAATTAAGCGTCTAAGCTTATTGACGTTAGCCACTCCACGGTACTCGTGCGTTGCCAACCCTTTAAAAACCTGTTTATTACTTTTCTAATACCCCTTAAGCCCGAGGTTTTCATCGATTTTTGACAAGTTTTGAATCCTATCTCCTACTTTTGCACTACAGATAGAATCTTCAATCTTTAATCTCCATTTTTGTCTACCGGTTTTTTTAAAAATCCTTAATTTAAAGTTTAACAACACTTATTTTGTATCTCTATTGACGTGTAAGATCTAACATACCTTTACGAAATCTACATATTTGAATTCGTCTATGACGTCCCTAAAAACGTGTCTAGGGTTTTCATTTTAAACTAGTAAACACAAAAGTTACGGCCAGAAAGCCAGTTTTTTGGCCCAAAATTGTTCAACTTTGATGCCAAATATCGACAAAACCATGAACCATGATCTTTGAAGTAAATATGGGATACTATATTGCTTAAAGCCGTTGTTGTTAATATAATAAGCTACAAAAAACATTAGAAAACTAAGGGATTAAGATCGAAGGTCATTGGCGAAGTTGTCAGCAGCCTTATTTCATAGCCGGAGCGATAAGTAATTATCTGGAACCGTACCGTGCGCGATGATTTAGGTTCAATCAAAGGTATGACCCCCGTATGAGGATGAGCGCTATGCCGGTGGCTAGCGGTGTGTAGGTGGAATTTAGCCGTGGGCATCTCCTCAAAAAGTTTCTCGGAGTTCAGCCCATTTTGCAAGCGATAAAACCAGGTGGGCCAAGGCAAAGCAAGGCTATGTAATGAAGAGAAACACATATAATAACATTAAATATGAATTAGACAAACATATTGTACAAAGGTATCAAGCGGATAGACAACAAGTTTAACAACAAGTTAATTTTTATTTTAAATTATTTAGTTAAGTAGTAATAAGGATTATTTTTAATTTTAGGTTAAGGCACTATTGTATAAGGGTTATCTACCTGTAAGGATGGTTGCTGTATTTAATAAAATTTGAACATGGACTGACTTTTATAATTAATTAATAAAAGTCATTCCATCAATATGTTCAAATCTTTGTTTGACATACGCAAATGATTGGAACAGTCAAATGTAGAACTTTATATGCGACCAGTGTGCGCCATTCATAATGTGAACAATTAACTTATTGCAATAACCCACACAATGCACAGTGTTTTTAAGGTTTGATAAGAATTGCTTCCGACTTACACGAGTTTATAACCTGTTAGTATTGGTAAATGATATTATTACAGATTAGTCTAGGTTTATCCGTGAACCAGATCTAGCCTGTAACGTCTCTCTGTCTGTGTCCCTAAATAACCTAATAAAGTTCTGAGTGCATCGCATCACGCAAGTCAACCTAAAATTTAGTAATATTGCCCAAAAAACGATTTGTTCAAATCGGTCAACAAATAAATTGCGGGAACCAAACGTAGCGACCATCCATATATTTTATTTCCACGTCATTTGGCCGAGATACATCGCTTTGGGGTAAAGTACCTAAGGAAAATAGAGGAAAGACAATGATAACCTTCTTTTTATTTCGTACGAAAGTACATGTGCTGATGACGTTTAGGATGTTTTTATTGAAATCAAATAAGTAGTAATGATAAAGATTTTCCTTATCCAAATCTCTATGACATACCTCCAGCAGGACAAAAAGGCTTCTCCCAACCTATCTACATGATGTACCTAATTGTATAATATTTCACTTTTAAAATATTCGTTTCATTATAATCTTGGCCATCCATATCAAATTAATTATTTGATATGGATGACCAATGTTATTAAACTTTCTTATAATGTTTCTTATCTTGTACCAATTACATAACAATCAAAAATGTAATCGATATTAATAAAATTGTATAAGGACCGTTCTTGGAAGAAATTCTATAATATATTGTTTTGTTGCGAAAATTGCCGATACCTGCTAAGCTAAGAGACAATTCAGGCAATCCCGGTTTCCGCCAAGGTGAGTTTATAGTGCTTTTCTCAAAAAATGTGAGGAAATAATATAAAGATATTATAAATCATTTGTTGACATACTTACTTAAAAACCCAGTAATACTTTCACTTTGATTTCGTTAAAAGCAAAATTATTTTCTACGACTTCTTTCAAAAGATAGTAGTTCCTTTCACTCAATATTCTACACTCAGTCAGTTTTAAAAGCAAACTATTAGCACACTTTGTTGTAACCCGACAAGTCCATATTTAACCCTGAGGTAGTGTCGCTGTAATGTAAGTACGATTCACACCGAACGGGCCGGGCCGGAGCGCGCCTGAGCGCATTTTACAAGTTGCCAAAAGAATTTGAAGCTTTAATACAGACGTTACATTTCATATTTGAATGGATTTGCGGCCAGTCGGCTCCTCGCGGACGTGGACGGCTACGCTCGGCTATCGTCGCATCTGACCGGCTCCGTCCGGCTTTTACCATATGACATAGGCTATGAAAATTTGAAAAAAGCAATTGCACTTGTTTTACTTTTTAGGGTACGTCTTTCTTTATCTTCAAATCATAAACGGTTTGCGGGCAGTTTTCTTTGCCTAACTGTGATTTTTCCTCAGGCGTCTCCATTTTGTATGGTGGTAATATCTATTCTAGATGGGTTATCTAACACTGAATTTAAATTTTCAACCTAGAATTGTATTAACAAGAGCATTATAAAGGTCAGTGAATTGTATAGTTGTATGTTCATTGTTCAGTCACAGATTAACTCTGGTTTGACCATTAGAATATCCCACACATTAGGTACATACCTCATACATGTCTGTATTTAATAAATGCACCTGACCTGTATGATTGATTGAACATATATGATAGACGAACGAACGACGGGCACACTAGGAATGGCTATTATAGGCAAAGCACTTCAGGGATGCTCTGATCACCACACTAATCAATATTTAATACGAGGGACACACTGAAAGTTTAATACTCCTGCTGGTCGATGCCATTTCGATTCGTACGTACTTTACGTAACATATAAATTGTATATTTGTTTTCATGGGGTGAAACGCAGCAACACATCCACTGTCAGGAATCGGCTACGCGCTACGCTCGTATTCGATTCCGTGGTTCTCCTCGTATGTAGCGGAAAGCGACTACGGCGGGTATAAAACCTACACCAGATGTACTTACATAGATATTTCTGAAAAACCCGCTTATAAAATAAATGAAATGAAATGAAAATAATTTCATCCACAACAAGTCCATAGCAAATACATCAGAATAAGCAAAAAAATACATACGATACGAAATTAGATAAATCAACATTAAAACATGTGGGCCGGGCTTGTTCAACGTCGCGGTTCACCCCGATCCGGTGCTAATGCCTCGACAATAGAGACGTGTTCAGATATTTGTGAGCACTTTGGCCGCTCCGATATATCTGATGGGGACTGTACTCCCTCCAGCGCTCATGCAGCGGGCTGGCGTCCCACTCTCTCACCGCACCACCGAGAGCAGTGTAAATAAGCATATGTATGTTTTTAAACATAATTTTCAAAAACGGTACATTGGTTTTGAGGTGTAATTAGAAAACAAAAAACCTACATTTTACGGCCGTCGGGGAAGCCCAAACACTACAAGTTTTCAAGTAATTTGATGTATTAGAATATTAGGTAAAATGATGGATAAACAGTTTTCATAAGAATAACGGTTAATACTGAGCGGTTTACAGCCATTTGCCTGTCCAGCGTCTTTGATACGGTCCGCGAGAGCATAACAACGCATTCGCTTGCGTCATAGCAATGCGTCTCTTTACACAACAAAGAAGACAAAGGATAAAAACGAGACCCGTCCAGTTTATATATAACCCAGATCTCGCACCCTGTTCATAATTCCTTTTATTTTATAATTTCGTTTTATAAATGTAAAAAATCTTACTTTTTTCTTATCAGAACACGATGCCTGTTATACCCTTAAAAGGTTTTGCGTTATTTTTTTAACACGTACCTATAATTGACGTGGTCAGAAAGCTGCTCGCAATTTTTTTTAGTGGCAGTATTTCGGCTCTAGGCAGGCTAAATCTTTTTTTCTTTCTTTCTTTCAAGTTTGTATGTAACGAATACCGAGAAAAACGAAGCTCTTATCTTAATAATATCGTTTATTTTTGATACCAATATGCTAACCACAAAAAGATATTCATGGTGTCATCACGGGGTCAAGGTCATCCTTAAGCAGTGGCGTGCCTAGGGTTTCAGAATAGGGCAAGCCGAGACATACGTTTTTGTAATTTCCTCAGATAATTGGCGCGATAAATCTTTATTAAGACATCTGTCTCAATTAGCTGTTTACCAAAATTACTAAAAGAAATCACAGCGTTCATAGTTATGCTTAGGGAAATTAAGCTGAGAAGTACACAAATCAGGCGTGGGTTTTGGCGAAGAAATTAGTTGTTTCTTCTGAGCAAAGTTACAAGTGTTTACCTTTCCTTCGCCAAGCAATACTTGTAGACACTTTAAATAATCACAATCGGAAGGCACTACTTCAATCCGATTAAACCACAACACAGCAAACAAAATACTTAATGACCGCACTGACCGGTCTAACAAACAACAAACAAAAGTAATTGCAAACGCAGATTACTAATATGTAGCTATTGCAAATTAAAATTGCAACTAATAGCAATGAAGTGAAGTCGGCCGTCAACACGCGCACACGCGAATTTCGCATTTCACTAGACTTGTTTACGACTTCATACGCATGTCCGGCTTAAAATCTCGTACTATTTGCTATATGGCCCTATAATAGTTATATCTCATTATTAGGCAGTCTTGATGAGTAAGAAAGAGATAAAGATAGCTAGAATAGAAGCCCGCTTGCAAGCCAACGCGTGCGAGCGAGATGACTAGCTGTCTCTCCAGCGAGGTCGGCTTGTCATCGCAGCGACAGTGCTGCCAGCCAGCCGCGCCGCGGCGGTGCGTGGTCGAATTTTGTACTACGATGTTGTTAATTTGAAAAATGTAATGAGAGCGCGAAGCGCGAATTGAAATAGTTCGTGCTCTCGCTACCTTTGATTTTTCATCGAGAATTAGTTTGGAAGGCAAGCCCGGCTTTTCGGCTTGTATGGCAGTACCGCCACTGACCTTAAGCAAATATAATATAATTAAGTTTTTAATAAAGGCATTACAGTTACCAGGAAAGTAGTTACTAAGATGTCAAACACAATTTCACTCCGTCTTTCATTCGACCGAGTAAAACATAATGAAAGAAACTTGAGGAATGGAGGTTTAAATGGAGGAAAAATTCCCCATTAATTTTCTGCGAATGGCATTTGGTAACAAACTTTCCAAAAGTAAAAGAAAAGAGTTAAGTGTACTTTGGTGAAGTTTCGGAACGTTACAGAAGAAAAACAATCGTAAAATTGGACTTGAACTAATTTTAAGTTTTCCATGTTTTCGATCTAGGGTAACCCTTTTTTAATCAATGATGTGGAAAGGTCAGAGAAGAAGTTAAATTAAATTAGCTTCGTAATGGATAATAGGGTCATACCTTCAGGAATACCTCAAACTGCATATACCATCGGCGCCACGCGTCGGCGCGCCGAGCGGGACCGCCCTCTAAACATAGTTCTGGCGGCGGACGAGCGTGTTCCATATTGCTGCACTTAAGATCCACTAAACCACTAATGCTCACACTAATCCGCAAATAGCACAATACGCGAAATGGCCCGAATTTCAAATCAAATTCGCCACCGCTGTCACCATGTGAATGAAAGGCGCGCTAGGTTAGGACTGAATTTATTATTTGAAAGATCTACCCACCTAAATACATATACCTCAATTGTATCATAACAGAAGCCGGTTTGAGACGTACTTATTTCAAAGATTTTGTTTAGAGGAAATTCATTTGAGTATGACTATGGTCATTATGACCGAACAATTTGTAAGAAGAAGATTTCATTCCTTACTTTAAAACTGTCTTGCTCCCCAAACAAGCTTCTATTCCCTACTGAAGTTACGATTCTCTCACTTTCATAATGACTTGTTCCCCACACAAGTTGCCAACCAACAAAAGCTGAAATTATTATTTTTACCCGACTTCAAAAAAGGAGGAGGTTTCTCAATTCGACCGTTTTTTTTTTTTTATGTATGTCCGCGGATAACTTCGTCGTTTATGAACCGATTTTGATTATTCTTTTTTTCTTGGAAAGGGAGTATCCCAATGGGTGGTCCCATGGTAAGGAAACCAGGATCTGATGGTGAAATCCTGAAGAAATTGAGGGAAACTCTCGAAAAAATTGTCTTTCCGACTAGTGTGTTCCTTAATATTATTCAATATAAAGAATTTTAAAGCCCTATTATTTTCCCTAATAATCAACGCATTTGCTCTCGGAAATCAGTTCATGTGGTGAATTGGAAAATAAATGTGGAAATGTTCTCGTGGCTTGGCGGAGTACTAAATTGAAGTCGGTTAAAACTTTGTTTTTAAAGTAAATTATAGTATTTTATGAGTCTATTACCTAAGTAAAGATTCACTAAAAAAAATACTTATTCCCCAAATGTATGTCAAACTTCCACTCTCGTTTTAACCTCCTTTAGGGGATGAGTTGCGCTAAAAGAAATTTTCTTGTCTTTAAACCAACAGTCTTAGGCCGAAGTTACAAATCTCTTACTTTAAAAAATTCTTGCTTTCCATAGAAACTTTGAACTCTTTTAAAAGGGTCACGAATTTATTATAATCCCTTTTTATTGCTTGCGTACCTTACCAAAATAACAAAATAACCTAGTCTACAAATGTCAACTTCCTAGCTTCAGTCGTTTCGGCTCGGCGTTGATGAGTCAGTCAGTCAGGACAAACGATTGTATATATATATTATACAGGGTGGGCGATCATAATTAATTTACCGATGTTTATGTATGGGCAAGTGTCAAACTATAATAAAACATATAAAGATTTGTTCATAGCAAGCTTGAAATTGAAGGATATTAAATGCATTGTATCCATTTTAGATACCATTTCTTCAATACGACCGGGTTCAATTCCCAAACTTGGCACATTTTTTTATATTCTATGAATGCAGGTTTTTTGTCACTCAAATCGTTGATATGGTACCTAAGAACAGATTTTTGTGAGTATGTCTTATAACCATCTAAATGGTTCAACCTGTATAGATAAATTTTAAATAATATCCAGTTTAATTTGCCCTAAAGAGTTGATTTCGTTTGGTCAGAACGTTTGGATACAGATATTATTTCCTAAAAACCGACCAAGTGCGTGTCGGGCCACGCGCAGTGTAGGGTTCCGTAGTTGCCTGTATGTCTTAGTACGAAATTTGTACGAAAATTGACACTTCCAAGTACCTACACATTAAAAAATAGATCCCCACTTTAGGTGTTGGGAGTTCCATACCCTAAAAAAAACCATGATTTTATTCTAATGTAATGTCGGCGTGATTGACGGGCATATTCGTATACACCCATGCCGAATTACAGTTTTCTAGTTTTAAGGGTTACTGAGCTAAGCCGAGGACGGACGGACGCACATGGCGAAACTATATGGGTTCCTTGTTGACTACGGAACCCTAAAAACTCACGTTAAAATATCATCCACTTTTGTCATAAATGTGTAAAAATACAGATACGCAAACAGCATAGTAAAAAAAGCTTTGTTTGGCGCATAAACTTATCTACACATACTGAAGCACTATGCCGTGCCGCGTAGGTCAATTTTACTAACGAACCGTTCGAATGCATCGGTAAATTGAAAAGTTTTTTGGCAACGCTACTAATCTAGCGTATTGTTCGGAAGAGACTCTCTTGGATGCAGTTAGCGAAAATTAAAACTATTTTGGCAAGCAGGTGGATGAATTGTTCATTTTGTTTGTGAACGAATGCTGTTTTATTTATGGCACAAAGGGATTGTTGGAACGTAATTTATTTTTTTGTTTGCCAAGCCCAGAATTTGCTTGGTTGCTTTTATTGTCTCTTCTCAATAATGAGAATGCTCATTACCGACGCTCAGTCAAACAAGAATCCGTCAATACTGACTTGCGAAAATGTGGGATTTATTCTTGACCGAAATCATACAAATGGGTACATACCGGCACTGTTTTCGTACGCTCTTGCTGACAATGAAATTAAATTATAATGCAAAACATAATTATGCCTCGAATAGAGGCGATATGGGCATATCAAATAAAATTGGCATTATACGCATTTAGTTTCGATGTAGCTCTGTCATCCATCATCCTCCTAGCGTTGTTCCCGGTTGTGCCCCTAAAGGAGCCCGGGGTCCGCTTTGAGACGTAATCCCAAGATTTGGCATAGGCACTAGTTTTTACGAAAGCGACTGCCATCTGACCTTCCAACCCTGAGGGAAAACTAGACCTTATTGGGATTAGACCGGTTTCCTCACGATGCTCTGTAAAATTATAAAAATTACCTTGTCATGTTTCTATGATTACCTATTTCACTTCTAGATAAAACAAAATTTTATGGATCGCCGATATATTTATCGCAGTTTTGATTGTAGCCTGTGCAATAGAATTATTCTTGTCGACATACAATATGATACGCTCAAAACACATATAGCCCTCTTCTTGCACGGCTATCACGCGATTGCGCGCGAGCTCTCGATTTTTCTCGCACTATCCGTCTCTCTCTTATTAAAACACTTAGAAGGTATAGTGCGAGAAAAATCGAGAGTATGTCGCGGCCGTCCCATGATAGACGTGCTGATGCAGAAGAGTAATAGTGAACACAATGAAATATTATGCGGAGCGCCGCGAACTCGCGTCAGTCGCGTATCAAATACTAGCGTCCGCCCGAGACTTCGTCTGCGCGGACCCGGGATAAAAACTATCCTATCTTTTAATTTAGGCTATAAACTATATTTGTGCCATATTCGTGGCAGACCTCGTCGGCGATGGAGAGACGAGCTAGACTCCTTTTTAAAAGAATGGCCAGAGACTGCTCAGAACCGGGAGCACTGGAAGAAGTGGGGGGAGGCCTTTGCCCAGCAGTGGGACACTACAGGCTCACAATAATAATAATAATAATATGTTGTTTCGACGATCATCGTCCCGATAGTCGTTTCGGCGAACGGTTTAATAGCGAAGAGTCTCGACCATCACCTCAAGAGACTCTCGCCAGATGGCTGGATCAAGGGTCAGATACAGAAGGCGGTACTCCTGGATACTGCGCGGATAGTCAGGAGGTTCCTGTCTCTGACGCCCTGACCACCGGCAGCTTAGGCCCCGCCTCGCTGCCGGCGCGGTAAGGGTACAAAACATAAAATCATTATAAAAACCTAACCTAGGGAGGTTAGGTTTTTATAATGATTTTATGTTTTGTATATATTTTTTATATTTTACTTTTTATATAATTATTGTAAAAACCTAGCCTAAGATTGAAGTTGAATAAAGATAATAATAATAATAATAATTTCATCCAAATCATTTGAGCCGTTTAAGCATGATTAAGTAACAGACATCTAAATATCCAAACATCCAATCTTACATATTTATAATATTACGAGTTACTCCTGAGGGGTGATCATGTAACTTTTCGAACGCACGTTAGGACTACTCAATTGTCATTTCCAATACAAAGTGACTTTTAGATCTACCTGACGCACGTACAATGCGTACGTGATCGACCAGGTCAATCATATTTTCATGCATATACCTTTACGTTTCAGGAGAGGGAAGACAAAAGGCTCTTTTGCCATTTACCGATCCTTTCATATTTTCCTTTCATTTTTAAATTACTACCTCGTTATTGTAAAGAGCTTGGTTTCACTTCAAATCCTACTAATCTTACTAATATTATAAATGCGAAAGTTTAGATGTTTGGATGTTTGGATGTTTGTTACTCAATCACGCTTAAATGGCTGAACCGTATTTGAATGAAATTTTGCACGAAAATAGTTTATAGCCTGGATTAAAATATAGGGTAGTTTTTATCCCGAGTTCACGCAGACGAAGTCGCGGGCGGAAGCTAGTAGTCTATAATCCAGTTATTACGTGCTGACGCCTCGTTACCTTGACAATAATTAACTAAAGTTTTAACAACAAATCACTTTTATGTGGACACCTTTGCCACATCAATAGTTTCTGCTTCATCACCATGAAAGTCATCTGTGGCCTCCATCATCAGTACCAGTACTTCACCAAATTTGTGGTTTCCGAGGGAACGAGTTATATGAAAATACCGAGATCACTTCACGTATGCCTAATATAATTGAGGATTCCCCTTGATCCCTCATGGGTCCCATCATCCAAAACAATGCGACCAATCTGGGAACGTATAAGTACTTTCAAACGAAAAATCATCGTACGATTTGCCTCATAAATTACGGAGTTCTGAGGTAACAAGCAATTAAAAAAAAAGAGTTGAGAACCTTCTCCCGTTTTTTAAGTCGGTTAAAGTATAGCACGGTTTTAATTAACCTACACAATATTTTCACTTTTCAAAACTTACACTGCACATGTACCATAAAGTTTCTAGTAAACGTATGTGATGACACTTTTAAGCTAACAATAGTACATTACTATAGAGGCCGGGAAGTAAGGGGTTGCCGGCCGAGTACATATAGACGGCCGAGCGTAGCGAGGTCGGATAGTTATGAGGCCGGCAACCCCTTTTCACACCGAGGTATTTATAGTGCTTTTCTCAAACGTGCAATGAAATAATTAAAAAAACTCCAAGAAATCAAACTTTAATTTTCAGGGCTGAACGCTGGGATCCTGTGCCACAAATGGTGGAATGGAAATTAAAAAAGACCATCTTGCCGGCCTAGGCCTCCAATTTTGTATGAAATGCCATTACGGGTCTATCCGGAAAATATTATTTCCACAGATATCAGCAACACAATCACAATCACTTTACTCAAATTCGTTCTCATCCTAAACTACTAACATAAACACTGTATTGCAATACATCCTTTTCATGAACCGCCAGTAAATCTTTAAAAACGCGATATTGAACTAAAGCGGTATAATAATTCAAGCATCGGTATAATAGGCTGACTCCTTTCATAAGCATCTTGGCTCCAGGCCAAAGACTTTCAGGGAAAATGCGGAATTGAAACGCTGAATATTCAAAAGTGTGGATTTACTTACGACACCTCGCTATGTTGTCAACCGCTCGGTGATAGTTGTAGTGATGTACAGTGTGTGTATGTATTGTATGTATGTAATGCTTATATGAATAAGCATTACATACATACAATACATACATGCATTCACGCCTTTATCCCTAAAATGGGTAGGCAGAGCACATGAAAGTTGTGTTCAGTACCACTTTTAGCATAAATGTGGGTATTAAAGATTGTTAAAATGTGATATCACATTGACAGGTTGCCAGCCCATAGCCCACAACACACTTCAACCCTGTTCCTTTAGTCGACTCTTACGACACCCACAGAAAGAAAGGGGGTGCTATTCTAACCCAACACCAAACGGGGAACCCGACACCGCACGGGGAACATCATACAAGCATTAAATTCTAAAATATACCTATATTATCTAAACACCATTATATCACCCTGCACAGATATCCCAGAACGACCCGCGAGCTATGAAGTGGCGACATAGACTATCAGTCTCTGTTTAAGCATTCTAATAAGAAAGAGAGGGATAGTCTATCTCGCCGCGATACAGCCTCGTGGCCCGTACAAACGACAAAACTGTTAACTGACCATCCTGTGTTTATATAGAACCTTATTACAATGCACTTAAGGTGCACCGATGGTCAGCTGTGTTGTCGATAGTACTGTGATAGTCTGTGCTGGTTATTAAGGACATTGCATGTTACTTATATTCATTACTAGCTACTGCCCGCGACCATCCACGTGCGACTAATTTATATCGTAACTCCATACAAACTTTCACCCCCCATTTCACCCCTTTAGGGGATGATTTCCAGGATGTCCTTCCCTGGAAGTCAAACTATTTCTATACCAATCTAAATCGGTTCAGCGGTTTAAGCGTGAAGAGGACAGAGAACAGAAGGACAGACAGAGATTAGACGGACACTTATGCATTTATAATATTAGTTTGTCGATTATTAATTTGACAACGTGATTAGCTTTAGGTAGTTAGTAGCGGTTCTACCACGTTCGTGAATATGACCGTAGACATTTGTTTCAAGATATTATGATTATTTACTGATAAAATGATGTAAATCAAAAATCGTCGCTAGAATAAAATCTGAAAACTACTAGTTTCTCCAATGTCTTCACATCACTTGACCCGGTGCAATGTTAGTATTTGTCTTCATCGTATATGATAAATAAATAAATAAATAAATATTAGGGGACAATCTTACACAAATTGACCTAGTCCCAAACTAAGCAAAGCTTGTACTATGGGTACTAGACGACGATAAACATACTTATATAGTTAAATAAATACTTAAATGTATAGAAAACATCCATGACTCAGGAACAAATATTCGTGCTCATCACACAAATAAATGCCTTTACCGGGAGTCGAACCCAGGACCTCTTGCTTCGTAGGCAAGGTCACTACCAAATAGGCTAAAGCGGTCGTCAAATGGTATGGGCATTACAAATATCGCTATATTATTTGATTTTAAGAAGAAAACTGTCGGTGATGTTACTGTTTATGTATACAAAACTTTGAACCAATAATACAAATCCTACTAATATTATAAATGCGAAAGTTTGGATGTTTGTTACCAACTCAACCTCGCTTAACCGGGATGATATTTTATAGCCTGGATTACAATAAAGAATAGTTTTTATCCCGGGTCCACGCAGACAAAGTCGCGGGCGGAAGCTAGTTCATTATCATGTTGTATCAGGAGTTCGAAATAGTGGTTCCATCAATCATAGCTAACCCACGATAACGTAGGTGTGTTGCCTACCAACATGTTATTGCTTTGTTTTTTCTTGCGTGGGCAGACGAAGTCGCGGGCGGAAGCTAGTTATTCTATAAACTAGCGAACCATTGAACCGATAGTAATGATTTTTTATGGAGATGGTTGGAGATCCGAGAATGGACATAATGGCCCATCCCCACTCTCGCGCGAGTCGACGCGAGACCGAGATACATTGACGTTCACAGTCCGTCTCGTATTTAAAGACGGCAGTGTATCTTGTCCCCGCGTCGACTCGCGCGAGAGTGGGGATGGGTCCTGAGATATCTTTTTTATCCCGGAAGGGTGCAAAATGGGAGGATAGGGTAGTTCCTAAGGGAGTGCAATACCTAATTAATATTGTTACTCGTGTGGAAACCTTATCAAGGAAAGCAAACCTCCCTTAAGGCGATTAAAAAGTCTACCCAGACGAAATTGCAGGCAAAACCCAGTTCAGACAATTAAATTCATATTATAAAAATTAAAATGTATATTTGTATATATGTATGACTGTGTATATATGTTTATATATAGAGCTATTTATCTACGTGTATTAATACAATTATTTTGATTTTTGGCTTATTATAATCTCTGCACCACCTACTACATAATCTAGTTTAATCTCTTTCTCCGATACCCAAAGGTTGTCTGGAAGAGATCGCTCTTCAGCGATAAGACCGCCTGTTGTCTACCTCTACCTACATGTTATTGTATTGTATCTTTTTAACTGCTTTGTTTGTGTGAGGTGTGCAATAAAGAGTATTTGTATTGTATTGTATTGTATTAAAATAGGCGTGTAGAGTGAATTTATATTTGATGTACTTACACACTTTTTTGCACAAGAAATTACAACCCCCAAAAATTTAATTTCCTAAAAATTCCCCATAGTCCACAACTATTACATTTTTAAAATTTCCGTTTTCGAATCGCAAGGACTTCTAGGTTTTAGTATGTTCGACACAAATTTCAGCCTTGGCGTGCTGCGATTGGGCATACAATCGTTGTTGAAAAAAAAATCACCGAAAAACATATTTTAGAATGTGTGGTTGTCCGAGAGGGAACTTTTTTTTTAATTGTGTGGATTTTTGTATAAACCAAAATGTTTACCTAACCAAGTATTAAATAACATTGAAACCTTTATCGCGTTTTTTACCATTTTTCTTTTTAATTTTTTTTTCGGGATGTTATTGCACTAGTTACCAAGAAAACAGTCCCGTTTTCAGAACTCATAAATATTTTACTAGTCTAGAGGTGAGGTAACAATTTTCAGTACTGGCTGCTAGCTACTAAAATATAATATTTTAATAATGTTGTAACCAGTACCTTGACTCGATCTGAACACTAAATAATTAAGACGAGGGCTGAAAATATACGTTAATAGACGTCGATTTCGGAAGATTTCAATGTTGAGTTTTGAACACGAGCACAAAGCAGTATGCCATTTCGATACGAAATTATTATAGTGACAAAGTATAACAACTTCTTCAACTGTATGTACCGTAAATAAGCCTGCAAATAATACATAAACATATAGATGGATAATATATCAACTAGAGGACTACTAATTGTTCCGAAAAGCAGGTTGGAGATGGGAATGAAAATGAATGAATGACATAGATATGAGTTAAGAACGATTCAAAAGAGGTATTGTGTAGACATTTGTATGCTTTATTGTGCTTTGAATAACCATAGTATACGTAGGCCGATAATACTTTAAGACAAGGATAGGACAACTTTTAAAAGACTACCATTAAATAATTATCCTTTACTTCAATATTTTCTATATCGTGATAAATTAATTTCATCAGAAAACCGTGAAAATAATGCATAAACCATAATCTGCCTTCGTCAGTTGCATACAATCACAGATCAGCATCAGATTTTGACATCGTCACATAAAAACGGAAAGATGATATCCGTATTATAAAGCTTTGTCTACATACGATATAATTGAACGTGCAAACAAAACGAGCGAAGTTCTCCTAAACTACTGGAACAATCCGGCGTTTTTATCTATGTCTGTATGTATAAAAGTTTGTTCCACGATAAATCGAGTTTCGTTGATTGGAACGTCATGAAAATGTGGTTTCTACGAAATTAATGACACATGGAGGTTTTTTGAGCGAGATAAAAGAGGGATGAAGCATGTTTTTTCTAAACACCACTACAACATGCCGCTGGAAAGTTTCAGGAGTACGTCGCAAGTTCACATTTTGGGGCGAACTAGGTACCTACTAGTTAAAACTAGCTTAAAGAACCATGATATTTGCAGCGTTACCACGCTGTAATAGCCTACGCAGTTTGTTGAGGCGGCAACGATCCGGAACCCTCATTAAATTGATAGCCCATACCTAATAGTTCTACTTTTTAAGTAAAAAGTCATAATACAACCGACACTATTCTAACTGTGATGCGAAGCAGCACCCATATTTTATTCGAGCTCGCAAGTATGTGGTTGTTAGTATAGTTGACGTGTGCGCTGAGGTCATATTTTACCAAACGGACTTATTGTATACAACCTTCTACCATCATGGTTGTTTAAAATATGAACTGCCGACACTGTATTTTTTTACCTATTATGGCCGCTCCACACGATGGGCCATCCTGCTGGCCCACTAGGCTGGTGCAGCGTGTAGAGAGGGTAGTGGTGTCGGATGGCTTATGGCGCGGCGGGATGGCGATGGGATGGCCGCGGTGTCGGTTTTTCGGCCGCACATCAAAGGGAGTTGGCCAGCGACGGCGGTACGCATCTACACGTGCGCCATTCCACAGTGCGCGGTCGACCGCGGTTGGGTGTGAACGTTCGTGCTGTGTATTTTTTTAAATTGAAATTGACGTGTACTTACGGAGTTTAAATCTATCACGAATAGCAAAATGCTCAATGCGAGACTGAAACAGTATCTTTTGAAAAAATCGTACTATTCCATAGCAGAATTCGTGCAAGATCAATTGTAAACTAGGAATAATTCACGTATTATTAATCATGACACCATTATGTAATTTGTGCAAAATAATTATTGTTACTTATATGATAATATAATATAATCTTATTTTTAATTTTGACATTGTTACCTGATGATGAGAAGGGAATTTGTTCTTATGTAATTTGTGTAATTAATGTAATTTCATAATAATTTTCCTAATATACATTTATATTCTTCTCTTCTCAATTCATAATATACATAATAAATAAATGAAATGAAATGTACGTGGCCTCAACACGAAACAATAAAGTTTAAGGAATTATATCGGGGAGAAAGCGCAATATGTAAATATTAGGTAAATTGCCGCAGCGGCTAACGCTTCGACGTCCATCTCGCAAAACGATTCGATCACAACTGAATGTCGCCATCGTGTAGTGGCGTTCAACCATTGCATGGCCATAGCGCTGGGCCATAGGATGGGCCATCATGTATAGGAGCCATTATGTTTCTACCATAACATGCACTTCTCGAGAGTCGATATAAAAACTAGGTTCTCAATTTCGTGTAAGATGAATTTTGGTTAACAAAATAGTATATAGCGTGGATTAACACATAGGTTACTTTAAATCCCGTAACTTACCCCAAAAGCAAGTATAACATATGCACTGGAAAATAACACCGATATTAGTAAACCCGCCCCAAGTCCGGTTACCATGGTCGAGTGTGAAAAAGTGTTTGCTATGCCGAAGTGAAGTGTAGTAAGAGTAATTTATGTCCATTTAGTCCAAAAGAAGCGAAACGAAGCGAAAGCGAAGCTTGCACTATGAGTGGGTTGAAACATAAATTCAAGAAGACAATATCCATGATTCATGAACAAAATTAAATAATCGTACTCATCACAACCACGTACATTCGATTAAAAAGAAAAAATTACGGCCAGTTACAAAAATATTGATATATAAATATTGACTTTATTGCCTTAACATTAAGGTCGTGTATAGAAATTACATACGTGTATACCTATTACACCCTATATATATATACAGGGTGTCCCGGAACTCAACGATAACCTGGTACCGGGTGAGAAGCCAAGGTATACCAGTTATGAAAAAAAAAAGAAAAAAAAAATCCATGTTACTAAGTCGAGCGGTAATAGACATTTTCCGAAAAGTTGAAAATTTGACACCCTTGGTCGCATTTTATGTTCTGTGATCACAATTTTCACAATTTTACAGTGATTTTTTTAATAATGAAACTCTAATAACATTGCTATTATTTGCAACCACAAATCAAAGTAATAAACATTCTTAACTAAGTAAAAAAAAAAAAGTTTTGACGAGTTATGGTTTATAAAATTATTGTCAGTGAACTTAGTCTAGATTTCAAAATGGTACAACACTTGCCACTTTTCTTGCCAATAAAAGTGCTATTTCCATTTTTTTTGCGAAGGGACCTCAAGGAAAACGTATTCAAAATAAAACAATCAACTATCGTAACACTTTGATATCCTCCTAAAACTAAAGTAGATGCTAAAATTGTTTCCCTTCAGCACGAATACAAGCTCTGCATCGCCTCAGGAATGACCTCTTTACCAGTCGTGCATATCTACTCGCATTTATTTCTTCTGATGCTGCATAAATTTTTTGGCTCAATTCTAATAGATTTTATCAATACAAAATTATTAGAATTGAGCATAACTGGGGATGCATAAAAGAAAAAGTCCACTCAAAACCAATGTTTTGAGTGGAATTTAGTTAATTTTAGTTAAAAATATATATATACGCGTTGACTTGAGAACCTCCTGTTTTTTTCGTCGGTTAAAAACCAAGTAGATTCAGGTCTGGGGAACGAGGGGGCCATAAAATTGTTCCGTCCGATTGAGGCGTCCGATCCATCTGTCGGGATATTCTTCGTTTAACTCCACTCGACTAAGTAACATGGTTTTTTTTTTCTTTTTTTTCATAACTGGTATACCTTGGCCTATCACCCGGTACCAGGTTATCGTTGAGTTCCGGGACACCCTGTATATATTTCTATATACAGTTGTGTCGCATTGTGTTGTGTAAGGAGTTATTACTTTTATTACCACAATGACAAGATCCATTTAGGACTTATTTAAGTAGGCAACCTGCTTTGGAATACTTTGGATACAAACAATGGAATCGAGGTTTTGCCT
The DNA here is from genome assembly GCA_947049275.1 of Epinotia bilunana. Lineage (NCBI taxonomy): Eukaryota > Metazoa > Arthropoda > Insecta > Lepidoptera > Tortricidae > Epinotia > Epinotia bilunana. The sequence continues at coordinate 9,549,850 of OX346256.1, forward strand.
AGGATCAGACACGAGATGCTACTTACACAGTAACTATTAAGTAGGTACATTTGCGTACAATAATGAAAACTTTGTAAAGGAGACTAGCTTTCAGTATCGCAGATCACATTGTCTAGAATGATTCGATAATAATACCTGAATTTGGTACTATTTTTCAATGACACATACATATTTGGAGAAAAATAATATTATAATTGCGAAAGTTTAGATGCTTGAATTTTTGTTACTTAATCACGCTTAAACGGCTCAACCGATTTAAATGAAATTTTGCACGGAGATAGTTTATAGGCTGGATTAAAATATATAGTTTTTATCCCGGGTTACGCAGACGAAATCGCGGGCGGAAGCTAGTATATAGATATAGAATGGGCTAGGGTTTATTTTATCTCGCGGCTAGCTACTCGTAATATAGATTTACACATAGTCAAAACTGCACGAGGCTGCTGGGTTTTTATTCGTGGTAAAGCCGGAAAATACTCTTAATGATTATTAAAGTTAAATAAAACACAAACGACGCTCAATATTTTACGCTTTACACGACAAGCTAGCGGGAGATTACGGCTCTTGTCCGTGGCTCGCTTCATTAAAAACCCTCTAGAACAGAAAAATATAGCACAACATTAAATTTTTAATGAAACGTTCGCCGTAGTACAAAATGTTATTTTTTAATCGAGGCTTGAAAGTAGTTTTCAATGCATTTTTATGAAGTTGCTTGAATAAAATAGTACATAGCAGAAACAACATCATTTCATATCTTATTTAAAGCTTAAACAATTTTTCAACTAATGTCATAGTTTTCTTCTATATACATTTTCCACATCCAACTCCTACAATACTAGCCACCTGCAAAGCACTTGAAATCGAGAGTAGTTCCGTAGATTACCCCTACACACACACATATACATGTACTTACAATCTTTTCATCTGCATACTTGTTTAGATCGAAAATAATATTTGTTTAGAATTTTCAATAGTTGCAGTCTTAAGCGGCAAATTAGCATAGGCTTGTAACATGCCCATTTTTTTCAGTTTCCAAAGTATTGTAAAGATATTTTTTAATAAAGTGAGAATAAGCAAAGCTTGTACTATGGGAACTAGATGACGATAAACATACTTATATAGATAAATAAATACTTACTTCAATACACATAGAAAACATCCATGACTCAGGAACAAATATTCAGTGCTCATCACACAAATAAATGCCCTTACCGGGATTCGAACCCAGGACCTCTTGCTTCATAGGCAGGGTCACTACCAACTAGGCTAAAGCGGTCGTCAAACAATTACATGTCAATTTAAAAGAATCCGTATTGTGATCGTCAATAACATATTGATGTGAAGCGTAATTAGAACACTTTCAAGGTACTTTCCATTTTAATGCTTTCTCCTTGTCGGACAATTGTTTGCCATAATTCTCTCATAAATAAGAAGAGAAGGAGAATTAAGTCCATAAAACTCAATGAAAAGGTCGCACAGCCTCGCAACAAACAAACACCTTGGTTTAGTCAAATATTCGAGAAAAGCGATTTTAATACAAGACACGAAAATCTCGACCTCCCGAAGTCTTGAAAATTGGTCACGGATTTCTTTCGAGTTTTGAATTTAAATAATTTTTCTTTCACCGTCACCTACTTGCATTTCTATTGGGGTTAAAAGACATAAGCGATTAGTTACCCAAAATACATTAAAATAGTACACAAGCCGCTGTAATACGCATTTTCCGCACACGAACAATGTCGTTGTTTAAATCCTTAACTTGTACTTACGTGCGAGCAGTTATGAATTTTAATGAGTGATTTAAATAATTACCTTCTTCGGTTAGCCACACCTCGTTAAAATACCAATAATAATAATAATTTATCGTAAACTTTATTGCTTATGTTAACATTGTGCTTGCGTCTTCATATTTCTTTTTATATGATTAAAATTATTCAAGTTTTCACTTCTGCCGGCACTCCCGGAGTGCAATCCGGTCTTTTTTTGCGGATATCTGCATTTGTGTAACATTTTGTTCTGCGTTAACACATATTTTGTGTTATAGATAGCTCAAGAGTATCACAAAAGTAAACACAAGCAAAGCGTAACACAGAAGCTTTAGTAAAAAAATAAACCTAAAATGTAAGTGCCTTACTCCACTGCTTTTCAATACGCATCTATCAGCAGTAAATATGTACGGTACGGTATTTTATCTACCGTAAGATTAAGAAAATCGTCAGTTTATAATCTGTCAATGTCAAATTATCAGTTTGTGAACTGAGATCAAATTGACTTTTTTTTTTTTTTTCATTTATTCACCAAAAGAAGAATACAAAAGAAAAAAATTGTACAGCGGACAAAGCCGTAAAGGTTTAACTGCCGCTGTATTCACTCTTAAGCTAATTATATCTAGGTTTATATATATATTTTACAATGGTTCTATTTTTACTAAGATTATATTATACTCATAGTACGTACAATAGACACTTAGTTAATTACTAATGCTCGTATTCATATGGAACCAAAGACACATTTTATATATCATATCATATTTACATTTTTATGAATAAAGTAGTAAATAAGTTGTTTTTTTTTTAATTATAATATATATTTCGTGTACACATGAAATGTGTGTAATGTATTTAGTTAGCACATCAGCATATTTAGATAAAACGCTTTCATAGTGCGTTTACATTTGTGTGGGTTATCACCTATGCTATTGAAAATATCGGTGGGTAGTTGATTAAGAATATTTGGTACCATGTATTCCCAAGTTCGTTTGCCATACACATTTTTACATTGCGGAAGGACAAAACGAGGCAAGTACACTAATTTCCTAAGGTGTTCCCGTCTAGTTGTTTATTTATGTTATGAAACGTATCGTCAAATACTAGGTAGTAGGTTGTTTTCTAGGCTGGCGCAAGGATCAAATCGCGAAATTTGTATACATGCATATATTTTATTCTTTCGGAATACATATTATATGCAATTGGTTTGAGATATATGAGTTACCTTTTTTTCAAAAAAACCGTGAAAATACCACTTTTGGTTTAGCAGTAGCTTTAGTTGAAAGCAGCCTCAATCAAAATATGTTTTCATAGGTTCAGTATGTAATCTGTAGCCCGGCTAGCCGGCGAGTAAGAAATAAAACGAATAGTTTATATACAATAAAATATAAAAATAAAATGAAGTAGAAGTATGTACAGGATGGGTAAATTAGCCAGTCAGTACGGAGCATGTACCAGCTAAAAGTCACTGGCCTGAATAGTAGAGACGCTCGTAGTCTGGAAGGTGATAGCCGCAGGTTTCCTATATATCCTCGGAGACCCCGCTGGGCTGGGCAGGTCTAGAGCACACCTTCAGATAGCTTGGAGGCAGTGACGCAGGCGAAAGAATATGCAGCAGCCGATCAGCCGTCAGTGTAGCGGTTTGTAGATTAACCAGACATAAAGGGCTGGAAGCAATCCTTTTTTTACTACAGGTTCAAACCCATCCGAACCTCATAAGGTTTAGTTCACTATTTACGAACAGAGGTAATCTCGAGAACTGTACATAATATAAATCATTAAGTTAATGTTATAAAATAGGTATTCTAAAGAATGCGTAACCTAGTGAAAAATTCTGTCAGCAGTTTGTCTACATTTTTAGTATGGTATAAGGGTTTATGGTGCGACTCCGTCCGTCTGTCTGTCTGTCTGTCTGTCACAAAGTGAAATATATCACAAACTACTTAAGCTATAAATTTGTGGAATAGTTTTAAATGAGAGTTATCCACGTGCATGGAAAATGAGAAATTTAAATACATTTAAATTTTCTATGAAAATTACGAATATGAGGGGGGGGGGTCAAAAAAAAATCAACTATTAGGTCAAGTGGGGTATCATATGATAGGGCTTGAGTTGTACTTTTTGAAACAGTTTTTCTTTTATTTTGTACATTGGTAAAATTTTGATTTATGAAGGAAAATGTAAAAAAAGAGTACCATCCCCCCCCCCCCCTTATCTCCAAAGTTATCCAAGCGAAAAATTTGAAATAATGACTTGTGATTAAGATAAACATAAATATTACTGGAAAAGTATAACTTTTTCTATATCTAGCGTATTTTTTGTTTTATTTTCAAAAATCATTTCCTAGTTAAGTTTGCAATTTAATCAACTTTATAAGTACTTTTTTCTTTTTAAATTCCTATAAGACTATAATAGAAGTACTCTCTTTCAAATAAAAAAATAATAATCGAGATTGGTTCACGTGATAAACAATAATCGCTAAAACACCAACATACATACTAAGCCCTTGCACGTTAGTAGCAAATGGGGCCGATAGATGGCGCTGACCCCATTCCTACATCGCGCTGTTAAGATTTTTCTAGAATGAATGGGGTTGGGACGGGTATCTTTCAATAGCAGGTCAAAATGAATTCGTGATACAATTGTCTTGGTAGTTCGATAGTCTTGGTGTAAAAGTTATTCGTTGTTTGAAATTGAATTCTGTTGTGTTGGGTTAAAATAAGTAATTTAACAGGCGAAATTTACTTCGGTCTATTTGTCGTCGTATTCGTTGGGCTTTGGCTTCGTAATGGGAAAAATTGAAGCGGATCGTCTAGGAGAAAACTAAATAAAATATACTCATTGATACATTGAGGTATTAGAATTCGTTGTTTTCTCTTCTGTTTCATACGAGGGTAATTTATATTTTACGGGTTTAAAAAAGCTTAAAGAGAAAATTTTATATGGATGTTGATAGTTTTTCTTACGTAATTGAAAATAATTACATCGAAGATGACTGCGTGGATAAATTTCATGCAATTCTTGCTCATCATGCTAGCTGCAGAATGAAGGTGTCAAATATAGGGACATTTTCTTAACCTTGAGTTAATTGATAGTTTGTACGGAACCCTCGGTGCGCGAGTCAGACTCGCACTTGACCGGTTTTTCTTTATCGCCGGCCAGTACGCTAGCGGCCGCGCGGAGCAGGTTTTGCCGTGTCACAAATGTTCTACAAGAGTTTCAATCTTTCAGATTATTAGGTAATACAACACATGTGTATACTTTGTTTCATTTACCAGTTCATTTAAGAGCCATAGCTATTCGAAAACGAGCGTTGGACGCAGCCTTATAGCCTTTCGCCTGTACTCTGCGCCACGGCTATCTTGCCTTCGCCAGGTGTAGCCGAATAACTGAGTCGTCGCAGTGCAGCGGGGATCTCGTATTCATATTGTTGTAGCTCCACTCAGAAGCAAGCGTATTGGATAAATGAATAAGTTATTACGTTTTCGATTGACTGCTTTAATTATTTGCATCGAGATTTCTGTCAATGACAACTGTTATCTCAATATCAAGTTCTCAACATTACAGTAAGAACAGGTATGGTCACCGGTGCTCAAAATAAGCTGACGAACTGCAAGTGACCTGGCTTAAACGTCACGTTTTTTACTCTACGCTTGAAACTATACTTTATATTGACTGTGTACTGTTACCAAGTATTCTTTAAAAAACTGGATAAACGCGAGTCTAACTCGGGTATCGATGGTTCCGTCCATAAGTACAAAGTTTCAGACCACATACCCGTCTGTCTCCGTCCATTAATACATTCTGAAAATAAGGCATAGTAGAAGTTACTGTCATGGGTACATGAAGTGTGACAGGTTGCGTCCTATTTCTAGCATACATTAACGATTTGCCAAAAAATATGGAAGACCTGCTGTAAGTTGCACAGACAGTGCCGAGTGTAACGAGCGCCTCCCACATATTACGGAAACCATAACGGAGTGGCTTTCGGATCACAATCTTGATATAAATCTTAAAAAAACGAAAATAATCCAATTTAAGCCTATTCAAAAACATTTTTTTTTAATTGTTAAGAATAATAATAGATACAAGTTTGAATTGGAAATCACACATTCAATAATTAAAATCAAAATTATCGAGCTTTATATACGCGTTAAGTGTGCTAAAGGTCAACACTAACCTGGAAACTGCCTTGGCAGCATATTTCGCATTCGGAAATGCAAGGCTCCAGTACGGTGTGATTCTGTGGGGGGCCAGCACTGACGTCCATCAACTATTCGCGATGCAGAAGAAGTGTATTCGCATACTTACAAACACGCAGATGCCGAATAGTGGTTGACCACATTTCGCTAAACTAAAAATTCTCACGTTGCCCTCTATATACATTATGGAAGCAGCACTCTTTGTTAGGAGCAACTCGCAACTTTTCACAAAATAAACCACTAATTCGCAACGAAGAAAAAATTACAAACTTCAATTACAACTACCCGCCTCAAAATTAGAAATGTACAAAAAAGCCAACAAACTACCGGAAAAAATAATAAATGAAATTGAAGACAAATTGTTCAAAAGGGAACTAAACAATTTGCTCATCAATAAATGTTACTATTCCATAGATGAGTGCCTGAATGATATCTCTGCCCAAGTAAAACAACCAAATGTAATAATAATAATAATTTATTTTATTTTATTTAATAATAATGTGATAGTAAATAAGTAGGTAAATTATAATGTATAAATAATATGTATATTATTAATTAGGTACGTAATTTGTATTTAAGTGGAAACATTTATAAATATATTATACTTAATAAATTAATTAATTGAATGAATATAATCAGCAGTCTTACAGGTATCAGCAGTCTAACAATAGTACATTACTGCAGAGGCCGTGAAGTATCGTCTACGACTCGGCCGTCTACCCCAATCTCGTCCAGCAATCCCTGTTCCGGCCGAGGATTGTATAGTGCTTTTCTCAAACGATGTGAGGAAATATAAAAATAAAAATAATTACAATCGTAACGAAAGATCACAAAACAATTGTGTAATTTGCCGCCTTTTTTATTTTTTAAACATGCCATTTGAAGGAGCCGTTCGAGCACCAAGTTTAACCGCACATAAGTATAGAACCTACCATAGTTTTTTTTTTTATGTCGCAATTATGCTTTCAGTCTAGTGGTGGTTGGCAGAATGTAATTTTTCCTTTTTCAGTTTAATATTAGTAAGCTGAATTTAAGAAGTTAGAGTAGCGGACAATAATGGTTTTACTTAGGGTTTTCATACATTACTTCTTGGCGTAAGGGCAAGAAGAAATGTAGGGAGCCATAAACAAGAAACTTAATGTCTTCATTTCGTGATATTAACGCATACATTTCCGAGCATGTTTGAGAAAAAACTATTAATAACAATAATTTCAATAGCATAATACAATGATAAATAAGCCTTGAACATAAGTGCCGGAATGCGGTTAATTTAAAATTTAATGGATGTGTGTGTGTAGTAGTAGCTTTAATTCTTCTAGTAGTAGCTTTAATTTTAAGAATTACTTGCTGGGCCCTAACAGGGTTCATGTGTGAACCTACCCTAATGTAACACCTATTTGTACCACATGATACATATGCAATAAATGAATTATGAATTACAGCACCATAGAATTCGATTAGGCAATTTAAAATATATAGCATGTTTTTTCAAAGAAATAAACAGTGCAATTTTTTTAGGTACATTTTGTTGCGCGACCCAGGAACTGATGGGTATGAAGTGATAATTATTTATCACGAAAATCGATTTCAATATATTAAGAAAAAAAAATCTAATTATGAACGGAGCCATTCAACCGTTCATTTTGAAGTTTTACCTTCCATTATCAGCTTACCTGAATAACTTTAAAGAATACATTTATCGGTTTTTACATAACTATAATATTTTTCAATTTAAAGACCAACTTCTAAACATTAAGGAATTGAAGTGACCCTTTCAATCACCAGCTCACCAACAGGAGAAGATGACTACCAGGCGAAAATACTTAAATGAAACGTAACGTACGTGATAAGGTCAGGTGGAGTAAGAGGAACTACCGGGAAAGCGAAACAGTAGCAGCAGCAGTAGCAGTTCATTTATGTATTCGCTTTCCACCCCACCATAGCACCTGACCTAAATATATACGTTCCTATAAAATTTAAGGGTTGCCCTCGATTAAACTGGCATCAGATCCTGACTTGACGACAATGGAACTACCACAGTTCGCATATAAAAAGATTTTTGAAAATCGGTCCACAACTGACAGAGAAATCGGTGAACAATGCATAAAAAATACATACACAGGAACATCCTCCTTTTTTGAAGTCGTGCTGTCGTGGTCGTGGTGCATTAGCGAGCATATTTTGAGCATCGATATGGTCCGTCCTTTGTACTGAAATGACGACTTGAAGGAAATGCCAAGCCTAGTTGAATTATATGTACCTACTTTTTCGCACATTGGTTCCGATCCTGGAGGTAATTACCCCCGTGAGAGCAAAATGACAATTTTTTTGCTGGTAACAGAGTGGGTATCAATAATGGATGATTAAGATAGGAAGAGGCGGTATTAGCGATTATTTAAACTTGGGGTGAATCACTTTTATCCAGTAAATCACGGGGTGGTAACGATTTAAAGAAGGTATTGAGTATAATTCGTGAAAGTTTGAATAAGTGTATGAGGAGTATCCATTGTATTACTATTTCACCGCTCGCAGATTTGATTTCGGTATGTGATGTTCGCTAAACAATCCTGAGACAAACTTGACGCGCGTAGAAATGAGCTGTATGGTCAGGTGGGGTAAGAGGAACTACCGGGAAAGCGAATACATAAATGAACTGCTACTGCTGCTGCTACTGTTTCGCTTTCCCGGTAGTTCCTCTTACCCCACCTGACCTTAGTAGCTTTTGTCTGAGGCTTTGCCTGAGTAAAAATCATCATCATCATCATAATATTAGCCGAAAGACGTTCACTGCTGGATATAGGCCTTCCCCAAAGAATGCCAATGTCACCAAACCGACGGCCGTTGTTGGGGGGGAAGGGTTTTAAAGTGGCGGCCACGTATAACACGCACTGTGGGTAGACCCCCCACAAAGCGGACTGATGACCTGAGGGGTCATCACGTAACGTTCCGAACGCGCGTCCTAACGCTAAATTTAACTGTCATTTTTCCAGATGAAAGTGACATTTAGATCTACCTGACGCGCGTACAATGCGTTACGTGACTGACCTGCTGGTAAAGGTCGCGGGAGTCCGCTGGATGCTGGTGGCACAGGACCGGTCAAGTAAAGATATTTCCAAGTAAAATAAATTAAAACTTTCTCTATTCTTGTGACTAATATTATTATAGTCAAAAGAACTGAGAATGTTTATTAAACCTAATTCGGATGCGGATATAAGAAGATGTGTTTTAAGGGTTCCGTAGCCAAATGGCAAAAAACGGAACCCTTATGAATTCGTCATGTCTGTCTGTCTGTCTGTCCGTCCGTATGTAACAGCCACTTTTATCCGAAACTATAAGAACTATACTGTTGAAACTTAGTAAGTTAAGATTTTCACACAAAAATAGAAAAAGAAAAACAATAAAGTTTGGATTCCCATACTTAGAACTGAAACTCATTTTTTTTTCATCAAACCCATACGAGATGGGTAGGTCTTCAAAAATGATATTGAGGTTTCTATTTTTTTTTCTAAACTGAATAGTTTGCGCGAGAGACACTCCCAAAGTGGTAAAAAGTGTGTCCCCTAAAAAAAATATATGATGTTAATGTACATACAAACTTCAACCGAAAATTGGTTTGAACGAGATCTAGTAAGTAGTTTTTTTTTAATACGTCATAAATCGTAAACCGCAATTTACATTTCATTCAACGGATAATGGTACGGAACCCTTTGTGCGCAAGTCCGACTCACACTTGGCCGGTTTTTTTTTAATATTATCCCAGTCAGCGGGAAAAGCTTAGTTGAATGATGAACTATCCTCCGTAAAAATAGAACATTAAGCTTATTTGGATCATTTAACTCTGCGAAGAGGGCCGGTATTGGCAGTTGCAGTAAATTGAGCCAGCGCAAACATTTGCACAAACTCGCTCTAGGTTGAGCATTGCCGGCACGGCAATCGCCCAACTCATTATTTACTTTCATCGGATAATTTGCAAAAAGATCACTCAAATGTGAGTTTGAATGTAAAATTCTTTGAAGATTTTTCAAATTGCGAATTCAGGGCGATCTACGACGAGGTAATAAAAGTTTTATGAGGTCTATTCTGCATGCTCTTACTGATGTATTATAATTGGATGGGAAACGATTGATTCTACGCGCTCGTTCGCTCTTGCACGCAGCCAAAGGTGTAAAAGAACGAAGGACTCGTAGTCAGATTCAAATCGAATTGAATACGAATTAGGATCGGCAAACGTTAAATGCAGACCCTTACAAACCCCATTTATTAACTAACTTCAAAAAAAGGCGAAGGTTCTCATTTCGGTCGTATTTTTTTTCAATTCGTCATCGTGTATGGATCAAAAATTTGTAAATTGATGTCCGCATACATAAATGCTCCTCAAACCAATTTTAGCTACAATTCTGTTTTAATTCGTTTCTCTTTATCTGTCTCTTAAATGTTTGTTTGTAAAAGAGAAGCCAAATATATCTTAACACATCCTTAAACTTACAGTTATAAAGAAGTGCACCTAAATAATTGGCTACTTTGGCTGCTTATATCTATATGATACTCTATATGACTGTACCTATCGTGCAACCTAAAACTTTACACTAGAGAACATCCCAGTTGATATAGATAGAGTAAGGGCATCTTAAATTCCAATTAACTATGTTCCGCGTTATCCATATTTAACACTTCACTTGTCTAAGTGCACACTTAGCGCGCTGTGTTTAATTATTAAAACTGGATCCTAAAATTAAACCCCATTAAGATCAGTCTCGTGATGTCCAATTAGCGTAACTTGCGCTGTGAGGCCCCTCGAATTCTATTTTTGAAGATAAACTTACTGATGTTATAAAAATCTCCTTAAAAGTAAAAAGAAAAGCATGTAAGTACAACAGGTTGCAAGTACCTTAAGTTCCTTCAATAATAATATAATGATTAGTAGGTATAAGCACATCCTAATAAGAGACAAGAAGGCACGTAGCCGAGCGGTTAGGCACGCAACTTTCAATCTGGAAGTCTTGGATGCAACCCCTGGCTGATCAAGTGGGTTTTACGACAACTTTGTTCAAAATGTTTGTTCAAATTTCATATAACATTGTGAGGAAACCGGTCTAATCCTAACAAGGTTTTGTTTTCGTAAAAAAACTGTGCCTACGCCCAGTCTTGGGATAAGGTGCCAAAGTGGTTCCCTTCTCCTCAGGGTTAAACCGGGAAAACGCTAGGAACACCCTCCTAGTAAAATGTCGCCTTCCTTGAAACGCCGTTCTGACCAGATAAGGATATAATTTACTTTAAAAACAAAGTTTTAACCGACTTCAATTTAGTACTCCGCCAAGCCACGAGAACATTTCCACATTTCTTCAGCAAATGCGTCGATTATTGAGGAAAAAAACCCAGTCGCTGTATGTGGCCCGATAATATTTGAGGACTTTCGTCGATTCCACAAGGATCACCTTTGGCACTTCATTAGTTGCTATTTCAACGGAATCTTATCAGAATAGGCCTGATATCGTGCTGATAGATCAATCCAAACGCCAGGCAGTGCTCGTGGACGTCACCATCCTTCAAGATCAGAACCTCGTGAAGACAAGTCCGGCAAGTACATTGATCTGGCTCATGAGATAACCGCCATGTGGGATGTTGATTCGACGATCATTGTCCCGATATTCGTTTCTGCAAACGGTCTAATACCGAAGAGTCTCGACTAACACCTCAAGAGACTCTCGCAAGGTGGCTAGATCAACGGTCAGATACAGAAGGCGGTACTCCTGGTCACTGCACGGATAGTCAGGAGGTTCCTCTTTCTGCCGCCCTGACCGCCGGTAGCTTAGGCCCCTCCCAGTTTGGGTTTAGAGCGCGCGAATCTACTGAGAGCGCTATATTATATTTGAAAAACACGGTAGCGTATTATACTGATCGCAAAACACAGGTTTACCCCTGCTTCTTAGACCTTTCAAAAGCGTTCGATCGTGTTATATACGAAGTGTTGTGAAAGAAGCTGAGGGATGTGGATGTGCACGTGGAGTGCGTTCGGCTATTCCAATATTCATACAGTAATCAGGTTAACCAGGTGAAATTAATTGTAGTTGCTCCCAACCAAAAATTTGTTCCTCTCCAAAACCTGGTTCGAATGACATCATAAAAAAATCTTAGTCATCATCCCTATTACAGTGTCAGCATCTGCAATTGCGTTAGACCTATCTCATAAGATCCATCAATCAGATCCACTGTAAGCTAGATTTAAAATCGACCAATCAGGAAACAGTATTAATTTCAAACATTAGGTTTTTTTTGTTCCCTAATTCACAATCATTAAAAAATAAACGTCTCTGACCGTCTATAGCCGCGTCCAAACGTTCAAGCGTGGTTAACTGCATACATGGCATAAGCTATGAAGATTGAGCGGGATAGATTGCTGTCTATCTCGCTTCGTATGCCTCGTATCCTCGTATGCTGTCCGTCGCGCTCGGCCGTTTGGCTATTAGACGGTCCGAGGCGTTTATTCGTGGAGTCAATATTTTGTATGTGTTAAAAGCAGTTTATGAAAAAAATAATGGCGCCAAATTGAACAATCGTTTCGCCGTGGTATTTATTATAGATTGTGGATGGATAATCTTTGTTGTTACTATTTTCTCGCAGTCCAAGTGAAAAATATAGTGTACTCGTATTACCTCTGGTCAAAAAAGCGATATTACCCCTCGAACTATTTCCCCTCACTTCACTCGGGAAAATAACCATCTCGGGGTAATATGGCTTATTTTAGACCTTCGTCATACAATCGACTATTAATTTAGATTTTTGTCGTCGAAATTAAAGTTATTTTCAGAAATAAAGTAGATGTGTGCTTTTTACACTTTTTAATTATTTTTACACTATTCAGTAGACCATGGTCGACGGTCACGTGTCGCAACAATATAATAACTTTAAATTTATTTTATTATTATTTAATGAAATATTTCTCCGCAATAAAACTAATACTTAAGTAATTGAATTATATTTTATTGTTTCCAAAATAACGACTGGAAAATATAAATAATGCAAAATATAGGTACTTTGGATTGGTATTTTATTTTCGAATTTCGGGTAGGTATTGTTAAAAAAGTGTTAAATAAACTAAGCGTCAAACATTGTTTCCGGTTAAGTACCTATGACAGCAATAGATAATCCATATTAAAGGCCGCAGATGAGCTATAACTTTCTCAATACCTACATGTTTAATGGCCCATTCAATTGACAAAGCCTATTCCCAAGATCAAATTACAATTGCTTCCTCAAAAAAACGGATGCTTACCCCGATTAAGTAAATTAATCTCATCCAGGTACATATTTTTACTAGTCTAAGTCTGATTGTGTAGCATTGTGCAATTTTTGTAAAAATGCTACATTATCTATCAAACATTATAGAGCAATATTACATCTTACTGCTATTATGATACAACTACTTTGTCGCATTTTATGGGAACATAATTGAAAACACGTTTGCAAAAACAACATAACGAAATAAGCTGTATGACACCTTCACTCAACTTAAAAGGGTTCCCGAGTAAGTGTCAGTCACTTTGTAAATATGATTATCATTACATGCATCCTTGATACGAGGCTACTGATTTCGTTTTGGGCCAAAACATAACCCAAGGCCATGTTAGACATGATAGGACCGGTGAAGTACAATCAGCAGCAGCACGTTCATCATGGGACATACTCTCGATTTTTCTCGCTAATTCAATAATATACCGTGGTGCACTTCATATACCTGACTGCTCTTTGAACGTTTAATCAAAACAATGAGCCTTTTATTCCGAGAATCACATAGCAGAGAGGAAAAATATATGTGTTTATAGTAAACCTCTTAGCTCAGTGTGCAACTTGGCATAGGCTTCCTTTGGCGATTTCCATTGTTGTCTGTCCTGTGCTACTCTGGTCCACAGGGAGCAGCGGTCATTTTGATGTCCTCCGTCCATCTCATCCACTGTCGCCCACGACTCCTTTTACCATCTCTGGGGTACCATTCCGCCACTGCTTTGCTACATTTTTCCTGGGTATCACGCATTACGGCCTGTCCACCTCCATTTTTGCGTCTATGGGGCTTAGGATCTCAGTAAGGTTGTTTTTCGATCTGAAGTCGGAGATTCTAACTCTGTCTTGTCGCTTGCACCCAGTTATGTTTCCCTTCATAGCTTTTTGACATTTGCTCAGCTCTTAGAGATATCTCTAACGACTAACTCTAGGACGGGGCAACTATTGTTAGTATCGAAGAACACAAAATACTTGCTTACTACGATTATCGGTAGCATACATCCAATACGTCCATGGAACAGTCCGTTAAACAAATGAACATCATGAAATCGATGACGTTATACTTAAATTTAAATATTTTGACGGAAAATAGTGTTAGGCAAGATAGGTGAAACTTGTAGTTTATAAAGTTTCGTATAAAAATACGCTGTTTGCTTTCTAAATAATATAACTTCATACACCTGGGTTAATATGAAATTGCCCAATTTTCGAATAGTTTTATAAGCGTTGTATCCAAAAATACTACTGTAAACAAATGAAGTGATTTTTGTTTCCTAGCTTATCAGATCAGCTTTGATGTATCATTGTGTTTATTTGTAGGTTGGGTCGAGGATTTGCGTTAACAATGTCACTCGCTGAAAAGTTTGACAGCGAACGAGTCTAAAGCCGGATTATCTGGGAGCACATGTACAGTTGAGATTTCACGTATGTGCCTAATATGGCCGAAAGTGGTGTTCGGAAGATGTGACCAAGGATTTTGGAGATTTAGAATATAAAAAAACAAGTTTAAAAACCGGCCAAGTGCGTGTCGGACCTCGCACAACGAAGGGTTCCGTGTCTATTAAAAAGTTCGTATCGTCACAGAAATCTTACGGCCTTTTCTATGGGGAAGGCAGTTTTTCAGCAATATCTCGGAAACCTTTGAACCCATCTTGTTCAAAATATTTTTTTGTGGAAGAATTTAATAAGCACCCGTGACTTTTTGTGACTTTCGGGGCGATTATCTTCGACTAATAATATTAACTTAATCAGAAAAATAAATAAATTGATTAAATTGAATAAATACTTATACAATTAAAATTCTATCACTGAAAAAAAATGAGGAAATTTGTTCAGAAAACATATTTATTTTTTCAAATGTGTGGTAAAAAACATATTTTTGTAATTTCAATAAATAACTATGTAGCGGAACTATAAGGGTTCCGTTTTACCCTAAAAACAAGCTAAAACGACGCAGTAAGTAGTAGTCATACTTAAACACAGGAAGTGTCAAATGTCACCCAATGATGAGTAAGGATACGAACGTTACAGTCTAAACGTAATCTTAAATAAGGTTGCAGAATAATCGAAACTTGACACTCAGGTACATAATAACTCAAGAAAACGCCAAGGCAAAACTGACAAAAGTTGAGACAATTGAGTTCAATGTGTTTTACAAAAAGTACTCCGAGTAGAAACTTTAGCCTTTACGTGTTTGTTAAACTGAAACTGATTTTGCGAAAGTTTGGGTTCTCCTAAATTTACTTTGTTCTTAGATAATAATTTTCAAACGTAAAACATTCTGTCAACTGTTAAATTATACAGTTTGGCTATTATAAAAGCCTTTGATAAGGATGTGTACGTATTTAATTATTTATTAGGCACACAAAAAAGATAACATTCAGTACATAGATTGTACAAGATACATCAGGGGTTCTGGTTAGGAATGCCATCCAAAACATGTATGCACAGCATGATTACAAGTGACAACGAACGAAAACTATCCTAATACTACACTAAAATTATACATAACAATATGCTTAAGCATGCGAACTAGATCATAAGTAGGTATTATTAATTTATGTTTTAAATTTACATATGAGCAGAAAAGAAACAAAAAAACGAAAGAAAACCAAATAAAAATAAATAAAAATTAATATAAAATAAAATAAAATAGAACACTAATTTCACCAATCTTAATTTATGTTAAGAGGTTAGGACGTTACGAGGCACGTTGACAGAGAACTCCGACTAACTGTCTCCTAAACGTCGTATGTCGTGAGTTGAATACATCAATGTGTTTCGATACCAGGTCATTATACTGACGACTCGATACCAGGTATTATGATTAAACTGACATTGGCAAGATGTTTCACTTAATAGAACGTGATGAAAGTGCTGTTATTTTAAGGCGCTCGATTTTTACTTAAGGTAGGAACTTACTTACTTACTTAACTCTAAGTTTTAAAATCAAAATGACAGAGACATTGAAGCATAATATATCTTATTCCACCGCGGATGGAATACCGACCCAGTATTGTTGTTAGTTTCATTACTGATTGTACACATCAATTTATTAGGTAAAATAAATTACATAATAATATATAACTATAGACGTAACCAAATTTAAAATCTCCAAAAGATTCTTGAAAACATAATTCCCAAGAAACTCAAAGGAATGAAATTAAATTTTACATTTCAAGAAATGGATTCTCGCCAAACTCAAATACATCTAGTCGCCGAAGCGGCAGCTTTAACTTAATTTAAACTCAGTCTAGGCAATTCAGGTCGCTGCATTCACCTGTAAATGGAATCAGTAGTGCATTTACAGCTGCAGCCCTTCCGGAATCGGTTCTTGATGTTTTAATTTGAGACCATTTCTAAGACGAAACGGTGGAAATATTTTAATCACTGATGACCTGGAATCGGAAGCAGCTGATATTTTATCTAATATGTGAAAAGACTTACCTCGTTATGAAACTTAAAATGCTTCTGTCAAATAAAATGTTTTTGTCCCTTAAATACATCACAAAACTAACTAAACTATGCAATGCAATGCAGAACAAGCTGACCCCGCGAACTTTGTAGAGCCATATAAAATCAGTGAAAAGTATTTTTTTTCGTATTTTATCCTACGTTTTAATAGTTAATCCTATTACAAAGAGGGTAAGTCTGTAAATTATAAATTTCCGGGATCATCCGATTCCAAAAAATATTTATATTGTGTATAGAATTAACATTATGGATAAACATAGACTAAATTTGATTTCGTTATTTGCAATACGTCGGCGGAACCACGTGGGCAGCAAGCTAGTCATTGCTACAAGCACTTCAATGACGTCACTAATGGATCTCAGTACGTTATTGAGTTTTAGTAAACTATTAACAGCTACATGAACAAATTTATCTAGGCACACAAGACAAATATTAACAAATAGTACCTATACACACGAGCAATAAAACTGTATAAGCCCCAACCTAAAACATTTACATCTTTCACTTGGACTTCTTAGAATAATAGAATCGGATACGCGACGTCCAATACATCAAACGCGGTATATTTTTGTGGATCCCCGAGATCGCATTTGTCACGTAAGGCCGATATTTCCTAGGGGACCATCCCCCAAATAACGTCACTAAATTTTTTACCAGGGAAAAAAGGCAAAGAGTTTTTCACGCTTCAGGTTAGCTATCGAAGAATAAAATGGTTACTAAATATTAGAGACTGGGTCATTACACTTAGAAATCAATATATTTAGGTCACTGTTGGAAAATGTAACGAATAATAGTTTCATAAAACGTACTTCGTGGGTTATCTGTTACAGTTGTGGTAATGATTGTCATTATGTTATCACCAAAATATTTATTTTAGGTGTGTAATGATGGGTACAAATCATATAATTTCATTCAATATAATAACATTTGATATAATTTAAAAGTATATAATCACTCATTGTATATAATAAGCGTTTGGTATAATTTCAAAATATATGTGTTTATTGTGTATAATTATCGTCTGGTATAACACTTATTTATTACTAGCTGTTGCCCGCGACTTCGTCCGCGTAGAACTTGATTGCTATTAAATTATTGTGGGCGGAACCTCAATTATCGCTGACCCAAACAAAGTTCTATCATCTTAAGGGATGATTTCTGATATAAAAACTATCCTATATCCTTCCAAGGGTCTCATATTTATGAAAATTTTCATCTAAATCCGTTCACGGATTAAGCGTAAAAGGTAACAGTGCGATGAGTTCATTAGTTTAAATTACAAAATTTCAATTGAAAACTCTGTTTTTACAAATATAATATCTTAAGAATCATCAACAGACGTTTCTGCTTAAATTGTATATTTTTTCATAATATAGGTACTCGTACCTATTAAAGAAAGCTACATGACTGGAATTTTTTGCTTAAATCCGTCCAGTAGTTTTACTCGCGTTAGTTCGGGCTACCTGTATAGTTTCGAAAGCAAAATTATCTAATGCTAAAAGATGGAGAACTTTCCATCTCCATCCACCGTCCCCATTTACCGGTGTTAGAGAATAAATTATTTCGATTAAGCCCCTTTACCCCCTTATTTCAGCCCTTTAGTGGGCAAATAGATCTACATATTATAAAAGAAACCTGCTGTCCTGCTTTCATATTTCTAGCCACAGTTTAATATTAAAAATCACACATTACTTAGGTATGTGAACTTTCAACCCCTATCTTAACCCCTTCAATGGATGAATTCGGAAAATATCCCTTATCAATGCTTTTGACTGTACATTAGGAGCTTGTGGCCAAAGTTTTAAACGTCCATCTCTAAGAACGGCATGATTCTCATACAAACTTTCAACTCTTTTTTAACCCCCTTAGGGGATGAATGTTTGTAACATCGCTTAATCATTTGCTTTGTTTTTTAGTAAGATACGTTCATACAAAGATTCAAGTCTATAACTTTCCAAATGAACGATTTCCATACAACGGTTCGACCCCTATTTCACCCAGGGTTGAATTTCGAAAAATCCTTTCTTAGTACACGTCCAAGTACTGTAAAGTATATATATTCCAAACTTCATGCTTATAACTTTAGCGGTTTAGGAAATCACACATTACTTATGTGAACTTTGAACCCCTATCTTAACCCCTTCAAGGGATGAATTAGAAAAAAAATCCCTTATGTTTTTGACTGTACATTAGGAGCTTGTGACCGAAGTTTTAAATGGCTAACATTAAACATTCAACTGTTTTTTAACCCCCTTAGGGGATGATTTTTTATAGCACAGTTAAATCATTTATTTAGCTTTTTAGTAAGAAACTTTCATACAAAGATTCAAGTCTATAACTTTCAAAATGAACGATTTCCATGCAACGGTTCGACCCCTATTTCACCCCCTTAAGTGTTGAATTTCGAAAAATCCTTTCTTAGTGGACGTCCACGTACTGTAAAGAATATATGTTTCAAATTTCATGCTTATATCGTTAGTTGTTTAGGCTGTGCTTTGTCTGTCAATAGATTAGTAACGAAGAGTTTTATATGTATATACAAGTAGATAACCATAAGGTATATTTCTCATGTTACATATTATAGCTATCAAGTACCTAGTATAATATATTGTTATTATTACAACTACTTGGTAACGCCAATAAAGTATCGGTATGAGGTAGTAAAAAAGTGTTTGGTTCTGGCGCTTTACCGGCCGCTGCCGCGGCACGCTCGCTTCGCTGGCTCGGCTCACGCGCTGTAGGGTCACGGTTCTACCTAACATTCTTCCTCGCTTCCCTCGTCGTAGTACCTCACATACCTGCCTTAGAGCCTGCCAACAAACTTTAATCAAAATCTAAAAATCGAAATCAATTATTTAATCTGCAAATAGGCGACAAGGGCACTTTTACATGTCAAACGGTAAAATGCAATAAAATAATAATAATCTTACACAATAATAATTTAAAATTTGTAGATTAAGGACCGATATAAACGGTTAACAAACTAAATGTTGTAACACTTGGCAGTATAATAATAGGGCACCTAGGCAAGTCTGTGGTAAACATGAGAGGTTAAATTTAGGGTCGTGTGTTTGGCTATGACCAGAGCGGTTAGTGTCATCAAATGTATATTTTATGAGCGCCAGATGAAACCACCGACAAGCTTGAGGATTAGCTAAATAAAATCACAAAAATACTTTCAACAATTGGTTTATTAATCTACTGTACTACTAAGGATGATAGTACATGAAAAAGTTCTCTTATTTTAGACTTAATGGATAACGCTAGCAGTAGGATTATCTACATGTTTTTAAAATTAGTGATTTAGGGTAGTCGAGTTGCTATGGCTGGGTAGACGCAGTCATTATAAATATAAGGAATTAATTTACCGGGCGGTAGAGGTGACTCAAACCTCCTTCTAACATCACAGGACAGCGACCCGCTCCGCAGTAAGTACTTAAAAACATGGCGAGAAGATCTAGCCAGGAGCTGGTCCCGCAGTGCAGATCAGGTGGACTGGTACACCTCAACGGCATACATAAGTGTGCTCTTCATTTAATCGGAGATGTTGAACATAAAACTACAATAAAAAATAAAAACCCTAGGACAAAACAATTGTCACAATTAGTAAAGTTAGTATTTGAGAATATACATTTTAGTGTTGAAACAGAAACAAAAGTATGCTTAGCACGCGTGGTGGGTTTTTTCAATTGAAAGATGTACGTGGTTTTAGGAAAATCATCAACCCCGTGTAACTGAGTAGTGAGAATGTGAAGAAAGTTCTGGATTCTTATGTCCAGAACATGGTGAAGTTAAATTACGCAAGCTGGGCTGTTGGCCCGAAGCGAATGAATTTGAGACCGGTAAAGGGAAAACGCGGCTTTCTCATGCTGGCTAAATTTGGAATGCCTGAGGTCCTCCAATCCTCTCGAAAATGGAAATTCACTCCTCCCATACCACGTTCCGAATCACCGAACTCGGAGGAGGGTAGCGACCAAACAACAGACCGTGGACACTAATAATTTCCTTAGACACACTCCATAGACACACACGTGTGCGCCTAACGGACAATAGTAAAGGGTAAGTGACACTTACCTGAATTTAGCACCCTAATTAGGGAGCGGAGTTAAGTCATAAGCCCTATACACATTGTTCTACAGACGACGCGCGTTCGTCGGGTTAACAAAAACACTGCAAACTGACTCTACGACCCGATTAAAAGAAAAGAACGACTTCTGAGTATTTTCTTCCAGCAAACTAGAACGAAAAAGATAAATAAATGAAGATTATGTTTGACATAACAGCCAGTGTGTCATGCCTGAAACTAAATGTTTCTCGAACGTTTTGTTCATGCAACCCAGGTAACATCGACAAATTTAAAACAAGACTTTTCCCTAATTTCAATAGTTTAATTTAGAACAGATTTGCTGCTAGAGAGTCTACGATCTGTAGACTTAAAAATATATATTTTGCCAATTTACCAATAGCTTTACTAATATAGACATAGATATATAAAAGATATAATAGACTAATGCAACAAAACGTTGCTTGACGGAAAGTATGTCTGAACTATAGACGAATGTTTACAATGAATTAAAAGTGTTATTTAGTGTACAGTATTAAGTCAAAGTGTCTCGGGTGCACTTCCCCTGGATTATGAAGCTAAAATGCAATGGAATACTCTCGTGACCGATGGGAAAATCCCCGTACTGAAGGTAATATGTAGATTGTAAAAGTGGTCTGTCGGCTTGGCAACCACGAAGCCTTTTCGCGACTAAACTAGCTTATCCCTAACCTACGAAGTGTTACAATGTCACTAAGTGAATGAAAACGACAAAATTGCAAAATATGACCATTACATTCGATAGAAGGTCTGTATCAGCATTTTAACAAGAAGTTAATGATATTAATTCACTATTCCAGAGATGTGTCTCTGAGCGTCCAAATACAATTAATAATTATTCTAATGTTCTTAGAGATGTATACGGTCTCTAAGCGTCAAAACAAAACAAAAAAAGGAAAATTAATGTAATATTGTCAGAGATGTACAGGATCAATAACAATAAAACGTGTCAAGATCAGAATGATGTCTCTCCTCAATACGATAATAATAATAATAATAATTGATTCGACGATCATCGTCCTGATAGTCGTTTCGGCGAACGGTTTAATAGCGAAGAGTCTCGACCATCACCTCAAGAGACTCTCGCTAGATGGCTGGATCAAGGGTCAGATACAGAAGGCGGTACTCCTGGATACTGCGCGGATAGTCAGGAGGTTCCTGTCTCTGGCACCCTGACCACCGGCAGCTTAGGCCCCGCCTCGCTGCCGGCGGTACCCTAGGTTAGGTTTTTATAATGATTTTATGTTTTGTATGTATAGTTTTATATTTTACTTTTTATATTGTTATTGTAAAAACCTAGCCTAAGATGAAAGATGAATAAAGAGAATAATAATAACACTAGTATTTAAGTAGCCCTTGCAAGCATGAACAGTCCGGACTCCACAAACAGCACCCGATCACGAGTATGACGCATATCTCAGCCATCGCCTCCCTCAATGTGGTGGAATTATGGCAACTGTACATTAGAAGAAATTAACATTATATCATATGTTTATTATAGTAAATATGCATGAGACTTAAAATATGTTATATTAAATGTCATTACATCAAATGATCATTATATCAAATGACTAGCTTCCGCCCGCGACTTCGTCTGCGTGGACCCGTAATAAAAACTATCCTATGGTTTAATTCAGCCTACAAACTATCTTCGTGCAAAATTTCATCAAAATCGGTTGAGCCGTGATTGATTAACAAACATCCAAACATCTGAATATCCAAACTTTCTCATTTATAATATTAGTAGGATAATTATATCATATGTAAATATACTAAGTGTTGTTATATGACTCCGTAATTATATTAAATGAGTGTTATTGCGACTAACATTATATCAAAAAAAAATAGGCATCGTTACGCACCCATATTTTTTATCTACTGTCATACAATCAGCCACCTGGGGCCTGCTTCACGAAGCTACTAGTTGTAACTAGGTACAAGTGGAAGTCTCTTTTCAATACCTTTTGATAGTAAGTGACTTCCGCTTGTAATTAGTAACTTGTAGTTTCGTGAAACGGGCCTCTGGTTGCCTCACTTGTAAATACAAGCCATTAATGAACTTCTAAAAGTGTTTTGTATTGTTAATTGCAATATAACCATTGAAAACATTGTAGGCAGCTAGTATTCTAAATATATCGGCTGTATGTATATATTAGGACTTACGTCAACATCCATGAAAATTATTGTCAAATGAACATTACTATACCAATTCTTAAATTGACAAATTCCATCCAAGGTCTTGAAGCAAATCCTTTAAAAAGCTCGTCCTCGTTTTGAATCCTATTTGAATTTCATGAATATTAATTGAGAAATTTGTTCGGTTGGTGTTGCCAGATATTGACACCACGTCGCACTTAATATTCCAGTTTTATTTGTTGACAAGCTCTTCATAACTTTAAATCCTGACCATAGCATATTTTTACGGTTCCTTAACTAAACCAGATGAAAATAACGTATGTTAATTTGAACAATGATGAAAGGAACAGTGCGTATGTCTCAGTACAATATAAAATACACTAGTATATACACAGAAGTGTTGAAATCAGAGACATACATTGATTCCAGCGCGTTCGATGTATTGAAACAGTGTAACAAAAATGGTGGCCATCCGCTTAATGCGTCGACTAGTTTTAGATTTGTACCAGAAATAAGTAGGTAAGTAATCTTACTTTACCGACTAAAAATGTTTGGGAAGGGTTGCTAAAAGTACCCGCCTGAAAAAACTTTTGTTTTTTATACGGTTTCTATGGCTCACCAAAGTATTACAAAATAAATCAAAACAAAATTCTCATAAACATATATACTTATATTTATAAAAAAATATTGGTGGTAGAAGTTTTAATTTGGACCTCTTCATGAGATATTCGTGTTTTTACATACACCAAAATCAAACTTGAAATTCAACAAGTAATATTATTTTTACTACAAAAAACACAACTTTTTATTGTTAAAAAAAATAATAGTTTTTTTTTAATATACCTAGATTGATAGCGCTGGATATTTCATTGATTTTGGTGGTCAAAAATACACCGCAGTAATGACTCGCACAAGTTACAGAAATAGTATAAATAGAACAGGAAAGAGGTACTTACTCATTCTCAATACGAAAATACGTACCTTTGGGGATAGCTAACTTGCTATAATATTATAATATAAAGAACACAAATACTATTTTTTTCTAATAATCTTTATAAGTAGAATGTCTGCCTATATAGGCCGATAGCCGATGTCCGCTTTCGCCTGAATCTTGCAGCGGCGGCGCGAGATTCTTGACAGATTTCTTTGCAATGAATGATAGCGACGCGATTTCTTAATAGGGGTGTAGACACTAAATATAATAATCCATAATACCTATTATATTTTCTCGAATATGGATTAAAAAGGTAGTCAAAAGGAAAAAAATAGGTTAAATAATGACAAAGTTATCAGCACCCCAAGTTTTAAGCGTCACACGTTGACATTCTGTCCCTTTTTCGCAAAACGCGCCTTCATATGCTTGCAGTTAGTGACGTCACTAACTGCAAGCGTTTTCTATCTCTATCAAGCAATATTTAAACGGTTGTAGCTGTAGCTTTATAATTCTTTGAGAAGTATCTGAATCGGATTTTCGTCACGAGGCATATATTTTTGCCTTCTTTCTTTTGGAGTAGTTTTGTGTCTACACCCGTATTCCATTGAGATCACGCATTAAAGTTCAACTTTTTCATTGTTTTAATACAGACAAAATATGGGGCAAACCAATGTGGATTAATGACACGTAAAAATGCCACCTCGGAGAAATGCCTACGATAAGAATTATGCTTTCAAATGCGCGCGACGCGTATAGCCACAGCTAAATATGAGTGCAACGCGTCGATTGAATTATTGCCACCATATTGAAATAAACTTAAACCTTTTTGCTAGATGAAGTCCAGATTATCTACTGTGTGTTTACATTACGGTGCGCAGTGCATGTGTTTATTTAGTATAAAGATTTGATAAAACATATCTGCGATATAGTCGCTCGCGCCATGTTTTTGCCCTTTCAGCCACGGTTCTGTGAATAGTTTTTATTTGTTCGTATCCTATTTTAGAATGCCTGACGCTCAAAGAGACGGCACTAATTTGATTTGAGAATTTATTCCTTTTTTCATTTGAAAATGTATTTACAGCTGTTGCAGATTCGGATGTAGTTTTTTTACAAAGGTGACTAAAAGTTCAAATTGAGGTGCGTTCATTGATGTACTGCGCCATTTGATGTGGCTGGGTACAATTTTCCTCTTATAGCATCAGTTTGATGCTGGCATAGAGCGGATTTGACTTATAATATATATTTTTTAATGTATGTGTGTGTGCATGTATGTGTATTCTCATGGGAACAGGTTTTAATTTATAGATGTATATAGATGATGTGATGTTTATGATAACCACTCTGTATCGTACGTATCAGACTATCAAGATTGACTTCAAAACTGCGACACTCTGAAAGTACACCAAAAACAGTCAGCGAACTTCGTTTTATCATAATTGAAATACGGTTAAGCAAGTCGAATCACACTTTGTTACGGGTCATAATGAGACGATTTTTTAGGCATAAAATGGACCATGTTTCCTTATTTTATACCTAGTATCAAGCTGTGGCGTAGCCTAACATTTATCAACTATACACATCACAGTCGATACATCGATATTGTCTATCGAACGCGGAGCCGCCTCTCGGCTCAACTCGCGCGCATGAGAAACGGCCGCCGAGGTCACGACGGCAGCGCGCGCGCGGTGGTGTGAGTGAGAGAGCCAACCAGTCGCTACTAGATCGCCGCGCTGTGAATATGTAACTTCGAATTACGCTCTCAGTTTGTGATGTTAAAAGGTTATTACTATCCTAAAGACTTTCTGTGTGTTTATAACTATCTAGACTATCTAACTAGACTAAGTGCTCGCGCCTGTGCTAACCGAGATACTAACCTACGAGTTGTGTTGTTTGGTGTTCGTCTGGCTTCTGACTAATCCCGGTGACTTACCTAGCGCCTTCTAATTGTTCTAGCTATTATTGTGTGCGGAATTATAGACTTATTTGCAATCAAGAGTGTGTTATTTACGTCTCCAACCAGCAAACTACTCCATAGGCAGAAAACCCTTTCTGCCGTTACGAAAGACAGTCGCGCCCGTACTGTCTGTCTACTACCACAACTATACTGGTGACCACGACTAGAACCAATCATGCCAACGGATTCCTTGGACGACAAAGACACTGCGAGCAAGGCGGAATCAACAAACCCAACTTCCGGTCAAACACAACTCGCGCCGACGCCCGGCACTAGTGATGGGGCCATGTCGATAAATCATACCGATGTTTTTAAGGTAGGTGTTAAAATACCACCGTTTTGGCCAGAAGAGCCGGATATATGGTTCGCCCAAATCGAAGGCCAGTTTACAATAGCTGGCATAACAAGCGACCTCACTAAATTCAATTACGTAATTAGTAATTTGGACACCCATCACGCCAGGGCCGTGAAAGATATTATTATCAAACCGCCGTCCACAAACAGATATGACAAGCTCAAATACGAACTGATTAAGCGCCTAAGTGACTCGAAAGAGAAGCGGATCAAGCAACTAATGATGCACGAGGAACTTGGAGAACGGAAACCGTCAGACTTCCTTCGTCACCTACAGAGCCTGGCAGGCATGAGCGTGGACGACGATTTTATGAAGACAATGTGGATTAACCGTCTTCCACATGGGATCCAGACGGTGCTCGCCGGACAGCCTGATGCGACGCCACTCGATGCTCTTGCGGATTTGGCGGACAGAGTGAATGACCTCGCCGCAGCTTCACCGAGAGTCGCAGCCGTCGACGCAGTTCCTAGCTCGGTGCTTAGCGACCTCACTAGAGAAGTTGCAGAACTCCGGCGAGAACTGCGCGAGCTGAAGACTTCAGGCAGGAACTCTAGATCCCGTGGTTCTTCTTCGCGAGGCGGTCGCAGTGTTTCTAGGCAGCGATCTCAGTCAAACTACAGAAGGTACCCGGTATGCTGGTACCACAGCAAGTTTGGAGACAAAGCCAGCGCCTGCACCCGCCCATGCGACTACTCATCGGAAAACCCGAAGGGCGGTCGATAATGGCGGCTGACGATTGCCCTTCATCCACAACTGGCCGCCTGTTCGTGACCGACCGGGCCTCGAAGATGCAGTTCCTGGTCGACACCGGTAGCGACCTCTGCGTCTTCCCACGGTCAGCGCTTCGTGGTCGTCGTTCAAAAACGGACTATAATTTATGTGCTGCAAATGGTTCTAGTATAAGTACGTACGGGTATGTTAATTTAGAACTAGACCTTTGTTTACGTAGAACCTTTTCATGGCGTTTTGTCGTCGCCGATGTGACGAAACCGATTATTGGTGTAGATTTTTTAAATTTTTATAATCTTATCGTAGATTGTCGCAATAAACGCTTAATTGATAATCTCACATCTATCGCTGCCGTCGCGACGACAGCCAACTGCCACGTTTCATCTGTTAAAGTAGTGACTGGCGAGTCTCACTATCACAAGATTCTCGACGAATTTCCCGAGATTACTCGTCCAGCCGGTAAATACCACACTACACCACACAACACAGTACACCATATACGAACGACACCAGGCCCTCCAGTTTCTTCACCACCGCGCCGCTTAGCCCCCGACAAGCTCAAGATCGCGAAGCAAGAATTCAGGTCTATGCTGGCCAGTGGCACAGCTAGACCATCGGAAAGCCCGTGGTCTTCACCGCTTCACTTGGCTCCAAAAAAGAACAACGGGTGGCGGCCTTGCGGCGATTACCGTAAGTTGAATGCTCGTACGGTGCCTGACAGGTATCCGATTAAGCATATCCATGACTTTACTCACAACCTTGCAGATTGCTGCATATTCAGCACAATCGATCTAGAGAAAGCTTATAATCAGATACCTGTCACCCCTGAAGACATCCCGAAGACCGCAATAACCAGTCCTTTCGGTTTATACGAATTTCCTTTCATGAGCTTTGGTCTTCGGAATGCCGGGCAAACCTTTCAACGGTTTGTAGACGAGATAACCAGAGGTCTCGATTTCGTTTACGCGTACTTGGACGATTTCCTCATCTACTCACACAGTGAATCTGAGCATGAGGAACATCTACGTCAAGTTTTCCAGAAGCTGAAGGACTATGGCATGCTGGTTAACACCGCCAAGTGTGTCTTCGGTGAGAAAGAGGTAACTTTTCTAGGATACCGCATCTCCAAGAGCGGCTGCAAGCCGCTCGACTCCAAGGTGCAGGCAGTCAAGGAGTTCCCACCTCCCACAACCGTCCGTCAACTAAGAGGCTTTCTGGGTATGCTCAATTTTTATAGGAGATTCCTCCCGCGAGCAGCCCAGATCCAAGCTCCTCTTCACGCCTTACTGATGGGGTCGGTAAAGGGCTCCCAGCCTATCACTCTATCGGGAGACACTCTAGCAGCCTTTGAAGCCTGCAAGGAGAGCTTATCTAACGCTGCTCTGCTGGCTCATCCTGACTGCTCAGCAAAACTCGCGGTCGTGACAGACGCCTCCGACAAAGCTCTCGGTGCAGTCCTACAGCAGTTCAAAGAAGACGCATGGGAACCACTCGCGTTCTTTTCGAGGAAGCTCACACCCGCACAAGCTAAGTACTCACCTTATGACAGGGAGCTCCTTGCCATTTATGAGGCAATCAAGTACTTTCGGTATATGCTCGAGGCCAGGCATTTTGTTGTCTACACGGACCACAAGCCGATCAGTTTTGCATTTCACGAACGAAAGACAAACTGTTCGCCCAGGCAATACAGACATCTCGACTACATCTCCCAGTTCACAACTGACATCCGGCACATATCCGGCAAGGATAATGTTGTTGCCGACACGCTGTCACGTATCGAAGAACTGGGAGTGCCGGTCAGCCTCGAAGCATTAGCCGAAGGTCAAACTTCCGACCCTGAGCTGCAAAAGCTTTTAAACGAAGGCTCTTCCTTACAGCTGCGGAAGCTACATGTACCCGGTAGTCGCGTGCCACTGTACTGCGACGTCAGTACTCCGACTTCCAGGCCTTATGTGACGAAGTACTTTCGCAAGCAAGTTTTCGACAGTTTACACTCCCTCAGTCATCCTGGATCCAACGCATCGGCTAAGTTAGTTGCCGAGAGGTTTGTATGGCCTGGCGTACAGAAGGACTGCAGAGAGTGGACTCGCGCATGCATTCAGTGCCAACGGGCTAAAGTCAATCGACATGTGACAGCTCCTCTTGGCACCTACAACTTACCACGCGCTAGATTTAAGCAGGTTCATATTGATTTGGTCGGACCCCTTCCTCTTTCGCATGGTTATCGATACTGCCTAACAGCCGTGGACCGGTTCACGCGGTGGCCGGAAGCAGTACCGATCCAAGACATTACTGCGGAAACCGTCGCGAAAACTCTGCTGTCAACCTGGATAGCTCGATTCGGATCCCCGACAGACATTGTAACTGATCGGGGTACACAATTCGAATCCGATCTGTTCCAATGTTTGTCGAAGCTAGCCGGCTTCGATCACAAAAGGACGACGGCTTACCATCCTGCATGCAATGGTTTGGTCGAAAGATTTCATCGACAACTTAAAGCCGCAATAGTATGCCACGCGAACGAGAAATGGACAGAGTCTTTGCCTTGGGTCTTACTTGGCATTAGAACTGCCTTCAAGGAGGATTTACAGTCATCCGCGGCAGAATTGGTGTATGGAGAACCGCTAAGGCTTCCCGGCCAATTCTTCGAAGCCACCATGAGCGGTACAACAGATATTTCTGTATTTACCGCCCGACTCAGGAGCTTCGCAGAAAAACTGAAGCCTACACCAGCTGGCCGCCACAACAAGCCTAAGGTATTCGTATATAAGGAACTTCCAACCTGCGAATTCGTATTTCTTCGAGAGCACCCGTCGCGAGGCCCCCTGCAAGCCGCATACTCCGGGCCCCACAAGGTAATATCTCGCAACGACAAAGTGTTTAAAATTCTTCTTCACAACAGAGAGAAGACAGTGTCCATAGACCGGCTCAAGCCAGCCTTCACACTGTCCCCTGACGTAGGACACGACGATACCCTTCTCGCTACTCCTACCATTACGCCTCATCAGTCGCAACAGCACGTTACTCCTGCTACGTTGCCTCACCAGCAATTCACTCGTTCTGGTCGTCAGGTAAGGTTTCCAGATCAGTATCGGGATTATTACCGCCCTTGACGGTCTCTGGAGGGGAGTGGTGTGGCGTAGCCTAACATTTATCAACTATACACATCACAGTCGATACATCGATATTGTCTATCGAACGCGGAGCCGCCTCTCGGCTCAACTCGCGCGCATGAGAAACGGCCGCCGAGGTCACGACGGCAGCGCGCGCGCGGTGGTGTGAGTGAGAGAGCCAACCAGTCGCTACTAGATCGCCGCGCTGTGAATATGTAACTTCGAATTACGCTCTCAGTTTGTGATGTTAAAAGGTTATTACTATCCTAAAGACTTTCTGTGTGTTTATAACTATCTAGACTATCTAACTAGACTAAGTGCTCGCGCCTGTGCTAACCGAGATACTAACCTACGAGTTGTGTTGTTTGGTGTTCGTCTGGCTTCTGACTAATCCCGGTGACTTACCTAGCGCCTTCTAATTGTTCTAGCTATTATTGTGTGCGGAATTATAGACTTATTTGCAATCAAGAGTGTGTTATTTACGTCTCCAACCAGCAAACTACTCCATAGGCAGAAAACCCTTTCTGCCGTTACGAAAGACAGTCGCGCCCGTACTGTCTGTCTACTACCACAACTATAAAGCAATCAGTATCATCATTAACTACGACGTTCCTAAACTTAGACTTTCTCTTAATAAATAGCATAAGACTACGAGTATGTACACTTACATTAAGAGAAAATAAAGGACATCCACATTATCTTAATTTTCATAAGTTTGCTATTATGTTTGATAGTAATCCGATTTTTTACCACAAAATACAATGTTCCACATTATATACCGTAAACACATTCTAACATCCTAGAGGCAAACTAGACTTCCAGGGGCGTAATGTATGGGGCCTATTACGAACCTAATCTTGAAGCTTTTCTCATATAAATTATCACCACCGCGTTATATCCCGGGAATTTTCACTGATATTCAGTACATTAACAGCGGGTGCACTTTAATAAGAACGAAGACTACGGTGATTTTATTAATAAAGATATATTACTTACCTGAAAGTTATAAAATAAGAAGAGCTGACATGGCGAATTATTGAAACAATTTGAATATTGTTATTGTTATGTCTGTGTTCGTTTTATTTGACCTATATAGGAAAATAGAAAAGAAATGAAAAATCTAGTCTCCTATCCGACATTTCGACATTCCTTTCCTGACCGAGGCCAAAAATGCATGGACCGACGCTTGTCCAAACACTGACTTACCCAGAAACCTCGCTTCTCAGCGGCTTTGGAATGAGCCGCTCTGTAATAACCTGATCTGTGATAACCTGTATCAAACGGCAACCAGCCTCCCAGAGCGTGCTCGTTTTCTAGCCGTTGCTGAGTGGGAATTCGGGCAGTGGCTCCAAGCTCTGCCTTCACCACCGATGAGAACGCTCCTGGACAACCACACCGCCCCACATTTTGCCTTTCTGTCGATGTGGCTCTCCGTCTAGGCGTGACCTGCGTTGCCCCTCACTTCTAATAAGAGAGAGACGGATAGTGCGAGTGCAATACCGACGACATCCCGGACATCAGCCTGTACGAGATTGTAATGGCTCTTAAACAGCTCAAGAACAACAAGGCACCCGGTGAAGACGGAATAACAGCCGAACTCCTGAAAAAGGGTGGAAAACCAGTCCTTACGGCCCTTCAGAAGTTGTTCGATTCCGTCTTACTGGAAGGGAGAACTCCAAAGGCATGGAACGGAGGGGTGGTGGTGCTGTTCTTCAAAAAGGGTGACAACACCCTCCTGAAGAACTACAGACCCATCTCACTTCTGAGCCATGTCTATAAGCTGTTTTCGAGGGTCATTACAAACCGTCTCGTACGCAGGTTAGATGACTTCCAGCCTCCCGAACAAGCCGGTTTCCGAAGAGGCTTTAGTACCGTAGACCACATCCACACGCTCCGTCAGGTTATACAGAAGACCGAGGAGTATAACCTGCCCCTCTGCCTAGCGTTCGTGGAGAAAGCCTTCGATTCGATTGAAACCTGGGCTGTACTACAGTCTCTCCAGCGGTGCCAAGTTGACTATCGCTATATCGAAGTGCTGAAGTGTTTGTACGAGAACGCCACTATGTCAGTTCGACTGCAGGACCAGAACTCGAAACCTATTCCGCTGCAGCGAGGAGTCAGTTTTCTCCAAAACTGTTCACCGCTGCACTGGAGGACGTTTTAAAAACTCTGGACTGGAGAAGGCTAGGCATCAACATCAACGGCGAGTACATCACTCACCTTCGGTTTGCTGACGATATAGTAGTCTTGGCTGAGACCATGGAGGACTTAAGTACGATGCTCGATGACCTCAATAAAGCTTCCGAACGAGTTGGTCTAAGAATGAACCTGGATAAGACGAAGATCATGTCAAATACCCATGTAGTACCAACTCCCATTACAATCGGACACTTTACACTCGAAGTTGTAGACGATTATGTATACCTAGGACAAACTAGGTCCAACTTCGAGAAAGAGGTCAATCGTCGAATCCGACTCGGCTGGGCAGCGTTCAGGAAGCTACGGCACATCTTTTCGTCCAATATTCCGCAGTGTCTCAAGACGAGAGTCTTTGACCAGTGTGTGTTGCCAGTGATGACATATGGCACTGACACGTGGTCGCTTACTATAGTCCTCATAAGAAGGCTCAAAGTCACCCAAAGGGCTATGGAGAGGGCTATGTTGGGAGTTTCTCTGCGTGATCGCATCAGAAATGAGGCTATCCGCAGCAGAACCAAGGTAACCGATATAGCCCTCCGAATCGCTAAACTTGTGGCAGTGGACGGGGCACATAGCACGTAGAACCGATGGCCGATGGGGCGGAAAGGTTCTCGAGTGGCGACCACGAACCGGAAGGCGCGGCGTGGGTAGGCCCCCGCAAGGTGGACTGATGACCTGGTAAAGGTCCGCTGGATGCGGGTGGCGCAGGACCGGTCACTTTGGCACTCTTTGGGGGAGGCCTATGTCCAGCAGTGGACGTCTTTCGGCTGATATGATGATGATGATGATGGATAGTGCGAGAAAAATCGGGAGAGATCGCGCGCCGTCGCGTGATAGCCGTGCCGGTAGAGGTGACGCGTGACCAGAAGGCTGGATCGTATCTGGCGCAGCGGATCAGCATTGCCATACAACGTGGCAATGCTGCCAGCCTTCTGGGCACGCTGCCCTCAGAAGGCGATTAGGGCCATTTTTTTTTTTTTTATTAGCCTATATTGTGTCCCACTGCTGGGCAAAAGCCTCCCCTTTTTTCCGCCACTCGTCTCGGTCCTGTGCTAGCGTTCGCCAATCTGTACAAAACGTATCATGGTCTTCCCTCCATCTCCTTTTCGGTCTGCCTCTACCTCGGCAGCCATCTTGTGGAAGCCATTCGGTGGCTAATTTGGCCCATCGCTCCGCGTGCATCCGGCAGACATGTCCAGCCCAGTCCCACTTTAAGCGGTCTTGGCACCCACATCTACGATGCCAGTTTTGGAACGCAGCTCCGTGTTCCTGATCCGATCGATCCTACGAACTCCGAGTATGCTGCGTTCCATTGCTCGTTAGCAAATCTTGAGTCGGGACTTTTGGGCTTCTGTTAGTGACCAAGTTTGGGCGCCATAGGTTAGGATAGGCAGGATACACATATCGAAGAGCTTGCGCTTCAGTGTCAAAGGAAGGTTACCCTTCATTAGCGCCTTCATGGACCAGAAGCTCTTCCAGGCGTTTGCGATGCGTCGATCGATTTCTTTAGACTGCCTGTTATCGAAGGATGCTGTCTGGCCCAAGTAGGTATATTCTTCGACATATTGCATATCCTGCCCATCTACCTTAACCCTATGCTTTACGCCGTTGGTCATCAACTGGGTCTTTGCCTTGTTCATTTTGAGCCCAACTTCAAGACTGGCTGTGCTCAGATCTTGGAGCATTTGTTGTAGCTGGGGTGCAGTGTGGGAGAATAAGACAATGTCATCGGCGAAACGCAGGTTAGTCAGCCTTGTGTCGCCGACGTTGATGCCCATTGCTTTCCACTTGGCCGCAAGCTTCAGGGCCATTTTTTATTTCTAATTATTTTTATCGTAGTATCTAATTCAGTAACTTGTTTTCTACTTTAAGCGTTATTTTTTTCTTGTTTATACACCTTTATTATCTATTTTTCTCTAATAAAAGCAGTTTGATTTGTGATACCCGGATATATTAAAAAATTAGGTGTTATCTTTTTTTTTTACTTACCGGTAATCACATAAAAGCTGCATTAAAAAAACCCGAGCATTGTGAGGAGCTTAAGGTTTTAGGTACTTAGCCAAAAAACCATTGTACTTATAATGCTTACAGCTCAGAGGCTCTAGTATAAGTTTTACCGAAACAAAACTTTACGATCGCGTTTGCGTTTTACCCTCAATTTGTATGGGATTTGACAGCTAAACGCAAACGCGGTCGTAACGTTTTGTTCCGGTAAAACTTATACTAGAGCCTCTGTAAGTCACAAAAGTCGTCACGTTTGATGCGGGTTGTTAAAAATAACCTCTAAACACTTTATCGCTCGATAAAAAACATATTTTAAGATGTCTTTCAAAACTGTTTACTTCATAAAGATCCAAATCAATATTGTCATAAACGATAAAGTTTCTTTATTGATATGAGATAATTTATATACGACCTCGGCGTGAAAAGGGGTTGAAAGGGATGCTTCAAATATTTTTGTTTTGACAAGATGGAGGGAGGGGAAGTAAGCTGATGAAAATAAACTGAAAATGGGTGGTGCAGAAATGTCCTATTTACTAATTCTTTAAAGGAAATTCATGAGATGTGGAAGGCTCTTCCGCGAAGCTCAAATCGTTGACATAAGGCGTAGCATTCGTCACGTCGCCGGTCATATCCGTCGGGAACGGAGAGACATTCTTAAATTTTCATAGCGAACACATTTCTCTGCTCCCTACGTGTCACGACGAAAAGTGAAAATACGAAATTGCGAATAGAATTTTATGCGAACCATTCTCTAGCGATTGGGGACGGGTGCGTTGAGTGCAGTTGAAGTTTGTTTTTAAAGGAGCCTTAGAAGTTTGTTAAGAATATTTAAAGAAGTGCTTTGTTCAGCTTTGTTTAGATAATTTAGTAGAGCTAGGTACATTTTTGGAATTAAATGAACATGAGTACGACTCAGCTTTGTGCTTTAACAGATTTGCTTACATCACTTGTAAAGAAAACCTCTACGTCGGACTTACTACTATTTTTTAAGCTTTTCAAGTTTTATTTAAGCGTCGATTGTTTTGAAAATAAATCGGGGGGGGGGGGGTAATCTGTTTTATTGAAGGCACGTCGTTTTTACACTTCTTGCTATATAAACCCACAAAAACAATTCTATAACTGCGAGATTTGGCTGTGCAGCGGGACAACAATCTCATACAACAATGTCTAATATAAGTGTTTTTAGATTTATACGAGTAGTTGCCGCTATGTTTTGCATGTACAAAGTCCATCCTTGACCTTACAATGTGGCCTAATGTTCCAAAATAATTCCTAAGCATCATGTAATATTCACATTATGGTCTTAAAAGTAATCCACAAAACGAAATTCGACCAACACTAATATTGAGCAATTTTCAAGCCTCTCACTTAAAAAAAAACTTTTAACGCACACAAACGTTCAAGCCCTTTTAAACTCCTTTTGAGGTGGATTTTTTATAAGCGCTATACATAGTTTTCTTGTATTCTAAGATAGAGTTAATTTATAAACTTTCAAGATTTGACTTCAGAAAAGACTATATCCTACACACTTTAAAATTCTTATCAAACCCCAAGGGGATGAGTTTTTAAAAAAACTAAAATCAATCTTCTTGTTTCTAACAGAAAGTTTTTGTACGAAGTTTGAAGTAACTCGCTAAAAAATACTCATTCCACATACAAAGTTTTTTAATTTCGTAAAATCCCTTCTTTATTATTAAGGTTACGTAACATAATATAGCATACTGTAAAAAAAAAGTTTCCAGGTTCTAGCGTTGAAAGATCAGTCGGCGGCGCTACAACGAAAATCGTATTACGAAGTTCGGATATCTCCGTCTCTAACGCACTTATGTTTTATGGTTACTCGAACGACAGAGATAGAGATATACGAACTTCCACATTCGATTTTCGTGGTAGCGCCGCAGGACTTTGCCTTTGTCTGTAGTGATACAACAGAGTATAAAACGAAGTCGCTTCCCGCTGTCTATCCCTATGTATGCTTAGATATTTAAAACTACGCAACGGATTTTGAAGCGCTTTTTTTAATAGATAGAGTGATTCAAGAGGAAGGTTTATATGTGTAATATAGTACCCGCGCGAAGCCGGGGCGGGTCGCTAGTTTTAATATATAATCTTAATATCATAACCGAGTTATTTAATGGAATGAGCGAGCAGAGAACAAAAATCTCCGTTTCAGCTCAGTCAAACATTCTTTCGTATATCCGTCCGGCTGTTCTCATCTACAGGGCTATTATTCGCTACGCGCTAAAGCGGCTCACCCCGCCGGTCAGCCGTCACGAAACTAGACCTCTACCTAAGGCTTAGTTACTACGGATCGCGGTGTCTAGATATATTTGTGGGTGAGCGTTGAGGTGAGCTTAAAACAAGTTACAGAATGGGGGGGCAGGTCGCATTTCCCAACAGATTCTCTTAAAAGTGTAACTTTGTGAGCAGGATTATGTTTTACCAATTCAGTTTTTCGAAATAAAAATACATAAAAAAGACAGCATCGTGAGTTCTACAGTGCACGGAGCTTGTTTCGTATGTCCGGTTGTCCGGCTGTTCTCCTCTGTAGGTCGCATTTCTTAATGGATTCTCGTGAAATTGTATGAGCAGGTTCGATAATTGCACAGCATTCGTTTGTCTATTCAGTTTTGAATTAATTTTGGAAATAATTTCACAGGGGCACTAGTTACAATCAAACAAAGCGAACTTAGTTCTCCATACGGCTTAGGCCAAAATAAAATAAAATATTTTTATTTTTAAACAGTCTCCCGTGTTTCTACAGCTCACAGAGCATTAATTATTATTTAAAATCTTATACCTTGCCCCTTCTTGCAAGTTAAGACAAAATGGCAGTCAGTTTAGGTAAATCCACCTCTTTCTGTTTTATTCAGAAAACTGACCAAAAAAAGGAAAGTAGGATTTTTTGTTCTCATGATTATAAGAATTACTCATTAATATTACTATGACGTCACTATCACCACCAACTTAACAACGTGAACAACACGATTAATATTCATAAAATTCAAATTGTGCCACTAGAGCCAAACGACCGGGCTTTCCCGGGAATTAGTAATCGAAATTCCTTAATTTTACTGGGATTAAGTTCTGTGTTACCACCCGCGCCATTTAAGTTATAAGTTAAATAAAGTTCTGGACAATAATTACATTGTGGATAAGCCGAAAATTGAGTTGTAGGACTTGTAGGTATAATTCGGTTAATAACTAATTTGTTTAATAGGGTTGTGGTACAGTCGGTATTAAAACTGTATAAAACGGTTTGGAGTTTGTGACTACAGTATATGAAGACAGCGGATCGATTGCGTAACGTTGTGTACGTAGGTCCGTTAGATAGACCTATATGTAATTTTATGTATGGGGAAAATGACTATTGAGTTTTCTCAACGCCCTTTCAAAAAGTTACACAATTAGCCGTGAGGTAAGGCACTGCTACAAAAATAGTAATTAGGGGTCTCTATTGATTCCCATAAAATCTAAGATGCGATTTTTTCAGTCCATAACGTTTTCCATCATATTTTTTTTAGTCAGAGCAATTGGAGTTCCGATTTTTGCAGGTCATCATTATTGTTAGTCATAAAATTGGTTAGCGGATAACATTCAATGTCCCGGTGGTAAGCAATTACATAATGAAGGCTATAATCTAGTTTATAATAAATCAAATCAAATCAAAACAATTATTTATTCTGCAAATAGGCCACAAGGGCACTTTTACATGTCAAACCGTAATTTACAATAAAATAATAATAATAATCTTACAAAATAATAATTTAAAATTATATATAAAAG
Organism: Epinotia bilunana; assembly: GCA_947049275.1. Classification (NCBI taxonomy): domain Eukaryota; kingdom Metazoa; phylum Arthropoda; class Insecta; order Lepidoptera; family Tortricidae; genus Epinotia; species Epinotia bilunana. Next base: position 9,587,882 of record OX346256.1, read on the forward strand.
GTTAACAAACGAAATGTCACTAAGTTAATGTAAACAAAACAATATAGCAAAATTGTTGTAAGTTCTTTTTTCGCAAGTCATAATGATTGACTGATGACTGAAAGTTTTTTTCTCACTAGTTACTTACCTATTTTTTTTTTTTAAGAAAATAGAAGTATTTGTAGAATTAGAAGTAAATATTTGAAATTTGTAATTAATTTTTAAATGCCAATTTGGTCCTGCTATCAATAGAATAGACTTGTAAATAAACGGATCATTCATGTCCAATGCAAATCAAAGAAAAAAATTTTTTTTGCAAGAAAACGATAGCAACTATCATCACCCTGTTGAAAAAGTCAAGGGAATCAGAGAGTTAATGATAAAAGGTGTGCCTTTGGTCGATTATGCCGAAACTGTTTCTAATAAGTATAGTAATATAACTATTAAAACGACATGTCATTAAAGTAAAGTAAGTTTGTATGTAAATTTAAAGAAATTAATTTAATTAATTTTACCATTGTTAATTATATAGATTGTTTACGCATCTATTTATTTATATATCGTTTTAATTTATGCATGTATCTGTACCACTCTTCCCAATTATGCACTACCTACTGTATTAATAAATAAAAATAAAATTCACTTACAACACACGTATAATAAAATTGATTCGTTAGTTACATATCCAAAGTAAAAAGATAATTCACTGTCAACGCACAAGATGTATCCCTTAAATAACCAAAGTAATAATAGGCCGCTAAACGCTACGCATTCTGGTGAATTCACGGTCAACCACCGGAATACCTGAACTAGATTTTTAAGGAGTGCAACAGCGGGTGTTGCGAACAATTTGCTTGATCTTACACTCTTCAACCTTCGTCGAAAAAGAACCGCTTTAAAAGGAAGGGGTGGTAATATCTGGGTGGTTGATAATAATGAGACGTGCTGGAATGAACGATCGGCGAGGATTGATGAACTTTCCGGATACCTACAACGCCCGCGTGAAGTACAAAGGCACGCGCGAACATAGCTACGTAAAAATTTAGTTGAACGTTACACTTGAGGGTTAGGAAATCGATCTACAAAAAAAACCGTTTCACAAAGCCTGTCTAAAACCTAACGACACTTAGCAGGCGTCGCTCGCTCGCTTAGCGCGCTCGTCATCGGGATCCGCTTCACGACGTGAAGACTCCTTTGCGCAGGTTCCTATACCAGCTTAACCGGGAGCAGATGCTGATGTGGTGCGCAGGTTTCCGTACGTACACGGCCGGCGGCGGATGACGATGTAAAAGCTCGCGTCGGACTTTATCCTCACAGTCCGTACCCGAAAGCTACGAATAGAAATAAAAAGGTAAGTTCTACGTTACTACTACAACTACGATCCGCTACGAGACATAACCACACCATTCTTACCCAGCACGCTATCGATGACTGGCCTTCGACAAAAATTACAACCGACAAGGACGGTGCAATTCACGTCCACACGACGCTCCTCCATAAAAATTGTGGAGACTAGGAATTCCTTCCTGTCCCCATCCTTCCGCCTCCGAGGCTACTGACTCTTTGCGCGTAAAACTACGGCACTTCCAAATAAAACAAGGCTGTACTAAAGCAGAAGCCAACAAGCATCAATACTGGATTTAAACCAACAAGTAGACTCTTCAGCCAGAAAGGCTGATACTTCATCAGTCTCTTCTCCAGAATGAATTTTCCCCAGTTCTTTCAAAACTGACAACCACAAATCCGAATCTAGAAAATTTCCCATTAAAATTTCAAATTATCCCTTTAAATCCAAGCCAGTCTTAAATAGCAAAGACAACATCAGGCATCCGCAAAGCACAATCGAAAATAAATATAAACCGCCATCTATGAAAGAAACCTGTAAGCTATAGCCACGTTGGCCAACGTAAACAGAGATGTCCGATGCGTCAGCGTACACTGATGAAACTAATGCACGACAAATGCGATAGATGCCGTGAAAATAAACGAACGGACCGTGAATCACCATAATATCGTTGATATTCTCAAACATCATAAACGGAGTTGATAGACGTCTGCAGTTACTGCACTACCTGTTAACTACTGTGAGTTTGTATTTCCGGCTAGCCAAAGGTTGTCTGGAAGAGATCACTCTATATCGCCAAGACCGCCTGTTGTTGCCTTGTATTAATGTTTTGTTTATAGTTTGGTTATAGTCTCTTTGAGGTGCACAATAAAGTATATTATTATTATTAATATGTAAATACAGGGTAATGAGAATCACGGTAAACCAAAGCCAGGGGAATGACCGAACTCCAGCGACGAGTCGCTTCCTCTCCCTGTGGTGTTGGAAGTGGTAGCGACGGTTGTTGGGTACGACAGGCGTAATGCGTTGGAAGACGTTTAAGTAGGGATATACACGTTGTTTAGTAAGGCACCAAGGGAATGATCCGGGCAAACCTTTTATGTAGATTTAAAAAAAATATGATTACAACAAGGACCATATTTTTTCTTCCAAATCAATAACTTATATTCTAACTAGCTTCCGCCCGCGGCTTCGTCCGCGTGGGCCCGGGATATAAACTATCCTATATTTTAATCCAGGCTATAATAGAGTATCTTCGTGCAAAATTTCATTCAAATCGGTTCAGCCGTTTAAGCATGATTGAGTAACAAACATCCAAACATCTAAACTTTCGGATTTATAATATTAGTAGGATAATTGATTTAAATCCATAACTTATTATTTTGGGGATGTTTTTTCCAGCTTATTCTACCTACCTTAAAGAAAAAATTAATCGTGCTCCAGTTACATTGAGTGGTTATGTAATGAACGAAAAATAGTAAAGGCCTCCACCCACCGAGCGCAGCACACGCGTCGCGCACGACACGCGTTCGGTGGGTGGAGGCCTTTAGGTCAATAACTTTACTTCTTCGGGTTTCACTGGACCTGGCCTGGTGGAAATTGACCCTTTCAAGAATCACCCACCAACGAATACTTTCAATGTTTAATGATATAATAATTATTCATAAATAAAGTCTATTTCGACATTTTCCGATCCCAAAATAAAAGGTTCTAACATAAATAAACTTTCAGTTTTATTGCAATAAGTTTAGGAGTTGGGCTGTTTTGCCTAAAACTTAAAAAAAGATTACTTAGGACCAACTGTTAAAGTTCTCTAAACCTCGCATATTAGCCATTAGGCCAACTTTTAGAGAAAAAAAACTAGAATGGAAATTGTACAATTGTAATGTGCCTTAATGTCATTGTTGTAGAAAACCAGTCTTTATTTGACACGGACGCGGTACGCGGACCCGCTATAAAAACTATGCTATATTTTAATCTGCGCTATAAACTACCTTCGTGCGAAATTTCATCCAAATCGGTTGAGCCATTTAAGTGTGATTGATAACAAACATCTAAAATCCAAAAATCTAAACATCCACACATTTAAATATCTAAACATCCAAACTTTCGCATTTATAGTATTGTAAAGTAGGAGTAAAATGCCATTATTTTTATTTGAAAAAAGTTTATTATAGGTACAAACCGTTTTACGCATATACAGGGTGAAATATTATTCACCGTTCAAATTTTGGGGGTGATTCGGTGGGTCATCTCGATCAAAATTGATGATATAAGTTGTTTCCAAATCGCAAAAAATAAAACCAGCTGTTCCATACAAACGGTGTGAGCTCAGCCGCCAAAATGTATGGAACAGCTGTTTTTTTCCGTGATTTGGAACTTATTTGATAGATCCTCATTCTTCTCCAAATATTTGAGATATTCGGAGAAGAATGAGGTAGCCCATTAATTGTCGTGGATGCCCATAGACTGCTTTGTTAATCTTACTTAGCGCAATGCCCTAGGCAGGACAATGCCGTGTGAACCCAGCCTCACCGGACTTGTCAAGCAAACCGAATGAACGTGCAGAAAACGTGCAGGACAATGCCGTGTGAACTCAGCCTAACAGTGGCGTAGTAGCCGGACGGATACCGGATATTATTTTAATACCTACAGAAGAAGGAGAGAACAAGAGTAAGAGTAGTATGAAAGGTGAATAAATAACAAACCACAAAGTAATACATTTTTAAGGCCAGCTTAAAAAAATGTACTATGTTTCTATCGTAACCTGACTACAGCGAGCAGCTCTGCGCAGGTTGAACGCGCCGTCTGCGTCTCCGGCCTGGCCCGTCTCCTAAGAAAAATGGACTGGCTCGGAAGCGGTCGTGAAGTAGCATAACGACACGACAAGTTGCAACCTGTTCAGCTCAACTTTTAGCCGGATACCGGATATCCGGTCGGCTGCACCGCCGAATATTCGGTATCTGGTATTCGGCCAAACCACTATCCGTTGCACCTCTATAACTATTTTACCTCATCTAAAGATTCAAAGCAAGTATGAATAACACTTTGTAAAATAAGATATTTATCGACTTTATTGTGCAAATGAGCCATTCCCGAAGAATGTAGCATTTATTCGTGTCGTGCGTGGATTTATGAAAATCGAAGAATCGATTCTAAAACCCCCAGGTATAGTATATACCAATAGGAATTTCAAGTAGAACCCGATACCATTAGAGTATTTAATTTGTCAAACATTACTTTCAAAATTAAAACGTATCTAATGACTCCTCCAACTACTCCTCGTATGCCAATATTCGTCAACCATCGCGTATCAAAGAAATATGCATATCACCATCGACATATACTATGTCATATACCTAGTAGGTGCAACCGGTACGGTAAGGGTAAAAAGTGAGTTTTTAACTTTACTGAGAAAACGGATGTAGACTCGAAATAATAAAAAAGAAAATATAAATACTCCAAAAGAAAGGAGGCAAAAAATATGCCTAGTGACGAAAATCCCATTCAGATATATCAAAGAATTACGAAGCTACAACCGTTTTAATATTGCTTGTTAGAGAGAGAAAACGCAAACAAAAAAGGGACAGAACATACCCCCTCCTAAAACTTTGGACACTTTTTTCTCCATTAGACTACATTTTTAATCCTTTTTCGGGAAAATATGACATTATTGATTATTTTATTTAGTGTCTACACCCCTATTGTGAAATTATGGGCGGCTATATTTGCATAAGCATAATCGATTTTGGTAAAGAAAATAATCCATTTTCTTATATTTTCTATTATTGACAAATTCTATATGGCCGTTCACTACGTGGAAGCCCTGAAAGTATGAATCGGTATCAATTGTACTCATGTTTTCAGGAAAAGCTGAAATTCTGAAGAAAGAAAATAGACTTTAGGGCCGATAGTTGGTATTAAAATATACGTACATAAATAAGGACATACTCATACTCATTTCTTCATAATATTATATTAATATTACATGTCACATATACATACCTACACATCTGTACACGCCTTTATGACATTGGGAATGGTTCCTGTACGGATATTTATGTGCATATTAATAATACCTCTGACTTTGCAACAAATGTGCGACGCGACAGTCGGTTAATTTTATGCTATTCTAATTATTTTTTTCTACCATCAGGTACGATTATGGCCGTATTCAATTGACAAGTAATATTTACACATTTTAAGTAGTAAAAAAGGTTGATATTAAAATTGTAATATATTAGTCCAATACGACGTCTTTATTGTGTTTAAAGAAGGATTTTTGCCCTAAGGTGTGTATTTTGTGTAAGTAATAGTTTTGCCCATGCTCTGGTACTGGCAATAAGGTATTTAAAATGACAATATAAAATATTACCCATTTAGCTTTCTTTTGTATCAGACATGTAGAAATACACAATCTTTTTTTACAGTGTGCATGTTGGAGTATTAGTACGTATCGTTCACATCAGATACTTTATATACATCAGTAACTTTTTTTTAATTTATGATCTGGAGAGGTGGCACGGTTCTTTAAACAATTAAATTAGTCAACTCGCCACTTAGGTGACCACATCTATCCTCGACACCACAGCTTTCGCGACTCCGCTCTAGAGGGCCGGTAGGCAAACCAGAGACAGGAAACCTTTTCCACCCATCCCTCCTGTCGGCATAACCTGATCACAGGACACCACCTGGAGAGCACTTCCTACCACGCAAAAGAACACTACAAGCTGCCCTCCGTTGACTGATTGCAGTGGAGAACCAGTGAGAAATGGGGTCGTCACATCCCTAAATTTATTATTATATTTAATTGTTTCATTTATTTATTGTTAAATCATAATTTATGCAGAATAAATATTGAATTTCTGTTTGTTAATACTCGTTTATGAAATCGACAATAATTATACGTTTGACTGCAAGACACGCTAATCTTAAATCCTACTTATGTTATAAATGCGAAAGTTTGGATGATTGGATGTTTAGATGTTAGGATGTGTGTTACTCAATCACGCTTTAACGGCTCAGCCGATTTGAATGAACTTTTGCACGAAGATGGTTTAAAGCCTGGATTAAAATATAGGATAGTTTTTATCCCGGGTCCACGCAGATGAAGTTGCGGGCGGAGGTTAGTCAACAATACAAAACAGTCTGTGAAACGTGATCTATTTTCAAACCATGCAATGGTATCCGCCATAAAATCCATTAACGCAATAAGCCCACAAAAGCCAACAAACTAATAGGAAAGAGAAAAAGTGGAATAAACATTGACTTGCTGATAAAGAAGCTATAACGGCAAACCACTCGCTAGCAATAAAAAAATGTAAGCATACGGCGCACTGGTTCCGTAGCTTTCAGAAAAAAATTGAACAATGGCAAAACAATTCCATTTTAAATGTGTTTTTCGTCATCAATCTGTTTTGCACTCTACTTAGTGGTATTTTACAGTAGTGATTTTTAATTGTGCATAATTAATCAAATATCGAGAGAACGAATATCCATACTTACTAATATTATAAATGGGAAAGTTTATGTGTGTGTTTGTTTGTCCGTCTTTCACGGCCAAACGGAGCGACGAATTGACATGTTTTTTTAAGTGGAGATAGTTGAAGGGATGGAGAGTGACATAGGCTACTTTTCGTCTCTTTCTAACCCCCCACTTCCCTAAAATGGGGGGTGAAGTTTGTATGGAGCTACGATATAAACGACTTCCACGCGGACGGAGTCGCGGGCAGAAGCTAATAAAACTATAATAGAAGAATCTAAAGCTAACTTATAAAATTACTAAAAAGGGCCCAAGGCCCAAGGGGGCATCGGACCCTTTAATATTCGTTCGCTTTGTATAATATGTATATTAACTGTTGGTTTAAATAAAGATTAGTATTATCATCAAGTATCAAAAATTAAGTACATTGGCATAAGCCTTTTGCTCACTCCCGGCAAGCACAATACAAAAAAAAAGAAAAAAATTGGTAGGTTTGGAATAGGTTTTATTTACGCATGGAATTAAGTATGTGATTTTTTTAAATAAATTTTAGTATTTGAAATAATTCTGTATAACAGTAATGATTCCAGTTATAATTTGATTATCCATTTAACACTTTCATCCACTTATAAGTGCACCTCACTATTTTCCGTCACGTTCAGACCTGCCATCAGTTTACATAACATCTTTTAATTTTAAGTAATGGTTTCAAATAAGTATAATTTTGAAACCGGAACCCTGCACAGATAAATATTCCTTTTGCATTTTATTTCTATTTTATTCTCTCGGCCTTCCCGTTTCTTTTGTTCTGAGTGATTTATGAAGTACTCTAACCTTACAAAACATTAAACATTGGAACGGAGGAATGCAGCAATCATACATAAATTTCACACAAATTCGTATGAGGGGGAAATGAACAAACGTAATGTCTTAGTGGGGAAAGAGATTCAGATTTATGTAATTATTTCCCCAGTTTATGGGTATTTCAATTTAGTTTTCTTGGAAATTTATGGCCAGAGTAAGTTCATAAAAAGAGGGCCGAAGTTTTTATTTCTGAGAATGTATGTTTTCAAAATCGATTGTATGCTATTGTTGAAATAGAGTTAGCGTGCGCACGCACAACACGTTTTCATCACGACCGCATCCAGCCCCCCTATTCTGTAACTTGTTTTAAGCTCACACGTCAACGGTGACCACAAATATATCTTGACACAGCGATGCGTAGTAACTAAGCGTAGGTAGAGCTTTAGTTTCGTTACAGGTGACCGGCGGGGTGGGACGCATTAACGAGTAGCGAATAACAGCCCGGTGATCTGGGGACCCTGCCGCCCAAAATAAATATAGTTAACGCAAGCGGAATAAATGTTATGTTCATGTGGGATTGGAGCGGTCGCGTTCAGCACATGAACTGTGTCTTGTCACGCCTACCTGGTAGCGTAGACTTGATTGAATTCTATTCCTTTTGGTTGCTTTGTGGTCTCCAGCTCTTAAAGAAAACCTAATCTTCATTAACTTTTAGACACTACAGCACTGGTGTCATTTTTCAGGCTTCTGTAGGTAGGTGTTATATAACGATGAATTGTGTACACTAAAGCAAAATATTTTTCCTGGTAGGCATTTGCAATACTTATTTCGCGAAGAATATAAAGCAAACATTCATATTAATTCAATTTCACAAACGCAATGACAATCCGACATAAAGGAAAAAAATATTTACCTACCCCACTGCGATAAAACATTACCAGAAAAAGTATATCATTTTCTTTTACCACGGAATATACTATAAAGAATAATAGGTAGGAAAAGCGGGTACCCTCGGCCTCGACAACTAACCGCGTTCACGTTACTAACACGATATAAGAAATAGGTATTTTTATATATTTGTTTGTGAAGCTTAGACACACACTCATGGCTCGCTTAGTTGTCTTAAAGAAGATAGTTTTGAATGTATGAAACCTTAGGTATACCTACAAACATAATTAAACTCAATGAAGAAGTATACTTCTTCATTGAGTTTAATTATGTTTGTTTTAGATTCAAAGTGACCCAAAGGTTAAGAGACTTATGCATCTCGCACTGCACTCAAGTCAAAAACCTATATTTTGACGATGAGGGTCATAAATAATTTATGGAGAAACCTTGAGTTTAGAATTTTAGCTGGCTGCTTGTATTTCTGCATAAGCTATCCATTACAATACCATATAAATAGTCTTTAATGCCCAAGATGAAAAGAAAAATTAAAACAAGCAACACGAAATAGATAAGTAAAATTCTATTAATTTGTTTTTATTTTTATTTTTATTAGCCTTTTTAGTTTCTGCTAGCGAATCCGTCCGCGTGGAACTCGTTTATATCGTAGCTCGATACAAACTTTCATCCCCCATTTCACCCCCTCAGGGGATGATTTCCGGGATAAAAACTATCCTATGTCCTTTCCCGGGATTCAAACTATCTCCATACCAAATTTCATCTCAAGCGGTTCAGCAGTTTAAGCGTGAAGAGGTTACAGACAGACAGACAGACAGACACACTTTCGCATTTATAATATTATATAGTATGGATTTTGTGTCCCACTGCTGGGCAAAAGCCTCCCCTTTTTTCCGCCACTCGTCTCGGTCCTTTGCTAGTGTTCGCCAATCTGTACAAAACATATCAAGGTCGTCCCGCCATCTCCTTTTAATTTGTTTTTAAACATGTGAAATGATAAGGCACGCCTCCTTTCTAAAGTTTAATAACCCACACACAATAACCCTAACAGTGTCAATGTTTAAAGTAGCATAAGGAATGATTGGCAATCTCGACACACATACTGTAGGTAAAAATTTGAGTTTTAACTTGTGTCCCTACCTATTCCTGTAGGAATCATAGTCGACGCCTTAAAACAAATGAACCACTTTCGGTTTGATTAAATATGACTAAAATGTGGCTAGTGATCCTAATGGAGAGAAAACGCGTTTCGAAACGTATCAACGTATAAACGCACAAATCTCGTCCTAGAACCTGTCCCCGGATAGCAGCAATATCTAGGACACACAATGCAATTACCAAATCGGACAAAAAAAATTTAAAGGGAACATCCGGGCCCGATTCGAAATAAAAAATTACGATGTCACCGGCATGTCACTTACTTTCATATTTTCTTTCTTTTAAAATAAGAATGACCGAGACATGACATTAGAGCAATAAATTACGTAATATCCCCATTCTTAATCGCGGCCGAAGGGAACCCTTATAGGATTACTTTATTTTCCGTCCGGCTGTCTGCCTTTATCTCGGAAACGCATATAGTTATAGACTTGAAATTGTAACCTGTACACTCAGGTTTACATTCCCTTGAAGCTGTTTAAAAATTAAACTTCTATGTTATCGTAAAATAAGTTACGTAAAATATAGATACGGCCGTTTATGCTGCATAAACCGTTTATTTCGACAATAATAATAATAATAAATACTCTTTATTGCACCACAACAGGAGAGAAACATCTTACAAAAAAAATATTGCTCCGACAATCTCAAAGGAATCTAAATTTCTAGGGTACTTTTCGTTGACTTCGGAAAGTTCTCTCGTTGACGATATTTAACATAGGCTTACACTACAAGTACAGGAAAAATTTGAAAACTATACATTTGTAATTAAATTATTAACAAATAAATATAGTCTTTATACGGAACCCTCGGTGGGCGAGACCGACTCGCACTTTTCCGGTTTTTATTAGTAATTCGTTAATAATTTATCACAACTAAATTCCAAGTTTCACAATACCAGTATCTGACTGATAAGTTGACATAATATTTTACATTCATTTAATTTACGTCCCTAATTATAGACTGATAATTTAATTAACCGATGAATTTACAACAAACCCCCACCTCAATTAACTTTCGTACCTATTTGCAATTCAATGATGCTTTTCGAGTACCTACAAACAAACAAATACATATATGAGTCGCTAAAGATAACTCAAACTTGTCAATTGCTCCTGAATACAATTGATAAGAATTATAAGATCTCAATCTAAACAATAATGTGATCATGATATAAGGTACAGATATCTACGATCTATAATTATGTCTCCAAAAATAGAATTTAAACTTTCGTGAGACATGTTGAAATACATACATACATACATACATACATATAATCACGCCTCTTTCCCAGAGGGGTAGGCAGAGATCACGGATCTCGATTTGCTACGATCCTGACAAACCATTTTCGCTTCACTCACTTTCATAACATTTCTCATACATGTTGAAATAATGCTAATAATTACACGGTTCAACTCACGTATTAAATGTCACTAAGGGTGACATGTTTCGAACTCTTCGGGATTTCTTCTTCCATAATCAATGTTGCCTAAGCTAGCAGTATGGCTGGATAAACAATAATTAGACGAGGCAACCACAAGAGATGTCCTAGCTGTGTCTCCATACAAATGTGATGACGATCACTTGAATAAAATCGTAATCTTTAACTATACTCATATTCAAAAAAGGAGACAAAGAAATCCAAGTATACGTGTGTGTATATAGTGAAACCTTACTAAATTTAAGATCCAAAGTCGATCACGTAACGCATTGTACGTATCTAAATCTCAATTTTTATATGGAAAAACGACAGTTGGGTCCACTTAATAATAATATAATAAATCATTTATTTCAGGCAGAGCCCATAAAAGTGTTAGTAGGTACATCACTTACAAACCTATTGTTAATAACAGCCAGATATCACAAACACAGCATACGAGACATAATTATAACCTAACATAATTATAACTATAACCTACTTATAATTATAACCGGATAAGCATAAAGAATTCAGAAAAGTTTATTTAAAATATAAAATCACCAATTGAATAACCTAACGCGAATTAAATAAAATGATTATAATTAGCTACAATACATTACGTCCAAGAATTTATTAAAAATATAATTAATTTTATCACAGAATATGGAATATGGAAATGTGAATATTATTAAAATTAAGTAGGAATGTCAAACACATTAAATTTAAAGAATATAAATTATTAAAAAAATAAAAAATAAGAAGTTAACATTCTGGATAATAGGGAATATGCATGTAATTCAGAAATGGCCAAAAAAAATCATGAGTAATCTTTATTGCTTAATAAATATACTCACATGATTATTTTTACAAATGATCATGTTTCTATTAACAAACTTAATTATTTAAAAGTAGCATTTTTCAAATTCCCTCGCAAATTTTCAAAACGCAACGCTATTGGCCGAGCGAATCGTGACGTCACCGTGCACTTGGTGTCTACTGTTAACAGGTCGTTTGTATGATTATTGAAAGTTATTCGCATTGTTTTGCCGCTGTTTATGATAAACAATCAGTGTTTTTTGGGGATTATTAACTGCAAGCAGTGACTCCTTGTGAAAAAAGGCTCGCCACAATGACTGGAAGCGGTTTTGTCAAGGCAAAGTCGGATAATCTGCCTGAAATTGATGTGTTCATGATGAATAAGTACGTACCTACCTCGTAGGTGTCTTTCTTAAATAAGTGGAATAAAAAACTAGTACATATGTTCATTATATACCAAATCAAAGATATGTTGGTATTAGGAATGTTAAATGGTGAGAACATCTTTATAAATAAAACAAATTTGTGTAGGACACTCAGTAGAAAGAATTTCATTCTTTCAACTTCGATCAACAGTGCAAACATAGAAACTTAGCTAAAACGTTTCGTGATCAAAATCAACACTCGTAGTCAGCTGTTGATCAACAAAAATCATAATATTTTGTAACATTAATAACTATAAAAATGGGAATCAGAATAGTTTTATGAATAAGTATATACATTTTTAGGTTAGGTTATTGTTTATATTGTTCGGAAGTCCTAATAAAAAATATTTTAGGTACAAACATATTTAATAATCACTTCGAAATGATTTTCATAACAATATAAACTACTCAAACACAATACGTTATATCTCCTCATCGCCTTACACCCCTTTTTCCTTATATTATTTTGCATCTTTGGGCATATGAAAATATATCATGTCAGGTGCAGTTTTAGTGTTATTTTCACAAATAGGGGCAATACAATATTTATAATAAGCTTTTGTGTGCTCTTCCGTTACAATAAGTTGATCTTACAAGCTTTAATAACTCACTTTTACTAAAACTGTGAATCAAACACTTCGTTGTTTATTTATTCTAAGTGCACGGTGACGTCACAAAATGAGCGCGCCAAAATGGCGGCATTTTAATCGTCCGAAAATGATAGTAGTTTTAATTATTATTTTTTAGCTCATTCAATAATATTGTGAGTGTTATATTTTTTTCCGGTTATATAATTACTTATAGAATAGTTTCAAAAAATTAAAAAATGCATGAATATACCCTATTATTATAATTACTTAACGCGCGTTCAAAACGCTACGTGATTACCCCTCAGTCCTTCGGAATTGAATACTTGTTCTTTATATACTTAACCAAAAAGTTATAGCTAAAATAAAATAGATATTAATTAGCGAATCATCTATATACATCTATGTGCAAAAGGAGCATACTTAATATTAACCATGCCCCTTTTTGCGTAAGTGCATAGCCAAGTGTGTACGAGTGCGATGTATATGAGATTAGAATACAACTAAAATTTCATTGTAATTGTGAGGAGCTCTTTTATCTAACATCGCTTAATGCTCCACAACTAATCTGTGCACTTTCCTTGTCTGGGGTTTATTTTGTTCTGCCAGCTCCGGAGATACGATCGAGCTTACTTATAAAAGCGGCTGTCTATTTGTTATCTTGCACATTTCTCTGTTTAAAAATACAGCTACCAGCTTTAGTATTGGTTGGAATCCATACTTTAATATTTTAAATGCGAAAGTAACCATAATGATCCTTCACGCCTTAACTCCAAATACTTAATGACGATGACTGAGAACCTTGAGAATGCTTAGAAAAATCAACATACTTAACACTTTCGCTACCAGGAACCCGCCTAGCGGGCGCCTACGCCGTAGTTGCTTTCCGCTACATACGAGGAAAACCACGGGATCGGCTAAGAGCGTAGCGTAACATTTAGTGCACGGATGGTCAGTAAAACTGTGTTGGCGATGGTACAAGTGCTATTTCGCTAAATAATGTGCAGGTCTATTCTTTTAGCTCATGCAGGCAAATAGGTCCATCTCATCTTCATTAACAGACCTGTGGGCGTGGTTGCCATTTTATCACTTATCGTTGTGGTAAAGACGCCCATCACGCTCTGACAAGTATGCGAGTGCGAGAGTGACGGATGCCTTATCCACAACGATAAGTGATAAAAGGCCACCGTGGTAGCACGGCGTAGGCCCGCTGCACGTTACGTATGGTGCAATTACGATGCGCTATAAACGATATAGGCACTTTGCACATTGTACGTATTGATGCGTAAGCCTACACTTCCCTGGTCCCTCCCACTAGCTAGTGGGTAGGGATCCGAATACCTACGAAGCTGACGGTAGTGACGGTCCTGGGTTCAAATCCCGGTCAGGGCAAATATTTATGTGATGAGAATGATTATTTTTGTTCTGATATATGCCTGACAAGTTTATTTTTAACCCTAGCCACGTTGCTGGTTTTTCATGGTTAATTTATGTTACTGGTAAGAAGTCCCACTCTTTGACAACAGAGGTTAAAAGTCATCGAATGTCACCGATGTAAACAAATAGCAAAATACAATAAATATGCCGAACGCAATCCATAGCGATGTCAGCAAGCTTATTTTGACTATAGTTGAATATTTACAACAAAAAAAAGGATGCCGGATTGCCTAGTATTTCTATAAAAAATGTCTTGAATTGGTTGTTGACATGACCGGTACCGACATTTTAAAGTGCGGTCGTAGGTATTGATTGAACTGGTTACTTTGGTTGGATTTAACTGGTAATATCTTTTCTTATTCAAATTTTGTAATAAAACTTGAAGACGAATATAGAGAAGGGTCATATAGTCGAATCCCAGACCGAACGTTTTATAATTGAGGTCGGCGGTCTTGAAAGCGACACATCATGTCTGCAGTCTTCTAAATCACAATCTGAAAAATACTTAAATATCTCATACGAGTACTCATGCTTATTTATTTGTAATGCACAAATACATTTAACGTCAAAAAGTTCATATTGTATTTAATTTAATTAATTCTATTTAAATTGCTTTGGACAGTCATTATCCCAAGCAAGATGAAAAGTTGTAGAGCTGGTGGAGAGGCACGTGCTAATATTCTGACTGCTCGCTTCTGTAGCACGAAAACCCGACGCTAGTCAGCTGCGACACCCCAAAACTCAACATTGTAATTTATTACTGAGTGAAACAATGCGTAATAACTATTCAATATTTGTACATCAGGAAGTACGAAAGAGAGCCTTTTAAGAGCGAAGCAGACTCCTGAAAGTTCACTACAAACAGTGTCTATTTCAGTGTTCCACTTCAGTCCAGAGTCGAGAATTACGCCCAAAAATTTTGCGGGTTCTACTTGTGGAAATCAGGTCAAAGATCGACAAAAAAATTCGATAGTTCGTTACCTTGGCTGGACAGCCTTAGCTTAATTGTTAAAACCCATTTTGCACAGGATAGGTACCTAATAAATTGCTGATTAAAAAAAGACCGGGTTGCACTCCGGGAGTGCCGGTAGAAGTGAAAACTCAATGACATTTATTTAAATTTTTATTTATTTATTTCATTAATTAAATTTACATTATAAATTAACTTTAAGCTAATTAACACGAATTTATTTACGATCGTCAAACAATGAATATTAATTGAATGAAATGTCACAGGTACAATACAACATTATTATTATGGACATATATTACAAAATGATTCATGATAAAGTCAAAACAGGGAATATAAATATTGATATTGATATCTCGTAATGATCGTCAAAATAAAAACTAGAACATTATCAAATTATAAAACAATTTAAATTAAATAAACCATGTCAAATATATTATATGTCCATATACATTGTAACAGTTTTTCGATCAGGTCACGTGTCCGTCTTAAGAATTTTCAATCTCTCGAATCTCACGGTCACGTGACATCTTACGGTCACGTGACCTGTGGCGAGTTTAACAATTTTTCCCCATCACAAAAAGTGCACAGCGCCGCTAAAGAAGTTTTCACTTCAAAAACTCAAATAAATGAACACAGTTTCAACATCCAGTCTACAAATCGACTGTCTATTTCGATCGACTGTCCGTTAAGAGTCGCGGTAGAAGTTGCCTTATTGGAAATTTAAAAGCATTCTTAGAAAACTGTAAATAATTGTTAAACGTAAGTATCCCGGTTTAAAGCTAAAGAAGATAAATAACTTTTAAATAAAGATGCACTGCGATAAACTGTTAAATATTCATTCAAATAGACACACGATCAATTTAAATAAACTTTAAGTGCAATGGCTCGTACTGGTGCCGATGGAACAATAAAGCAAATGAATACCGTAACAAATTTATACTAAAAATGAAACCTATCTAGTTGCGGTTGATATTTTTAATCTCCATTTAAAACGAAATTTAAGTAAGTTTATATTTAAATCATGAATAAACCTGCAAAATGCATATACTAAACGATCAGGGTGTAGAGTCAGGTTATATTATAATTTACTTTAAAAACAAAGTTTTAACCGACTTCAATTTAGTACTCCGCCAAGCCACGAGAACATTTCCACATTTCTTTTCCAATTTACCACATGAACTGATTTCCGAGAGCAAATGCGTTGATTATTAGAGAAAAAAACCCAATCGCTGTATGTGACCCGATAATATTTGAGGACTTCCGTCGATTCCACAAGGATCACCTTTGGCACTCCATTAGTTGCTATTTCAACGGAATCTTATCAGAATCTGTGATATACTTTTGTACTTTTAAGTACTTATGTACTTATGTACAATTATTTGAGGAATTCCATAAGTCATCTGTGGTCTTCATCATCAATTCCACTCCACCAAATTTATGATTTCCGAGTGTAAATACACGAGTTATAATAGAAAATACCAAAATAACTACACGCGTGCCTAATATAATTGAGGAGTTCCCTCAATTCCTCATGGATCCCATCATCCAATTGAACTTTTGAAAAAAATGGGACCCACCTGGAAGCATATACAAACAAAAATAAAATTACGAATCGGCTCATCAATGACCGAGTTTTGAGGTAGCAAACATTGAAAAAAAATGATAAAAAGAAAAAACAACCGAATTGAGAACCTCCTCCTTTTTTGAAGTCGGTTAAAAATATACCTAGCAGCTAACAAAACGTATACTAATAATGAAATAATCCATAATGGATGTTTGGATGTTTGAATGTTTGGATGTTTGTTACCCAATCACGCTTTAAAGCTGATTTGGATTAAATTTTTCACGAAGGAGAGAAGTTTGTTTTATAGGCTGGATTAAAATATAGGATCATTTAAATCCCGAGTCTATGCAGACGAAGTCGGGGGCGGAAGCTAGTGTACATGCACATCAACTAAATGAAATTAAAACCAAGTGCAGCCTCTTGGGGGATTTTTAGGATGGGATAAGGTCAACATACGAAGTATCAAACTTTCTAACCTATAAACTTCACAGACATTATCTCCTTATTATTAGTATCAGGGACCGTTAAATGGTTAAAAAATATGTATTACGGCTACTAGGTATAGTTGGATTGTGCTAAGTGCAGTTAACAAAGACGGCAATGGGCGTCCACCTTTCGTCTTCAGTCTTGAATGTATGGAAAAAAGTTTGTATATAAACTTTTTTAAGTAAAAAAAGGGCAATTTAATATTGACATAGAAATCAATAAAAAAAGAATTAAAAGATGACACAATACGGTTGTATTTTTTTAAATTGTCTTTTATAATAATACACAAACAACGTTATTTTGTATTTTGTAAATTTTCTCAGTGTTGTATCCGTATATGTGGTCGACTCAAAGTTTATATTCCCTCATGCTGAAACACTTACTACAGGTTTGCGTTCAATTCTTTTTATATAGTCATCTCAAGTCTAAACAGGAGTTACGTCACCTGACGTCACGCAGCCTTTTTTTGAAGTGAAAACTTCTTTAGCGGCGCTGTGCACTTTTAGGGATGGGGAAAAATTGTTAAACTCGCCACAGATTTTTTAAGGTAAGATTCGAGTGAGGTCACGTGACCGTAAAATGCGTAAGGTAAGGGGGGGTTTGACGTCTTTCTAGTTGCGAGACTACCGTTATTATTTGAATCGATTCAATGAACTGAAATCATCATCAAATATCAAAAATGCACAGCGTTAATATTCAAGTTTTCATTTCTGCCGGCACTCCCGGAGTGCAACCCGGTCTTTTTTTTATTCATTATTATTATTATTTATTGAAACATCTCAATAGACCCCATTGTTCACCCAAACAAGGCCATCTTCCACTTTACATTATTTGTGTATTTGATTCAGCCAACAAATTGCCATATTAACATACACATTACATACATCTATCTATAACTTATTAAGGCGATGAAACAGCAATGCTCCGTTGCGTCTTCATCTCTGGTGTAGGTTTCGGTAGGCGGCCCCGAAACCGCCGAAACAAGACACCCTTTGGCCAGAATTTAACACACGCGATGGTCTTCTGCAGCGGCCGCGGTACGTGCATCATGACAAACGAGCTAATGTAAACGTAGTGGTGCAAATGCAGCTGGAAAAGCCTCAGCGAGTAGTCAGTCTTCCGGCGAATATACTCCACCATGTCATCACGTCATCAGCTAACCATGGTGGTGTAATGCAAGTGCGACCCATACAGCAATTTACTGTGTGCCAACCCTAGGCCAGAACCAAGCAGCTATGCTGATCCACACAGATGCTTTCGCGATGTTAAAAAAATTGAAGGAACGTCTGAGATTTTGATATTCAAATACAAAATCGCGTAATACACATTGTTTATCAATCGATTTTTATTTATTTATCTGCAGATAACCTACTATTTTTATTCATGTTGAAACAAAGAAGATGCTAACGGCCAGACATCAACGCGAATATTTCTAGAACCAACTACGTAGCCTCATTTGCATTCGCATCGCCGCTTGTTTCGAAGTGAATGCTACCTAAAAGCTTCATTCCTGAACATTTTGTTTTAAATGATTTATTCATGATACGACCTTTATTTTTATAGTGCTATTGGAAAACTTACTGTGACTTTATGTGTAATAATAATGTGTTGAAAAAGTCGTATGAAACGCGTGAGCTTTGATTACATCCTCGGCTCTCTTACCACGCTCACATGCGGCTCGCGTGAACAATTCCGCTCCTGATGTAACCATCAACATACCTCACTTGTATCACAATTTTGCTCCAGAATACGTCCCTAGCACTCGTATATGCATGAATTATTTAAGTAAGCACATTCAATGATATTATTGAATGATATTATATATATCGCGCCCATGCTCTAAGGTAAACACAAATGAAAACTCACTGGAACGTAAAAGAAAAACCTATTCCATGATGTATGTGTTTTCCCTATTGAGCATGGAATGTAATCTTCTAATAGATTTACCTGTCCACATTCAATACCGGGAATGCATGTTTATGTGCTATTCATCGGCGATTTCAACATTAGTTTATGAGTCCTATATTTACACTGCTCTGACATTTTGTGTTATAAAAATAATTATTTAAAAGTCTATAATGACGATCCTAATAGTACTTATATACTTTGCTGTAGTACATAGTTACCATTTTTATTACAAGGAAGTTGTACTACACTGTACCTACTAAACCCCTTATTAATTAATTATTTATTATTGTTTGCACGAAATAAGAATTTATAGAACGAAAGGCTGACTTAATGTCGTAAGCAGTAAACCTTTGGGCAAAGCAGACAAATTGTGGGCGGTGCAATGCAACTTCAAATATATACACACACTCATATGTACGTACACGTATACAGAGGAAAAGTTAATAAAATGTTTTTTGTATGTTCATTTAAAAAGCATTACCTACGCTGACTATCTTAAAATTTGTCTTAATTTTATGGTAAGAGCGCCTTATCGTACCTACTGCTTTTTACTTTTCCTTCACTATACAAAAAAAAACTTGAATTTAGAAATAAATAAGGAAGACCGCCAATACGTTGTCTTTACGGTTATCTTGAATTAAGATAATTCTCTCGTTTGACGAGATTTTTTTATTAACTTAACTCAAGGTAATTTCGCTTTGTTTGAGATAATTTAACATCTTCGTAATTTTCTTGAGATGAGATTAGTCTTGCATTAAAAAAATTGTATTTACGATTGAAAAGGCAACCAGCTTCGTTCATCCGCTATGTAGGCCATCGATTCACATCCCACTCTTAATCAGCCTGAGAGAAAATCTAATTAAAGCCGCACGGGTAACGCGAGAACGCTTTTGTTACAAAGCTGTTTTTAAAAAAGATTTTGCAGAGAATAATAAACAGCTTATAGGTACGTAGGTACATCTGCTGATTTTAACATTACCAATAGGCAGAATAATAAGTCATCCTAACTCACGTGCAAGCTAGAACTTGAAATGACTTGGTCTTTATTTGTAGTTAAACTCGTTGTATTTAAAGTTTCCCAGACTCGCTACTTAACTTGCTGTTAATTGTTTCCAATAGAATTCTGCTCACAATACTGAACATTTATTTACAACAAGAGCATGTCATTGGACTGGACGGTGGAAAAAAATTGCACGTCTGTAAACTAATAATGTTAAGATTAATAGTAGAACTAACTGCGCACCGTGCACCGACAGCATGACCGGTGAAAAATGACTCCGAACTTCCATTATGGTAAAAGCAGTGTTAGTAATACTGACTTGAGTACGCCTCATTTTTCTTGGCAGTGCTAGGATGTAAGTTCAACTGAAATGAAAATTGAAACGAGTTTGAAAGTATGTGAGAGCCATGTGTAGGTACAGTCGAGGCCAAAATATGTAAGTTTAAATTGTTGGACCTTACTCCGTTGTGATAAGGTGCAAAATGTATACATCTCTTTGACGTCTACTGTACGTCACTATAAGATCTGAGTCTCTAATACGAGTATACGTCATCAATCATCATCATAATAGGAATTCGATTAAAGCACCAAAGTAAAGCTAAAAAGGTTGAGTTTGGTTTTTTATGTGTTACCAGGTGAGGCAATTGATGTTAATTAAATATTCCAGAGATGTACTAGTTCTCTGAGCGCCCAAATACAATAAATAAATATTATTCTATGTGATGCATATGGTGTCTAAGCGTCAAAACAAAAAAAGGAATACTAATGCAGTATCGTCAGAGATGTATTGTGCCAATAATTATACGCGTAAACGTAAGCCATCTTTGTTGTCAAGAGGCGACGATGACAACCATTATATATGGTTAGTGGTGTGTTCCCAATTTTAGCTAAAACGAATGAACTAGTTTTGATGAAACTTTCCAATATTGTAGTTGAGACCTCAGAATAGGACAAAGCGTGGCGTTTTTTTACATATTATTGACACGAAGTTAGCACCAGGGCCCATTCTGCCGCGCGGCACGCAGCCAACTTCGCACCGGTGGCGTCATTCTGAAGGAGGCAGCGCCGAGCGAACTCACTTTTGGCTCAGGCTCGGTGCGGGACGGTCGTCATACTATTTTTCGTTGTATTTTTGTCGTACGATTGTAATATTTCTAATTAAAAGTTAATTTGCCGATTTATTCACGTTTTATTCTGATTTTTCCTAAGAATATAATTTTTTTAGAGGGTGATTATAAGGGTTGAAAAATTGTTTGGGAATTTAAGATAGAGACTTGAAACTTCGTAAAAAGAGAAGTAATCCCAGTGTTTTTGAAAATTCATATCCTAAGGGGATCAAAAATGGGTTGAATTTTTTTTCGTACTATTAATGCCGAGATAAAAACAGTCCCAGGTAAAAACAAAGCTAAAGCATTAAAGGGGTGAATTGGAAATTATCGTGTGCTTTGAAACGCCGTTCTGACTAGATTAAGAAACAATAAGGTCTGATTTTCAGATATACGATTCTTGACTTTATTTAATCGATAGGTACATGATTGCGTAAAATTTCCTCGATAGAAAAAAATGACAAAGTTGGGTCTTTATTTTCCTTTCTTTACTCAGCCTGCTCAAACAATACATTTTTTTACGACAGAATCAAGTTAATACTATAGCATCTCATCTAAAATCTCACTTAATGAAATATAAATAAAACTTCACTAAGTTAGGTATTTATCGAAATTTGACCAAAAAAGCCATTCCCGAAGAGTGTTGCACCTCTTGTTCTCGTGCGCGGAAGGCATAAGCGTGACTTTGTCAAGGGGGCGTGGTCGACTCGAATCAAGGCATCCCCTTAAGACCAACATCGACGGTTGTGGATTTGAATGCATTCATGCAGTCTTATTGTTTTTAATTTATGCCGATTTTAGTCCAATACGACCCCAACCTGGGCCTAATTACAATATGGACTGATAAAATGTTCTGTTTGCGAAGTTACGGAAATACAGTATGATATTATCATTATACATACATTTAAAGTGTTTCTTTCATAATTTAAGAATCAAATAAAACATATATATAATACTTTTTGGTATATTTTTTTATTGTTCTAAAAAACATAACACCGACCTCTATGAAATTGAAATTGAACCAAAGTTATGCTGATCGTGATCGTGCTATCATTATATAGTTCAGGCAACAATAATGTTTGTTTTTCATTGAATTTGTAAAACATAGTTATGAAATATTATATTATTGTTACTATCAGTTATAAAAAAGATTTGAAATTGCGCAAGTATTCACAGGCACAAATGCACGCGGCCCGGCATCGGCAGCCTACTAAGCGAGAAAAAAAATCGAACTCCTATTTGAAAAGACTGGGTTCCAATTGTGTCTCCGAGGCCCCAATGGGAAGAAATACGAAAATCTTTCTGTGGGAGCCATGGGGTCGCCTTCTAACCCCGAAGCCCACCCGGCACGTTTCATCACTGCGTAAGTCCGACTCGATCTTGGCCAGTTTTATCTCTTATTCAATAACTAAGCTTTCGCCCGCATCTAAACATTCAACCATCCAAACTTTCGCATTTATAATATTAGTAGGATTATCCTTTACTTAATATTTTATCAATTACATTTTCACTTTATTGGTAAACTTTAGCACAACTCTACAACCGTAGCGAGTTTTTAAACATTAAATTCCTGCTAGAGTCTGTTAAGCGAGTCGTGTCCTTGAAAATTTTGCAAATTCTACTAATATTATAAATAAGAAAGTGTATAATATAGTGTATAACCTGGATTGACATATATACGTATAATACTTTTTATTCCGGGAATCATCGTTTAAGGGAGCGAAATGGGGGGCGAAAGTTTGTAAGGAGCTACGATATAAACGAGTTTGACACGGACGAAGTCGGGGGCAGAAGCTAGTATTATAAATGCGAAAGTAAGGATATTTGTTACTCAATCACGCTTAAACGGCCCAATCGATTCGGATGAAGTTTTCCATGAAGATTGTTTATAGCCTGGATTAAAATATAGGATTGTTTTTTATCCCATGTTCACGTAGATAAAGTCGTGGGCTGAAGCTAGGATTTTATATTCTCAAGAATGTATTGGCAAGCTACAGTATTGAATGTTTCCTTCTTTTGTCCCTGAGAAAATCTAGGATTTTTAGTTCATAGATAGAGTACAGCTCGTTTCTGTAGCCCGAAGATGGTCTGAATGTAATTGATTATTTTAATTGGGGTCCAAATGCCCGTTCTACAAGAAAGAATACCACAAAAGTAAAATCTAGGTAGCCTCATACTAAAAATAAACTCTGTTCCCCTTCAAACAAAATTCAATTTAGTATAACGTGGCTAGTTATTGAAGGGTGGCCAGTAATTAACACCTTACACTAAAAAAATATTCTATTATAGGTAAATAGAGTTCATTTTTAGCATGAAGTGACCAGCTACTAGCGATTTACCCTGCTACGTTTTTATTTCGAATTTTAAATAAAAGGGTTTTTTAACACAGCGGGATTTGAACCTGCGACATTCAGGCGTAGGCGGCCCGTCGCTCTAGCCAACTGATATATCAGACCATTCTTTCCGGTCGCCAAACCTTTCTACCAGTTACCACTTATAGATAAGTTTTGTTACCAGACGTTACTGGTTATTAAAAAATCAATTTAGTTTATTATTTACGTGACATAATGTGAGAAAATTGAACTATTTTTTATTTGCATTTTTAAGCTTGACGTCTCCTGGCATTTTATGCTATAAAATGGTCTAAATTAATTTAATTATTCAATGTTACGAGCCTAACAGGCACACAAGTCAGCGGTGCAGGCCTGCGAGTGTAGGCGGCGCTTAAGAAGACCTAAATCAGCTGTTTTCAAGGCAAACATCCCCCAGCTCGCCTTTGAAAGATCGCCATATCTGACGTTTGTGTATACAAAAGTTTCACAAGAAGCGTTTCTAACGGCAACCAGACTTCCCTGCGCCAGTATTGGCCAAGTGACTGCGTTTCCAAGGGAAACACCGAGCTACGCCTGCGCCTTTGACAAGTTTCGCCTTAGTGTCATATATTTTTCTTGTTTATAGTTATTTTGACAGACAATTTGTGATATTAACAATTAGTTTTGGATTGTAATAGTTCAGTGTTTGTATATTACTTTTTATATCGTGCCTGTTGCTTCCGATGGCATGTTGCGTGTGCAGCAAAACATTTACAACAACAAGAGGCCTACACATACACCAGTCTCGCATTCATCAGGTTCGTATTCTTCCCGCCACTTCTACTCCAAGTCCCGTAAACCTCAGTATCTCATCAGTCACAGCGACTCCTCTTCACGTTCTCCTCGGCCGGCTCAAACAATCAACGTCCCTAATAAAACGCGTGCCACGTGGTGCGAGATCAACGTTGGCACAAGCACTTACCGATACTGTAAATATCTGTGTTCGGGACAATACCACTGAGAAATGGCACAACCTACTAACTTTTTCATATAAAATTCTGCACGTTGCCGAAGATAAAGCAAATGACATTTCCCTGACCCAAAAAATTAAAAACAATATTCAAACGGCTAATTTACCCACCCCCAACCTACATCCTAGATCCCATACAAATAAATATGATTTGTTTGACAAGGTCGAGGAGAAAATTCACGACGGAGACCTTAAGGGAGCGACACGACTTCTCTTTTCAAGCGATACCCTCGCACCCGACACTCCGGAGACCGCTGCGGCGTTACACTCTAAGCACCCCCCAGGCCCGTCCACCTCCTTTTTTGTAGACCCTCCAACCGACTCATCAGCCTGTATTCATGCAACTGAGCGAGATGTATTAGCAGCCCTCGCATCCTTCCCTAAGGGTTCGGCGTCTGGCCTGGACGGCATCTCCCCACAGCACCTCATAGACCTCTCCAGTCACGGCACGGGCGTTGCTGGCGAGCAGCTTATTAAAAGCATCAGCAAGCTGGTAAATCTTATGCTCCAGGGAGATGTCTGCCAAGAAGTAACACCTGTGATATACGGGGCGAATCTCATAGCCCTCACTAAGAAGGATGGTGGGGTGCGCCCTATTGCAGTAGGGTCAACCTTCCGCCGTTTGGCTGCCAAAGTCTGCGTGCGTCTCTCACGTTCAAAATTACAAGCCCTCTTTGAACCCATACAGGTTGGCTTCGGAACCCGCGGGGGCTGCGAGGCTGCGGTTCATGCCGTGCGCACCTTTGTGCACAGCAGCTCATGTGAGGTACTTATGAAATTAGATGTCAAAAATGCTTTTAATTCGGTCAACCGGGACACCCTGCTAAACGAAATTAAACTTCATGTTCCGGAAATGTACAACTTTATGCTCCAATGTTATCACTCACCTTCTAAATGAATGCACAAAAACAATGAGATTCTTTCGGCAGTGGGTTGTCAGCAGGGTGATCCCCTCGGTCCAGCCATTTTTAGTTTAGCTATTAATTCGGTAATTCACAGCCTAAATTCGAAATTAAATGTATGGTACCTCGACGATGGAACCCTAGGAGGTGATTCACAGACTGTTCTGGCAGATTTAGTCAAAATTAAAAACAATTTCGCAGATATTGGCCTCGAATTAAACCTAAACAAATGCGAGTTGTATATTTCTGATATAGTGGATTCGTCATCGGCTTCACAAATTATACAAAATTTCAACATCATTTCCGCAAACATACAAATCATGCCTAAAGAAAGTTTACATCTCTTAGGTTCACCCATCTTTGATGAAGCCATCCCACCCCTTTTGAGTAAATCTATTTCCAAATTTAAAGACCATTCGGACCGCCTTACCAAAATTAGCAGTCACTCTGCTCTTTTTGTCTTAAAATTTTGTTTACTCATCCCCAAATTTACGTACCTGCTACGCTGCTGCCCTGTTTGGAAATACCCCCACCTTATCCAACCTATCGATCTTCTTTTAAAATTCCAAATAGAATCCATTCTTAACATCCGTCTCAGCGAGCAGGCATGGACCCAAGCCTCCTTACCGATAAGGTACGGTGGTTTGAGTACTCGCAAAATCTCCAGTATTGCTCTGCCGGCATTCTTGGCTTCTATCCATAGCACCTCAGATCTCGCGGGTAAGATCCTTAAGGCCTCCCCGGCTACAAACTGCGAGATTGGGTGCCTGGTTGAAGCCTCCAATGCCTGGCTGGCTGGACCGAGCCCAAATTATCCGTCCCGACCTAAAATACAAAGAGCCTGGGATACCATAGCCTCTATTTCAGTCAGAAATTCACTCATCGACGACGCGACAGGCAGGGATCGAGCCAGACTTTTGGCTGTATCCAGTCCAGAATCAGGACACTGGCTACATGCATATCCATCGCCTAATACCGGAACATTCATAGACCCATCCATACTCCGTATAGCCGTCGGTCTCCGGCTCGGGTCAGAGGTTTATGTCGCCCACAGCTGCGCATCCTGTGGGGCCGCCGTAGACTGCTTCGGCTACCACGGACTCGCCTGTTCCTCAGGCGCCGGCCGCCTGTCCCGCCATGCCGCTCTCAACGACATCCTTAGAAGGGCGCTCGTCAGTGCCAATGTTCCCGCAACTCTGGAGCCCCAGATCTTGCGGAGCGATGGTAAGCGCCCCGACGGGATGTCGTTGATTCCGTGGAAGTTGGGACGTGCGCTGGTGTGGGACGCCACTTGCGCTGACACCTTGGCTGCGTCCTATCTTCTTTCGACTAGCAGACGTGCTGGCGCGGCGGCAGATACGCGGGAACGAGCAAAGGCGGTGAAGTACAGTTCTCGGCACCCTGTACGAGTTCGTTCCGTTTGGTGTCGAGACTCTTGGCTCGTGGGGTAAAGGCGCGCGTGGGCTTCACGGGGCGCTCAGCAAACGCCTGAAGGAGGCTACAGGCGACCCTCGCGCGGGCAGCTTTCTCGCGCAAAGACTTGCAATCGCAATTCAGCGCGGGAATGCTGCCTGCGTGATGGGTACCCTGCCAAAGGGTCCAAATTTAGGAATTATTTAGTTTTTGTTAGGTCGTTTTTAAGTTAGTTTTAGTTTTAATTTTAAATCTAGTTTTAATGTACTTTTGTATTTTATATATCTTAAGTTATTATGTTAATAATAAATCTCCTTTGATGTGAGAACTCTGATATTAGGAGGTAACTTTCCAAAAATAGAGCTAACCCATACCACTTTTACCAAGTTTGTACTGAATTCTAAAAATCTCTGGGCACGTCCTGATAGCTCATCTCTCAGATCTCAAGCCACGCTAATGTCTCATTGTGCGAGGCGAGACAGCATTCAAGTGGCTTTTCACATCAAAGGCAGTTTTTGCTTTGAGCCTCCGTGCATCTAGGAAGAGTGATATTCGCCGTTGAACTCTTAAGGGCTCGAGGTCGGTAGCAATACAATGGTGCTTTGTTTTTTGTGTTGAAAAATAAAATCCGGACATTTATTTTTGTGCCCAAGATACCAACAGATAAAAGCCAATGTTCAGTTGTTGCAATGGACGATGGTGAGTTCGCGTTCCTATTATTATGCTGTTGAAGTCTAATTTCGTCAACTCCACTCGGTTTAGTGAAATGCAAGAATTATAAAAGACAAAACGCTCAAATAAAAATTAAAAATCGTATTCTGTTCTAAAACTGATAGGGTAAAATGAAATTCTTACTCGTATTTTTTATTTTCGGTGAAGGAAAACATCGTGAGGAAACCGGTCTAATCCCCAATGAGGTCTAGTCCTCCCTCTGGGTTGGAAGGTCAGATTGCAGTCGCTTTCGTAAAACTGGTGCCTATGCCGAATCTTGGGATTAGGTGTCAAAGCGGACCCCGGGCTCCTTTAGGGCACAACCGGGAGAAACGGTAGGAGGATGATCTCTCATTATTTGTGAGTATAAACAATTAAATAAATGGGCATGAACTGCAACGCTTCATGAATTGATTGTTTAAAAGAATTGGAAAATACGTTTTTCTTTCATCAAAAACTTTCTCATTTGTAATTTAATCCACGGTTCTAGGGCTGCCGTTAACGAATTTATTTTATTTTACGGATTTTATGGTGAACGCTGTTAGCGAATTGGCTGTTACCGGCGTTTTTTGTTTATTTTGCTTATTTTGAAGTGAGGGGTGAGTTAGTCAAGAGCAGCTCCTTAGGAACTAGTTTTTTTTTATAAATCGAGACGACATGACATGAATTGTGCTTGATTCGCTTTTTAGGGTTCCGTAGCCAAATGGCAAAAAAGGAAACCCTTATGGATTCGTCATGTCTGTATATATTTTTTGGAAACTGAATAGTTTGCGCGAGAGACACTTCCAAAGTGGTAAAGTGTGTGCCCCCCCCCCGTATGTTCTAAAATAAGAGAACGATAAAACTAAAAAAAATATGATGTACATTACCATGCAAGAGAGATCTAGTAAGTAGTTTTTTTTAATACGTCATAAATCGTAAACCGCAATTTACCTTTCATTCAACGGATAATGGTACGGAACCCTTTGTGCGCGAGTCCGCCCTGCACTTGGCCGCCTTTTTTTTAATTTCATTATATAGTTTTTCTTTAGTCACAAAATTGTATCTCTTCTGATCTTTATTGACTTTACCAATTAAGTAATGTAGGATTTGTTTTCTGCTACATCGTGTGTGATTTTGAGACGGATGATGATGATATAAGCACTGTGTATTCAGCATTAAGTGTTCAGGAAGGAACTTTTATCAACGTTAATTTAAGCTCTTAGTTATCGCTTTTTTTCTCCAAAAGCTATTTCAAACAAATATTCTAAATTAAAAGTCCCACAAAAGCCATCAACCCTCCCAAACTTGACTTAATCAATAAAAACCCATTAAAAATAAATATTCAGTGCCGGCATTGGATCCGATCTTGCCAATATTGTCGCTTTCAGAATCGAACCTGTAATCTTTCAATTACAAATTCAAGTACGTTTCGTTCCAATTAACTTTCACATTGATCTGGGACTGGTCGCCTCCGAAGTCTTTTATTCGAGCTGGCAATTTAATCAAAATATCAAGTGGTTTCGTTTGGGTTTTTTTTGCTTTGAGCTTCCGTCGAAGTAATGATAGATATGGATGCAAAGTCACGTTTTAGATGACTGACAAATATTGGTTGGCGAAAAATAATTGCACCTCTTCTCTTTTCCTTTTCTGGTTAATTCCTTCTGTCCTTTTTAACCAAGCAATGGTAACTTATGTGAATAGTGTGATATTGGTTGATTCTAAGTTAAAAGGATACGGCAACCCTAGTAAACAGCATTTAATTTTTTTTTAAATACCGGCCGTTGCGAGTTGAACTTGCGCAAAGTAAGGGTTTGTTGCCGAACCGTCAGTGATTTTTTTAGATGCACTATATTACATTCACGATCAAAATCTTTTTATCTCATACCTACCCAGTAGTAACCATTTAGCCGGCAGGGTGGGGACACTTGACTCGAACAAAAACGAATCAGGGCTTTAAAGCTCAATATCACGCCAGTGATAAAAAAAGTATATCTTTTTCAAATATATTGCGGATTTTTTAAACCACTTCTTGATTCACGAATCTGTCATATTTATTTTTTAATGATTTTGAAATAGCGACTACAATACACTTACGGCCGTATTCATAAACGTACTTCAAGCCTACTTTAACTAAAATGCCGTTAAAGTTCGTTTGTCCTTATCTGTCACTTTGACATTTGTGTTCGTAAGAAAGGTACAGAGCACCTTTTATTTAGCAGAGACATTGTAAGTTTTATGAATAAGGGCATTAATGTTTTGAGAAATTCTTTGTCCTGATCGGTCGATTTTAAAATAGCATCCTGGTTAGTTAGTACCAAATACAAAGTTTTTTAAAGAGTTAAATTAGTCACACAGTATTCGTACCAAAAGAGAACCCAACGTTCCGATTGACCGTCGAGGTGTATTGTGATTGGTGGATTCTTAATCATCATCATCATATCAGCCGAAAGACGTCCACTGCTGGACATAGGCCTCCCCCAAAGAGTGCCAAAGTGACCGGTCCTGCGCCACCCGCATCCAGCGGACTCCAGCAACCTTTACCAGGTCATCAGTTGCGGGGGGCCTACCCACGCCGCGCCTTCCAGTTCGTGGTCGCCACTCGAGAACCTTTCCGCCCCAACGGCCATCGGTTCTACGTGCTATGTGCCCCGCCCACTGCCACTTAAGTTTAGCGATTCGGAGGGCTATATCGGTTACCTTGGTTCTGCTGCGGATAGCCTCATTTCTGATGCGATCACGCAGAGAAACTCCCAACATAGCCCTCTCCATAGCTCTTTGGGTGACTTTGAGCCTTCTTATGAGGCCCATAGTAAGCGACCACGGATTCTTAATATAGTGAAGTATTTTGATTGGTCAAATAAAATATTTTGTAAATCATAAAAATATATTATTCGACAGTATAGGTACCAGTAAGTGACTGAATAAGGCGTTACTTTGCGGAAGTCTATGATAAGTTACTAGAACAATATTCCTTTGCAATCCGTTAAAAAACGCGTATTTTTACATGCGGTTAATGCGAGCACGTGCAAACATGCTAATAATTACAGCAAACGATGACCAATAATGACAAAAGAAAAGGAAATAACATGCCTTTATTCACTCTTCACGCTACGTCCCAGACCGTAGCAGCTGAAATCCATTACGTATCCAAAACCGCCCGTGGCGCTTTGACGCATGCGTATGCGTCGTGATTGGCTCTGAATGGATTAATAAATACACTTCACACTTGTATTATATTTCGCCCTTTCTATCAACACACAGTCACAAAAACAACAATCAATCTATCAATATCGAAATTTCTAAATCCCATCTGAGCGGAAGTCAAAATCCACAAGTCCTCTAAAAGATTACGGCCGGAGTCTCGTTGTTTGCCGCAAGTAATATGTCAATGTCACAATAATTCATTCTGTCACCTCGAATCACAACAGCTTGAGCAATACACATTTACTTGCCTACCGTGCTTCTTGTAAGTTGTTTAGTCTTATTTGGTGTATTATAAATAACTAGCTTCCGCCCGCGACTTCGCCTGCGTGGACCCGGGATATATACTATCCTTTATTTTAATCTAGGCTATAAACAATCTTCATGCAAAGTTTTATCCAAATTGGTTCAACCGTTTAAGCGTGATTGAGTAACAAACATCCATACATCTAAACATCCAAACATCTAAACTTTCGCATTTATAATATTAGTAGGATTAACAAAACATAATAAGGGACAACATTATACAAAGCGCAGCGCAGCGGCAGTGGCCACCGCTTGCGGTCGGGTGCTAACCTTACTCTTGCTGTACCGTCTAGAAAGACGCGAACATACTCCAGATCTTTTACCGCGCACGCTGTTAAGTTGTGGAATGAGTTGCCTTTGTCGCTGAGACAGTCGCGGTCTGTTGCGTCACTTAAGATGAATTTGAAGAAGTTGTGGCTTTCCAATGACTTGTGAATTGGTTGAATATAGTATTTATTTATTTATTGTATATTTGCGATATATATAGTGTGTATTATATTTTATGCTGTATATTTATATATGTATTGGCATGTTTTTATTTGTCTAGAATTAATACCTATTAGGTTTTGTTTTCATTTTCTCTGTGTTTTTGTACACGGTATAAGTTTGCCTATCTCGGTCTACCTACCTTCCTCTCAATTGCTCAAAGGTTAGCTGGAAGAGATCCCTTATAGGGATAAGTTCGCCTTTGTACTTTGATCTATTGTGTGACATGTATATTCTTTAACCTGTTATTGTGTACAATAAAGTGCTTACATACATACATACAAAGCGAACTAGCCCCATGACTGTTATGGGTACTATTTATTTAAAAGACATAGATACTAAAATACATAGGAAACGTCCGAAGTTTATTTGTAAGAATATGTAGGTACATGAGATGTTAACATTATATGGTGAGTCACAGTAAGTATTCAGTCTTAAACGGCATGCAAATATGTATTAGCATAATAGCCAATTATAAATAATTACAAATAACACAATTAATAATATTAGAAAAACAACACAATTTACATTCTAAATAGATTAATAATTATAATTTAAGGATCTAATAATTTATTTTCGTGCAATGTTCAAATATTCCTTTACAGAGTAAAAACAATGTTCATGGAGCGTCCGAGACTCGGACGTCGTCAAAAAATCAGAATAGTTGTATCGTTCGTATTAAATACAATCAATTTTTCTTAACAAAACTCTGTAAGTACAGCAAAAGTCATAAATAAAGGAATAGAACGTAGTGACCAAAAATCTGGATTGCCTCGAAAATTGGGAAGCATATTGCAGGAACGTACCTCTATATTACGCGGAACAAACGCAGTGGGTACAAAGTAGCATTTCGTCACAATAAATAGCTGGTTGTTATGCTGTAGCTGGTTTTACTATGGAGAGGTCTATGTTGTTTGAATGGCAGGTAGACCTCTGATTTACGCAATTCTTGTTTTTCAAGGTAGCGCTATGGCATGAAACAGATGACTAAATTTAAATCCAATCATATAAAAAAAAAGTACCATCAGCAACTAAGCTTAATACTATACTAATATTTTAAAGTGGAAAAGTGTGAGATTATCCAATTCATTTGTATGTAATGGGTAATATCTGGAACCCGCGGGTTTGCTTGGCCTGGGTGAAGCCGCGTGGGAGCTAGTATATCGACATGTCGTCTGTCATCATCCTCCTAGCGTTATTCCCGGTTGTGCCCCTAAAGGAGCCAGGGGTCCGCTACGACACCTAATCCCAAGATTTGGCATAGGCACTAGTTTTACAAAAGCGACTGCCATCTGACCTTCCAGCCCATAGGGCAAACTAAACCTTATTGGGATTAAACCGGTTTCCTCGCGATGTTTTCCTTCACCGAAAAGCTAAATATTCCGTACACGATAAATTCCGAAAAACTCATTGATACGAGATTCGAACCCACGACCGCCGCTTTACAGCCACATGTTTGTACTACGAGCCTACCGTAGCTTCTACTGTTACTCGTCCTATGATTTTGAATTGGTTAATTATATGGCAATATTTATTTTTATATGGCAGAACGAAAACACCGTAGAAGTCTTAGTGGCACCGCAAAATAGCCCCACAAAATGGGTGCCATTGTCATTATGCGGGGATGGAGGCGGGGTGTCAAAACGATGCCAGGCAGCCGTTTAGTTCGAACATGCGCATACCGAGTTTTAGGCTATTTGTTCGTATTCTATGGTCTTATTCGTTCGCTTAAATTAATCATGTGTTCAAATAAATACTAGGTATAATTTTAGTATAGGTAGGTATATTATGTCTCGTATACTGTGTTTGTGATCTCTAGTTGTTATTGACAATAGTTTTGTATGTTATGTCTAATTGTACCTACTAACACTTTTAAGGGCTCCACCTGAAATGAATGATTTTATTATTATTATTATATTTAAGGCAACTCTTCGACAATTTTGAAAGTCTTCGCATAAATTCAATTACAACTTGTAAATCCTTGAAAGGGCTAAACAAAGGAAGGATTACATACACCGAAGAACAAGAGGCTTAAGTGATACACACCCATCTTTTAATTAAACGAACTTAATTACTTCACTGCTGTATTTTGACTGAGAGTTGAATAATCTTCGAATGTAAAACTGATGCCTTTTGAAAGAAACTAAAAAAGTTTAAAAGATGTTTGATGTCTTGCTGCTGGAGCTGCGCCCAACTTCTTTTGTTAGGAAAAAGAGGTTAGAAGGAGTTCCTTCCGTACTTGTATTTATTTTTATATTGTCAGGTGAATAAGACGCACTGTTTGAGATGGGATTCGTTTTTAGAAGTGAAAACTTCTTTAGCGGCGCTGTGTACTTTAGTGATGGGGAAAAAATGTTAAACTCGCGTCAGGTCACGTGACCGTCAGATTCGTAAGACGTCAGATGTATGGATGGAAGTTGATTTTTCTGAGAGATAAACTTTTTAATGTTAAATAGTTGTAATAGTTCTGAAGTGTTAAATGTTTAATGTAATATTAAAATATGAAAAGCAATTCGTGCTAATTTATTCCCTAACCCAAAAGGTTTTTTCTCTTTTTTTCAAAATTAAAATTTTTCAAGTTTACACTTCTGCCAGCATTTTAATTACTTACTTTAATTAAACGAACTTAATTACTTCACTGCTGTATTTTGACTGAGAGTTGAATAATATTCGAATGTAAAACTGATGCCTTTTGAAAGAAACCAAAAAAGTTTAAAAGATGTTTGATGTCTTGCTGCTGGAGCTGCGCCCAACTTGTTTTGTTAGGAAAAAGAGGTTAGAAGGAGTTCCTTCCGTACTTGTATTTATTTTTATATTGTCAGGTGAATAAGACGCACTGTTTGAGATGGGATTCGTTTTTAGAAGTGAAAACTTCTTTAGCGGCGCTGTGTACTTTAGTGATGGGGAAAAAATGTTAAACTCGCGTCAGGTCACGTGACCGTCAGATTCGTGAGACGTCAGATGTATGGATGGAAGTTGATTTTTCTGAGAGATAAACTTTTTAATGTTAAATAGTTGTAATAGTTCTGAAGTGTTAAATGTTTAATGTAATATAAAAATATGAAAAGCAATTCGTGCTAATTTATTCCCTTTTTTTCTTTTTCTTTTTTTCAAAATTAATTTTTTTCAAGTTTACACTTCTGCCAGCACTCCCGGAGTGCAACCCGGTCTTTTTTTATTATTATGTTTAATGATCGTTATTATCAATGGCCACTGCATCCTTGTCGGTTGATTGTTGCAACGTTTATGGTTGTCGCGACGCGTGCCTTATATGGGGATGTAACTCTATTGGTAGAGAAAATTAAAGAATCTATATGGCACGCGCCGTGATGGAAATAGACGTAGGTGAATGAACCCTACCTTCGTCTCCTGGTGGTCTCCCACTTCTCTCTCTCTCTCAGGAGAGCCTCTCTCTCTCTCGCGCCTCGCGCTAGGTCTCCTGATATGCCTGCGAGGCTGCCACGTACCACCTGTAGTTGTTAAAGGCGTTTCATGACTTCACCGCTGTCACCAAGTGCCTCAAGCCACCCGATGCCAGGGCTTCAGTCATAACACAAAGAATACATTCATGTAGAGGGCTTCCTATTAGGGCTCGATAAGTAAGTCAGTCAGTCTTGTTATTAGGTGTTACAAAGCCTTCTTAGTTCCCATCAAACGATCCTTCACGAATATAACGGTGCCTTCTAAGGCTGCCGTCATATTCGAGTTGTCCTCTACCAACCTACGAGGCACCGAAGTGTGACCGGCCACCCCTACAGCGTCTTATGACCCAGCACCCGGGCGCACCCGGCATACACGGGCTTTACGGCACTATACCTATACACCTCCAGGGACACACCCTGAACAGACACCTGTACAACATGGGTATCACAGACAGCCCCATGTGCATAGCCTGCATGGAGGCGGAGGAAACGACCAAACATATTCTACTGGACTGCAAGCAGGTAGAAGTATACAGGAAAAAGCACCTAGGGTCTCCAGACACACTACGGAACGCAGTCAGGAACACAAAGGCACTCACCAACTTTGTAGAGGAGATGGGGTGGTTAGAGTAGCGCTACCCCACCATTTCACGCAAAATAGGCACAATGGATGTCGACTTGCGGAAAAAGCCCAGTATTACTAACTAACTAACTAACACCTCCAGGGAGCCCGGACAGGTATCAGCTTCAGAACGTCACCCGGCTAAACCCACTCCACATCCCACCGTACCCAAATGCAGTACCTAAGCCAGTCCTGCCCGCAGCAGCGCCGTCACCAGCACCGGTACGGTGGGGTATCTTTCCCCGCTTTCACGGGAGAAAACTGGATGCCCTTCTAGCCACAATACAACACGGTCACTCCACGAGTTCCCGCGAGAGCATGGTGGTTCCTCACTCCTCCCTTGAGAGTGAGAGTGTCAGGGTCAAACTAGGGGGATCACTATCCATAAATATCAACGAGCAACATAAAGCGTTACCATACACGACACCCTAGTGGTGGCCAAAGGGGTAGTTTCACCTGGGTAGCAAGTTATACGTTACAGTAAGTGTGAGTGTAATTGAAAGCTAAAACTATATGAAATCTTAGAAGGTTGAGACACTTATCTTGCAGGAAACCAGCTGGTGTGGCTTCCTTCTCCATGGAATGGGAATCGGCAACCTCACAGGCACAATTCACTCTTATCACATGTTAAGGCGGTTAAGTTCAACAGTTAAATGGCTCCCGCAACGGTAGCACTGAGTGATTGACAACGCTCATCTACCATAGAGTAGAGTCATAGATATAATAGTTCACTCACCATAGAGGTTCTACCTTCCCGTTAGTGTTGCCAGTTGTGAATAGTTGTCAAAAGTCATCGCGATGCCCAGCATTCGCGACAATGGTCATGGTGGAATATGACATTTGATACAGCTCCGCTTATGACTGTAGCGGCACAACATGTTTTGCCGCATATGGCGGAGGTAAATTTCCGATCAGGAAGCGAGGCCATCATTTCTGGTATGTAGATGCACTCCGACTTCACAATCGCTGAAGACAACCAGGAGCAGTGTCATTATATAAAAAGAATCCGAAAAGATTGGGCGCAAGCATGCCACCCTGCCTTACTCCGCGGTTTACACTGAAAGTCTCCTATAATTCGCCACTGGTTAATTCATTACAGTATAGAAAACGAAATTATTAAAACGGTACAGTTAAGCTATTGTTGGTCCGTTACGATGTACTATTGTCCAGAGCTAAGTACTAATTTTAATATACATATATGTATATATATCACAGGATACATTTTGTTGGGAAGGGTAGCATAATGTGACATTAATAATTTCTAATAATAAATAATAAAGCTAACTTACTAATTTGCTAAACACATTCAAATTTCACCTTTATTTCCTAAGCAACTGCAATGCTAACCAGGCAGGTTTTATTGTATACTAGCAACCCGCTCCGGCTTCGCACGGGTACTATATTACACATATTAACCTTCCTCTTGAATCACTCTATCTATTTAAAAAAACCGCATCAAAATCCGTTGCGTAGTTTTAAAGATCTAAGCATACATAGGGACAGACAGCGGGTAGGGACTTTGTTAATACTATGAAGTGATTATATTCACAGAATTTTTGTAATTTATTTGTTAAGCCTAGTAAAATAATATTCTGATACTCTACGGCCATAAGTTTTATAATCGAGGTTTCTTTATTACTCCATTTGTTACCTTTAAACCTGGCTTGTAATTTTTGCTCAGCTGTTGCATGTAGCATTTGGTTCTAAAATATTTTTCTTTAAAAATGTAGGCAACTATCGTTTCCTTTTTCCTAAAAGAATTTCCGATTACATCTTTGTATTAAAAGGTGCTACGAGTTTGAGAAATGTTACATGTAGGTTTTATACTTCTCTTCTTGGTTCTTGAGTGGCGACCACGTACCGGAAGGCGCAGCGTGGGTAGGCCCCAGTAGGGACAAGGTGGACTGGGACCGGTCATTGTGGCACTCTTTGGGGGAGGCCTATGTCCAGCAGTGGACGTCTTTCGGCTGATATGATGATGATGATGATGATGAGGTTTTATACTTAACGTACATACCTTCCTCTGGCGCAACGACCCGAAGGATGTCTTGGCCTCCAATACGAGTGTATGCTACTGATCCCGATTTTGAGTGATTTTTCGCCAATCCACCACATCAAGCTACTGATATCTGGGACGACCAACCGTCTTCCGTTAGGCCTACCCTCGTAGAATGTTATAAGTGAGCGATCGTCTCCCATTCGCTCTATGTGACAGCGCCACCGAAGTTATTAAGCGTCTTAGTCACTCCGATGATTTTCGGCTTCTAGGACTCCTAGGACAACAAGGTCCTCAGCTTCAACGTTCTTCCGCATGTTTTTTTATATTATATATAATTATTATCATAATCATCGTATTTCAGTTATTTTATTTTAGCTATTTCGGAAGTTTTCTGTTAAACTAGGTACTACTAGTTTAACAGAAAACTTCCGAAATTGCTGAAATATAAAGTAACTGAAATACGAAATTAATCGACTGTAAATTGATGTCGATAAATATCGAATTAAGGTTTTTTTTTACTAATTAATCTAGCTTATTATGGTGCTTTTCAAATATTAATTAGGAGCTGTCAAAGAACATCATTCAAAATCTTAAGTCTAGATTTCAACCTACCCACTTAAAGGTGTAAAAGCGAATCATAGCGTTTGAAGTCGCAGGAGGGGACTTTTTACTCGCGCCAGACGCACACAGAGTGCTACTTGAAACATCAAAGAGTGTGATTATGGAATAGGTATGCATGTATACGACTATATCACGTGGTCTCTGAGAAATAGACGTTTAATCTATAGCTAAAAGTGGGAAATTGAAGCTAATTGGAAAAACTAATTAAGATACAACAATTATACGAATGACACAAGAACTATTTACGTACCTATATGTGTGTTCTTATTCAACTGCAATAGTATTTTTCACAATCGTGTTATAATAGAGAGCTTTTTATTCGAGTACCGTGTTTAGGCCACAAAGCTTGCTGAGTGAGAGTTAGCATTAAAAAGCTTGATTATGACACTATTGTGAACAATACTTTTTGTACGAGTTCATTAAAATTAATAATTTGTCATTAATATGAATCTATAAGAAAACCAAATATCGTGACTAGTTCTACTATGGTAAAGGCTCTGACTTTTCAGGTAGCAAGGTAAGTGTGGCTTCCTCTGCCATATTAGTTATTTCTTGAGGAGTTAAAAATGTTTCGCCACTGTAACTACTCATTTCCTTAGTTTTTATTTAAACTAAGTTTAGCTTTGAAAAGAAAAGTTATCACACCACCAGCGTCCGTAATTTTGCCGCGCTGTGCTGTGATTGTCTAACTAAATACTAACCAATCACAAAGCGTAGTTATTTTATTTTTTTATGCCCTGGATACAGCAGCAAGTTTAAGTAGATTTTTGACAGATGACGCGACGCTGCTACGTTCCGAAACGCCATAGATTGGCAATTTTGTATCGGATTGAGTCTCCTTAAACAAGGACACATATTATTGAAATACGAAGTTCTATTTTCAATTTTTTTTCAGTTGTCGAGCGTATCGAAACAATTATTTCGGTTGTTTCGGAAGTAACATAGACTATTCAACGATGAAAAGAGTGACGTTGCAGTAGTCTCCATGAAATCTTAATACACAGATTTTAATCGACGAGTACAAAAAATACTATTTTTTACTCGTCGACCTTAATGTTTGAATTAAGACTTCGTACACCAAACTTAAATCACATACTTCTTACTATGGAGCTCCCAACTCAACATTTCATAACTGTTGAGACAACTAAAATGAAATGGACCAATCACGTGGCGCCTTTACTGAACTATAATGTATTTGACCAATAGGACGACATGAGAAAGTCAAAAGGTAAATAGACATCAACGCACAAAAAAGAAAAAGCAGTTGGTTGCACTTCGTTTTTAATAGATACCAAGTTTGTTTAATTAGTTCAGTTGACTCGTAGAAAAAGTATTGTATACAATAGTTATATAATTAGCTTTTTAAGTCTCGTACCTTAATTAGGCCACTCAGCAAGCTTCGTGGCCTAAACATGGTACTCGACTGAAAAGGCATACATTATATAACGATTGCATAAAATACTATTGTATATTATACGTTCACTGTATTAAATTACCTGACACAATCATTGTGTGTACGTAGTAAAGTAAATATTTTTGTATTCTTTTGTAAAAAAAAATGTGGTATGTAGTTACCTAATTCTAATATTTAACTTTACTTCGTAACAAGTATTTGCCGCCGACTTTGCCCGCTTGAAGTTCCGTATCGACTTTGAATTTCATCACGATTTCTTGTAATAAAGGATAAAAAAGGTACCAGGGCTTTTTTCGATGGTGGGATGTCATTATGACACTTATTTTTTATTATTTGATCCTACAGAATATGCAAAAATTAACGTTTTTTTATTTGAAAAACTTTTCTCTAAAGTCGAAAGTGGCCACGATCTGTGACCTTACAATTTTAAATAAACAGGACTTAAAAATAAATCGTCGGGGTGATGTCAAACAGACAGATCTTTTTTATAATTGCATCTTACAGAATACGTCAAACTCGAACTGCGACCCCTACAGTGCGCGAGCCGAGCGAGCCAAGCGAGCGTGCCGCTGCCGCGGTAGCGGCCGGCGAAGCAATAGAACATATTTTTTTAATAATAATATTCCAAAAATATTTATACGCCCAACATTCCAGAATATGTATACAACTACTATGAATTGCCCTTAGGTTACGCTTTGCTACACCTCGACCCTGGTACTTATTAGGTACGTCATAATAACCAAAGTGATATCAACACCTTGGATGATTCCAATTCACACCCTTTCCTGGTACGAAATTCCGTGGCAATCTTCAATTATCATTTCAAACATTGGGGGAATTAATTAAATTCTGCTCTCGTATAAATCGAAATCGTCCCCCTGTGCTTAAACCTAACTCCAGAAAGGCTTAAGTAATGCCAAAAAAGTACAAGTCGTAAGATCTTTAGTTCAAAAAGGGTAGAGTAATATACCGTGCGTTAAACCGTTTTACGAATTGGTTCGTGTGCATTGGCATTTTGTTTGAAGTTTATTGCGTTGCACCCCTATTTGTAGTCGGTGGGGTTGCGAGATGAAGTCACTGAAATTGACCGTGAATTGGGCGTCTAGTGATAATCGAAGATATGGAATATGTGCGGGACTAGATTATATAAACGGATGGAATTTGTCAATGAAGGTTGAGAATTTTAGTTTTAGTGATTTAGTTTTCCTCACAAGTACATTAATTTAAATAGTTCATACAAAACTTCATTCAAAGATCGAATCACATTCGTTGTATTACGTAGCAACAAATCAATTTAAAGTTTATAGGGGAGACCTGTACAAAACCGTATACTGGGGTACAACCGTACACCATGCCTATTTCAGTTATCAATTCAAATTTCCCGCTCGCGAGCCGCTCATCGGCGGCGACCAATATGAGCTATTTGTCAACAAAAACAGTTTGCCGCTCGCACGGGCTGGATGGACTTATCCAAAAATTATTGTTTTTCGCTGTTGTTGATGTAATTTTTATGGAAATTCAAGTGTCAATTTGTAATTTGAATGTCTAATAAGGTAAGTAACTAAACATATATGTTGAATTGATTACCGTTGGCTGTTTTTTAAGATAAGTTTTACTCGTGTATTTCGTTTTATGTGAAGTAGCGAGTGACATGTTTCTACTTAAGGTCTACTCCGGTAAGAACCGTATGGGGTAAAATCATATCATACGATTTTGACCCAGAAGCAACGTTTAGAATTCTAACGTGTTTTTATTGTTTAAGATACTTTAAACTTTTTATGAATGCTGCCCTGGCTACAACTCAGGTGAATTCAATTCTTCATGTGTTGGGGATGTATAATTGCTCAATTACTTATGGGGCAATAACGTAAACAGTATACGGTTTTATACGGGTGGCGGGTCAAAATCGGAAAAAGTGGACATTTTAATTTCTGTCTTTACTTCGGTTAAATGTTACAATTATCGTAAATATGTATATTTCATTGTTTTATCAATTAAACTTGCTAACTAAAAAGGTGTATTTCTTTTACATATGTTTTTATATGAATATTTGACAGTCTCAGATCCTTAGCTACGGTCTTACCCCGGTCTCCCATACCAATTTAATTTAAAACAAAATACGGTTAATTAAGATTTGTTATTGTTTCAATACAATATATTTAAAATGGACCTTCGGGATGGGGGGAAAACCTAATAGGTATTAATTCTAGAAAAATAAAAACATGCTAATACATATATAAATATATAATATAAAATATAATACACACTATCATATGTAATATACAACAAATATATACTAAATAAATAAATACTATATTCAACCAATTCACAAGTCATTGGAAAGCCACAACTTCTTCAAATTAATCTTAAGTGACGCAACAGACCGCGACTGTCTCAGCGACAAAGGCAACTCAATCCACAACTTACCAGCGCGCGCGGTAAAAGATCTGGAATATGTTCGCGTGTTTTTAGACGGTACAGCAAGAGTAAGGTTAGCACTCGACCGCAAGCGGTGGCCACTGCCGTCTGCCATATAAATAAACCGCTCAAAAAGATAAGGAGGGGAAGTAGTGCTGTCGTCGTCGTTCCTTCGCCGGCGTAGACCTTTGTAGGCGCTCCACCTTATCTAGTGGCTCCTCGTTAAGGTCCAGAAACCCAACATCGCCATATTCGCCATAATCCAGCAGAGGAAGCAAAAGAGATTGAGTAAGAGTCAACTTGGTACGATGAGGAAGGAAATTCTGGAGACGCCTTAGGAAGTGAAGGGATCTAATGATCCTCTGACTCACCTCAGCTATATGGGGTGACTAAGAAAGCGTCTGGTCCATGGTGATACCAAAATTCCTGACAATAGAGGAAAAAGGAATAGGAATTCCATCAAAAAGAATGTCAGGCACCACCACCTGAGAGAGAGTTACATAGTAAGGACTACCAATAACAATCGCTTGCAATTTCTTCGCATTAATTTGTAAACCAAACTTACACGACCAGCACCGTATAGATTCAAGGTTACGACTGACTTCCGATATTAATGAGGAGATATCATCTACATTAGCCGCTGCATTATGTAGGTCATCTGCGTAAAGTTGATATGATGAAGTTAGGGATTCGGTGATACTATCTATAAAAACAGAGAACAATAATGGAGAAAGCACACCTCCCTGAGGAAAGCCTGCGGAGAGGTCGCACCACTCGGACATCTTGTCATCGAACATAACGCGCTGGCGCCTGCTAAAGAGGTAGCTTCGAAACCAGGATAAGGAAGTTTCAGAAATGTCAAGACAGCAGAGAATAGCTAGCAGAATATCAAAATCTACCGTATTAAAAGCACTGCTAAAATCAAGAAGAACAAGGACAGTAAGCTTTTTGGAATCGGGATTGGAAAGGATTAAACGAAGAATTTCTGTTAAGATGTGAAAGGAGACGACGATTAACA
Source organism: Epinotia bilunana (assembly GCA_947049275.1). NCBI lineage: Eukaryota > Metazoa > Arthropoda > Insecta > Lepidoptera > Tortricidae > Epinotia > Epinotia bilunana. The sequence continues at coordinate 9,631,132 of OX346256.1, forward strand.
TAATGTTCAATGAAATTTGACAAAACTGAGTGCACATCCACACTGAGACATAGAAAAGATCCATGACTCTGGAACAAATATTCGTGCTCATCACACAAATAAATGCCCTTACCCGAGACCATCGCTATACGTCTTATCTTATCTAGTTATTTTAAATAATAATATATGTTACGAAGAACTTACTCATATTCTTAAAGAACTCGTATAAGCCAAAAGAAAGGAAATAACTTTTCACAGAATAGTGAAAGCGGAAAAGTCGGTCTCAAGTGAATAAAAGTGAATAAAATTCTACAATAAAATTCCAATACACATTACAACTTACTCCGCCTCTAAATTCGAAGCTATCGTAAAACAAACACTTATTTCAAGAGCATTGTTACAAAGTGTACTAAAACATAGATAGACAGATTAATCGTGAAGGACGCTATTATATCTGCCAAACATCCCTATCCGTCTATCATAAAACTATATTTTCTACAGGAACATTGTAATTTCATAATACTGTATGGGGTTAAATGCCTGAATTAAATGAATTATTATTATAATGAAACTTTCCTGTCGAAAGCGCCTAATGGATGATGACAGCAAAGATATCAAAAGTACTATGTTCAGTTATTTTTATTTATTTTATCGTTATATATTAATGTCGTATATCTCATAGGCATTATCGTTGAATTTCGTCAAAAACGTTACCTATTTAATACCTGCTAATGAAAAAAGTAGGTTTTCCTTTTATAAGTAGATATGTAGGTTTAGGTAGGTACTTTATTTTGCTGGCATTATTGTATGAGACAATTATGTCGCGTTAAAAATATGATGTGATTCACGTAACTAAACCAAACGGGAATTATGTTCGTTGGATGACCCGCTATGAAATACTGGGCACTAAACAACCGTGTTCATCATTGGTAAAGTCTGTTGTAATGTAACGTAGCTCGGTTTCGCTTCCTGGTATACTGAGAACAACTATGACAGACGAACATTCCTAGAATTATACTCCTCCTGGTTTGGAGCAATCTGTATGATGTTTTTATTTATCTTGCAATAAATGTACCTACACAAACAATGCTAGTGAATAATATGAGCACAAGTAGTTCCTAAAAGTCCAACTAAAAACAATGTAGGTGATATCACGAATAGAATAAATAGGAAATCCTTGGAATAAATTGCCATGGAAAACCCAAAATAAACAACATCGAAGCACAAACAGAAAACGACTATAAATATTTAATACCTACTGTTTCACAAACTACACGATATTCATGTAAATAAAGAACGGTTTCATTAAAGAGCGCCGGAGGGTTTTTGGATCAATAAAAAACTAATTGGGGAGGTCCGGCTGTTAGAAAGGTCTGTAAACAGGGCAAAATACATTTTCATAGGCTGAGCGGACCTAAGCTTTGAGATTTATTATACAGTTGAAGATAAATTGGGAAGGGTAGATGAGGAATATTTTAATATTCAATTTCATGGTTGGGATCTTGGACCTTTTCGCCAATAATGGCTGTGCTGTTGTTGTGATCATCAATTGCATGATTTCAATTTCAATTTAATTAAAGGTTAAAAACATAAAGATGGATAAGATGGGATCTAATAGAATAATGAACACTGGACAGGACTGACTGTATGCTTTAAAAAGCGTTTCCTTCACTTCATATGAACATCGAGCAAACCTGCGGGCAAGTATATTACTCTGAACCGCAAACGCCCTGCGCTCCTATCTTTCATGTTGCTTGTAATAATGTGACAAAGGTATTTCACTTTATCAGCCAATTTTAGCGGTGTACCATTTAATAACACTGGAGGAACATAAAATGGCTTGATTTTCCCCGGACTAAATACCAAACTTCACTTTTTTTAGTTATATACAAGCCCAAGCGCCAACGCGTATGCGTACAGGTATGCATAGGCGTATGCCTCACATTAAATTAAACTTAATAATTATTAAAGGAGATCGGTCTAAAATAACGTTATTTTTGCCGTTTACTGGCTATTCTTGTACTGAACCCCTCGTGTGCAAGTTCGTAGATATTTGATATATATTTTTAAGCGGTGCAGTGGTCGTGACTTATACGGATACAGAGAATGTTATTACAGAATTGCTTAGTATTCTGCTCATGAATAGCTAAATGTGACGTATCTAAATATTCGCTCTGGATTCTCCAATCAACGGATTACAACATCGTTACTACAGAAAATGTGTTTGTTTGGTTCGAACAGCATTTCCCTCCTGTTTTCGGGAAAATACTGGATACCTTATTTATCTGTTGATTTTTAATTTATTTATTGGTCTTAATGCAAGATGTTAAGTCATTAAAGTTTTTTTTTCACTTCTAATTTATTGAAAAGTTTCTATTGAAAAGGGATGTAGTGCTTAAAATAACGAAACCAATCTATGAATCAGTATGTTCAATCAGACAATCGGTCGAAGCAAAAGGCAGTAAATCCGCTTTGTTTAAATAAAGTGAAGTGCGGCAGGTTAATTATTCAATTATATACACTTAGGTCGCTCCTAGCCAAATTCAAGCGTCCATCTAAAACTCACCAAGCTCGTATCTCACTTATTCCTATTACATGACAATGTACCTTGCTGGTTCGGATTAAAGTTAACTTTTCAAACCTAATTTAACGATATATGTGAGATTTTAGGAAGGAAAAGGTGGATTTGCATAAAGGTCAATCAGAGCGATCGAGGGACGAGATTGCAGGGACGAGGTGTATTTGAATACGTCTTTGTTCGTACCTTATAATGAAGATGCTTATTAGTTAATAAAATGCTAAAATTGGGGTTTAGAACAAATTATTTTTTCGTGACAAGGAAAAGTATGACCACTGATGACACTGATGACTGTGAATATTTTATAATGTTGAAAACCTCTCAATGAATTTTAAGTAAAACTTAGTTAATTTACTGGAAGTAATAATACAGGTTGAGGTGTATCTAGAGTAAAACTATTCTTGAAAAAAAATTATCTATTTTTTTAAGAAAGTGGAGATAAGGTGATAATCATCATTTTTTTTTAAGAAAGTTGAGATAAGGTGATAATTTAGAGAGATATTGTAACCATTGAGGGAATTATTTCCAGTTTCTGCTTAGCGTGTGTAGATTTAACTAAATCTAACGTAACAGTCCCGTTATAGGTGGAAGTTGGCCGTAGGAACTCCTCAATGACTCAAGATAGTAGTGAGATCACTCTTAAAGGATTAAATGAGCAGGTCACCTTGAATGAATGTTGGTTATCCAGCAAGGCTGTCAAAATTATATCGCAAAAAACATCGAAGGATAATAATTATAGGCCTAACAGCGTTGAAGTTACTGTATGGAAGAAGACAGGAAAATAGAAAGGCCAATACACCAGCTGGATAAAGGTCGCCAAGGATCGCAGGAAATGGAACAAAATTGTGGAGGAGGCTATGATCCACCAAGGGTTGTTGCCCAATCGGCAGGTCAATCCCGAAGTCAGATTCTTCCCAATTATTTTCTGATGATTGTGCAACAAAGTACAGTCGGCAATAAAATCCTGGACCAAACACGTATTTTGGATAAAACCTGATTTCAAAAATAACTTCTTAGACATACATTATTTTCTAAAACCATAGCCAGCTGGTTCTTGCCTAGTATACTATAGTTGATCAATTCCTCAACATATTATATATATAAGAATTCGTATATGTATAAGAATATCTTATATCCTATATGTATCACCAAAGCAAAAGTGGCAATGGCATTCGCTTTATATAAGTAGTCTTTTATAATAATAAAGGTATTTACTAACCCAAAAAACAAATGCAAAAGGGCTCTAAGAAGTCAATCCATTTGAGGCTCAGACCGCACGACGTGCCTGACACACTATCACTAACGACTTACAGACAATCATAAAAGTCTATTAACATCCCGAGAAGGGAGCGCAATCAATAAAATAAGGTCACGACTCGGCATTATCTCGAAAGGGAAGGCTCTGTTATCGATTCCAATAAATGCCTCTCTTTTATTTCAGGGAGAAAAAAAGAAATTACAGCTAACAGCAGAAATACCTACTCATTAAAATTCCATTACGGCGTCGCTTCGAATATGGCTATATTTGACGGTGGGAATTTTTGTATATTTTTTTCATTAACGACTTGCATAACAAGGGTTTTTTGATAATGATGATTGGGGTATTTTGCGCACATCGTTTTATCTCTGGGTAAGGTTTTTGTGACATGAATATGTTATGAGAAGCGGCATTGTTTTGTTAAAGATACTTATGTTAATATCATTACAAATAGTTGGTACTTACCTACATAACTCTCCACAACGCAATCGCTTCGTCGAAAAAAATAAAATTCCAGAATTTTATATAATTATGTTTATTTTGTTCTTTCAGTAAGCCCGTAGGATACTGTATAATGATTAGTAGATGACGAAATCTCAGTTTTTGACAGTTTTGGCCAAAAAACATGCTTTTGGGCAAAGTTTCGGTTTCGAGTGAAAAACGGCCGATATTTCGCCTTTGCCGAAACTTATGATCTCGTACATACTTTTCGCATTCCGTCTGTCAATAGGGCACGGTGACCATCGTGATATAAGAAAACATAGGAACCAGCGATAGAACTGATATAATTGTGTTGAAGATTTCTGTTTATTAACCTTCGCGGTTGAAAGAGCGAGCGAATTCTTTATATAAGGCTAACTAAATGATCAATTAAATAAGTTTGCTAAAGTTTCGATTTCGGCCAAAACTGAAGCATAGGCTGAAATTAGTTTTCGGCTGAAGATTTTGTTTCGGTTATAAATAAATAAAATAAATAAATCAGCCTGTATACCGTCCCACTGCTGGGCACAGGCCTCCTCTCATGGATGAGAGGGAACGGGTAGTAGGTCGGTTATAAACTATGAATAATTATATCCTCTAAGGCCTCATACAGGCACGCAAAGCATCGTCCAGCAGAATCGATCATTTTGGTAATTTATGAGGTGGCTTGGTACATGTGTAAAAAATATGTTCTCTTACCCCTACCCCACGACGCCCCAGCGTACAAGGTGCAACGTGGTGCACAACGACCCACGTAACCAAAACGCCCCGCGGAACCACTTCAGTCCAGCAGTCTTTGCTCGGACCAAGATAAAAAGATATACGTGACCTAGTGAAGCCAGCATTCAACCAAGCCAAATAAGTTTAGCACACGTTCATCGATGTTTAACTTCTTTGGCTTGGTTGACCCGGCTTGACTAGGTTGTTCGTAATGCTCTTTCTTTTATCTTGCTCTGAGTGTCCATGAAGCAATCTTAATTCAAGTCCCGTTTCTAAAATACAGTCTTATCAGTTCAAGTAGAAACGGCCTTTAGATAATCTAGACATCTGATCGACATATTGACTGACCCGAGGGCTGGCACGCACGCACTTGACCTATTAGTTGAACGTAACGACCCGCGTAAGATTGCGAGCCCTTTTGACAACCCTACTGACATAGATGACAAAATAAGTATGCTGTAGAGCGGTCTCGAGGTCGGAAGAGGCGGGGTCGATCGATATTGGATATCTTTGTCACGCTAGTAGTTGAAGTGGTCTTACATCGTTTACAAGGTTAGTAGGTAAAAGTGATTTTAACCACCCCACCCCACGGCTTCACTCTGGAATTATAAAATTATGTTGGCTTGTGCCAAATAATCCTTTCATCAGCCACAGAGAAAAACGTTTATTTTAATTTGTGTCATACATATTTCTTTATTTGTATTTAGTGCCCCAAAAGTCAACGGTTAGCCTTATTACCCACACAAAATCTTATAAAAAGTCGCCGACAACCCGGATAGCTCGTTAAGTAATGATATGTTATAATTAACTAAAACCCACCATAGATGACTATTTATTCGTATCAATCAAAATGTGTATTTCACGAGTTTTGTTTATTTCGAATTATATACATTCCATGACATGTCCAATTAAGACACGCACTCAGCCTAGTTTTTGGAGTCTAATGATAAAGTTTTCGTAGGTTTGCCAACTTGTTTCAGTTAGTTAAACGTTTTGTAAATTTTTATTTGTTAAACAACAAATAAACAACATAATTTTGTATTAAATTAATGAAATTAAAAGTAAGTTAATTCTAAGAACCCTCGAGCCATTGTTCCGAGAATTCTGACGGCATTTGCTCGCTGAATTGCAATGCTGATGCGTTTCTCTTCGGTCATTAGATACATTCAGCCAGACGTTTCACGATTTGCGCAAATAACGTATGAGCAAATAAGGTATGAGTAACGTACCCCATAGACGTCAGCCATGAAAACATCACTGTAACCCATCCGTCAATATGCTACGCCACATTTTCATAACGTTTCCAACTTTAATTAGCCCTAAGTTCTTCTGGTGTTGCCAGATAAAAATATTGTCAACAATAAAGCCCGGCAACTAATACCACAAAAGTACAGGAATAAAGCACAGGGTTGTTGTAAACCTTCCTTATCACGACGCCGCAGACCTGGCAGGGTTGGCAACACTTTATATTTTAATATGTTCATTTTTCGAGTGAAACCCTCAAGACATCGGGCGGATGTGTTGTGAACTGCGGCCTTTCCATCCACTACTTATTGAGTAGTGAGTGGATAGACTGCTAGCTTAGAATCCAAACTCGAACACGACCTTCCAGAGGAGAGAAAATGCTCAGAGCGCCCTTTTACATTTTATTTTATCAAAGCTTGTACCCGGTGAATGATTCCATTTTGTTGCCCTATATGCTTTCACGAATTCACGAACGGCCTACGGCATGTAATTTTTTTAAAGTAATGTTGTGCGTATATTTTTAATACGATCCATTAAAATATCTTTATTAGGGGTCCTTAGTTTTTGTTCTAAAAGTACAACTCGTAATTTATTCTCAACCAATTTGGTTTAGTAAATTTGAAGACTGGCTTCATGTTAATATCATTGTGATATTAATATATTCATGTACTATTTTACACAATATTAGCTGCCCCATATCATTAAAAATTTGGTGGGTAGTGGTAATCACGTAACGTTTTGAACGCGCGCTAGGACAAACCTCTTTCCATATAAAATTAAAAATTTGGTGGGTAGTGGTAATCACGTAACGTTTTGAACGCGCGCTAGGACAAACCTCTTTCCATATAAAATTTTACATTAGACCTACCTTAGGTCCCTACTTACAATCCGTTACGTGATCGACCTGCTGTTGTTCAAAGGAATAAAATCAGGTTTACAAGAGAAACCAAGTTAAAAAGTCAACGGTGTGTATAGTTACGCGATAAACGCTGGGACAGCTCTATTTGATTCGACAGTTCATATGCCAGAAAGTTATCAATGTGCTGCGCACCTCAGTTTACTACTTAGTTAATTTGCGCGCAACCACCTTTCGCTACAAAGCGGAAAAAACATGGTATCGGCTACGTCCTAACTTGTACACAAGAAGTTAGTCCAATGGATCTTTTTAAAATCTTAAGCGATCATAGGTTAGTTAGCAATGAAAACGAAAGGTATTATGTTAAGTAATAGTACATTGTGATACAAGTGAGGTATGTTAATAATTACATCAGAGGCGGAATTATCAAAGCTCACGCGTTTCATACGACGTTTTTCAACACATTTTGCGAGGAAAAAATCCTTTTCATAAGATAAAAATTTTATAGGCCTGCCAAGTTATTTTCTTTACTTATTCATGGCAACAGGTTTTTACTCACATGTTGTATACATCGCCAAGAATTTCCAGTGGCGTCCATTATTTTTATCACTTTTCTAGTCACCCCAAGTCAACATTTTTGTTAATAACCAAACACTCATTAACAATGTTTCCAAATATCTGTGAAATAACCTCAAATGGCGCGCAACAGTTTTTTTTCGTGAAGTTTGCGCAGTGCGCATGCATGAGATGAAATCTCTAAACAGCCAATACAAAATTTAATAAATATTTTCGTTTTAAAATGTTATCTTTATTAATTCATGTTAAGATGTTATCAAAAGTGAATAGTTTCACTAAATTAAACGTTTCTATATCATATCCAAAAATAAATAGTCAATTAATTAACAAATAGGATTTAATTTGTTTAGTCGAGGAAGAATACATTTGCCGAGAATTAAAAAAAAAGCTGTACAATCTGTACAACCCGGTTAATTTAAGAATGCACCGTGTGCACGCATACATCTTGCTGCAAGGTGCCAACCTGACGTAATCGGGATATAACCATAAACATACAAGTGTCGTACTGTTATAAAACACGCGTGTTTAATATCCAGGATTATGAGCCTAAAAGCGACACAATAAGAGGTACGTTACGAGCAATTGTGTTGAAAATTAATATTATGTGTTAGCTTTAAGAACAAAGTGTCAACCTGGCTTCCGGACAAATGCTTTTAAATAAATTAAAATAAAATTCTTTATTCACGACCAACTTGGATCATTGTGTTAGTAACAACATGTAGAACTTACTATATAGTGTTAGTAGACAATTTGCGTGTAAATGCATCCTTATTATAATTATAATTAATTATAATAAGGATACATTACCTTTTATTTGTTCCTGCGTGTAATCATGCTCAGAATGCTGTTGGAGCTAGCCCGCATTTTGTAAAACTTGTTTTAAGCTCACCTCAACGCTCACCCACAAATATATCTTGACACCGCGATGCGTAGTAACCAAGCATAGGTAGAGGTCTAGTTTCGTGACGGGTGAACGGCGGGGTGAGCCGCATTAAACATAGCTCGCTTGCGCATAGTGGTGTAGAAGCAGTCTACCCGCGCGTCTGCGAACATCCCTGATGCGCTACAGAATCGGGGCAGTCCCATCAGCATCCTGAACGCGTTATTGTATTGCACTGCTTTTATAGTGTATTTTTTTGGATTGTGTTTGACATGTTGATTGATGTGATGTTATTTAAGTATTATTTGAATTTTGTCTCCACTTCTCCTAATTATTAACTGACATTTTTTTTTATTATTATTTCACATTGTTATTCTTGTTTGTATTTGATATTATTATGATTTTGACTTGTTAATACTAATTTTTATGATTATTATAATGGAATTTAACGCTCCTCAAAAAATGTTTTGCACGCAGGCTGAATGCACTGGACTATAATGTTGTAATTTTAAGAACTATGTAACTGCATTTCGAGCAAAATAAAAATCTTTGAATCTTTAAGTATATACTAACACAACGTAAAGTCTAACGGATATAATATAAACGAGCTTAACCTGTAGGAATATTGTTGAACCATTGCTATAAAGTACCAAGTTATTACGTACCTATTGCAACATCATCTCCAGCTGCCGCGCTCATAACCGTTTGCTAGTACGTGTCTCGGACGAGGTCAAGGTGTCCTGTTTAGTTTCATAAGCCCAAAATACAGGAAATCCTGATTTGGGTCGCTGATAGTCACGTGGCCATATTACGTATTTGATTAAATTGTTTGTGCGCAGGCATTGTCGTAATAATAAAATATGTCATATAGAGATATTACGGGCGTCTTGCCTATTAAAAATAAGATTGTCTCCAATATGCTCGGAAATGTTCGCCTTACTATAGCAAAATAGTACGTGAAGATTCTCGTTACTGGCCAGCGCAAAAAGTTAAATTCGTTAGTGTATATTACTACTATTGACCTTTTAACCATATGTTTTGACTAAGAAAAAAAAAACCAAATTGAGAACCTCCTTTTTTTTGAAGTCGATTAAAAACAATTGAATACTATCCTTTTTTTATGAATATTTCTTGTGGTTGTAGAACAATATGGTTTAAATGTTTAACCTTACTTTATGTACCTATATCTTTTAGCGCCTATATTTTAGATATGTATAACAGTTCAAAAGATTCAGCCCTTTGACAGATGGACAGACATTGGTCTCAATAATAAAGTTCTATTGGCACGAAACAGTTCATATACAAATATTTAGAGCAATGACGCGTAGTTTCAGTGTCCGAGAGGCAACCGGATGGCTCGCGGTATTTGAGCTCCCGCAGCGTTGTGGTAACTCCCCGTGCAACCCGAATTGAGTCAACTTGGACTGGGGCGGAAATTGGAGGGGGGGGGGCAAAATAAAACATTGACGCCAGGTATTCCATTTAGACCAGCATTTCACTACATAAACAGCGTATACACTTTCAGGCAACCGCTGTTTCCATCGGCTGCCTCGCGACAAACATTTTTTTTCATACATTTTTCTATTTCCTCTCCAGAGAGAAAAGAAATAGTAATCACGTGACGTTTTGAACGTGGGTTAGGTAGATCCAACTGTAATTTTCCCATATAAAAAATGACATTTAGAGATCTAACTGACGCGCGTACAATGCGTTACGTTATTGACCTGCAGACCAAGTTGGCATAATTCGGGTTGCACAGGGCGGTTCCACAACGCTTAGGGAGCTCAAATGGCGCGAGCAATCTGGTTGCCTCTTGGAAACTAAACTACGCGTCATTGCTCTGAATAAAAGAGCAGTTAGTATATTATATACTAAGATGAATTTGAAGAAGTTTTGGCTTTCCAATGACTTGTGAATTGGTTGAATAAGTATAGTATTTATTTATTTATTGTATATTTGCGATATATATAGTGTGTATTATATTTTATACTGTATATTTATATATGTATTGGCATGTTTTTATTTGTCTAGAATTAGTACCTATTTGGTTTTGTTTTCATTTTCTCTATGTTTTTGTACACGGTATAAGTTTGCCTATCTCGGTCTACCTACCTTCCTCTCAAAGGTTAGCTGGAAGAGATCCCTTATAGGGATAAGTTCGCCTTTGTACTTTGATCTATTGTGTGACATGTATATTCTTTAACCTGTTATTGTGTACAATAAAGTGCTTACATACATACATACATATGTTCAACCATTTCATTTCGGTACAAACTTCGACAGCATTTCAAGTAAATTTTATAAAAATTTAGCGCATTGTGTAAATATGTCAGAAGAATTTGTGAATATTGTATTTAGTTGACAAGTGCCTTGGCTCTAGGGATATCTCCAAATTCAGCCAGGAAACATAAGAGTGAATTTCTATTGGGCTCTTTGAGTTCACGAATTTAAAGCAGCACTTTGCTGACATCTATTTTAGTGTTCAGTTTAATCCATATCTACTGGGTGACTTTCGGGTCACTATCTGGAATGACAAAAGTGAAGAAGATGGTCATACTGAGCTACTTTACCCATGAGACCGATCACTAAACCGAAAAGAAACTGGCCAAGTGCGAGTCAGACTCGCGCACCGAGGGTTCCGTACCGTGTCCGTGTGATTTTCGAGCTCCTTTAACTATTTTGGGTATATCTGTAACATGAGCTCCCACCACGAATTTGTACACGCGTCTGGGTGTCGTTATACGTTGGTTATAGTCAAACAGTATTTTTATGCCATATAGTAACAGATTCCTAGTTTTCAGACCTTTTTCTTAATTTGTAATGTAAGACCTTGCTTGATTGGGTGACCCTACCTTGGGACAAAATTCATTCGTATATCTGGATGTCCTGTCCAGCTGTTCTAATTAATTTATGATGGAAAATAAATATGAATAAGTTAATATAGTATATTGAAAAAGGGATGCTGAATGTATGTAAATCACACATGAAGCACCTCAAGGGTATTACGCGCTTTCAGAATATTGAGGCTTTGTAAGTTCGTCAACTAATCTATATGGGTAACGTGCGTCTTTTAATGTTGATGTTTTGAATTTAAGCGAACAACATTTTAAAATGTGCATTCACTAGCTGATATGCCCGCGGCTTCGCCCGCGTGGTTATAGGAAAATGTAACAAATTGAATTTTTACGTGGGAATTCGATGTTTTCCCGCTGGAAAAAGTAGCCTATGTCACTCTCCAGCTTCTAAACTATCTCCATACAAAAAATCACATCAGTACGACGCTCCGTTGCGACGTAAAAGAAGGACAAACAAACACACACACACACTTTCGCATTTAAAATATTAGTAAGGATTATTGAATATTTCATATGACACTTTGATTACCAAAAGTTCCTCCTTTGTGAATGAGCTGTATGATTTCATCGAATTGTAAAACGATTCGGACTGAAGACCATTGTTACATTGTTCTCCTCAATTACTTATTGCTCTTGCACTGCATTCAATATGTTACCTCGAGTCGCGTTAGTCCTCCTTCTATCAGTTCTTACTCTAGAAATAAATAAAATTACGTCATACAAAACTCTGGATCAGTTACAGAAGAGTTATAGCAAAGCTGAAGATCAGGAAAAGAGCACGGTAGACGGTTTAGTAGGAAGAGCTGTAGATTTTTTCTATTCGAACAAAACGGTAATGAGTCTAATTGCGAAGCAGTTGTGGGACATTGGATCTCATGCAATCGATGCAATTGTGGACGTAAAAAGTAAGAAATTCCATATTTCACTTCTTAATTCTTTATTTACAGTAATCTTGGGTAACTTTTTTTATCTCTATAGCCTGTTAATTCCAAGATACCGAACCTTTGTATTACTAAGAGTTTCCCTGGTCTATTGGCATTGCTACTTACTACAATTCACGGTCAAGTCCTGCGGATGTCATTTTCTTGAGCTGAGGAAATTTCATTTTGTGAGAATTTCTAATTCACTATCAATTAGATAATATTATAGTGTACCTAGTTATCTATAAAAATGTTACATATCTCTTCTCTTTTCTCTTCATCAAGGGAAGTGATCAAGAATCACTTCCCTTTTCTCTTAACATATAAAAATCGGTATCAATATCCAAGAACGATGTTAACATAAAAAAATAGAGCAATTCAGTGCGGTGTTTCGTCTATCATATGTAAGTCTTTTTAAAGAAACAAATTTACATTAACTAAATTAAACTAAAATTAAGTGTCCCATTGCGGGGCAAAGGCCCCCCTCGGCCCCATTGCTAGCATGCTCCCGCCAATCCAAGAAGAACGCGTAAATATCGTCCCACCATCTCCTTTTTGGTCTGCCTCTGCTCCGGTGGCCGTCTTACCGAGTGCATTCTTTACTGATCCTGGCCCATCTTTCGACATGCATACGGCAGACATGTCCAGCCTAGTCCCACTTGAGTTTGGCGCTCTTGGCACTCACATCTACAATTTGTGTTTTGGAGCGCAGTTCTGTGTTTCTGATTCGATCAGTTATGCTAACACCTAGTATGCTGCGCTCCATCGCCCGCTGGGAAACTTTGAGTTTGGAATTCTGAGCCCCAGTCAAACACCAGGTTTGAGCACCGTAAGTTAAGACAGGCAGGATACACATGTCAATAAGTTTGCGCTCCAGACATAGAGGGTGCCTAGTAATAGCGCCTTCGTAGACCAGAAGCTCTTCCAGGCATTCTCAATACGTCTATTGATTTCTACGGACTGCCTGTTTTCGAAGGAAGCTCTCTGGCCCAGGTAAACGTATTCATCGACAAATTGTTTATCCTGCCCATCTATCGTTACTTTACGTTTCTGTTGTGGAGAAACTAGGTCTAAAACCAGCTTGTTCGGTCAACAGTTACATCTAGGCCTAGGGTATCGACGCTAATGGGTACAAAGTTGTACTTTCTGCCGCGGCCTGTCTGCACTCGCTTTAAAAGTGATCCGTTGGATGGCACGGTGCTAGTGTGTCTACACAGGGAGCATCCCACAACAGTATCCGTCCCAAACTCCACAAAACCAAAGACACACCATCAAGTCTTTTGCCATCATCTCTGACAATGCCAGTCAGCTCATGCAGAGCAGGCACATTGATGTTGGCAAGAGACCGGCAGGTTTTATCATATTTATTATTAATAATTAAATTAAATTAAACATAAAAAGAAACCGATATTTTTTGCTTCCAGATAAAAAGATTAGATAAAAAACGTTGCTGTTGTGATTACTATGATCGAACAAAAGTCGCGCTGTGGATCTTCAGGGTATGTTATAATTGTATTTATAAATAACTATTAGATATAGATACATATATTACATTACTGCACATATCTACAGTAGCGATTATAAGTAGTTTGACAACAGTATAAGTTTTGATATTTTAGGGGACATATAAGCTATCTCAATTAAACTAACCCGGAAGTAATTACCAGCCTAAAACCTTATCGAAACAAACAAAAAGATTTTTTTTAATTTCAACAAGTTTCATTGGCCACAAAAACTAGCAATTCGTAAGATCAAAAGTATTTTGACAATACTTTTCGTTCCATTGCAATTGCGGACGGGCCAACATAGGATAGGTACCTATTACATAAATAAGTATATCAGTAGAGTTTCGTTAATATGCCAAAACGAAAAGAATACTCAAAAGATTTAAAACAAGCTGTTGCAGTGGCACTCAAAAAGGGTAAGTGGCAAGCTGAACTTTCAAGGACGTTTGGAGTATCACGGCAGTTAATTAGTGTATGGAATAAATTATTTAAGGCTCGAAACAGTGTCGACAATAAGCCTAGAAGACAACAACTTCAACAACTGATCACTCAATTAAAAAGCTGTCCGCCGAAGACCAGCGTAAATCGGCAGTAACGATTAAAGACGAATTAAAAGAAAACTACAACATGGATATTCACGTTTCCACTGTTAAACGACGTCTAATAGAGCACGGGTTACACGGTCGACGTCCATCTAAAGAGCCGCATATTTCGGCAAAGAATAAGACATCAAGACTAGCGTCCGCTCTTCGTCACAAATCATGGACAAGTAGTGAATGTTGAAACGTTTTATGGAGTGACGAGAATAAATTTAATTTGATGTCATCGGATGGAATTAAGTATGTGCGACGTCCACACGATAAACGTCACGATGTGCGATACCAGGTACCCACAGTAAAGCATGGTGGTGGCAGTGTTATGGTTCGGGGATGTTTTTCACGCAACGGGGTCGGCTCTCTCGTAAGAATTGACGGGATAATGGATCGCTTTGTGTACGAAAATATACTTATGCCAGAAAGAATATGCCACCTCGCTGGGTTTTTCAGCACGATAAGTACCCTAAACAAAAATCCAAACATATCCAGGCTTTCCGTTTGAAACGGAAAAAAGTGAAGGTTTTTGAATGGCCGAGTCAAAGTACCGATCTTAAATCCACTAGAGCATTTATGGGAAGAACGGGACGGCACTGGTTCTTACTATTTATTGGCGCCTTTGGTGGGCTGAAACAACGCGTTTCGAAGAAACAAAATATTGTTACATCACCGGCTTTGGGCGGGTTGATCACCCACCCTACACTTTACTATCCGGTTGGTAAACGTTAAATATGGCGGACTGCGGTCATCTCATTGAAAGCTGTCAAACTTCCTATAAAATCAGATTTAAACGAACGTTACTTACAATTCCTCACGTTTTGTAATTACCGACCAAGAAAATATTTCACAAAACGGCAGTAAATATAAATTTAGTTCATAAAATTAGTTTTTAATTCGAATACTTACTGACGCACTTTTGATTGTTTTCTTACATTTCAACGGAGATAAATAAATGCAACGTGGCGGTAGCACCATGTCCACAAAAATCGACAAGACAAAAAAAACCGAATTGTATGTATAAAAATTGTAGTTCAACATTTTTTGAAACGATTTATTTTCTTTTATTAACTGTATACCTGTGTAACCATATTAACTAAATAAGTAAATTCGAAACCACGCATGGGTATACGATTATTCGAGCAGTACTACACAGCAACTGGCGTGGCGGCACCTAATGTACACACGGCGTGTTTAGGTCCATTAAAATAGTAGCTACCGCGTTGCGCAGGATGCTTTCTGTTATCGAAACATTTTTAAACAAACACAAGAACAATACCTTACTTTAAATTTCACCAGGCTATTTATAAGTCACTTCAAAGAAGAGAACACGTTCACTGATAACATGAACGTAGTCGGAGGTACAACCGTAGTTTTACTTATCATCATTGAAGTGGGAACTCAGAGGACATATTATGCTAAGCCTCCACAACCGCCGCGGAGGGAATATAGACCTGATAAATGGTTGACTAACACTGCTACAGATATGTGGTTTGGAAAACAAACTCTGGCAGATATTCTTGGAAAAGATTTCAAAGAAATGGTGAAACGGACTGTGAGAATAGGTACTTTTGTACGAAATTTCCGTTTTTCAGTCTTGAAACGTTGCTTGTTTATGGTTTCTGTATTTAGGTGTGAAAGTAAGGTTATCCCTTGCTGCTGATATTTTTTTGTACGTAACTTTTAGGAACATTTCGGTAGCACTTTTCGGAAGACAAAAATAGCCGAAAAAATTTTTTTTTTTCTAGCGGGTCGGAGCCGCAAAGATACACTGAGAAAAAAAACATAGAAAAAGGCTAAATTAAGAGTCAAAGACGTTTAAAAGATGACAATACCTATTATATTACGTGCTACTGAACGACATATTTCAAAGATAAGTCTTATGATACATTTTGTTTACAAATTAACTACATTCGACTTTTTTTTTACAGGTCGATCCACAACGAATCACATTTTGAAATATAAGCAGCTCAATGGTACAATTAATTCAGCGCCAAAGGAGCTAATAAATCAAATTTTACAAAAAATGCGAATTAACAATACCTTATTCTAATGTCACTTAAAGTATTTCATAATAAAAATACGTAAAATGGATATGCCTTTATAACAATGTTCCAAATAAAGAAAAATCAATTTGAATTCACGTCTTCAAGTGTTGTTAAACCCCTGAAGCAACACAAAAAGTCACAAAGTTCAGTTTGAAAGCTTCTACTCGTTTATCAGTTTGCGCTTTTTATTTAACGCACTGTTTATATGTAAAATAAGTGGTCCTTCGACATTTGCTAAACATTTTTCTTGCCAGTTTCCGCGGTTGAGCTATAATTTTCCGCACTTACATAAGTTCGGTGACAATGCAATCACCACCGAATTGACCTGATGATGAAGACAGAAGGTGGCCAAAGCAATATATTATAGCCTAAATACTGCACAAGAAAAAAAACAGTCATATTTGGGCTCGAAGGAACCCTTCCTTCTTCTTAATTCGGTTTTTCACAGGCGACATTAACAATTTACAACCAGATTTTATTCGTTTAGTAAGAAGCGATTATCCTTGATTATATTCTTAGGATTGTGCGTATTCTATCAAATACATGCTGAGAACTTGCATTGTACTGCATAAATGACTATACAATATTATATGTACTGTGTAGTGTAAATAGATTTATATGTATTTATTTGCCACCATTTCAAGCCGCAACCAGGCGGTCCTGCGTGTCAGTCATTTAAATTCAAAGATTTATTCGTGGCAAACAAATATAAATTATACTCAGACGACAATGTAAATAAAAATAAAGTTTCTTCGTAACCATTTTGCGTTGCGTTATTTTCCGTCGGGGATAAAATTCATCTCAACGGAATTCAGTGACAGAATTCTGCTCGTGACACGTAAATAACCTAAAATACCCTATCATTAGTTTCTTTAGTTTAGTTTATACGCTTGTACCAAAAATGGAATTTTTGACAAAAACTTTTTCCGGGTTGACTTCGATACGCCAAAGATTAAACCAATTACCTAGGTCGGTGATTGCCTCTTGGAGGTATCGCCTGATAATATAGCGTACTTACAATGGGTCGTAAAGAGCGCGGTGTCATCCGCTAACAACCCAAATTGCACCAAATCTCGTATGGTGAGTACGAGTCTGTTTGGTATACCGAGCTGGTATAACTTGTATACTACGACCATACAGAGCGCGGCAAAGCGCCGACACCGATTTTTTAAATTAATGTACTTAGTGAAAGCGTTAATTCATTAGGAAATTCATTAAAGTATATTCTTAGTATTGATATTAAAAAATATATGATGTATGTCCGTTATGAAGGAAACTGTAACTGTAAATTAAGTTCCGATGATAAAATATAGAATGACTCGAACAATAATAAGGGCTTCAAAGCCCAATATCTCGCAAACTAATCACTTAGTTGAAAAATGGTTTTAAGTAACCCATAATACTTATTTCTGGACGATACCCCATACTATAGGTTAATCGAGAAAAAAGTTTACATCACCACTTTACGTGTAGGGTACCCTTAAAACCATTTTTTTTCAAAGTTGAACTCTTCTGTTTTGTCGGCGTGATATACCCAAGCCGAATTACAATTTTGTAGTTGTAAGGGTTCCTGAGCAAAGCCGAAGACGTATCTTAGACGGACAGATGGTCGAACATGGCGAAACTGTAAGGGTTCCTTGTTGACTACGGAACCCTAAAAAGGTATTACTAAAAAATCATGAAGAGTGATTATAAATACAAATCGTTAGTAAGTATAATAAAAAATAGGGCAAAAACTTTATGAGATCCAATATGGACCCCTTGACCCTGCTATCCAGCAAGAGTCTTTTAAGGTATTGGTCAAGATAATTTGCTATAAAAGATCGATCGCCGAAACGACACAATGATCGTCGAACCAACATCCCACATGGCAGCTACCTCGTCAACCAGGTCAGGTACTGGCTGCCTGTATCATTCTCGGCCTTCACGAAGTTCTCGTTATTTTATTAATATTGATATTAAACCACCGTCTACACCTACTTGGAACAAATTATAAACTGATTAATAACGTGACCCTAAGGCGACTAAGGACCCCAGCCGTTTCTCTTTTTGTATAGACGAGTACGTAGTATTCCAAAGCTATACTTCCCTCTTAAACTAATTATTTTTACTTTTTGAAATAATATTAATATAAAATGACGAGAACTTCGGGTTTGCCATCATTTCATAAAAACGTTTTATAAATGATCATTTTATAAACAACGATTTACAAACTATTCATTTCACAAACCTATCATTCCTCAAAATGCTCATACTATAAATAATTAATTGACAAATATTCATTTAGCAAATGTTATACTTTAAAAAAACATTGAACGTTAAATCGTCATTTTAAAAATGATCATTTACCAAATAAACGTTTATAAAATAGGTCATTTTACAACTCGTCGATTGATGAATGACTGTTTCATAAAAGTAAATATCTGTCATATCACGGTATCTAGTGGACTGGCCAAGAAACATTCCTGCAGTAAATATATGAAAAAGTATACAATTTAAACATTAATCGGTTTTGGCGCTTCGCCGGCCGCTGCCGCGGCACGCTGGCGTCGCTCGCTCGGCTCCAGCACTGTAGGGTTGCGGTTTTTCCTAACACTCCTCCTCGCTTCGCTCGTCGTCGTACCTACACTGACCTGCCTTAAAGTAGAATGGATAGGTAATCCACCTATTATGTCAGTACATTTTAAGACCTAAAAGTTGTTTTTTAGGCTAGGAATGATAACTCACTTTTAGACTTATCGGTGTGCTCATACAGACTTATACAATACCTGTATATAATTATACGTACAACTTGTGGTTTAAAACTTTATCAAGACTATCAATGATTTATTAAATAAGGCATTTACCGAACAATTCATTTTCTTAAACATTATTTTACCAAACGTTACTTTGCCAATTGTCACGAATAATAAATGAGTAATTTTTCAAATAATGATTTATTACATGATGTTTTTTTCAATTAAATGATTTGTCTAATGAACTCTTTGCAAATCAATATTTTATGAAACGACTAATTTGTTAATCGTTAGTTTGCCAAACGTTGTTAATAAAATTAATATTTGTGAAACGTTTTTATGAAATGATTGGATACCGATATCACATATTGGTTTTTAAAGTGAGCAAAAAGTGATTCAGTGTTTTTAATGTCATCCTACTAATATTATAAATGCGAAAGTTTACATGTTTAGATGTTTGGATGTTTGTTACTCAATCACGCTTAAACGGCTGAACCGATTTGAATGAAATTTAGCACGAAGATAGTTTATAGCCTGGATTAAAATATAGGATAGTTTTTATCCCGGGTCCACGCGGACGAAGTCGCGGGCGGCAGCTAGTATTTATATATACTTATATAACTATATATAATTTTTTTTTTTTCTAATACTTATTTATATTTCAATATTCCTAGGAAACAGATTTATTGGTTTGAAAATACAAGTGTATTCGGTGGTTGTGCAATAAAATAAATTGTTTTCAACAGTATCATGCTTTTAATTTATTTACCAGCTTAAACAAAGAATTGAACAATTATTACTATCAAGTAGGCAAGTCTCCTTTAATGATTTATTCATATCCCTGATAACCAAACTCACTTTGTCATCTCTCGAATGTTTTATTAAGCAGTCCATCAAGGTATCGAATGAATGTTTAATCTTCAATATCTCGGCTTTAAAATCTTCAAAGGGATTTCAATGAGCTAGTGCTTGATGAGAATGCTTTAGTTCCCTTTTTGGTAACTAATAAATAATTTTCGGAACCCTCTCGAGGGCCATCCCCTACACTGGAGCCCCGGGTGTCCTGTTTGATGTTTAAAAAGCTACTTCATAAGTGTTCGCTCCAACCGCATGATTAGAAGGCAGTTAGGGGGTGACGTGAAAGCAATCTAATAGGAGATGAATTTTAAATGACTTTATTGGACCTAATGACGTCTGGGATTTGGAAAATGAATTCGTGCGTAATTTGGTAGCATGAGTTTGGTATTTAAAACGGTGTATGATAAAACCCATCATTAGTAGAAGTAGCTAATTAGGTGTCTTTTTTACAGCTTGGTTATACATGTAAACCGTGAGACCAGATCTATACTATTTACTTTGATAGGGTATATCAAAATTAATTGTACATAAATAAGTTATATTGACAAAAATACCTCACACGCCTTGCAATTATTACCACTGCATCCAATAATTACATTTTGATTGGACAGCTACGTACGACAAATTACCTTTGAAATAAAGTCCATTTCGACCGGGGCTCGAGTGGTGCGGCGCTTTGAGAATTTTTTGTGCAAAGAGAGGGTAGTCCTTAATGAGCATACTTGAAAACAAAGCCTCAGGTACTAGCAGTTTGGCTCATAGCGTTTGGGGTGACAACGGTTTTTGCAGAATATTATTGAATGATGATACTTCATTCAGGATAGATTCGCGAAAATGTTTACGAAAATGAATACCCCTTCATTTTATGATATAAAAGATTTGTATGACTAAGGGCCTATGCACATCGCGTTTTTTAGACGCGCGATTGTGATGATTTTCATGTGGTTCCATACAAACGCGTGCGACGCATTTAAAAAATGCGGTGTGCGTAAGGCCTTTTATGGGTCAGGCCGTAGATTTTAGAACATTTTGTGTAAAATTGCCTATACTTTTCAAATTCGTACATTATATTCCCCAAAAAAAGGTGAATCGCGGTCACCAAAGGTATCTAAATAAAGTGATAAATTACCAAAGTTATTGGTGGCGTATACACGAAAAATGGTGAATTTTGCATCAAAATCGCTTGTCCTTCGTGGTACTGGGTACACTATGAACATTTGTAAAAAAATAAAAATATATATATTTGATAATCTGTTTGATTTGACGCAATAACGTTATAGTCTGCTATTAGCCTTTTAAATATCATTGCATATTTCCTAAGACAAACCGTAACATATTCTATATTGAAGAAAAAAAACGACTTTTGCCATTTTTCGCGTTTTTTTTCTACGCTACCATTATCTTCCCATTTTGTGGAGTTACATTTGGTAGGATTTGTGGTATGAGTAGTGGCAATACCAAAGTAACTTTGTCTTTGGTCAATAACGGGCAAGCGGCCATATTTTGGTCAGGTTGTTGTCATCTGTGCTCCGAACTGGAAGGGTGCACTTTTTTCGCGTCACCGTTTTTTTAAGATTTCAAGGTAAGTTTATGATTAAAATCTGTAATTGTTATTATGCCTCATACCGTAAAGTGAGAGTAATTATTCCAGGCTATAAAGGCCCCGATACAAAGCTTAGTTATTGAAATATTTTCGTTTTTATATGATTTCCCGCTACTAAAAGACACTGGTGGCGCGAAATTCCGAATAATGGAGCATGCACACATAGTATTTCGCGTTTTTGGGCGTTCTCTTTTTCTGTTGACAAGGTTTGCCAAGCAAAGGCGGCAAATTCATAGTAGATTGTTAACCGAGGGTTGAAAGTCACCTACTCCTGACGAGATATTTTGGTGCTCGAACGAAGTGAGAGCGCCAATAGTTCGAGGCTGAAATGGGTGGCTTACCCCGAGTTAAACACTCTACTTTTCATTTTGAATTCGAGGAAATGAATTGAAAGCCAAAAACTTTAATATTTTCTAAATCAGCTGGATCCTATAGAACCCATTTTAAAAGCGTTTGGGTATGGACCATTTGGGCGGGAACTTTGACAGATTTTAATAATGTTAGTGTGTGGACCATTTCCTGGACGCGCTTTTGAAGTGGTTATGTCGAAAACTAATTTAATTATTGTTTGGATGAAAAATTAAATTAATAATTTTATTTATATACACCATATAAGTAGTAATGAAAAATGGAAACCATCATAATTATCAACAAGCTTCAAAAATCAACACAATTTTATGAAAGTGTGGCAGTATAGGTTTTTGTCATTCATATATAGATTCATTTGTCGTTCATAGGGGCGATATGCCTCACTTTCAACCCGCTGTTTAGATTAACAATGACCTACTTTCAGAGTATGAGAGATGAGAAATATTTTACGTAAATAGTGCCATACACATTTTGGCGCGCGGCTTGCTAGAATTTTGTAAAAATACGTTTATATTCAATGTAATACAAAATTTGTTTTCCGTCTTATTCGAAACCTAGATAGGTATTGTTTATAATTCTGAATATTCTGATAAACCACATGCATACATAATTGGCTTTTAAATCTCATCTCAATCTTCCTCTAATTTCACTATTTATTAAGTGACTACATTATATTAAAACACAACAAGTCAACTATCTTTATGAAATTTGTTAAGTATGTAATTGATAAAGGCGCATCTTGAGTACTTAGCAATACAATCAGTGCAGTCATTTAGGAGATGTTAAGATGATTAAAAGAGAGTAGAGTTTGAGACTTGCACTGTTCAATAAGTTGACGGGTGTATGTATGTAACAATAAGATAAGGACAAATATACGTACATACACACACTTGTGAAAATTGGAACACGTGTTTTAGAAACCCTCCTAGACCAACAGTGTTATATATGAATAACTACTGCTTATATCTAACAATATTACTACAAGCATAGATAATCAAATTGATAACCTCGCTTTTTTTGAGTTCTGCTAAAAAATATTGTTGACGTATAAACTCCTTAACAATTTTACTTTACTTTTTCGCGTCACTTTACGCCACCAGCGGGTAAAAGTAGCGCGAAAAATGTACGCTACCTTTACGCCATTTGTTCCAAAATTTACGGCCTGACCCAAAATAATTAATAATTAATTACAATAATGTTTAGTAAATACTAAATAGAATTTAATTCCATAATGATGACATGATTTGTTACATAAAATATAAATGACTATGACTATTATAATGGAAAAAAAAGTTATATACCCAGTCTACCGTACATTTCTAAAGCATAAGTTCCAAACTTAATTGTAAATAAATTATCAAAACTATAATTAATTCCTTTTACCAATGCACATTTTTTTTTCACGGTTACTTATTATTAAGCTACCATTTATAACACGAATACTAAATGTTGATTATTTCCAAAACCCGAAACAGCACATCCGAAACAGTTGATACCAAATAAAACTAGTGGCTCTGCTGTAGAACGCGCGAGCTTGTCTTTTTCAATTATTTTTTGAAAAAAGTGAATCGACAAAAAAAGTTAACGAAAAGAAAGAAAAGAAAGTAGGTCTGAAAGTAGGTCTCACAAAATTTCACGATAATCGGCTGAGAATTGCGACATATAGAGGATACCATTGGAACAGCCGGACATCCGCACATACAAACTATTTTCGGGCCAAGCTGAAGCATATATACTTTGTTAGCTTCGCTAGCTCTTTCAATAAGACTTCTTAATGTCACAGAAGCGGTGATTCTAAAGGTTTATAGGTGGAAATAATATCGCTTCGATTTAATGATAATTACTTATACAATACAACGTAACTAAAAAACCGCGAAATGAATATTTAAAACAAATACATATTTGAGTAGCTAGTGTTAAACATTGGGTGGGCATTTTCGATAAATCGTGTACCCAATTATCATTAGCTGTTAAACAAAAAATAACCCAGTGTCAGTTTTGTGACGACAGTTAAGTATTCAGAATGTATAAAAAATACCTTATTCTTTGCAATTTATAAATGATTATACATATACACGTTATTTAAACGTGAATAGAGATCATTTTCACATCATTTGTATGCTTAACTTTCGTGACAAAACTGACACTGAGTTAATTTTAATTTTTTAACATCTCACGCTAATTGGGTACACGGATTTTTAAAAAGGCCTGGGTACAGATTTATCTAATTTAATTTGTTTAATTATTATATTTTTTAGCTTATCATTGTCGTTGTATCGTCTGAATGACAATAAATTCCACAATTTATTGAACTCGTCTCGCAGAAAATTTGTAATTGTGTTGTTTCCATGCCAAACATCCATTACATTGTTCATGAACGTTTTTTCTGGTAGTTTATCGGGAACGAGTACTTGAATCTGCTCTGTGCTTACTTTTAACACGACTAACAAAACTGCGACTGCAATTTCAGTAAGTTTCATGACAGCTTGACTTGTTTTCCTACTTCTTGGTTTCTTCTTCTGTTTTTATTGCTGCTTGGCAATCTTTGATAGTGGCCGTATGTGTTGTAAATTAAAGCCGATGCAGAGTCACGCACCTGTCAGTCAACTGACGTTTTGTATAATAGGTATTAAACTTTTGGCTATCAAAAATATACTATAGCCTTAATTGAACAGATGTAATCCAAAACAAATTTTGGCAGTAAACCGGTAGGTTTATTGGGTAACTAAACTGCACGACTGGCGATTACCGGGTTTTAGCACTATGTAAAATAGTTTCGCATCAAAGGACGCTTTAAAAAAATATTATTACGGAAACGCTGGTTTTTGAAACAAACAAAAGAACAATACCTATAACACCGTCTGATTATTTAAGAAGTCCGCAAATGGTAAATTTTACACAAACTTTGCGAAAATGAAGCATGTCGGTGTAGTTATCATAATTTCACTAATCATAATTCAAGTCAATGCGGATAACAATTACTACAGGGATCCATTGCGCAAAGTTATCACCAATAAAGCGTTAGACGTAATGTATAAAGATAAATCCTTGGCAGAGCTTTTAATGGCAGAGTTCCAAATATTGTGGGATGGTTTGCTAAAGAGACCAAGTACGCATACTTTTATAATAAAATAATTAAACTACTTATATAATTTTTACTACTAAGTCATTGACTTCTAACAAATGTTCAAATAAATATTTCAAGAGTTCGTACCTACCTATAGACAAGTAAAAATTTACCACTTTCATTCTGTACTTCGGTAAATAAAAGATACATTATTCAGTGCATACATACCTGTAGGAGCGTATTAACGAGGGAAATGTTAAAGCAATACAAATAATATATAGGTTATTATATAATATGAGATTGCACATTTTTCTATTACTTATCATCAAATTGTAAAATTTTCTTTCATATTTTCAGGTCGATCTACTGCAAAAGTAACTACGACGATGCAGGACAACACTACATCTATTTCATATTTAGCATCAAATGAGCAAATCAGTCCAAACGCAATAAAACAATAAACTAAAATTACAAAATCTAAACAAAAATAAAATTTGGTGTTCACGTTTTTTTCTGGTATTTTTTTGTGTTACAATGTGAAATGGCTTTCCAAAGTGGCGAGGAAGGTAGTATACTTTACTGTATTAATGTTTTTTAAGCCTACTCAGTCCAATATCATTCGACTCACCTAATGAAATTGACTAATAAAATGTCAATAATATTAAGTCGTCTATAGTGAGCTTGTTCCGTTAAATGCATAAAATATGGCCATCGTACACGAGGCTCCCGTTTTCTTTGATATTTGAAGCGCACTTTATGATACTCGATGAGATTTGACGTTCGCTGTTTTAGTCCAGCTTTTCCAATGCGTAAACTGCGTAAGTACATTTCGTTTTTATACGACGGTGGCAAACAAACATACCTGCCTGATGGTTAGCAGACTCCATCACCTATGGACTCTAGCGACGCCATAAGAATGACAAGAGCGCTGCCGACGCTTTATTGATAAGAAGATTAGTTATGTCGACAGCTAAAGGCAAAATGGGCCCAGACTCTCAACACAGTGTTTTCTGGGGAGCTCTGGCGACCTTTCATCACTAGAAACACAACACCGAATACACACAAATCAAGTATTGGTGTTATTACGGCCCGGCCACGACTTTGCGCAACGGCGCCAGCGGCATCGGTTTTTCTAGTTCATTGCGTGTGATCCCAACTAACCACAGTGCGTTGCGCGTCTCGACCGCGCAATGATCAGATAAAAAGCTTACCGCGACGCAATTCGCGCAAATGTCGTGGCCAGGCTATTATGGCTCCGCAGCACAGAAGACCGTTCTCCTGTAAGCTGGTGTACTTACCCAGTCGGGTTGCTACAAATATGAGCGAGACGAGATTCTGCTGTGCCCTAGCTCTCAAAAATTCTCTTCTTATAAATATATAAAGTAATTAATACGTATGCAGAAAAAAATAAACATAAAATGCAAAACACAAAAAGATAAAGGCTGGTAATGTGCATAAGAATTTACACACAGAAGTGCCAGAGCTCCCTACTTCGCTAGACCTGTAATCCCGGAAAACCAGGTTCTTGTTGATGTCATGTATATATTAATTGTCCGATAAACATGCATGGGGGGTAAATGCCATAATCGCTTGGCATGCGGGTTTTGCGATCGCTGTATTACTTACAATGGCGGAAAGATTTTCGAGTGGCGACCACGTACCGGCAAGCATGACAGCTGGTAAAGGTCACAGGAGTCCGCTGGATGCGGGTGAGTCAGTGTGGCACTCTGTGGGAGGTATATGTCCAGCAAAGGACGTCTTCCGGCAGATATAATGATGATGATGAAACATGTGTTAGGTAATTGTTAAATTGTAACTAAAAGTGAACATATCAATATCAACACTACAATTATAATTCCAATGCTGCAGAGGATAAAGAAAAGAACGATTGTTCACCCATAGTGAATTTAAGAAAATCTAGTAAACAAATGGCTCTGCCACAAGAATCTCCAGATAACGATGAAGTTGAGGCCTCTCGTTGAGACAGTAGTACTTAACGAAATTTATCAATACGAGAACGTAATCAGCGAGCAATAAAAAAAAAGTGTGAAAAAGGAAGCACCTTGAAACATTGCATGCCTCAAAAACTTACAAACGAACTATCTAAATACAAGTTTGTACAGTTAGGTACCAAAGTAAGGTGGCCTATCACTTTTAAACCTGAACACACAAATAACTGTGCGACTTTTTTATTATCATGGTACGTCCTCGTATGTTACTACAGCCTTGGTATTAAGTGCTAATTACGGACTACGGCGTAGAGCTACGCAAGTAGTTAAGCATTAAATGACTTAAAGTACTGCAGGGAGTTGCCGAGTAAATGCACGACCCCATTTCTTCCTGCGGCCGCAGATGCAACAAAGGGAATCTGGTTAGTCTACTGTGGTTGATGATGATATAAACTACTGCAATATCACGTGTGAACCATAATGATGCACTTATCTGTACAATTTTGCTAAAAACATACTTAAGTTACAGTTTGTCGAAATACTTTCATTTCTTACCGTATTGACATACAACAAATTGAAACTAGGCCTCATGTTCAAATTGATAACGTAGTGTTGCTATATGGATAGTAAACCATCAAATTATCGTAATAAAGTATAAATTATAAAGTATAATTAAAATAGTAAAAAGATATGAACCTTGTCCTAAAACTGGTTCGAATGACATCATAAAAACAATTTAGTCATCATCCCTATTACTGCTGGTAAAAATGGTAAATTTTTGACTAAGTTTCGTGAGGCGCACATTAAGTTAACAACAACTACATGACATCTCTTTCTGTTTGCTGTAGTGTCAGTAAGTTCGTTTCGCTGGCCCGGCGCGTTTAATAATATC
This sequence comes from Epinotia bilunana, assembly GCA_947049275.1. Taxonomy (NCBI): domain Eukaryota; kingdom Metazoa; phylum Arthropoda; class Insecta; order Lepidoptera; family Tortricidae; genus Epinotia; species Epinotia bilunana. Next base: position 9,659,095 of record OX346256.1, read on the forward strand.
AGAAACATTTTGCTACTAAAACGTCGCAAACACGCCTGGAACCGCAAAACGAACAGTGGGCGAACTAGGCGCAATGAAATCAGAGTCTGGTGTTGCAATAGCTTACTTTTATTTTAGTGTTATTGCGGCATCATCCGAGTTGCACGCCACCTGCTTCTGATAGGGTTAGGGGCACAAGGTTTGGTACAACGACGAGCATTTTGTAAGGAAGCAAATACATCTACAGGGGTAAAATTCAACAAGTTATCTTGTTGGTATTTTTTTAATAGTATAGCTAACAAAAATATATTTACCATCATAAGATCTGACTACAATTGTGTCAAAATGACTTTTCATTTCAGTATCCATTTCGTTTATAGCGGCCAATTTGCATATGTTATCACCAAAATTAGATTATGAAGTCACCTAAATTGCAATATCCACCAAAGTTAGAATATGTTAATATTTGGTATCAAAAACAATATTTTATTCTAGAATAACCCTGTAAAAAAGATGTACCTACGTTCGCTTAATTACTCATAGGTCATTTTCTCTTACAAAAAGTAATATTTACATCTACCTCGACGTACGTACAATGCATTACGCGTTCTACCTGCTGGTACACATAAAAGTATTTTCATCTCACTAGCTCAGAAAGCCCTTTTTAGGGTTCCGTAGTCAACAAGGAACCGTAGCCCGACACGCACTTGGCTGCTTTATTATTCTTTAAAAACAGATAGCAACTGTTTTGCTGTTTTGTTATTTTATCCAAACTTCTCGTGTGTTGAAACACTCGTTACGCTCAGGATTCTATTTTAGAACCACTCGCTTCGCTCGTGGTTCAACTATAGCATACTTTCGCTATCTCGTGTTTCAATTCCACACTCGCGGGTAAAATACAACTTTGCACCCTTGTATAACAAATAACTATTTTTAATCATAATAACATGTAAAGGCCAGTCCAGATAGTACAAATTTTCGCCCATCATATTCCCCGCTTTAGTGACGAGAAAAAAATGTGTTGCGACATCTTCAGTGCGCTGACTTTGTGAAGTGATTTGAAATCATTGCACAAACATGTTTTCGGAACAATGAATTTCAGAAAAAAAAGATATTATTGGATAAGTAAATCGTTCTTCAGAATGATGTGGATTTACTTTTCAGCACAAATGGAAAATTGACAACTCGAAGTTATTGATCGAATCTGAATTGTTCAGTCTGAATCATGCTAAAATGTAATTATATCCTAAAAGTTAAATTGGCATACTTCATATGGGTCGAAAGAAATCGGTCCGGAATACGTGCACTCCAAAAATATACCAAATCGGAAATACTTACGTCGGATATAAATTTCGTACGAAATAGTAGATTTTGACCAGTGTGTGTTGCCAATGATGACATATGGCCCTGAAACGTGGTCGCTTACTGTGGGCCTCATAAGAAGGCTCAAAGTCACCCAAAGGGCTATGGAGAAGGCTATGTTGGGAGTTTCTCTGCGTGATCGCATCAGAAATGAGGCTATCCGCAGCAGAACCAAGGTAACCGATATAGCCTTCCGAATCGCTAAACTTAAGTGGCAGTGGGCGGGGCATATAGCACGTAGAACAGATGGCCGTTGGGGCGGAAAGGTTCTCGAGTGGCGACCACGTACCGGAAGGCGCGGCGTGGGTAGGCCCCCCACAAGGTGGACTGATGACCTGGTAAAGGTTGCCGGAGTCCGCTGGATGCAGGTGGCGCAGGACCGGTCACTTTGGCACTCTTTGGGGGAGGCCTATGCCCAGCAGTGGACGTCTTTCGGCTGATATGATGATGATGAGTCGATTTTGATATTAATTTAAATTCGACAACATTCACTTTGCACGTATTTAAATTTAAACCTATTACATACTGAAATAAATGTATTACTTTTGGTCCAATTTCAAAATGGTCATTTCGTATTTACGATTTTCCATTTGTGCCACACTACAAAATAGTAGTAAGTAGCTAAATACAGTAAATAGTGTTTTTTTTTTATTAGTTATGACTTAAGCGGCTAACGTCCAATTCGGCAGACCTGCGCTAGGAATGTCCTATTTTCATACCGTATGTTTCCAGCAAAGCCGACTCGTAGCTTGTTCCATTGCAGCTTTGTCCTACGCACTGTAACATAAACCTACGTTGAACCTGGATTTTTGCGGCTGCTTTCTCTGTAATGCTTTTCGTTTCATATACTTGGACCTTCTTTATGCCCTACAACCAGACTTTATTTTGAAATATATAATGGTGTCTCAAGGGTTTAGCAGACATGAACAATTTTTCTGTTTACGTTAGAAAGTTAAAATGTTACAATTCCTTTAATATTTTTGTATTGTTTAAAATAAGTGTTAGTGTTACTTATTCTAGTCTGTCTTATGTTATAATTTGGTAAAGTTTAGTTTATCAGTAGCTTCTGCCCGCGACTCCGTCCGCGTGGAACTCGTTTATATCGTAGCTATATAAAACTTTCACCCCCCACTTCATCCCCTTGGGGGATGATTTCCGGGATAAAAACTATTCTATGTCCTTCCCCAGGACTCAAACTATCTCTATACCAAATGCCATCCAAATCGGTTCAGCGGTTTAAGCGAAGAGGTAACAGACAGACAGACAGACAGACAGACACACTTTCGCATTAATATTATAATATTAGTATGGATTGAGAAAATGTAATGGTGGCCATGTTACGTAACGTAGTGAATGTCAATACTTGCAAAATATTAGTACCTTTGCTACAAGTTGTACAACTGAGCATTTCTTAAAAAGTTAGCACGAGGTAATTCTGGAGAAGTAATCAGTAATTACACTTACGACTCAATCATTGATCATCACTTCAATGCAATAGGATTTGTGTCAAAATGATGTTTTTACTTTCTAACATTTAAGAAAAACAATACTTAAAACTCAACTCATGGTCACCTTCGACACATGCAATGACGTAACGTGGTAAGGCGTAGAGTAAGCAAATTGTGTCGTAATGTTTTTTCCGTATTGATTGATAAAATAAAAAATTGAATAGGAGCTAAAAAAGTTGACGTTAACTGTATTGGGCGTATATTCCAATCCTTCATCACGTCTTGTCATTCGTGATCACGTCTCCTGATCATCCAGTTTTACTTGCCAATTAGTTAAAAATATTCCTAGTAATTTTATAATAGTTATTACTAATTTTTATCATAAATGTTCAGAATCAGAATATATTTATTGTTTAACTGTGTACATATAGGATGAACTGAAAAGTATCTTTATTATTTATTTATTTTATTATTATTATAAACATTGTATGATAAATTACTTAACAATCTGGTTATATAAGCGGGAAATTGTCAGTAGGTAGGCCAGGTACGCCAATTTATTGAGGCACATACACAGGCCTTTTTAGGGTTCCGTACCTCAAAAGGAAAAACGGAACCCTTATAGGATCACTTTGTTGTCCGTCCGTCCATCCGTCTGTCAAGAACCTTTTTCTCAGGAACGCATCTCCATGGTCGGTGGAGTAACCGCCACTGATTTTTGTCCTCTGCTAGCCTCTTTACGTCTTCATATGACTCGACAGCCACTTTCTCTTTTATTTGGCTGGTGTAAGTATGTCTGGGCCTTCCTCTACCTCTCCTTCCTTCGATCTTGTCCTCCAAGATGTTTAAAAAGAAGCTGTCGTGCCGTATTAGATGTCCGATCATTTTGCCTCTTCTATTTTTGATACCTCCGTATCAAGCTAAAATTTATACTAAAAACTCAGTTCTACTGTCCCTTGGAGCTGTGACTGTCCCTTACTTCTGAGCCAAAGCAATCAAAAGATACAGCCGTTTATGCCGCAAATTTCCGCAAGTTTTCGAAACTCGCAAGGGACTCAAAACCTACAGGCACCCTATGGACAATCCCGTGAACTCAGAATCTTGAAATTTGATAAGAAGCAATGTCTTATAGCACTGATAAAGGAAAAATTGCGAAAACCGTAAATTTTTAGTTACATCATATAATAAAAATAATTTTAATAATTTTAAAGTTATTACTTATATACCTACAGGTTTGTACGGAACCCTCGGTGCGCGAGTCCGAGTCGCACTTGGCTGGTTTTTTTTAAATAGCTCACCTAGCCTTATGTCTGTTAATGACAGACACTTATAATATATACCTTAAAAGAAGAGTTCAAATTTTAGCCTCTCATGATTTATCTTTCTGAATTTAGCGCCAATGTTAGGTGAAGCGTACTAGAATTGGGGGCTTTCAGGTGTCGAGGCAGCGGTTTCTGCGTGGAGCGCTAAATAATTTGGTCCGGGTACAATATGCGTAGCTATAAGCTCTCGATATGTTGCGGTATGTTTAAATTAAGAAACGTTCCTAGGCAATCTAATTGCTAATTGAACCTTGCAATGTGGAATTACGATCCCTTTAACTAAATTGACAAACAATGCAAATCATCATCCTCCTAGCGTCATTCCCGGTTGTGCCCCTAAAGGAGCCCGGGGTACTCTTTGACACCTAATCCCAATATATGGCATAGGCACTAGTTTTACGAAAGCAACTGCCATCTGACCTTCCAACCCAAAGGGAAAACTAGACCTTATTGGGATAAGACCAGCTTCCTCACGATGTTTTACAAACAATGCAAATCAAGTAAGATATAAATAATTGTGATAACTGGAGCTGTTCTGCTTAAATCATATCTGATGAGCAAACAGTCGAACATTTGTTAAACAACAGTAGTTATTGTCTCACAGAATGCTTAGCGTCCTATTGTTAACAACATCCGTACCTTTAAAGCCAACAATGATCTATATTTGTACCCCTAAGTTCATAATCTGTTGAAACGTGGCATTTCGATAAACTGGACTGCATGATGTGGAAGTCCGAATATCAAAATCACTTGAAGATATAAAAGTAAAAAGTGTAACACTTATTTGACGTCTGCCAACCCAGGGTTACTTCTTTGAGGGTTCGTTAATTATAACGTCATAACATATTATGTGCAGAATGTGTAAATTGAGGTTTTATCTCTATGTATAATATCCTAAAGTGTATTCTAAATAGCATGATTCATAGGAACACGGAAAAATATGTGGGACAATGACAATTGACAGACAAATATTTGTTTCACAAATAGTTAACAATCCTACTAATATTATAAATGCGAAAGTTTAGATGTTTGGATGTTTGTTACTCAATCTCGCTTAAACGGCTGGACCGATTTGAATGAAATTTTGCACGAAGATAGTTTATAGGCTGGATTAAAATATAGGATAGTTTTTATCCCGGGTCCACGCGGACGAAGTCGCGGGCGGAAGCTAGTATTTATAAGCTGTGTATTTATATCATTATATAAATACACAGCAGCGCTGTATTTTGTTTTATATCGGAGAAACAAAAACAATTATGGAGCGAACATTTTTCTCGGTGAAGCTAGAAAGTGGTCATACGGCGTGCCATATATTACGTGTAGGGAAGACGAAAAGGGTACAATGCCGTAATATTTCTTGATTATCCGAGAGACCAGAAACTCAGCACTGAGAACTGCAATTACTGGGGAGTGCTTGGCCACTATTTTCTAAGCTTAGTCAAATACGAATGTAGAAGGTAATATAAATTTTGATGCTGATATTGCGGGTACGAAGTGCAGACATTTTTAACTGCATTACGTGCCGCTGTTTTTTTTATTCTAGTTGAAGGACAATGGCGTAGAGTAAAACAGTAGGTAATGAAGTTGAAAATGTGGTCCTTTATAAGAAGCAGTGATTATGGATATACGGTTGCGTGATTGCATTTTTTTGGGACGTGCAGTCAGCAGCAGAAGTTGCTAAGCGGTCCTAGTGCTCAAAATGATCTACACACGAACTCTAATCCCAAGGGAATAAAAATCTGTGCAGGTCATTTTTAGCGTGTTATTTTGCTTAGCTACTTCTAATGCTGACTGTACTTAACGCTTTCATGCTTCACAAGGAAGTACGAGAGAGACGAATGCAAAAAGTATGCACGAATTTGAGAAGTAAAGTCACTTAATTCTTGAATTCGTGTGAAAAGGTTTGTAGTTTGATTATTTGCACAGCATTTTTTTTAATTTGTTATGCCCTGGTTTCCCATATGCGTTTTAAAAGTCATTCTTATGCACCAAACGTTTTCTGGTAGGTCAAAAAAAGTAGTACCTACCAGTATTTTTTTTAAATATGATATTACTTTAATTTTCTCAATTTAGTTGTTTTACTTTCTTTTTCATTCAGTGTCCCATGCGCCCCTAGACGATGGTGTCTGCTTACCATCAGGCCGTTTACGTGTTTGCCACCATCGTAGTCTTAAAAAAATGATTGTTCGATTTTCTATCTGCTGTTTAAGTTTATGGATGTATAAATATTCTTGATGAAAATACAATAATCATTTTACCAATCTATCATAACCTACCTATCAGAACGCGTCCTTAACATGAAAACATTCATGCCCATCTAAATCCACGCTTGAAATGAAGTTTGCCATCGAAACTAGATGTCGAGCAAACATAAGAGACAAACATGGTAGGATTGGACGGTCGAGATTGATAGTTTCGTCCCATACTATCAGATTGCTTTTTAACCTCTCATCTTACTAACCCCAGTGTTAAAAGCAACCTTGCTCCGATAGGCATAAAGTTAGTTTTTCGTGTCATTGTTAAAATACACAAGGTCATAAAAGTGGATACGTTTAAGTCTAGACTGAAAAATTAAAAGTTTGAACGAATTTTGACTTGAAGCTTTTATCACGTAAAGGAAAACGTTTTTCGTGTTGACAAAGCGTTCCATTTTTACAAAAAATAAAACATTTTTTTTCAAGCGACAAAACGCACCTAGAAGAAACCGGATTGTGGTATAATTTTATTTGTGGTAACATTTGTGATTATTTATTTATGGACGCTGGTCTGACGGACACTCATTTATAACTTTAAATGTCGAATTGTATATCTAAAAGTAAATATTCAAAAATAACATCAAAAGAATTAAGCTCAAATTCTCTTAGCTGGGATTTTTGAATAAATCTGCCATTTGTGAATTTTGGGTTGATGTCAAAATGTTATTATCATTGAAATGTAGAAATTAAAAGGAAACTTATTTTAATAAATCACGTATTAATTTGTGGTGGATTAAATGGCTATACGAAACCATAACAATGTCTACGTAACTGAAGACTATGTATAGTATATGTATCAATAATTAATAATTAGTATTTCTTTGACATGTAAAATGTCATTTTTACCAATAAATGATTGTATTGTAGAACTTCCTACCAAATAGCCAAAGATATTTTTTATACTCGTCGACTTAAATGTTTGAGTTAAAACTTCGTACACCAAACTAAAATCACATACTTTTATGGAGTTCCCAACAAAACATTTTACAACTGTTTCATCATCTATTTAAGAGCTAGGCTCTTGTCGGTGGAGTAACCGCCACTGATTTTTGTCCTCTGCTAGCCTCTTTACGTCTTCATATGACTCGATAGCCACTTTCTCTTTTATTTGGCTGGTGTAAGTATGTCTGGGCCTTCCTCTACCTCTCCTTCCTTCGACCTTGTCCTCCAAGATGTTTAAAAAGAAGCTGTCGTGCCGTATTAGATGTCCGATCATTTTGCCTCTTCTATTTTTTATTGTTTTTAGCAAGCATCGGGTCTTTCCTACCATCGTCAGAACCTCTTCGTTTGTCTTCCTTTCTGTCCAGCTTATTCTTACAACTGTTTAGACAACTAAAGTAAATTCGAACAATCACGTGGCGCCTTTAGTGAACTATAATGAATTTGACATTATTTTGAAATGACTACAGAAGAAAAGAAAAGACATCAACGACAAAAAAGAAAAAGCCGTTGGGTGCGCTTCGTTTCAGCAGGGCTTAGTATTTCAATAGATACCAAGTTTGTTTAATTAGTTCAGTTGACTCGTAAAAAAGGTATTGTATACAATAGTTATATAATTATCTTTATAAGTCTCATAGCAAACGTGGTACTCGACTGAAAAAACATACATTATATAAGGATTGCATAAAATACTATTTATTACCTTCAACACAGACGCACCCAAAATTGACACGCTGACTTTCATCTTGCCGCTCCGAATACCCTTACGGTGCAGGCACTATTGATAAATTATTCACACACAAAGTAGAAACTTTCACCCGAATTCGGCTAGGCGGACGAATTTATAGGACACCTTCTGTTTCAATTTGCAGCCGAGTAGATTGTTGCTGAGCTAAACAAAAAACGTCGTAAGTGTTTATCAGCTGGTGACACCGTTCCTCTCTTCTTCTTTATGTATGTAAATTGTTCCCGGTCGACGTCTCTAAGGAGCGCAGTTTCAAAGAATTCCATACCGTAGATATATACCTGTGTAATTCTGTCAAGATGATTTAGACCTCCTGTAAAAGTGTTTTTATCCTTTTTGAATACGAAAACAACCAAATTGGCTCCGCCTAAGTGCTGGTGCCTTATTTTTCATGTCATAAAAATGTTTTTAACTTACATTGTCATAACATCATTGTTTTGTCGTAACATGTATAAATCTATTTATTCGTGTGGCTATGACGGCAATTTTTGTTTTCATTTTTTTATGCTCAACCAAATGTTTCCCTGTGTCGAGTAGTCTTGGCTCTGGCGTGGACATTTAAAGAAAATATTTTCATCTGCCGGTTTTGACAGCAGACAGACAGACAGTAGGCAGACGGCTTCAGTTACCTACATGTGTTTAAAATAAGTCACCTTGAAATTACAACATACACCTACTTAAAAAAAAACTGGTTCGCTCTCCTGTAAAATTGCTCAAACCTAGTTATATAGCGTGTGACAGGGACAACCCTATTTCTCGCACGTTACCTCCTAAGGCCAATAGAGGTAGACCCCCGGCGCGCTTCCAAAAGGCTGAGCCGCGGATCTACATACGTGAGCCGGTATGCGCGCGCGCTGTGTTGGCAGCCCGCGCGATAGTTGAAGTCAGTCGGTTAGGGTACGCCTTCGCTAACGGATACGCTCTACCCTTACGCGTGAAATATTATTTATATGTTGTTGTGACTTGTGTAGTTTCAATTCGTGACAATACATATGTGTCCTAGTGTCAGTTGAGAGAGAAGAATAGTTGTGTTTTCTTTATAAACTATACGTCACCCCGACCCGTCACCAGAGTCGGAACCCGAGATATTCATGGAAACTACGCTGCTATAATTACTTATTCCAAGAAAAACTGATTCTATATTTCATTCACTAAAAATTGCTAGAAGAAAATGTAGTGAATCCGCTTAGCATTGTGAATTGTTAGTCGTGCCAACTAATTGGATTAAATTTATTTAGCCCCCCCTCAAATTGAACTAATTGGTTAGTTGATGGTCGGCGATTAATTTTAAATAACTGAAAGGGCCGATTTAACACTTTCAGCGATTCCTAATTAACTCGGAGCGTTAGTGTAACGGCTCCTTGAATGATTATTTACTTGCTCAAGTTTTTCTGACAAAAGCTGATTTTCAAACGTAGAATTTTTATAGCGGTTGCACATTACGACCACTAGTGATCCAGGTGTTAGTGGTCCAGGGCTGTTATTCGCTACGCGCTAATGCGGCTCACCCCGCCGGTCACCCGTCACGAAACTAGACCGCTTCCTACGCTTAATTACTTCGCATCGCGGTGTCAAGATATATTTGTGGGTGAGCGTAGAGGTGTGCTTAAAACAAGTTACAGAATAGGGGGGCAGTTCAGCCACTACAAGCTGCCACCAGTCGCAGCCACTGCGCTGCGGATGCGGCCACCACTTGCTTATTTTATACAGCTAATACTTGCTTGCAAGCAAGCTCGTGATGGGTCGGTAGTTCTTCGCTACCTTGGTACAACCGGACTTATAGGACAAGAATGTAATGCAACAAACGAACTTGAATGCGTTGCCGCTTCAATGCGCTCTGTGACACAAGCCATGTTATCGCCAGGCCTGACATTAGTTGCGAATTCCTGGTTCCCGAAACGCATGGCTCAGGGGCGGCTATTCATCCCGCTGAAACAGAAAATCTTTGCAATAAGAGTCCTAAATGTTTGGAAACGCCTCCTATGCAGGGGCACAGTCAATGTCCGGTAACTTGACACGAGCTAACAGCACAGACCTATGGTCTGTGGGGCCATAAGTCCGCGCGGTGTGCTGTGTGCTGCTGTGTATATAATCGCGTATGCATCAGTTAATTCAGTTAAGCCTTCGTTAGCCCGCATGTTAGAGTAGAAGGCCCTGTAAGGGCCCGACGTGTACCTACTAGGGCTCCCGCTACACGTGTAAACCCGCCCGCCCGAATACCCGTGTTCTTAAGCCCGCGGTGCTAAGCGTCCGTTCTACACGGACACGCCCGAACCCGCCCGGTCCGCGGACGGGTACCCGGGTACCCGTGTACCCGTACACACGTACCCGCGGGTTCTAATTACACGCGGGTTCGGACCGTCCGTGGCCGTTTAAGTTGAGGCAAATAGAATATAATTATTTTATTTTACTCTATTTGCATTAGCAACTCTATGGGTTTGGTGTGTATGATGTTGTTTTATATTCGGTATGTGACAAAAGGAAACATCGCAAGAAGCGAGAATGTTTACTCTATTGCGTCATAATATTGTATAAACCTAGTATTATATGTAATGATTGCCCGACAAAGTGCACGCAAACTGTTTAACTTTTATTATAAATAGCCGCTAAAAGATATGATATACAAAATAAAAACAGTACCTAGGTAAGTAGAGTCATCCAAGAAAGTGTTCTACCGCTTTTCGACTTTATTGTATGCAAAATAAGGTCCAAAAGTGGTAGACCACTTTCTTGGCTGACTGTACATGAGAACTATTTAATTTTAACCGAGCGCTTATTGTATTGTACAGTCGCGGAAATTTAATGTTTAGCACTTTTGATCCTTAACGTCATTCAAATAGAGTTGACATTTGCCAAACCTTCATTTTCCTTGACCGTACATGCCATTATGGTTCCTAAATAAGTGACTGAATGTGGTATCGAAATGAAGGTTTTTAATTAACGGTACTTAATAAAGGTATTGCAAGGTATACCGTTTTAAACCGTACCTTTACTCACGAGGTTGAATATGAGCATCGAATAAAAGCATTGAATAAAAACGATACTTGCAACATTACTCTGCCTACGATACCTATATAAAGGATACAGTAATCATTTTAAAGGAAAGGTACTCGAACAAAACCATATTGTGACAATTTGCTACAGCTTCAAAGTTTACCGTTATTATATATCCGAAACTAGAGTAAATTCTTTCAATGAATGCAATCAAAATGCGATTTTGTGCTCTCATGATAAAGTCGTTTTCTGCTTGCGCTTTTGACAGGATTTTATCTTACAAATTCGGACGTACTAAACATCCTTGATGTAGTTTAACGAAGTAAAAATAATTTGCAGCAACGAGATTATAATTTGGATAGGCATTATCAGTCTTGCAACTTTTTTTGGATAAACCCAAAAGTCGTTGAATTCCAAAGCAATATTAAGTTTTATGCGTCAGCGATAGTCGAAATTTCAACAAAAAAATTGAAGCTAATTACTTACGTCTTAAAAAGTCGTTGAATTCCAAAGCAATATTACGTTTTATGCGTTTGCAATAAAGTAGAAATTTCAACAAAAAATTGAAGAAAAGATTCCTATGTTTATTTTGTTCGTCGCTTGCCGGCGAAAAGGGTTTAACAGGTTAAATAGGCACGAACTTCATCGTTCAAAAGCAGGATATAATTCTTTATCTGTTATCTTTGCCGACCTGAGTTGTGATGTTTTACCGCTGAACGGATATATTAGGGAGGTGGAAGGGGTCACACAACACTACATAGTTTTAGGTATGCAAAATTTAATAAAGGCAGTAAAGTTGTGTGATTTCCAATTTGCAGAATTTTATTTAGCAAGCAAATAAGATTAATAAGAATGCCCGAGACTTGGCTCTACGAAATATCTAACAACTTTTTAAGGTAGAAGAGTTTTGAGCCTTGGCCTCTTTTTTCGATGAAATGTTTTTTATGGGATATTACTATCATTTACCACATTTGGTTTAGCTATTTACTATGCTCGCCTCATTACAATGATCTGCAATAAATATTTATACCTATGTTCTGTTCAACAGTTGTGATTAAAAAAAATTACATCATTTGGTTGCGATTTTCTTTGTTTTTTTTTGTCAGATACTGTAGTGTTATATTTAATTTGTGATATTGAGTGTTCGTAAAGGCCCACACAATCTGAAATAAATGTGACCAATTCTTAATAGATATATGCTTTTTATTAACTGATTCCTCCCCTTTGTGAGGTTATAAATAAATGGTCGTGCTAACCTCATTATTATTTCTAATATCTACTATTAGAGCTGGTGGTCTTAAATTTGGACCGGCCAATGCTACAACATTATTTTTCACATTTTAAGCTCAAATACTAATAATAAATCTAAAACCCAAAGCCGTGCCGCTGTTTGGCCAAGTCGGGCAAAACAGCGGCACGGCCGTACCATCTTTTTTCGAAGTACAGTGTAAACTCTTTATAACGAAACTCAAAGGACCCAGCATTTTTTATCGTTATAGAGAGTTAACGTTATATGGGGTGAAGAAAGAAAAACAACTAAATTCACAATATTTTTTTATATGTACGTACAGTATAAACTCTTTATAACATTACTCTTTATAACGATAAACTCCCTTTAACATAGACATGAGCACAATTTGGTTGATTTACCTTAAAACCCACACATTGATAAACTCTTTATAGCGCAGCAGCCATTCTCTATTACGAAGAAATGTGTTCATATTTAGTCACAATAAATTAGCCCACACACACGTGTACACGGGTACCCGTGCGCTAATTACACGGATCCGTTCGGACCGGTCGCTTAAACCCGCGGGCGTGTTACACGGGCACGGGTACCCGACACGAATACACGAAACTCGGACACGACCGCGAGCCCTAGTACCTACTCGCGTTGCTTCAAGGATCTATTCGAGTAAACCGGAGATTTTATCTATGTAATTGCAGATTAGGTTATCAAGACAAACAAATCTTTGTGTTATATTACATTACTCTCTATATTATTTTATCAATGTACTCACAAAATTACAAACATTCATTAAATCTTTACCTTGGCACAGAATATTAAGATTGTAAAATACAAGATACGGACTATTTTAATTCTGAATTTCATTGTTTCAGTTTATAATTGTATTTTAAACTTACTACGGAGACCGTATAAGACGAGGAAGAAAATTTTGCCGATAACGAACGGACAAAAAATGAAAGGACTGTGCTTTAACTCTTGACTTTGTGCACGCAAGATGAGCTATTTAAATTTACTCAGCAAATAGAATTGCTGGGTGGAAATAAGTTTCCGCCAAGTTCTATTGAAAAAAAAAACTTGTGTTATTCTGTAAAGCTGCAGCGTCAGGCTGTATGCCAATATTTTTGCCCAGCGTGGTTTATTCTGATTTACAGGTTTCGATTCCAATTCTCTTCCGAGTTTAATTTTGATATCTGGAGCTTAACCAGTAGCAGCAGCTACAAAAAGTTTGAAACTGAACTTTTTTTTCGACCCTGGTAACTTCGTTAAACTTGTCATATGCTGGTAGACGTGTTGTCATGATTGTGTTGTTATTTCACCGTATTTATTAAAATTTGCGGAGTTATTAACATTCAAATGCAATTAAAATTTGCCTACAATGAGCAAAACAATACACTGTTCCACTCGGGAAGTAATTTATTATTTATACAATCGATGTCTTGCGGAATATCAAACTGGAATCATTTTGTCGGAATTGAACAACGTTTATAGAAGAAATGCTGGATCTACACGTTTTTAATTGTTTTGTCTACTGATATGCGGAATAATTAAATTAATTTCATTTATCCCGTACACTAGTACACTCACGGTAAATTGATAATTTTTGTTTTGTTAACATAGTACATATCAGAGGTAAAGTTTTCATAAAACCAACTTGGTACCTCCTTGATATTTGATGGATTGAAAATGTTTTAATCAAGTGTAACCGAAGTGGAATATTTGGAGGAAGAAGAAACTGTAAATGACTATTTATAACAATTTGTAAACAAAACTGTATTTAAATGACGAGTATTTGGTCTATATTAACATTTTATATGTAGAGATAATATTTGTATGTCTATACTAATATGTATTTATAGCTATTTTCAAAATTAGGAATCTAATAAAAATAATGTCCTAGCACATAACAAAGAATAGAACTACGTATAGTCAGCATCATATACTAATAGCAGGCAAAGTACCTAAATATATCGTAGCACATTTCTACTCTTACAGTAATAAAGACATGTACCGAAATATTTGGCTACTTTGGCTGCTTCTAATTATATGATGCTGACTCGTACACAAGGTTCTCTATTAACAAACCCCCTGTAAAGGTATGCCGAACGACCCTAAACGTGGTCATCCTTTTCTATCGCATGCAACGCACTCTTTTGGAAACCACGCCTTAATGCTAGGGTTACCGCCAGCGAGAACCAATTAAATTATACAATATTTACAATATTACGAATAGTATTTCTTTTTATTAACCCGTCAGACGTGCGTGCCCCGCTTGACTCGAAACCGCCAAACGCGCGTGTCCCGCGCTTGGCTCAAACCCCCAACGTTTTCAGACGACAAAAACATATGTCGACCGCTATTAGAAAAAAAAATTATTGTGCTCGTATGTTATAATTCAAATTGTATATATCATATACATTCCATACCGTACAAAATTGTCTATTCATTTGAATATAGATAACTAGCTTCCGCCCGCGACTTCGTCTGCGTGGAGTCGGGATGAAAACTATCCTATATTTTAATCCAGGATATAAATTATCTTCATGCTAAATTTCATTCAAATCGGTTCAGCCGTTTAAGCGTGATTGAGTAAACATCCAAACATCTAAACATCTAAACATCTAAACATCCAAACATCCAAACATCCAAACATCTAAATCTTCATCTATTATTATGCACTGTTTACCTCATAATAATAATTTATTTACATTATCGGTCAAAATGCTGCCGCGAGCTATTTTGACTCTAAACTTTGAAGACATTTATCACCCACATCTCTTTCGAAATTGTTACCACGAAAGCTCAAAACACATTATTAATACCAATATCAGTAATTTGATATATAATTTTAATAGGAAACACTTATCGTTTTATTTTAAAACCACGTTTATTTCACACATTTGCATCAAAATGGCAGCCGTTGACAAAGTTTTCAGATATTTTTTTTCTGTCCTGAGTACTTGTAGTTTGGCTAAAAGCGTGTTTCTTATGTTGATACAAGATATCCATGCAGGTTTATTTTATTTAGGATAGCAACTCGATAAAACTGAGGAAAATATTCGCCCAATCAGGACGCAACCGTTAGGCACACACGTGTGTGCCTAGTGCGCTTATGTTATTTTACCATGAGGTTATGACATCATGACTATCAGTTTCTGTAAAATATAAAACGAAGACACTCAGCAACTCACACTCGCACTCACAAAGTAAAGAAAGTTTCTTTTTGATTTATAAGTAAGCGAATGTTCGTGTTTCTTTTCTGTTAGCTAGAATTCAGTTTGAAGGTACTTGTCGACAGAAAATTTTAAAAGTTGCATTATCGAAGCGAATTGATAAGCGATGGCCTTAAAGCGCGAACGCGTGCATTTCGTAGCAGCGCGCGGCAACCACTAACTTGCCAACTAAGTAGGCAGCTGGCATGCACTTGAAGTAGCAGCAGCGCGACAAAGCCGCCCCTGGTCCTAGCAAAAGTATCAAAATCTCTAGGTCTCACTATTCATGTTGTCATATCACGGATAGTAGCGCCCCTAGTATGTTTTAGACTTTTTTGCCAGAATCCTACTAATATTATAAATGCGAAAGTTTAGATGTTTGGATGTTTGTTACTCAATCACGCTTAAACGGCTGAACCGATTTGAATGAAATTTTGCACAAAGATAGTTTACTCGTATAGCCTGGATTAAAATATAGGATAGTTTTTATCCCGGGTCCACGCGGACGAAGTCGCGGGCGGCAGCTAGTGTATATATAAAGCTAAAGCAGCAGTCTGCGTGCAGAATGATTCCCACTGCAGTCTATTTTCAGGGCGCCATATTGTGGTTTTCTATTAACCCGTTTCCCGTGAGTAATACACGGCACGATACGGGACAAATTATCTACCCGTCACCACTCACATCACATGCGGGTATAAGTGTTGTCGTTTGCCCAATTCGAACCGCGCTATCGGACTTTTAAAAGATGTTGGTTAGGTTCGTTTCTGATACGAAATTACGGCTTTCAGATTTTGCCCACGGGGCATCAGTTTCGGAATCGCTGGGACCGCTGGAGAAACGGCCCAACGCGGTATCGATTCTGCAAGTACTCTCATTCGTCATAGCGGTTTTCGTAGTAAATGATGTCACGATATTATTATCTACATTACTTATTAAACACCTTTAATGACAGCTAAAATCTGGCTAAGAATAATAACACAGAATTTTCCACTGATAATAACGTTACCACCACGTCGATTAATGACCACAGCTGCTTTAGCTTTATTACTGTTGCTTGCTGCTGCAACTGCCTCAGCTTTATAGGTATTACACAAATAAAATCAAAGATGTTCCACCTTCAAGTTTCAACACATTTTGGGAACTGACGTCGAATTGTTAATAAAAATAAATCTTATTTTGACTTCTAAATTTTTTTGGTTAATTCTAACTCCGAAGAAAAGTTGGAATTCGGACTTGTAACGCGGAAAAAGAAAAACTCAGAGTTCAAACATATTGACATGCAGCTTTTTTTGCCGAAGTCACATTTATTTAAATACTATTATATGACTGGGGCTAGATAACCAGCAGAAGCATAGAGCAATAAGTAAACGTGTAATGGTTTTGCTGAAAAAAAAAACTGATTGACTATCAATTTTTATTATAAATCATCGCCAGAGGAATATTTATGGAACCAAAAGGCTTCTAATTCTAGGAACCACGACTGATCCTGGAAAAAATAAAGTAATCCGCTACAAAAGCACCGAGTTCCCCTAGGCACCAAAAAGGCTCCGCCTTTCATGTTAAAAAGTTTTGCTAGTGCGTATTTCGGCTTTGCCAACATGCATCGGGGCTTTGGCACGCGATGCTGGTTCGTTTCCTGACCCTGTGACGCAGCCTAGATTAGATGGCACGAAACTGATTCCAAATCTAGAAGTTTTTAAACATTTTTTTCTTCATGAATGGAGTTATGCGCATTTTTGGGGAAGTCATTCTCCAACGTTGCAATTGTTAAAGTTATGAAATGATTTCAAGCACTCATCTGCTGAACTATATACTATAACTATATAACAAACATGCTATACTATTCTTACGATTGGGAACATCCTAGTAATGTCACATTTGTTATAATTCGTTTAGCTCTGAGCCTGCAAAGTAATACACATCCATACATCATCATCCTAGCATTTTTCCCGGTTGTGCCCCAAAGGAGCCCGGGGTCCGCTTTAACATTTAATCCCAATATTTGGCATAGGCACTAGTTTTACGAAAACCATCAGACCTTCCAATCCAGAGGGAAAACGACAACTTATTGGGATTAGACCAGTTTCCTCACGATGTTTTCTGCTTCACCGCAAAGCTGACTGTAAAATACCGTACATAAGTTCCGAATAACTCATTGGTACGAGCCAGGTTTTGAACCCACAACCGCCGCACATTCGTACGCGACAAAATAATCATGACAATCAAAAACATCCCCTCCTCTTCTGCGGTAAGTAGGTTACTGTCGCTTGTAACTAATGAAGCCGTAAGAGCCGGCACACACGCTTAGAACGGCGTGTAATCAATATCTACATATACATACATTCACGCCTTTATTCCCAAAAGCGGTAGGCAGAGCACATGAAACACCCACCACGGTAAGTAAGGAGGTGGTGAAATTCTAACCCGACACCATACGGGTAATCAATAATAGTCTGTTTGACTACCTTTGATACATTGTACCTCTAGACCATAGTGCATATCTATGAAGCACATTAACCGTCACATTTCAGCACAGGCACCTAATGCGGAATCAAATCGTGCCTAACCCAGCCAGTGATAAATGTCGCGTATGAATGGCCGGCGCGGTGTAATAATTTATCGGACTATCTCCCGAGTCCACTCCACCCGCTGATCCGGGTGAGGTATCGTCGGTGCGATACCGCATGACGTCGTTTAGTGGAGGGCTTTGGAATTGTAGTGAAGTCATGAGTCAAGGAAATTATTGAGAGTGCTAATAGCCGAAATTAATAACGGAAGAAAGTTCTCGTAATGACACACTTCCAAACCTATCTTGCTAGCCTATGTACCTAACCTATCTAGCCTACTTGACTGAGCCGCTGCATGTGAATCCTAGTAAGGACAAATATTTGTGTAATGAACATGAGTATTTTGTTCCGGGGTCTTGGATGTTTCTATTGTATTCAAAAATAGGTTTATATTAGAATCCCGTAATTGTATCGTCCTATTTTTGTATTTCTTAATTTTTTTGTCAGAACGATCACTCTTCCAAATGTTCAATAAGTCCTTATTATTCACCACTGCTGCAGACTGACTGTTCATGCTTGCAAGTACTAGTGTTATGGTCCGGTCATTTAGAAGGCGTGCGTGGGGATATAGATCCAACACGTAAACGCCCTTTGGAGATGAAGTTTAATGTGATGTAATACACCTGCTAGAACCCATTCACGGGTACATCGGTAGATACCCGTGAACCGGTTCCAACAGGCGATGGGGCTATTGTCGGTAAAATTGATAGAGAACTGAGTCTATGGTGATGAGATATGGGTGGATTATGAAACTGGGCTATTGCAAAGAGGTCCGGACACCTGCAATAACATTGTTGCGCACAAAGTTATAGAGGCAGGCGGTGACTAGCCGCTCATTAGATGGGCCCCTGAAATTGCCGTCGTAAAAACGGCCAGGAGCAACACCGGGGTGAGCGGCTCAGGTGTGTCGAGAGGTGGTGCTGCACTTTCTCTGAAGTTACTCGCGGCGTTATGCCCTTTAACACTTCCACCGCTGGAGCATATAGCTCTGACGACTCCTCTCTGGACGGCCAATTAAGGCAAGCCAGAGCTGAGAGTCCTGCGGGTCCCCTTGGGGTTCCACTCCGACCGACGAAGACACGCCGGAGACGGAGGCCCTGAGCCTGGGAGCACTCGGGTCCGTGGGGTCGTTACTCCCCAACAGCTCGCCATGAGCTGCCCTGTGTTATTATTATTATTATCGTATTAACGAGAGACATCATTCTGATTTTGACACGTCTTATTGTTATTGACCCTGTACATATCTGACGATATTACATGAATGTTCCTTTTTTTGACACTTAGAGACCTCTAAGAACGTTAGAATAATTATGAATTGTATTTAGACGCTCAGAGACCTTATACTCGTACATCTCTGGAATATTGAATTAATATCATTAACTTCTTGTTAATGCTGATACAGACCTTATATCAAATACTAGCTTCTGCCCGCGACTTCGTCCGCGTGGACCCGGGATAAAAAACGATTCTATATTTTAATCCAGGCTATAAACTATCTTCGTGCAAGATTTCATTCAAATCGGTTCGCCGTTTAGCCGTGATTGAGTTACAAACATCCAAACATCTAAACTTTCGCATTTATAATATTAGTAGGATAACGGTCATATTTTGCAATTTTGTTTTGTTTTCATTTAATTAGTGACATTTAGTTTGTTAACCGTTTATATTGGTCCTTAATACGCAAATTTTAAATTATTATTGTGTAAGATTATTATATTTTTATTGTAAATTACCGTTTAACATGTAAATGTGCACGTGTCCTCCTTGCAGAATAAGTATTTATTTTTATGTTGATGATTGACATTTGAAATTGTTCTTGTTGACACTATTTTCAGGGAACCCTTTTAGTAAAGGTCGATTGAAGAAGGTCAATAAAGCCCATTAACGCTGTGCTACAAAATTAGTTTTTTTACTGCACGCGCTAGGCTTTCAGGGGCTGATTAAACACTATATTGAACGAGGTTAAGTTCAGTATAAACAAACCCATAACCACTTTTTTCGCCAACTACCAAAAAAAAAAAAAATAACCGACAACTCGCATTTCAACCTACTTTTTACAGTAAGTAATCCTGTATTTACTAACATTTTTCGAAGAATATGAATCTAAACTCCTTACGTTATCCCATTTTTCAGCACTGAGTAATTATTAATAATGCTGTAAAATTCAAAACACAAAATTGTTTTTATGTTTACCCCAAAAATATTTTGCTGATATTTTTATACAGTTACAAATAAAATATACAATGGTCACTCAATGAAAAAAATTGGAAAGCTTAGGAAAGTGTGCAAATACTGTCGGAAATAGTCCCGGCTCATTATTTTAATCTAAGGAGTTCCTAATATTTGGTATTTTATTAAATTATTCAATAGTGTTTGTCCCAGCGTTTCGCAAAGACCTTTTAATATCGTATGAATAATACTGCAAATCGTTTCTACATAAGAAACGAAGTACGAATTGACTATGTTACAAATTTAACCTCTTTAAAAACGATGTATTAGTATTGATTTATTGTTCAATGCATAACTTAATTGTCATCCAAGGAAGTGACCTCTTTCTGTGGGTGTATGAATGCACACGTGTATACAATGTATACGTTAGATACCATCAACGCTTTTGCCGCGAGAACGATCACCATTAATCTAATTTCCGGTGTCCAGGGAAGATTTATCGCCGTGCAAAGTTTGCACTTAGCGCCATTTGGTGCTAAAGTTATTATTAACAATTACTTTGATCATCGCACGAAATAATAATGTTGGTGGCTTAGTTTGGTTGTTTATGATATATGAGGGAAACTTTAATTAAAAGCAACGTTATGTATCTAATAACGAAGCTATAACACTGCTGTACAAGTGTATTTTGATGTAATGACTTACTACTTCAGAATATTTATTTATAAAACAGGCTTTATTACTTCAAGAGTATAAAATGTGTCACGATATATTTGGCTACTTTGGCTGCTACTAACTATACGACGCTGACTGCAACATCTTGAAAACGTTAGTGGCAGCCAAGGTGCCCAAATATTTCTGTACACGACTTTATTACTGTAAGAATAAGGGTGTGTTACGAAATATTTGGTTTTCTGGCTGTTACTAACTATTTGACGCTGACTGTACAGTTAAGTGTAGTAATATACTTGTATTTTTACTAAACCTCAGAGGTAAATAAATAAATAATAAATAAGTTAATTATAGGTGCTTAAGCCTCGTTTAGTAAATAAAATATGTGAATGTAATGTAAGTAACTAGGTATATGGTTAGCCCAAACTCTAGCTGTAATTGGCATGTTTGTTTTTATTTATGTTTGTGTATAAATTCTGTTAAATAAAGTTATGCCATTATATATTTCTGCGAGAATAGTGTTCGAGAAGAAAAATATGCACATATATTTTATGCGTGGATATGATTCGGAGCATCAAAATTATGAACAAATAATATTCGGTCTATTGGAATTCGGCGTAATCGAACTATGCGAATCTAGATTCTGCCAAAACAGTTTATGCGCAAAGTATTATGGCTACATAGATTATGCCAAATGGAATTCTTACTAAAAAAATATGCCAAAGCAGGGGGAACCTTAGCAATAAGAGCATAAAACTCTGCGATACTTAAAACAAATTGTTTGGACCTTAAATAAAAAATAAAAAACGTACATAATTAAGGACATAAATTTATATATATATATAGGACTCTAATGTCAATGTAATAAAGGCGTGTACAGATAGTTATGTTCTTTCTATGTACGTTTATTAGTAACCCTGACTTTACCCTTTAACTCCGTGATCTCGCAGATAAAGGCAATAAAGGCTTGTACCAAAAATGCAATTGACAAAACTTATTCTAACTTTTACATGTCTAGTGCCGCCCGAAAAATGTTTTTTTTTGTGATTTGCTCTCACAACTATGTAGCAGCTAACAAAAACCTACACCTTAACTCCAAATTTCAATTAAATACATTTATTGAGCAAAATGTGTATGACATACAGACAGACGGATATGACGAAACTATAAGGGTTCAGTTTTTTTGTAATTTTGGCTAAGAATTTCTAATGAACTGACCGGCGTTTGTTTAGATTTAAAACCAATTAGAAAACTGTTTAAATAGATAAATATACCATTTCTATTATTGAAGGTCATCGATTTTGATGTTTTTTTTTTAGTGTTCCGTACCAAAATTGGTCCAAGGGAACACTTATGCGATCACTCGTTTTATATTGTTTGGACAGAAAGCGGCAGTAGGTATGAGTCATGCCTTGTTATTATTAGGAACCTATGCGTGTCCCTCTGCTGGGCAAAGGCCTCCCCCTCCGTTTCCAGGCATCCCGATCCCGAGCAGCCTCTGACCCAATGCTTTAAAAAGGAGTTTATCTCGTTCCACCATCGTCTGCCGCTTCTCCGTTTTGAGTTGTCGGGCTGCCATTCAGTGCCGATCTTGGCCTACTTGCAATGCGGCAGTCATGACCAGTCCGACTTCAACTTACCCGCTTTCCGAGCTATGCGGATTATTTTGCGGCTATCTGCGTGGTGTTCCGCATACGGTCCATTAATTTTGCACCTAATTTGCTGCGCTCCATGGCCCGCTGGCAAACCCCGAGTTTACACTTCTGAGATAACGTCAAAGACCAAGTCTGTATACCGTACGTTAGAATCGGTAGTATGCACATGTCCATTAGTCTCCGCTTAAGTGAAATAGGGAGATCACTCTTCATGAGATGTTTCAGAGACCAATACCTCCTCCAAGCGTTTTCAGTGCGTCTTTCGACTTCCTTCTCCTATCGCGCCTGAAAAGAAACTAGTTGGCCCAAATAAAGGTACTCATGCGGTGCTATTGGTGATAAGATTGGTCTTCGACATTTTCATCTTTAGTCCAACCTCGAGGCTTGCGTTGCTTAGATCTTGTAGCATTAGTCGTAGCTCGGAAGGTATTCAATAGAACAGAACGTAGGCAAATCGGATATTGGTTAATCTTCTTTCTCCGACGACCACGCCCCTCTTCCCCAACTCGGCATGGGTTTCCTAAAAACGTGCTGTAATGTGCTGGTAAAGAGTTTCGGCGACAACGGATCTCCTTGTTTGACTCCTTTTTGAATATCGAAGGATGTACCAGAGGACTGCAATTTTATTGCGGCTGTATTATTTTTGTGAATGGCGGTGATAAGCTAAATGTAACTGGGGTTTACATCTTGATTATGTGCGTGATTATGCTGTGAAATTGGAGTTGTGAGAAAGCCTGATAAATTCTTTTGAGTAATCAAAAAACGCATGGTAGACCGGTAGGTTGTGCTCTATTATTTGGTTTAGGGCATCGAAATTATCATGGGTGGAAAGGCCTGGGCGAAATCCGGCCTGTTCGGGTGGTTGACGACGATTCAGGGTTCCTGAAATGCGGCTTCCTAATATTTTGAGGAAGATTTTGTAAACGTGAGCGACGAGACTTATACTACGAGACTTGCACTTTTAAAAAGTAACTAGGGAGGGAAGGGAACTAGTTATTTAATAATGATTTGTGTTTATAATGTTGGTTATAAACATATTTATTGGTTTCCTCGCATTTTTGGAAAAAATCACTATACAGGTTGTCCCGGAACTCAACGATAACCTGGTACCGGGTGAGAGGCCATGGTATACCAGTTATGAAAAAATTAAGATTTTTTTTTCATTACTACCGGTACCAGGTTATCGTTGAGTTCCGGGACACCCTGTATATGCCTCGGCGGGAATAGCAATTCGTGGATTCGTATCTTTTGTCAGACTCGGCTTCACTTTGTCAGACAAAATCACCTATGATATGAAAATGTACTACATATTTCTACAATACGCTCGAAAATGTTCGCTA
This sequence comes from Epinotia bilunana, assembly GCA_947049275.1. NCBI lineage: Eukaryota > Metazoa > Arthropoda > Insecta > Lepidoptera > Tortricidae > Epinotia > Epinotia bilunana. The sequence continues at coordinate 9,683,000 of OX346256.1, forward strand.
TACTATAGCAAATGTGCAAATTTAAAAAGTAAAAAATCATTACTGTCCTGTGTCGCAGCGGCCAGGTAAGCGTATGAAATTTCACTAATTACTGTATTCTTTTTTACCTTTTAACAGCAGCATGCAAAACGGTATATACTATTGAATAAATGAACCTCTTTGCAAGGTTACCTCTTGTTATAATTTAAAATCGACCAAGTGCGTGTCGGGCCACGCACATTGTAGGGTTCCGTAGGTGGTTGCCTTTATTAGTTACATCGACACGCGCGCGCCAAGTAAACGAAACACCTCAAATATTTTAATCATAGACATAGCGCTTTGTTTTTTTTTTAGAGGATCCGATCTGATCTGAAGCATGTCTATCGCTTAACAAGTGCATATCTATTGCACTAGTATCGGGTCGAATTGATCGAAGTCGGTTGATTTTAATACAAAAGTGAGTAGACAAAGAGTTAATAAAATCATTGACAATTAAACTTTCACAAAAGTATTGTTTTTTTTCTCAAAGCAATCAAATTAGAGTTCATTAATTTTAAAATGAAATCAATTTGCATTTTCGAAATTTCGTGTATGATGAAGCGATATAGACAGTTTCTTTGAGTATTTATCTAGTACAAACGTTTCTCATCTGTACCCTTTTACACATGAGACATGGATTACGTGCATACGAGTGGAAAGGCGCAATAGCACGACGTCGCTATTGGAATCAATTCAATAAGGATTATTTGAAGAATTTGGGTCCTTGAAGCAGGTTCCTCCTTAAATTTCCCTTAAAAAGGTAGATTTGAAATAAAAAACCGTTTCATAATGACCCAAGTCATTAGTATGGGACTTCTTTTAACATTCAAATTACACTCCAGAAGTAGGTAGGAAGGTCGAGAATCTGTTGAATTTTCTTGAGTGGCGATTCTAATTTTGAACTATCTTTATGATCAAAAGACATTTAATTTATTAGGGTAGATAAGAACTTTCGTAATTTGATTGACGCTGTGATATCCAATTTTCAAAGAAGAACTTTTTCCTATAGAAGAAATACATAATTAGGTATTCAATGGCATTGCCACATTTTAGTTATTCATTTTTTTTACTGTGTCTGCTAGTTACCTGGGAGCCAATAATAAACCATGTTGAAAAACTTGAAGGTTACGGTTATAGCGTAAGATTCAAACTTTATTGTCGTATTTAGGTGTTCAGCCTGGTCAATTTTAGTACTATGTACTGAAAAGGTGGAACAAACCGGCACGCAAATATAATTTAAATTTTGAAATGTTTATTTCATATATAGAAACAAAGCTTTTTCACTTGTCATGCTTGCAAAGTGTCGCCTTTATGCTGGATATAAGCTGCATAAAATGCCACTTTTATGCTAGAGCATAAAAGTGGCTTGTGGCTTGTGGCTATGTAATGATGTGGGTGCTTTGTGCACTAGCTAGAGCTAGTGCACAAAGTATTTTTTTAAAGACTAACATAATCGAGCCTAACACGCACAATCAAACTTTGTAGAATAAACATGCTGTTTTATTTCTTTTACTTTAATCAATTTCACATCCGTATTTTCTATTACTAAATTAATAAAATAGAAGCCAATTATTATTAACAAACGTATCGAAATATTAAATGGCTTGGCATTATGAAGCCCCAAGTAAATGTAGAAATATTTAATGTATGTAAACTATTTAAAGCCCGACTATATAAGTTACATTATAACCCTCGATGTTGCGGATTACCTACCCTAGTTCTTTATATCACATGTCGAAAATTAAACATCCAAGCTTTAAAAAGTTAAGGGGCAGGAATGAACTTTTTTTTTGCTATTTTCTCGGAATCGAAGTAAAAAGCGGTGTGATAACCCGGGCATAAATTAGCCATTTTACCCTTTGACTTAACCCCCATCCATCCCCATCCATCATCGCCGGTGGCTCGTCTCATTGTATGCACTTGTTGTTCAATTTACTATTGTTTTTTTAAATATTGTTGTTCATTGAAATTGAAATCGCCTCGGCAAGATGCACAGGACAATAAAACTCTTCTCTTGAAGTTAAGTTTTTTTATACCTTTCATTAAGTACCGTATCCCTAATCTAGGCCGTTCGAGCCTAAGTTACAACGGAGATTCGTGATGAGGTAACTTATCTCAACAAAAACATCAATGCGGTAAATGTGATAATTCTAAGTAATTAACGTACTAATAGTTCTGTTGATAGAATCGAAATATTATTCCCCAAATCCACAGCGACAAACTTTTTATCGAAACCCAGTAGTTTCATACCTGTAATTCTACATAACCCTGACTGAAGTGGCTTATGAAGGAAAATATTTCATTCCGAATGTGATACATCCTCGCTCCCGTAATTCGAGCAAGGAAGTCACTACTACGTGAGTGAAGTTTACACACTCACCTTATTGTCGATATAAAGAACTGGAAGTGACTTTTCTCAAAAATGATCGGCAAAGTTGACTTTAATGGTAAAAAATCAGGACGAAAAACCAAAAATTAAAAACCTTGCCGGCTCGATTTTGCTCGACAACAATGTTGCATAAAAATTCCGTTATTTGTCGTACTACAAACTTTGAAAAAAGTTAAAACGGCCATATAAGGCATAAAAGGCATAGGTCGTAAACAGCGAAAACGAAGAATCAGTAGCTGTGACTTATCGCGACTTCTTAGTTGTCTCAAATAACTTATGGCGTTTCCGGAAGAAAAATACACTTCTAACTATTAAAAAAAATTAAAAGGTGGCAATACAAAAAATATTCTAGTTTTACATTGGCTAGTTGTTTTTTCGGAAAATATAGAAAATTGACGTGAAAATGATTCCAGATTTAAAAGACGCTGCAAGCTCAGTTATTGATAATGATAATTTGTTCCCTGCAAAGCCAAAAGATAAATATCTAAAGGCGTACGACAATTTCATGAAGTGGCGAGAAGAAAAGCATGCCTTATCATTTTCAGAAAGTATATTTTTGTTTTCTTGCACAATTTTTGAGAAAAGTACTATATTTGTCTTAGCTGGAAAGGCAATTGCTGGCTTCGTATTAAATTAAATGGACTCCCAAGGTCGTCCGTTTAAAATTAATACTCAGCCAGCAATTGGCTACTACTATAACAAAATAGAATTATGTTAAAAATGTACTTGTATTTAGCGTTTTTTTATTTAATTCTGAGGTTAATTAAAATATAACCATTGTTCTTTACTTGACATGGTACGATTATTGTTATGTGCAATTTCTTTACTTTGAAAAAACCCAAATCGCTATGTAGGCCCGTCGTATCTTATGAATCGCAGAATCTCCTTTGGCACTTCATTGGAATCATATCAGAATCTGTGACTTTACATCATTGAAGAGTTCCACGAGTCTTCATCACCAGTTTCACTTCACCTTTGTGATTTCCGTTAGCGTAGCAATTATTGCGAGGTTTTTTACTAACATTTGGTTTAGAACAAGCACCACATATTTTTGACATTTGACTCAATCTTATCAGAGGCAAAAACAGTTGAAATAAAGCTATTGTAATGGATAATTAAATGATGGTAACTAAATTGTTTTTCGGTGCAGTGCATGCACTGCCATGCCATGGCACCACACATCAGAGTAAGGAATGTTTTTTTTGTGTTAATCTATCACTTTTCCTGCCAGTAGTCACATCTAGCCGTTAACGTGTAACGTCCACGTAGGGCCGTCTCATTTGTTTTGCACGACGCACGTAATAACACGATCAAACCTACGAGAATTTTGACAGGCCGACGTGACGAGAAAGGTTAAAATGAAAGAGAAATTTATTTGCTAAATAAATTAAGTATATCTGACTGGTGCTGTTATTATGATTTAGATTAGATTTAGATTTAGATTTTAGATTTAGATCTAGAGTCTATTTGAATAAACGCTAAAAAAATTGTCACGTTAATAGATAGCCCTAGCAGGTAGGTACACTACCACGGAGCAAATTAAAAATAATAAAATATCAGAGAATTAATTAATTAAAATAAGATCTAAAGGGGCGGTTCGGTTGCCTAGGTCGGGCTATGGCTAGATGTCATGTCTGTTGGAGGGTGGTCGGTCCTTCCAGGTATCCTCACTCCCCTCGCGGTGCGCAGCTGGACGGTGGGAGACGGCTGGTGGGCCGAGATGGTACGTGGACGCACTGGTAGCGGTTGTGCGATGGGGGGCGCCCCTATAGGTTGCAGTCAGGTGCCGGGAGAGCTTAACACGCCAGGGGTTTCCAGCTTGTTTACTCCGTGGAGGAGCATCTGCCTCGGTTTTCCAATGTAGCGGTAGTTCCCAATTTTGGTAACTACACTCTCACAGAGGGATTTAAAATTATTAATTTATGAGAATACAACACAGTAGCGGTGCTTAAAATTGGCCAAATCGCGGGTTGCTCGTAGCGAGTCGAGAAACGAAATAGCCGAGATCCGTGCTCGCGGTGCCGGAGGCGGGAAACCACTCGCGGCGCGAGGGGCGGCCTCGAGATAACGAGCATCTAGCGATCTCCTGTATGAGGACAGTTGGTTTGTCTGTTGAAGATTTCTTTTTTTATAGATTAATTAAGGCCGAAACGCACTGACAGCGGTAGCAATGGCAGAGCGGCGCGGCGCGCCTATTCGTATTAGTTCGAACATTACAATTAGGGCTCCCGCTACACGTGTAAACCCGCCCGCCCGAATACCCGTGTTCTTAAGCCCGCGGTGCTAAGCGTCCGTTCTACACGGACACGCCCGAACCCACCCGGTCCGCGGGTGGGTACCCGGGTACCCGTGTACCCGTACACACGTAACCGCGGGTTCTAATTACACGCGGGTTCGGACCGTTCGTGCCCGTTTGAGTTGAGGCAAATAGAATATAATTATTTCATTTTACTCTATTTGCATTAGCAACTCTACGGGTTTGGTGTGTATGATGTTGTTTTATATTAGGTATGTGACAAAAGGAAACATCGCAGGAAGCCTATGTTTACTCTATTGCGTCATAATATTGTATAAACCTAATATTTTATGTAATGATTGCCCGACAAAGTGCACGCAAACTGTTTAACTTTTATTATAGCCGCTTAAAGATATGATAGTTAAACAAAAACAGTACCTAGGTAAGTAGAGTCAGCCAAGAAAGTGTTCTACCGCTTTTCGACTTTATTGCATGCAAAATAAGGTCCAAAAGTGGTAGACCACTTTCTAGGCTGACTGTACATGAGAACTATTTAATTTTAACCAAGCGCTTATTGTATTGTACAGTCGAGGAAATTTTATGTTTAGCACTTTTGATCCTTAACGTCATTCAAATAGGGTTGACATTTACCAAACCTTCATTTTCCTCGATCGTACATGCCACCATTATAACAATTTTGCCACCACCATAAGGTTCTAAATAAGGGACTGAATGTGGTATCGAAATTAAGGGTTTTAATTAACGGTACTTAATAAAAGTATTGCAAGGTATACCGTTTTAAACCGTACCTTTACTCACGAGGTTGAATATGAGCACCGAATAAAGGCACTGAATCAAAACGATACTTGCAACATTACTCTGCCTACGATACCTATATAAAGGATACAGTAATCATTTTAAAAGAAAGGTACTCGAACAAAACTATATTGTGACAATTTGCTACAGCTTCAAAGTTTACCGTTATTATATATCCGAAACTAGAGTAAATTCTATCAAATGAATGCAATCAAAATACGATTTGGTGTTCCCATGATAAAGCGCAAGCAGAAAACTTGCGCTTTTGACAGAATTTTATCTTACAATTTCGGACGTACTAAACATCGTTGATGTAGTTTAACGAAGTAAAAATAATTTGCAGCAACGAGATTATAATTTGGAAAGGCATTATCAGTGTCTTGCAACTTTTTTTGGATAAACCCAAAAGTCGTTGAATTCCAAAGCAATATTAAGTTTTATGCGTTTGCGATAAAGTCTAAATTTCAACAAAAAAATTAAGCTAATTACTTACGTCTCAAGACTTGTAAGTTTCCTTTGTTTGTTTTGTTCGTCGCCTGCCAGCGAAAAGGGTTTAACAGGTTAAATAGGCACGAACTTCATCGTTCAAAAGCAGGATATAATTCTTTATCTGTTATCTTCGCCGACCTGAGTTGTGGTGTTTTACCGCTGAACGGATATATTAGGGAGGTGGAAGGGGTTACACAATACTACATAGTTTTAGGTATGCAAAATTTAATAAAGGCAGTAAAGTTGTGACTTGTGTGATTTCCAAGTTGCAGAATTTTATTTAGCAAGCAAATAAAGATTAATAAGAATGCCCGAGACTTGGCTCTACGAAATCTCTAACAACTTTTTAAGGTAGAAGTGTTTTTAGACGGGCTCTTTTTTCGATGAAATGTTTTTTATGGGATATTATTTATTTATTTATTCAATTGTATAAGTCATGTACATTTCAATAAAGATGTTACAAAGTAATAATAGTCAGACCATGACGCCCTGTAAGGGCACACAATGATACACTTAAAATAAGGTTACAGAAATCATAAAAGTCATTAAAACAGAATTAAAATTTAAGATTAACATTAATAGCATTACAATTTATCACCTCAGAATTACTTATTAGGATAACATTAATACAATATTTCAACATCATAATTTATCATCGTTTAAGAATTCGTCAATAGAATAATAACATTTGTCAATTAATATATTTTTTAGTTTGTTTTTAAATATAATGTCACGAGTTTCTTGTTTTATCGAATCTGGGATCTTGTTAGTAATTAGAATACATTTATAATGAGGACTTTTCCTATACATCGCTAAATTCGGTTTTGGTAATAATAATTTATTTTTATATTGTGTTCTGGTTTTGTCAGTGTCTTTTTTTGCCTCGAATAGATTTGGATTCTCACGGACAAAAAGCGCTGCTTGCATAATGTATAGACACTGCAACGTTAAAAGTTTATATTTTACAAAATTATATTACTATCATTTACTACATTTGGTTTAGCTATTTACTATGCTCGCCTCATTACAATGATCTGCAATAAATATTTATACCTATGTTCTGTACAACAGTTGTAATTAAAAAAAATTACATCATTTTGTTGCGATTTTCTTAGTTTTTTTCTGTCAGATACTGTAGATTTAATTTGTGATATTGAGTGTTCGTAAAGGCCCACACAATCTGAAATAAATGTGACCAATTCTTAATGCATACATGCTTTTTATTAACTGATTCCTTCCCTTTGTAAGGTTATAAATAAATGGTCGTGCTAAACTCATCATTATTTCTAATATCTACTATTAGAGCTGGTGGTCTAAAATTGGGACCGGCCAATTTTAAACCACCAGCTTCGTAACTGTTCTAGTTCAAAACCAAAACTAGATTAATGCTACAACATTATTTTTAAGCTCGCCAAGTCAGGCAAAACAGCGGCACGGCTGTACCATCTTTTTTCGAAGCAGTTCAGGCCATTTTCGACCCTCCCAATAACTTCGCTGTGAATAAAACTAGAAGCCTGAATTTTCAGTAACCAAGCCGGCATTGTATAAACACGGTATATTTCAAATTTCATTCAATTTGAATTGGTTTAAGAATTATAACTAGCCAAAGTTTCTTAATTTTGACACTTACATACACACTGACCGATCAACAAAAGCGCTAATTTAGTACATAATTAGTGTTTAAATCAAGTTAAAATTAAAATATTTTGCAAATTTCATATAAATATATAGGATTACGTTATTTAGGATTACGTTAGTTTATAGGATTACATTAGAGAATCTCACGTGACGTACGTTAGAGTTGACACACGCGTTTTTGTTTCGTTCTGTAATTAATCTTAAAAATGATAAAAACAGTGACATAATAAGCAAGTAAAGGTGGAAGTTGCAAACTAGTGCATATAGCTTGGAGGATTAACAATTTGGTTGCGACTAAACAGTGTAGTTTTTGCAGGAATCACAGTTATTTTATCACTTCAACGCTAATAACGGATTGCCATAATAAGATTTGCTCAGGTCAGCTGACCGGCGGTGATCGACAAATCAGCTGCTCGCATTCGCGCAGGCGCAGTAGAAAACCGGAACTGCTAGCTACTGAATTTTTGTCCTTAACAGCAACAGCCGAAAGCTAATATTGCAATGGCAAATAAGGGTACAAAGTGCGACGGTTGCTTCAACCAAATTGAAGATGAGAATTTTTTGAGATGTTTAAACTGTCATAAACATTATGATATAATTTGTGCCAATGTTCCCGAGGAGCATTTCAGTTGCATGGGGCCCGCTCAAAAAAAAGCTTTCAAGTGCGCGCTATGTAAGGCTGCCGAACCCAGGTACTACACCGCTGACACCCCGGTCCGCAGCGGAAATGAAAATGTCACCATGCACCGAGGCTCCAGGATCCCCAATACAATGACTCCAGGTGAGCCTGCTGGGGACAGCACCAGTATGGATGTGTCATATATGGCTCAGAGGGATAATTTGACTACGCCGCCAAATAACTACACTAAACTTGATGGCACGCTGGATGCGCCCCGCATGACCGAAATGCAAATGCTCGTCTCTGAGTTGCGACTCTTTCGTGAGGAGATGCGGGCCATGACGCTTCAGCTTCACGAGCTGCGTGTAACTATGGCGGCCTTAACTGTACGAATTGATGGCTGCGACGGGCGCATAGATACACTTAGTGCTCGAGTGCACGAGTTGGAGTCTAGAGCTGAAGCATGTCATGACCGGCAAGCCGAAAACGCTTTAGCGGAGACTATCACGCATCTGAGAGCCGAACTCAACGATAGGGACCAGAACCAGCTGCTCAATGATGTCGAAATCGCTTGTGTCCTTGAACAGCAAGGAGAAAATATTGTACACGTTGCACTTACTATAAGTCAAAAACTGGGCTTAAACGTCACCGAGCACGATATCGTCGATGCTACTCGTGTAGGTCGTCCGCCGCAGATTCCAGGTGAGGCGTCCAGGGAGCCCTGAATCGACCCCGGCTGCTCGTGGTGCGGCTGGCGCGCCGGGCGGTGCGTGATCAGCTTCTTGTGGCAGCGCGGGCGCGGCGCGGGGCGACCACTGAGGGCACCAACCTGCCTGGGCCGGTAAACCGATTCTATGTCAATGAGCGGCTGACTCCCCATAACCGGCGTCTGTTCCATGAAGCTCGTGAGCTGAGACAGCAGTTAGGCTGGCGTTTCGCGTGGACCAGGGACGGAAAGGTCTTCGTGCGACAGCGACCGGGTACGGATTCCCCTCGTCATCGTATACGCACCGAGCTAGACCTGGATCGTGTTTTTGGCCAGCGAACTGTTTGTTCAGCTTAATAACAATACACCGTTTGTCTTTGTCTCGCACTCTAAGCACATGATTTTACTATTCCCACTGATGTCAATTGTTCACAAGCGTCCACTTTGTAGAAACCGAACACAACACTTAAATACACAAAACAAATGCACTCTTAATCTTAATTTAAGCACGCTATTTACATATAACATTACTAATAACGCCTCACCGATCACGAACACAGTAAATAAAAATAACCTATACACTACAACGCAGCTAATCACTCTTGTTAGCACTACAGCGAAACCGGTTCCTTACGCCACGCGCTTCTCTTTATACTTGTGCAATGACTCGTAAACAACTTCAAATTGGTTTGTTTAATGCTGGTTCCCTGGGCACAAATCATGACAACTTCATAGCGACTTGTACTAGACTAGACATGGATGTGTTGGCTATTAACGAGACTTGGGTCAGGCTGGGCGAGGAAGATCGGGTTCCAGTACTCCCAGGGTGCCGGTTTAGACATACCCCGCGGCCACAAGGAGGCCGTTCGCGTGGGGGAGGCGTTGGGTTTTTCATCAAACGTAATATCAGTGCTCGTACCTGGCCGCACCCGATAGATCCGCAGCACAAACTGGTAGAACAAATGTGGGTCACTATAACAATACAAGGAAAAAAAAATGTTATAGGTACAGCATATCGCCCACCTTGGCAGGACGTTGACCAATTTTTTGATGCCATATACGATTCAATTAGCTCGATACCCAAATATGACCACTTAGTATTGCTAGGTGATTTTAATATTAATTTATTGACTGCCAATGATACAAAAGTAAATAAGCTACATAACTTTTTGACTAGTTTTAACTTAACACAATTAGTAACCGAGTCTACACACTTCACAAATACTAGTCACACGCTGCTTGATGTAGTATGTACAGACTTGAAGGCTAAAAGTATAAACATTGAACATGTGGGTTCACTTTATGGACACTGTCTTGTTGTATGCGAGTTCAATATTAAGCGGAGCAAAATAAAGCCCTACACCATAACACACAGGCCCATCAAAAATATTAATTTGTCCAATTTCGACAAGGATCTGCAATGTGTACGGTGGGACGAGATGTCGAAGTTGACAAATGTCAACGAAAAGGTCGTAGCGTTAAGCGGGCATATGGTTGGCTTATTTGACTTACATGCACCGCTAAAAACATCAATAATCAGAGGCCCTTCTTATCCTTGGATCACGGACACGGTTAAGTTAATGATGCGTCTACGTGACAGTGCTGCTGCACTGTCATAAAACTGGATCAGAGGGTAAAAAAATATATTATAAAGAACTAAAGTCCATTGTAAACAAAGCAATATACCATGAGAAATTAGCTTATTTCGAACAGAATATAAATAAAAAAATAAAACAACCTAAGGAATTATGGAAAAACCTTAAATCTACGCTGTTACCAAAAAATAACATAGACTTGCCCACCTCGTTCAGCGACCCCGACTTAATAAATAAACATTTTTTAAACATTCCAATCACATCACAAATAACTATTACTCAGTTAACTTACTTTGAATTTCATAGGTTTACCACGTCTGTTTTTCACATAGAACCGATAAGCTCAGATAAAATACTTAAAATTGTTAGTAGTCTGAAATCGAATGCTGCAGGGAACGACTGTATCAATCTAAGTATGCTAATAATGACATTCCCGTACACAGTGAACCTAATAGCAGATGTTATAAATACATCCATCAATAGCTCCACTTTTCCTGATCCCTGGAAGTTGGCTATTGTACGTCCATTGCCTAAAAACTCAAATCCAACTGACTTAACAGACACTTAACTACACTACCACGGAGCAAATTAAAAATAATAAAATATCAGAGAATTAATTAATTAAAATAAGATGTAAAGGGGCGGTTCGGTTGCCTAGGTCGGGCTATGGCTAGATGTCATGTCTGTTGGAGGGTGGTCGGTCCTTCCAGGTATCCTCACTCCCCTCGCGGTGCGCAGCTGGACGGTGGGAGACGGCTGGTGGGCCGAGATGGTACGTGGACGCACTGGTAGCGGTTGTGCGATGGGGGGCGCCCCTATAGGTTGCAGTCAGGTGCCGGGAGAGCTTAACACGCCAGGGGTTTCCAGCTTGTTTACTCCGTGGAGGAGCATCTGCCTCGGTTTTCCAATGTAGGGGTAGTTCCCAATTTTGGTAACTACACTCTCACAGAGGGATTTAAAATTATTAATTTATGAGAATACAACACAGTAGCGGTGCTTAAAATTGGCCAAATCGCGGGTTGCTCGTAGCGAGTCGAGAAACGAAATAGCCGAGATCCGTGCTCGCGGTGCCGGAGGCGGGAAACCACTCGCGGCGCGAGGGGCGGCCTCGAGATAACGAGCATCTAGCGATCTCCTGTATGAGGACAGTTGGTTTGTCTGTTGAAGATTTCTTTTTTTATAGATTAATTAAGGCCGAAACGCACTGACAGCGGTAGCAATGGCAGAGCGGCGCGGCGCGCCTATTCGTATTAGTTCGAACATTACAATTAGGGCTCCCGCTACACGTGTAAACCCGCCCGCCCGAATACCCGTGTTCTTAAGCCCGCGGTGCTAAGCGTCCGTTCTACACGGACACGCCCGAACCCACCCGGTCCGCGGGTGGGTACCCGGGTACCCGTGTACCCGTACACACGTAACCGCGGGTTCTAATTACACGCGGGTTCGGACCGTTCGTGCCCGTTTGAGTTGAGGCAAATAGAATATAATTATTTCATTTTACTCTATTTGCATTAGCAACTCTACGGGTTTGGTGTGTATGATGTTGTTTTATATTAGGTATGTGACAAAAGGAAACATCGCAGGAAGCCTATGTTTACTCTATTGCGTCATAATATTGTATAAACCTAATATTTTATGTAATGATTGCCCGACAAAGTGCACGCAAACTGTTTAACTTTTATTATAGCCGCTTAAAGATATGATAGTTAAACAAAAACAGTACCTAGGTAAGTAGAGTCAGCCAAGAAAGTGTTCTACCGCTTTTCGACTTTATTGCATGCAAAATAAGGTCCAAAAGTGGTAGACCACTTTCTAGGCTGACTGTACATGAGAACTATTTAATTTTAACCAAGCGCTTATTGTATTGTACAGTCGAGGAAATTTTATGTTTAGCACTTTTGATCCTTAACGTCATTCAAATAGGGTTGACATTTACCAAACCTTCATTTTCCTCGATCGTACATGCCACCATTATAACAATTTTGCCACCACCATAAGGTTCTAAATAAGGGACTGAATGTGGTATCGAAATTAAGGGTTTTAATTAACGGTACTTAATAAAAGTATTGCAAGGTATACCGTTTTAAACCGTACCTTTACTCACGAGGTTGAATATGAGCACCGAATAAAGGCACTGAATCAAAACGATACTTGCAACATTACTCTGCCTACGATACCTATATAAAGGATACAGTAATCATTTTAAAAGAAAGGTACTCGAACAAAACTATATTGTGACAATTTGCTACAGCTTCAAAGTTTACCGTTATTATATATCCGAAACTAGAGTAAATTATATCAAATGAATGCAATCAAAATACGATTTGGTGTTCCCATGATAAAGCGCAAGCAGAAAACTTGCGCTTTTGACAGAATTTTATCTTACAATTTCGGACGTACTAAACATCGTTGATGTAGTTTAACGAAGTAAAAATAATTTGCAGCAACGAGATTATAATTTGGAAAGGCATTATCAGTGTCTTGCAACTTTTTTTGGATAAACCCAAAAGTCGTTGAATTCCAAAGCAATATTAAGTTTTATGCGTTTGCGATAAAGTCTAAATTTCAACAAAAAAATTAAGCTAATTACTTACGTCTCAAGACTTGTAAGTTTCCTTTGTTTGTTTTGTTCGTCGCCTGCCAGCGAAAAGGGTTTAACAGGTTAAATAGGCACGAACTTCATCGTTCAAAAGCAGGATATAATTCTTTATCTGTTATCTTCGCCGACCTGAGTTGTGGTGTTTTACCGCTGAACGGATATATTAGGGAGGTGGAAGGGGTTACACAATACTACATAGTTTTAGGTATGCAAAATTTAATAAAGGCAGTAAAGTTGTGACTTGTGTGATTTCCAAGTTGCAGAATTTTATTTAGCAAGCAAATAAAGATTAATAAGAATGCCCGAGACTTGGCTCTACGAAATCTCTAACAACTTTTTAAGGTAGAAGTGTTTTTAGACGGGCTCTTTTTTCGATGAAATGTTTTTTATGGGATATTATTTATTTTTTTATTTATTTAATTATTTATTCAATTGTATAAGTCATGTACATTTCAATAAAGATGTTACAAAGTAATAATAGTCAGACCATGACGCCCTGTAAGGGCACACAATGATACACTTAAAATAAGGTTACAGAAATCATAAAAGTCATTAAAACAGAATTAAAATTTAAGATTAACATTAATAGCATTACAATTTATCACCTCAGAATTACTTATTAGGATAACATTAATACAATATTTCAACATCATAATTTATCATCGTTTAAGAATTCGTCAATAGAATAATAACATTTGTCAATTAATATATTTTTTAGTTTGTTTTTAAATATAATGTCACGAGTTTCTTGTTTTATCGAATCTGGGATCTTGTTAGTAATTAGAATACATTTATAATGAGGACTTTTCCTATACATCGCTAAATTCGGTTTTGGTAATAATAATTTATTTTTATATTGTGTTCTGGTTTTGTCAGTGTCTTTTTTTGCCTCGAATAGATTTGGATTCTCACGGACAAAAAGCGCTGCTTGCATAATGTATAGACACTGCAACGTTAAAAGTTTATATTTTACAAAATTATATTACTATCATTTACTACATTTGGTTTAGCTATTTACTATGCTCGCCTCATTACAATGATCTGCAATAAATATTTATACCTATGTTCTGTTCAACAGTTGTAATTAAAAAAAATTACATCATTTTGTTGCGATTTTCTTAGTTTTTTTCTGTCAGATACTGTAGATTTAATTTGTGATATTGAGTGTTCGTAAAGGCCCACACAATCTGAAATAAATGTGACCAATTCTTAATGCATACATGCTTTTTATTAACTGATTCCTTCCCTTTGTAAGGTTATAAATAAATGGTCGTGCTAAACTCATCATTATTTCTAATATCTACTATTAGAGCTGGTGGTCTAAAATTGGGACCGGCCAATTTTAAACCACCAGCTTCGTAACTGTTCTAGTTCAAAACCAAAACTAGATTAATGCTACAACATTATTTTTAAGCTCGCCAAGTCAGGCAAAACAGCGGCACGGCTGTACCATCTTTTTTCGAAGCAGTTCAGGCCATTTTCGACCCTCCCAATAACTTCGCTGTGAATAAAACTAGAAGCCTGAATTTTCAGTAACCAAGCCGGCATTGTATAAACACGGTATATTTCAAATTTCATTCAATTTGAATTGGTTTAAGAATTATAACTAGCCAAAGTTTCTTAATTTTGACACTTACATACACACTGACCGATCAACAAAAGCGCTAATTTAGTACATAATTAGTGTTTAAATCAAGTTAAAATTAAAATATTTTGCAAATTTCATATAAATATATAGGATTACGTTATTTAGGATTACGTTAGTTTATAGGATTACATTAGAGAATCTCACGTGACGTACGTTAGAGTTGACACACGCGTTTTTGTTTCGTTCTGTAATTAATCTTAAAAATGATAAAAACAGTGACATAATAAGCAAGTAAAGGTGGAAGTTGCAAACTAGTGCATATAGCTTGGAGGATTAACAATTTGGTTGCGACTAAACAGTGTAGTTTTTGCAGGAATCACAGTTATTTTATCACTTCAACGCTAATAACGGATTGCCATAATAAGATTTGCTCAGGTCAGCTGACCGGCGGTGATCGACAAATCAGCTGCTCGCATTCGCGCAGGCGCAGTAGAAAACCGGAACTGCTAGCTACTGAATTTTTGTCCTTAACAGCAACAGCCGAAAGCTAATATTGCAATGGCAAATAAGGGTACAAAGTGCGACGGTTGCTTCAACCAAATTGAAGATGATAATTTTTTGAGATGTTTAAACTGTCATAAACATTATGATATAATTTGTGCCAATGTTCCCGAGGAGCATTTCAGTTGCATGGGGCCCGCTCAAAAAAAAGCTTTCAAGTGCGCGCTATGTAAGGCTGCCGAACCCAGGTACTACACCGCTGACACCCCGGTCCGCAGCGGAAATGAAAATGTCACCATGCACCGAGGCTCCAGGATCCCCAATACAATGACTCCAGGTGAGCCTGCTGGGGACAGCACCAGTATGGATGTGTCATATATGGCTCAGAGGGATAATTTGACTACGCCGCCAAATAACTACACTAAACTTGATGGCACGCTGGATGCGCCCCGCATGACCGAAATGCAAATGCTCGTCTCTGAGTTGCGACTCTTTCGTGAGGAGATGCGGGCCATGACGCTTCAGCTTCACGAGCTGCGTGTAACTATGGCGGCCTTAACTGTACGAATTGATGGCTGCGACGGGCGCATAGATACACTTAGTGCTCGAGTGCACGAGTTGGAGTCTAGAGCTGAAGCATGTCATGACCGGCAAGCCGAAAACGCTTTAGCGGAGACTATCACGCATCTGAGAGCCGAACTCAACGATAGGGACCAGAACCAGCTGCTCAATGATGTCGAAATCGCTTGTGTCCTTGAACAGCAAGGAGAAAATATTGTACACGTTGCACTTACTATAAGTCAAAAACTGGGCTTAAACGTCACCGAGCACGATATCGTCGATGCTACTCGTGTAGGTCGTCCGCCGCAGATTCCAGGTGAGGCGTCCAGGGAGCCCTGAATCGACCCCGGCTGCTCGTGGTGCGGCTGGCGCGCCGGGCGGTGCGTGATCAGCTTCTTGTGGCAGCGCGGGCGCGGCGCGGGGCGACCACTGAGGGCACCAACCTGCCTGGGCCGGTAAACCGATTCTATGTCAATGAGCAGCTGACTCCCCATAACCGGCGTCTGTTCCATGAAGCTCGTGAGCTGAGACAGCAGTTAGGCTGGCGTTTCGCGTGGACCAGGGACGGAAAGGTCTTCGTGCGACAGCGACCGGGTACGGATTCCCCTCGTCATCGTATACGCACCGAGCTAGACCTGGATCGTGTTTTTGGCCAGCGAACTGTTTGTTCAGCTTAATAACAATACACCGTTTGTCTTTGTCTCGCACTCTAAGCACATGATTTTACTATTCCCACTGATGTCAATTGTTCACAAGCGTCCACTTTGTAGAAACCGAACACAACACTTAAATACACAAAACAAATGCACTCTTAATCTTAATTTAAGCACGCTATTTACATATAACATTACTAATAACGCCTCACCGATCACGAACACAGTAAATAAAAATAACCTATACACTACAACGCAGCTAATCACTCTTGTTAGCACTACAGCGAAACCGGTTCCTTACGCCACGCGCTTCTCTTTATACTTGTGCAATGACTCGTAAACAACTTCAAATTGGTTTGTTTAATGCTGGTTCCCTGGGCACAAATCATGACAACTTCATAGCGACTTGTACTAGACTAGACATGGATGTGTTGGCTATTAACGAGACTTGGGTCAGGCTGGGCGAGGAAGATCGGGTTCCAGTACTCCCAGGGTGCCGGTTTAGACATACCCCGCGGCCACAAGGAGGCCGTTCGCGTGGGGGAGGCGTTGGGTTTTTCATCAAACGTAATATCAGTGCTCGTACCTGGCCGCACCCGATAGATCCGCAGCACAAACTGGTAGAACAAATGTGGGTCACTATAACAATACAAGGAAAAAAAAATGTTATAGGTACAGCATATCGCCCACCTTGGCAGGACGTTGACCAATTTTTTGATGCCATATACGATTCAATTAGCTCGATACCCAAATATGACCACTTAGTATTGCTAGGTGATTTTAATATTAATTTATTGACTGCCAATGATACAAAAGTAAATAAGCTACATAACTTTTTGACTAGTTTTAACTTAACACAATTAGTAACCGAGTCTACACACTTCACAAATACTAGTCACACGCTGCTTGATGTAGTATGTACAGACTTGAAGGCTAAAAGTATAAACATTGAACATGTGGGTTCACTTTATGGACACTGTCTTGTTGTATGCGAGTTCAATATTAAGCGGAGCAAAATAAAGCCCTACACCATAACACACAGGCCCATCAAAAATATTAATTTGTCCAATTTCGACAAGGATCTGCAATGTGTACGGTGGGACGAGATGTCGAAGTTGACAAATGTCAACGAAAAGGTCGTAGCGTTAAGCGGGCATATGGTTGGCTTATTTGACTTACATGCACCGCTAAAAACATCAATAATCAGAGGCCCTTCTTATCCTTGGATCACGGACACGGTTAAGTTAATGATGCGTCTACGTGACAGTGCTGCTGCACTGTCATAAAACTGGATCAGAGGGTAAAAAAATATATTATAAAGAACTAAAGTCCATTGTAAACAAAGCAATATACCATGAGAAATTAGCTTATTTCGAACAGAATATAAAT
Source organism: Epinotia bilunana (assembly GCA_947049275.1). Lineage (NCBI taxonomy): Eukaryota > Metazoa > Arthropoda > Insecta > Lepidoptera > Tortricidae > Epinotia > Epinotia bilunana. The sequence goes on from OX346256.1 coordinate 9,700,797, forward strand.
AAAAAAATAAAACAACCTAAGGAATTATGGAAAAACCTTAAATCTACGCTGTTACCAAAAAATAACATAGACTTGCCCACCTCGTTCAGCGACCCCGACTTAATAAATAAACATTTATTAAACATTCCAATCACATCACAAATAACTATTACTCAGTTAACTTACTTTGAATTTCATAGGTTTACCACGTCTGTTTTTCACATAGAACCGATAAGCTCAGATAAAATACTTAAAATTGTTAGTAGTCTGAAATCGAATGCTGCAGGGAACGACTGTATCAATCTAAGTATGCTAATAATGACATTCCCGTACACAGTGAACCTAATAGCAGATGTTATAAATACATCCATCAATAGCTCCACTTTTCCTGATCCCTGGAAGTTGGCTATTGTACGTCCATTGCCTAAAAACTCAAATCCAACTGACTTAACAGACTTAAGACCTATCAGCTTACTACCCTGTATGTCTAAAATACTAGAAAAGGCAGTCTGCATGCAACTGACCAATTATCTTGAGAACAGCGGTATCTTGCCAGATGTACAATCAGGATTCAGAAAGGGCCGAAGTACAGTTACTCCTCTGCTCGATGTCACTGATAACATACTGTGTTCTCAGGATAAAGGCATGTGCACACTACTTGTATTGCTCGATTTTTCTAGGGCATTCGACTGTATAAACATTAACCTCCTACTATCAAAACTGAGCTACTATGGATTTGATAACAGTGCACAATGCTGGTTCGATAGTTACCTTAACAAGCGTTCCCAATATGTAAAGCTGAGTCTCAATGATGGGTCTTGTCGAGTCTCAGACAAAATGGGCCTCTCTAGCGGGGTCCCACAGGGATCAATTCTCGGACCAATCTTATTTATATTATACACCGCTGACATCCGAAATCATATTGCGCACTGTAATTATCACATCTACGCAGATGATATACAAATATATATATCATGCAAACCGTCAGAAACTGATCTTGGTATACAAAAACTTAATGTGGACCTCTTAAACATAGCATCTTGGGCAGCGAGCAATAGTTTAATGCTTAATCCTGCAAAGAATAAATATATGATATTTGGGACTAAAAAGCAATTGAGTAGTATCAGGAGTAGTGTGCATGTGGAGTTGCTAGGTGAACCAATTGAGCGTGTCTATCAAGGACGAAATCTGGGCCTCATCATGGACAGTGATCTTAGATTTGAGAGACATGTTGCGGGCTCTGTTAGTAATTGCTTCTATAAACTGAAAATACTGTATAACATAAGACCATTTATATCAGAAGCTTTGCGCACACAATTGGTAGAGTCACTTATTTTATCAAAACTCAATTACATGGACCCAGTTTTTGGCCCACGCCTCCTTGCGAAAACAAAGAGGCTAATCCAGCGGGTGCAGAATGCCTGTGCCCGTTTCTGTTTTAGCATCCCACCAGGGGCCCATGTAACTCCGTTTCTGAATAGACATAACATCCTCAAGATGCAGCACCGCCGCAAACTTCATCTTGCATGTCTGCTGTTTGGAGTTATTCAGCACAAAGCTCCTTCATATCTTTTCAACAAGTTGTCATGGTTTTCAAGCCGTAGGCCGCAGGGACTACGCCAATGTAGTATACTGTTAACTACACCACAACATGCTTCAGCTGCCTTCAGAGGGAGTTTTCGGTATGTGGCAACCAAATGTTGGAACATAATCCCGCCGCCTATTAGGACCTTAAACAACATAAAATGTTTTAAAATACACTTAAAAAAATACATACTTGCACATCAAAAAGAACAAGAGAGCCTTGTTCATGATACAAGTGGTATATAATTTAAATAAACTATTATATATATATAGCCATGTCTTTATTTATATTTTTTAAGCATTATACAAAACATGTACAAAAATCAGTCTCAGCTTGTTGCTTAATATGTGTGTATATTACCCTGTGTTGATTTTTAGACAGGTCCCCTTTTTTGGCAGGTCGGTCGTTACACATCCAGGAGATTCACAAAACCCAGTACCAATACTGGTCATATAATAATATGCTAACGGCGCGGCTGTTATGTAACAGTTACTAAACATAATTGTCATGTACCTGTGTTTTGTGTCCTGTTTAGAACAATGAAATGCCAGTTCTTCATTCTCCCTCCGATTCCATAATGGAAAAATATTATAGTGCATGTACATAGTTTCTAGTTTCCTTTATTTAATTCGTCGCCTTGTTAACAGTAGTAATAATTGTAGTTTATTATAGCGTACACTTTTCTTCCTTTTGTATCTCTCTTGTAAGAAATCTGTGAAATAAGTAAAATAATGTATATGAAATACTTGTGTGTTTAGCGTTCATAGATTTCTGATATGATATATCTTTAATTCTTTGTACTTACCTATATTTTATGTCCCATCTTGTATTTATTATGTTATGTTCATTAGCGATTGTCTTCCTCTTTGGTGTCTTGTAACTTTCCAATTTTTTTACCATATCCTTATCTGTGTTATCTGTACTTGTTTGTTTTTATTGTTTAGTTATTTTATAGTTTATTGTCGGCCTATTGTACTCTATCTGTCTGTAGTACTCACGGCAGAGGTTTTGCACGTGACTTTGACACTCCAGTAGTTCGGGTCGCCGTCGCTAGACAGCGCTGTCAAACTGGTCGCGTTCAGCTTAAGCCGTGCGTACTGCAGACACCGTGACACACTTCAGGTTCCGCCGGAAGATCAGCGCCGGCTCTTGAGTCGGCATTATGCTGAGGCGGGACCTTTTCGTGACACGATACTTGTCATTAATAAATGTTTTTCTTTCTTTCTTTCTTTCTTTCATTACAAAGTTAAATTTGCAGTGAGGGGGAGAAAAAATTCAAAAGCAAGAATGAGACTGCAATCATAATTTCTATCTATTGATAACACAATAACCTACAAAGAGAAGTGAGATCCCATATAAAAAACATTTCATGTATAAAAGAGGCCAAGTTTTGAAACTTCCACCGTGTGACTTGGCAATCACACAATACTGCATAGTTTTAGGTGTGCAAAAATCCATAAATGCAGTCAAGTTGTGTGATTGCCAAGTAGCAGAATTTTATTTAGCTAGCAAATAAAGAATAATAAGAATGCCTGAGACTTGGTACTACGAAATAACAAAGTCAACGACCGCTTTAGCCTAGTTGGTAGTGACGCTGCCTACGAAGCAAGAGGTCTCGGGTTCTAATCCCGGTAAGGGCATTTATTTGTGTGATAAGCACGAATATTTGTTCCTGAGTCATGGATGTTTTCTATGTATTTATGTATTTATTTATCTATATAAGTATGTTTATCGTCGTCTAGTGCCCATAGTTCAAGCTTTGCTTAGTTGGGACTAGGTCGATTATGTGTAAGATTGTCTCCTAATATATTTATATTATGTTTATATTTATCTCACAACTTTTGAAGGTGGAAGAGTTTCGAGACTTGGCCTCGTTTTTACATGGAATGTTTTTTTGTGGGATAAAACTTACTAGCTTCTGCCCGCAACTCCGTCCGCGTGGAACTCGTTTATATCCTATGTCCCTCCTCCAGACTCAAATCTCTATACCAAATTTTATCTAAATCGGTTCAGCGGTTTAAGCGTGAAGGGGTATCAGAAAGACACAGGCCGACGACCCACTTTCACATTTATAACAGTATGGATTCGTACTTACATTTTTTTAATCTGTAGTTGAGAAGGCTAACTTTACGTACTTAGTTATAATTTGTTACATTTATTAATCTGCTATTTTTCTTCACAAAAAAAAGATGTTATAATTGCAAAGCTACGAACACTCATTTAGTACTTGTACATTCTTAGAACTACGGGATAGTTCCTAGCTTCACACCTCAAGGACGGGTAGTACTACCCGCGTGTAATTAGCGCACGGGTACCCGTGTACACGTGTACACGGGTACCCGTGCGCTAATTACACGGATCCGTTCGGACCGGTCGCTTAAACCCGCGGGCGTGTTACACGGGCACGGGTACCCGACACGAATACACGAAACCCGGACACGACCGCGAGCCCTAATTACAACCGGTACGTACCGCCTCCGCGCCGCTCCGCCACCGCTGTCAGTGCGTTTCGGCCTTTAGATTAGCTACGCAATGAGATAAATGACGAATGAGCCAAGACCCCGTATCATGGTGGGCCTTATCACACGATAAGTGACAGTATAGAGCGTCCGTCACTGACTGAGCTGGCTGGCTCGCGTGATAAGGCCGACCATGATACGGGGTCTGGCTTGTTTATAAGATGATTTGTTTATAGGTAAGATGTTAAGGCAAAAATGTAAGTTAACGTATAAACGTTACAACGTCTTGAATATTAACCCATACAGTGTGTCAGCCAAGTTCGCAATACTGAAATCCAAATCTTATCATTATTTTTAAGCTAGTCACAAAAATGTATGGAAGCGGTCATAAATCGATTTCGGGTCGGCCTCTAGATACCTTACTCGTGAATTTAACCTTACCCAACTCGGAATATAATTTAAATGACAATAACAAAAAAGGTCATAAAAATAAATGCATTTTTACAAAATGACGCTAGGTATTCTATTTGGACCAGCATTTCATCATATTCATTACAGCGTACATACTGTCAGGCAACCGGTGTTTCAATCAGCTGCCTCGCGATAAAAACTATTTTTTTAATACATTTTTTCTGTTTCCGCCCCAGTCCAAGTTGACTCAGTTCGGGTTGCACAGGGCGGCTCCACAACAATTCGGGAGCTCAAATACCGCGAGCCATCCGGCTGCCTCTTGGACACTGCAACGAACGTGTCATTGCTCTGAATAATTGATTACGAAGGTGCCTAAGGGTCTAAGAGCAGCACATATTACATTACATTATTACATTACGTTAGGGTTACATACCTTTAGTATTTTTTTTTATCTGTCTCATAGGTATACTTAAATAATGTATTACCTACTCGTCCTAGGATCCGCAAAAGCTGCAACGCAAGCAGTTATTCGCAAAAACGGATTTAATTACTTGCTTAAATTAACCTAATGTGAGCTACCAATTTACATCAACTGCAGATGCTGCTACTAATGTGGATATCTTAATTAAATATAATCATGCAATACCCTTGAAATGTTTATGTGCTCAAAATTCTTTATTAGTAGGCAGGTAGCATATGTAGGTACCAGTAAATACTTGAATGTGTACCTACAAATAGCATTGACATGTTTTTTTTTAGGTTCAGGATCTCTTCCTTCCTCCTTTTAATTCTAGTTCAGAGAAGTAAACACGTAACGTTTTGAATTACGGTTAGGACCATTTAACTGTCATTTTCCTACACAAAAAGTAACATTCTCACTGGTTAACTTGCCAGTGAGAATAATATCTAGTTAACAGTTTAGTCATTTGACTTTAATGATCATTAAAACAGTGAAATAGGCTTTGAGTGCTGACGGTTAATGTAGATCGTTTCCACCTGATTACTCCGCAATATACAACAAATGCGTCCAATTTGGTGAAGCTATTAAATACTTGATTATGTTGGGTTTTGAATGTTGTGTTGGTGCTATACCTAATAGGAAAGTAGTCAGATTCTGAAAATGCGAGATTTTAGGATTTAGTTTTCTACTGAAGCGGATACGAATATGTGCCCTTTTTAGGGTTCCGTAGTACAAAAAAGAGCCATTCGTTCTATAACCTGAGAGGAAAAGAATCCGTGAGAGAACTCTTTAAAGAAATTAGCATTTTAACAGTAGCGCTCCAATACATTTATGAAAATATTGTTTATGTCATTAATTAATTATTCATTCTGTAAAAATTCTGGTATCCATAATTTTAATACACGAAATAACAATAAAATAGAAAACATAAAGTTTTGTCTTCGTGAAGTATAAGTACAAGTCTTTTTCGGGTCAATGTATCCATTTTTATAAAAAAATACCCAATAAAATTTTGTCTCTTCCCTTTTCAATTCAAATTGTATTCATATTCAGTTCGACTTATTAGGCTAAGAACTATCACTGTAATAACCTTTTTTTGGCAAAAAATTACTGACTGTTGAGATTGTTTCGGCGTTTCTTCTTAACGGTGGTCTTTTTTTTAGAAAGGCTGATAGAATTTTGACTTGTAAAAGTGCCATAACGGCCTACTTACAGAATAAAAATGAATTTATTTCAACAAGGAACCCTTACATTTTCGCCATGTCCGTCCGTCTGTCCGTCTGTCCGTCTTCGGCTTAGCTCAGTAACCTTTACTACTAGAAATCTGTTATTCGGCATGGGTATATAAATAAATTACGCCGATAAAACTGTAGACTAAAATCTTGAAACACAATTTTTTTAGGGTACACCCCCCTCGCCCCTATACCTAAAGTGGGGATGTATTTTTTTCTCGGTAAACCCATAGTATGGGATACTGTTTTATAGCTTGTTTAATAATATTATAGGTTTTTAAAACCATTTTTCAACTTAGTGATTCTTTTGGGAGATATTGGGCTTTAAAGCCCTAATTTTTGTTCGAGTCATGTGTCCAGCCCCCCTGCCGGCTAAATGGCTACTACTGGGAATGTGAAAAAAATTGTGGCAATAGTATTACTATTGCCACGAATACCTACCTATACCTATGTAGGTATAATTGATTTAAAATGAAAACTATCACGGCTAAGTAGGCATAACTAGTTACCGAGTAATAGTCAACCAACTTAAAATGAACATAGAAAGGCCAACTTTTGTGCAAATTCGGCCGACCCAACCACACCATATATTTGGAACGCGCGTGTCGATGTAACAAAATCAGACAGGCAACTGCGCGTGGCCCGACGCTCACTTTGCCCGTTTTTAGGGTTCCGTAGTCGACTAGGAACCCTTAGTTTCGCTTTGTCTGTCCGTCCGTCCGCGGATAATCTCAGTAACCGTTAGCACTAGAAAGCTGAAATTTGGTACTAATTTGTACATCAATCACGCCGACAAAGTGGTAAAATAAAAAGTGTTTTTTTTATTAGGGTACCTCCCCTATACGTAACGTGGGGAGTGTTTTATTTTTCATTTCAACCCTAACGTGTGATATATTGTTGGATAGGTATTTAAAAATGAATAGGGGTTCGCTAAAATCATTTTTTGATAATGTTAATATTTTCGGAGATAATCGCTCCAGAAGTTAAAAAAAAGCCCCCCCCCCCTCTAACTTTTGAACCATAAGTTTTAAAAATATGAAAAAAATCTCAAAAGTAGAACTTTATAAAAACTTTCTAGGAAAATTATTTTGAACTTGATAGGTTGAATAGTTTTGAAAAAAATTACAAAATATTTTCTGAACTAAGTTTGTAATTTAACCCTATGGGACCGGTGTTTATTGTACCTGTAATTTATACAAAATCACAATGAAATTACGTACTTTCAAATAAAGTAAAAAAGCGGTGAAAATCGGTTCACGCAATAGAGAATTATCCCATAAAAATTATCTTCCATGCTTTAAGCTCGCGCGCATTAGTTTACTTAATTTGTCGATAGATGTCGCTGTACGCGGAACGCTCACATTGTACATGGCGCTGTTAAGATTTTTCCTGATTTAATGGGGTCGGAGCAGGTGCGCCCATACATTAGGTCGAAAATTTGTCGTGCTCGAATTGTCTTAGTTGTCTTTGGTCGTTCATTGTTAATAATAAAATTGTTCGCTAAGTATTGCTTGTATTGTGTCTGTCTATAATAAATGGTCGATTTGATTTTGGAATTAGAACTCTCTTGCTCATATATTCGGTTCACGGAACGGGCTACGGAACCCTACACTGAGCGTGGCCCGACACGCTCTTGGTCGGTTTTTAAACTGTCGTCAGGCTAGATAGGCCTGACATGGACTTTATACCAAGACTAGACAATACAAAATTGTCGATTAACCTCAGATTAAGTTTTATTCCAGTTTGGTCTAATCCGGCCGTAGTGGTGAAAATAAAGAAACATCGAAAATAGTATCAGCACTAATATATAATTTATTGCTTAACCATTTTTGATGATTATTAATAAGCTTTAGCTTTATTGATGACAGCTACATTTTTGAATGAGCATGAATACCTACCTACCAACTTGGCAAGTCTTCATAGTAGGTAGTGCCACGCTTACATCATAAATGAAAGCTACATTCAAACAAGTATGAATACCAAGTAAATAATACGAATAATGTTAATGACAATAGACCTACTTGCATAAAGTGCGTTAGTTCAAATGACAAATATGATTATAGTCACATAGTGCATTTTTATTTTTATTCAGTTAAGGCGACTTCCTGACTTGGCGGGGCGGGATCAGTTTTTAGTATTTTGTACTTTTGCGTGAGCTTGTTGGTATACTGTAAGCATAAGTAGTACTCGTAGTAGTAAACCTACTACTAATAAATCCACGGTTAAACTCGCGTATTAAATGTCAGCACAGGCGACAAATTTCGAACTCTTCGGGAGTTCTTCTTCTTCGTGACATTTGTACGCGCGGGCACCGGACGACGGCGGGGGTCGGGGCGCGAGAGGAGAACAGATCAAGCGGCGGCGCTCGCGCACAGTCAGTCGGCGAGCCTCATCAGCATCAAGCGCATGTCGCGCGGAGCTATTTTCTCATAATATTAACTTTACGTGCTAGTTTTCAATAAATGTGTTAGTCGAAGAAAACTGCATTATTATTGTCCGCCTGGACACATTTAATACGTGAGTTTAACCGTGGATTCATTATTATATTAGACAATACATGTCTCACGAAAGTTCAAATTCCATTAGTAGTAAAACTCTTTATTGTTCACAATATTATAATAATGTAAAATATACAAAAGGAAAATGCAAGTACATAGTCAAACTTATCCTTTTAAGGGGTTTCTTATTTATTTTTTTATTTGAAAAGGTTCACCAACAGCTGGTACATTCTTAAAGATATACATGGGCTGATTGTTAACTAAATACACAACTAATTATAGGTAAACACTGCATGCAAAAAGAACTTACATTATACACAATGGAGTACAAAAGTTAAATCTTACAGTTAAGAGTATTACACTTGCGCAGTATTAATATATTTAGAAGCGGGACGGTGCGTTTGTAATACTGCATTCGTACCGTCCACTCAGGAAGCACTCATTTAAATGTAATCGGGTAGCGTAGAATTCGGTACTGACTCGACTAACAATTGACACTGACAGCTGACAGCCCACTGATATCGTACCGTCTAGTGTACCGACAAAACAGGAAGTCGCTTAAATTGCGCTGGTCCATAGATTCGTCAATATTTATAGTTATAGTACGAGTATCAACTCCATATAGGAAACGCAATGCTATTTTATTTCATGTTGAATGTTTGCTTGTTGATGGTTACTGGCTACTTTTTCAGCGATTTTTCCAGCAGCTGACGCTGTGAGTAAGTAAGATAGTAAGATCTTTATCTGTATATGGGTGCCCTGAAAACCAGCGCCTTTAGCATGTATTGGTGGCCTATGCTGAGTGGCATCCATTTTGGTGAATTCCAATCGTAAGACACACGTGTAACATGATAACACACCAAATAAATATATTCCTTCCTTTCTTTCTTTCTGTAAATATACCTTGAATGTTGTATATTATTACACTTTTATTGAACGGCTGATATTTTAAGTCTAAAAATTTATATTTGAATACACAATTTGAATACAATTGTATGAGGCTCTATATTATCAAATAATAATATAGAGCCTCATACAAGAAGGAAGATAGTTTTCTCATTGTACGGTTTTTAAAAACGTAAATTAGTAGAATACAAGACTAAGCATAACAGCAAAAGTAAGTAAACAAAAAGTTCATAAAAGTAAAGTAAGAACACCAAAATCTTTGAACTAAAATTGAATAGCGGTGTATACCATATACCAACAAAAGAGAGAGAATATTGTACAAATAGCTCAATCGTTTCACGAAGTTCACTTCTTACTTCTTTACCAACAAGTCAAATAAGGAGTGCAATTTATTTCCAACACCGGTGGTCAGAGGTGCTCAATAATTTAGCCCAGTAATTCGTTCAAGAGCGTATCCAGAACATATATTATTCAGCGCTAACACCGAAATTCACTAGGGTTGGGGCGCAGACGCTTTATGGATAAAATACTGGGTAAATATTGTGAGTAGCCGTCTATACCTAGACCATCACTCTCTAAGAGTGGGTTTCACCAAACCATGTCGTCAGCAGTGTTCGTTAAAATCTGAATGTATGGAAAGTTTGACAAGTTTCTATGGAATGACAGCTGCCGGCCATGTTTAACTTTGATAGGTTTGCAATATGGTTTGCTGTATGTTGGTGCATTATCTGGCACTGCTAAACTGCCAAGTTTACAGGAACGAAGTCTTTTATTCCTGATGGTGAGTAAGGTCGCCAGAGCTCCTGAGAATGCGCCGTGTTAAGATTGAGAGACTCGTATTCCTGTACGTTTTCTGCTGTTGATGTACCAAAACCGCGAGTAATAATGTGTGATCAATGGGCATGTGACTCCTTTGGAATTATATAATACTAAATATCTTGCTGGTAGTTAAAAAATAGATAATTACGTACCTAAGGCGATGGCTGAAATACGCGTGACGCGTCATACTCGTTCATGTATGCAAAGATGACAAGTATCCTAACTTCATTGCACTGTTCAGTGAAATTGATGCGAGATTCACTCGGGCGTAGCATGGTTGTGAATAAGACACCCGTCTCTTGCACTCGCATACTTGGCAGAACGTGATAAGTGATGAAATAGCAACCATGCTACGGCCGAGACACGTATCATTTGTTTTTATTATTATATTTTATTGTTAACTTTAAACATAGGCATGATAGGCAATAGTGTGTTATTAAGGGTAGTGTGCTGGTTCCCATGCTGCTCCTACTCTATGATAACAATTCCAATTTTTATAAAATAAAGGAACCTGCCTGATGTGAGAATATATCTGCATTGTTTTTTGATGCGGCACCTCTACAAATCACGTACAAATGAATACCATTATAGTAATATTCGTTTACAGAATCTCTATTCAGTCGTTCACTCTTGACAGAGTGGTCGTGGTTTCATGATGATGTATGGATAAAGCAGCCCTCGCGGTGCTCCTCCACTTGTTGCGGTCTTCGTTTTATTATTGAATAGGGTAGGCAATTTGTTTCTTGGTAGATGGCTTTTTAAAAGGTCATACGAGCATCTCAGAGTGTAATTATTATTATCAATGAACACTTACTTACGTCTCATACACGGTTTCGGCCACTGTTATGATGAGCAACGCCATGATTGATATCATACGATATTTGGTATTATGGTTATTAGACTATTATAATATTTATTTGGCTAACCAGCAGGAGGCAGCGGCTGCAGGTTATTCTTTTACTCTATAGACACACAAATCATTGACAACGTGTAAGCCTACTGGGTTGTGACCCCGCTGACTGTAGGTTAAGGATTGGGCTCAAGCTTCAGTTATCTATATATTTAAATATTAAATTCATCATTATCATCATATCAGCCGAAAGACGTCCACTGCTGGACATAGGCCTCCCCTAAAGAGTGCCAAAGTGACCGGTCCTACGCCACCCGCATCCAGCGGACTCCAGCAACATTTACCAGGTCATCAGTCCACCTTGTGGGCGGCCAATATTTAATATGTACATCAATTAAACTACTTAGCACCTATAACGGAACGGTAGCAAATAATAAAATAAACTAGATAGCTGTATTAAATAAATAAATATCTTATAGCCGAATAAAATTGACGATTCGTTGTGTTGACAGTTAAAGAACATCTAGGTATCTCCCTATCAACACAAAAAACTTACTTTCTGTAGGTTTAACCCAGGTTTTCCCAGTAAGATTGCTCCAAATATAGAAGAGATGACCTTTTTCTAACCAGCACAGAATTAGAACATAGAACAAACTCAATTATAAATTTCGACTTTTACTGCCGCAAGATAAATACCTCTATTTCAAATACCTACACCATTCACTAATGCGCCTGTTACTTAACAAATTAACTCCCGATCTTCCCATCCCTACAGTTCAGTCTAATGCACCCAAAAGTGATCTCTAATTCTGTAGCAACACGGTCGCTATTTGATTTATTGCCATATGCACAGGGGATTGAATTGTTTATTCCATTTCGTTACGTTTCGGAATGTTTGATGAATTATGAATTTGGATCACTATTTGGAATAGCCAAAATTAGTTGAAAGGATGAAAAAATCAAAATTATATATTGTTTAATTTAAAAACAGTGTGAATTTAGTTCGGCCAGCGTCAACTGCAGAAAAAGAATATCCTCAACGCGCAATGAGACAGCGTGGAGACTATCGGTCGTATTCATAAAAAGTTAAAACAGTGCTATAGCGAGCCTATAGCACATCACTGTTTCGCAAAAATGTGATTCATAAACGTCTGTTAACGCAGTTCGGTCTGTCAAGCCCATTTTAACGACGCGCTAACTTAACGAACGGTGGACCCTCCTTTAAACCTATTTTATCTCCATTTTAAGGAGAAAAATGGCCGCCGAATTGAAAACAGCTGATGTTGACGGCAAGTATTCGAGGAAGTTCGCAATACGATTTTGAATGTTTTTATGTTAGCAAAGCTGATTTTGACAATTAATAATGATGTAACCAGATAAATAAATGAGATTACATTTAAAAAGTTATAGATTCGATTAAAATAAATTACAATTTTACCTGCACGAACAATGGCGGGAACACCATGCGCGCCCATTTCAAGTTAAAAACTTATCAGTGACAGTGGGTGAATAAACTTATCTGTTTCGTAGTGTTGTATTTAACTAGTTACGTATATAAAGGAATTAATTGTGCACCTATTAAGAGCGGACCTACGTAAAGACCAGGGACGTGGTGCCTGACACCAAACGAATGGCAGCGATGCAGTCCAGTACTACATCAACCGAAAGGGATTTTATTCCTATTCCCAGGAGTTAGGTAAATACATAAAAGTGCTACTTAATCCGCAGGCAGAGGTCAAGCGGAGCGGTGCAACGCGGGTCGGTGGCGTTACCTATATCCCTCGTAACGTTCAAACTTGTATGAAAGAGTAACATGCCGTCCTCCGCTCTGCCACTGCAGCTGTTCATAGTAGTTTACGTATCACCACGAGGACGCACCCCAGCATCTCAAACTAGTTTGTCTTTTGTCCTTAGCGTAATAGTCATAGATGGAAGTGGGGCGCGTCCTCGTGGATTCAACGATCTATAGATACATAGATAGGTACCTACTCGGTTTTACACTGTGGGTTCTGTTCTTACCATCAGGTGGGGCCTTATGCTTGCTTATATGCCACTGTCGTAGTATCTTTTTTAGGGTGAGTATCCACCAGAGCTGTGCGCTACATCTCTAGTGGATATCCACCCTTAAGTATACTATGACAGTGGTAAGCCCACCCGTTAGGCGCGCGAGTTCCTGGCAGTGAAAGTTTTGAATAACCTTAGTACAATTAAATTGTCAAAAGATTAATTATTACAAATTAAACACAATTTGCTTATTGCTAATTTATTTAATACAAACTTATATTTAAAGCAGTACTCTTAAAACTGCTGTATGCAGATTGAAGACGGAATGAATCTCTTCCTTCATTCTCCACTTTAATCTTGTGTAGTTCTAATCTGCGCTAAACTTCAGCACTGCGCAGGACAGGTGTCTACAATCTGAAATTAAAAACAAAACAATATTAGATATAAATAGCATAGGGAGGCTGTTTATTATTTTAAACTCAAATGTAATATTATATTATATTGTAATAAATAAATACCTCTCTTCCTTCCCCTAGATGGCACTCGGCGGGCTCTCCGGGCTTCTGGCTCGGGCACTTCAGCCTCCAAAGCAGGAATTATTTAAATCTGAAAAAATAAAACATGATGTTCCACTATATTTTTATTTTTTTGTTTTATTTTTAGCTGGTATATCTATATAACCAATCCCTGTGGATCCACCTGTATGTTTAATAGAGAAACTGAGCAGAGTTCTTATTTATAAGATGGGCCACTCGTTTATACATGAAGTGCTCCACTCACTTTCAATGCAATATCTTAACTAAGCTTGCAATCCAAATGAAGAAATAATTTCCAAAAACACAACTTTCTACCAACCTATAGTGTTACTGTCTCTAAGCTACCATATACTATGGAAGAGACAAAAATCTGTAATTGTATTATATGCGTAGTCCATAGCTTATTGTATGACAGCATTCACTGCTAATTTGAGTATTGTTTAGAGAATGACTGTTAAACGTTATTTCCGAACCTGGGGCTAATAACCCTTATTATGACTGAGGGTCATATGGCTCTTGGGGGTTAAGTAGTTTTGCGTAACACATCAATATTTGACTATTGTGTACCTATTATTGTTTACATAAACACATTACCTCATATTATAGCGTATTGTTTGGATTTGGACAGAATGTTGGCTTGTTGATGAAACCGGGCTCCATGATTATTGTAGCACAGGTTCAACTTTTCAGTTAATAGGTAATAAAAATAGCACTAAACAGCAAACATCACATCGTCGTGAAAAGTTTCTTTACATCAATCAATTCACATTTTTTCAAGAAATTAATTGGAGTAACAGTTTTAGTTGACGTTAATGAAACATTTGAAAAAAAGCACAGATACCGCAGAGCGGACGATTCCTTGATACGTTCGAATACTGCAACATTTGTACGTCGTCCATACAATTCATATAAGTATAACAAATAGTTATATTAGGTAATTACCTGGATAACCGTATCCTAATCGAGTTCGATGACGTTGACGACCCACTTCTCCGGCAACCAGGCACTCATGTCGTTGGATTCAGTGGTGTCCTGGGCGGGCCATCGTTTTACGGCCAGCTTCAAGGAGCTACTCCTACTGACTGGTTAACTGAGCAATAGTCCGGGGCGCGGCAGTCCGCATAATATTATTCTTTAACTAACATCCGTATCAAAATCTGAGGAAAAATGCATACATTGAAAAATAAGCATTAGGTAATTATAATTAACTTCATATTTAATGCCGAATTTGAGTAAATACGTTTCCTTTCTTACCTTGTCTTCCAATGTCCAGTTTTCACATGGTTTTCATGTTATTTACGTGCTTCGTTGAGTAAAATTACCTACAATTGCCGGTATTATAGATGTCAAACTTTTTTTTAAATCGAAAAATCACATATTTTGGTCTATGATTTCCCAGAACGGCAACATAACATCTCTAATCTGTCAAATAACGGCCCACTAGTTAGCGGAGGCTTAGTGGAGGTTTATGAATCACACTTTTTAACAAACGTCAATTAGGCTTAGCGAACGTTTTAACTAAAACGTTGATCAACGGTGTTTTAAGGTTTTTTTATGAATAAGACCGTATATCAATTCCCTGTGGTCTGAATACATTTAATTTTTCCTTATTTTGTAATGTGGGCCAAAACAGCCACGGAGTGGGTGCCACACGATGGGCGGCGATGACGTGGCAGGCCGAGACGGAGATGATGGCGATGGCGGGACGACCAGCCCTCCTATTCTATTTTAAGCTCCCCTCAACGCTCACCCACAAATATATCTTGACACCGCGATGCATGGTAAGTAAGCGTTGGTAGGGTAGAGGTCTTGTTTCGTGACGGCTGACCCGCGGGGTGAGCCGCATTAGCGCGTAGCGAATAACAGCCCAGCAGGTCGATCACGTAACGCATTAAATAATAAATAAATAAATATTACGGGACAATCTTACACAAATCGACCTAGTCCCAAACTAAGCAAAGCTTGTACTATGGGTACTAGATGACGATAAACATACTTAAATAGATAAATAAATACTTAAATACATAGAAAACATCCATGACTCAGGAACAAATATTTGTGCTCATCACACAAATATATGCCCTTACCGGGATTCGAACCCGGGACCTCTTGCTTCGTAGGCAGGGTCACTACCAACTAGGCTAAAGCGGTCGCATTGTACGAACGTTCGGTACTTTGATCTAAATGACAATTGTCGTTGGACTGTCCTAACGCGCATACAAAACATTACGTGATTACCCTCCTGGACGCATTTTGTAACGATTGGCTAGATATTGCTCAAATCCGGGACGAGCGGAAGTCGAGAGGGGAGGCCTTTGGCCTGCTGTGGAACACTATATACGCTTCGAATTTGTATTTATCAAGTAATTTACCTTATCCTGCACCAAACAAATGTTTTTATTAGAGCTGTGCTAGACTAGTAGAGAATGCCTTATTGGATTAAGTTCGCCACTTGTACCTTTTTCTGTGTACGTATATAATAAATACAGCAGCAGGACGAATAAAGGTTGATGATGTATATGATTAAAAGCCAGGTTAGATTTTACTTGGGCTTGATTTCAATTGAGCATACTCGTATCTACTTATCTGGGATGCTTCGATAGAAATCGACCCTTTTAAGTGGTGTAGCTAAGTTTAATTAAGTCTATGTTGTGTTGGGAAATAATAATTTGTTTTGACAATATCCTATCCTATACTACTAAACGAGCAATATATATATATTTGTAATCGAAAACGGCTCTAACGATTTCAATGAAGTTTGGAATCGGAGGGGTTTACGCGGGCGAAAAATCGATCTAGCTCGGTCTCATGTCTGGGAAAATTCGGTTTCTCTATATTTTCACCCGATCGCCCAGGGACTATTATTAAAATCTCGCTGTTCCGTGCGCAAGCGAAGAGCACAGCACATCGAGCAAACATTAGTGAGCGAGACACAACTTTGGGAGCTAAAGGCGCCTTAACTACTCGAGTCATTAAATACAATACATTTATTTTGGTAATTTGTAGTACCTTCCTGGTGTATCGAACTTATGAAGTATAAAGATATAACCTGAAATCGTATACAACAAGTAATCACTATGGTCCCAATTAAATAGTGATATTATATTTTCGATTCTGCTACATATCTTGTTTCGTTTGAGCGCCCAAATCTGTACGCCCTCCACCAAAAAACAATAAGTACTATTCAGTGATAAATGTCATTATCAAGATTCGCTAGTAATTTTACTCCTACCTACTTCAACCGCGTAGAAACGCGAGTGAAGTCATTATAAAGACTTGGCTGCACGGTACCTACTTCAACCCTCGCTTGGTTCCAATTTCACAAAAGGAATCCAGGTACCTATACTTATAGACGATAACGAGCTCGCACGGTAATATTGCTGTCTAGGAAAGGAACTAAGGCAACGTAACATGACGGTTCCACCTTTTTCTAGCTATGCTATAACGGTCTTTATTACTTAGATGAAGATAAAAACAATATTGGCGAACTTACGCTTCTTAGGATGACTTCTAAATTTATTTATCAATTTTAATATATCATCAATTTTAATATATCATCAATTTTAGTAATTTAAATATTACCCCTTTCTGTTAACCGATTGATCTGTATATATACATGGTTAAGGCAGGAGTGGCTCACTCCGTGGTTTCGTCGCGTCTATACAGGTAGGTATATGCTGGCCACCAACTTAGTTGGTAGGCTCCTTAAGCTGGGTCCACATTTGTATCATTTTGTTGTATCGTATCTCCGTCGCGTTGCACCGACCGACGCGTATCAAGATCACTAGTGTGGACGCAAAAATAGCGCGATCATGCGGCGCGCCGTATCTGATCGCTCGCGATCGTTGTTGACACGCGTTTGTTATATACCCCGCACACTCGCGATCGGATACGCGTATCAAGATCGGGAAGTATGAACGTGTTTTGATACTGTATCACGATACGAAGTTATGATTTGATACGCGATACGCCGTGATCGCTCTCGAGGCGGTTTTTCCCCGATCATCAAAGGGGATACGGATACGCGTCCACACTAAATGATACGGCGTTATGGTACGATACGCTGCTACGCTACGTTTAGTATGGACGCTTTTTTTTACGCGACGATGCTAGTGATACGGTGTGGCCAAAGTGAGTGTCCATTCTTAGGATAGTCGAGCTCGATGCGATACGCGTGATCGTGATCGGCAAAAGGATACAAATGTGCACTCAGCTTTAGTGGATGTCACGCGCTGCAACGTACCGCACGCGTTCGCGCTTTACCTACTTGTCAATTACATTTTTAAGAGGGGATTTGTTAACAGTGAACTTTCTGTACTTAGTAGGTACTATTATTTATTCTGCAGTTAAAGTAATTCAACCTATTCCTATTATATATTTTTTACAATCTCCTAAAAAAGGGTATCAAATTATGCAGACTCCAGTCCTGTATTCTTCCGTACCGTTACCGTTCTGTTGTTGGTGTTCCTTGCTCAGGGAAGCGCGCCCTGCGAAGTATCTGTTCTTTTTCCAAATCGCAGAAGATTTGCGATTTTTTTGGTAGAAGCTTGTGGAGATAAAAAAATCTGCAATGGGAAAGGAAAAGCGGGAGAGACGTTGTCAAGCCAGAATTTGCAGCGAGTGTCCGCGGACCTTCGGCCCTCAGGTTCACTTGTGAGTAGTGAGTGTCCGCGTGAGCTCGGCGAAGTGCAAAGCAGCACTGTATGTGTAAAGATCCCGCAGCTGTGTATTTAGGCTCGAAACTGTTTGAGAAACGATACGAGTATGCTAACGGGGCACTGAGCTGGCTTAAGATTTTGGAAGGATACTGAGGAGTAGGTACAGTCAACAGCAAAAGTAGATGATCATTTTAGTACCTTGTCACTTTCACTACTATGACACATCCCAACAGCAGTATTGTTACGTTACGTGCGACAAAGTACTAAAATGATCATCTATATTTGCTGTTGACTGTACCTATGCAACAAACTGACATGAAAGAGACCTTGTAATGATAAGGTACTAATTTAAATAAATAGAGTTAAAAATAATTAAGAAACAAAAAAAAACAAAAAACTTGAATATAAGTAAAAAAAAGTGAAATTGTACCAGAAACCAGTCTCGTCAATCCAAAAGGTAATATTACAAAATGAAATTAAAATAAAATCGTGTGGCGCGTCAAATTTCTAAATTCGAATCAATCTTCAGTCAACCACTCATACATTGGTAATTTGTGGTGCGGGCATTATTATATACAATATATTGATATTGTATGGATTAGATTTATTTATTTCGAGATAAAAATTACAATATAGATTCGCATACAATGTCAAAATTATAAGAATCCTTATCACGATCGTCAATAATTAATAATAAGAAATAAAAATTGAATAATATTCAAAATGTCAATACAGAAAGTGGAAATAGTATCTCCGATTACGGATTGTCATTTAACAACTAGTGGATAATTAATTTTAAACAAAAATAAACAATGTCAATTTACGTATTACGATTTCACAGTAGAAATACAATATAAATGTTACACAAGAAATAGTATCAGAATTAGGTATCAATAAATCAAATAATTACTTAAAACATTATTTCCATGAACTGGTGAACAGAGTACAGAGGGTTATCCAACAAAAGATTTCTCAGTCTACGCCCAAATGTTACGTCACAATGTTCGTTTCTTATATCGGCGGGTAGGTGCTCGAAATAAGTAGGCCCAATAACCCAGGGATTTTTCTTTGAAAGTGCCATGCGACGAGTAACTGTCATTAGGCGCCCAGTTGAACGAAGCTCCTTACCCGTTACATTCACACGCGCAAACTGGGAGATGTTTTTTCTTACAAATAAGAGAAGCTCAAACAAATGTTGTGAGTAGTGCGTCATTATGCGTTCCGTCGAGAATAGCTCCCGATAGGGGTGCCGATGCTTGACTCCTACAAGTACCCGAACTGCACGTTTTTGCATGACAAGAACTCTTTGCGCATCCGTGGAGTTACCCCATAGGAGGGTACTGTAGGACATCAGGGAATGAAAATATGCGAAATAAACTTGTTTCAGTGAATCACCCGAGATTAGCGGCTTTAATTTTTGTTAACGCAAAGACAGCGATACTCATCCTGTCACACAGACTGTCAACATGGCGCTTCCAATTAAAATTGGAGTCAATTATAAATCCAAGGAACTTGCTTTCCTCACTCACCGGCATCGAACAGCTTGCCATTGACAATGGCGTTGGTACTTTACGGCCAGAAAAAAGCATTATATTGGATTTGGCTACATTCAGATGCAGCCCGTTATCCACGAACCTCGTTAATTTTGATGGTTAGTTGTTCATAGGTGTTTGCACCAACTAACATGGTAGTATCGTCCGCAAACAGTACTGATAACCCGGCCACGATATTCGATGGCAGGTAATTAATAAATAATAAAAATAGGGTATTCCTAAAGCTGATCCTTAAGGAATACCTAAATTGATATACCCTGGATCTGATTGCACCAATTTGCCGTTTGCACGGAGTTTTACAACTTGTTTACGCTTTGACAAAAACGAGGTAAACAAATGGTGAGCTTTGTTTCGAATGCCATACGATGTGAGTTTATTCAGCAGCAGTTCATGGCTGATAACGTCAATATAACGTATATAATAATATGCCCGCACCACAAATTATAAAAAAAACTTATTCAACATTTAATTCATCCGTCACTATCACTGTGAGTCATCAACTTATCACAGAACCATCATTGACACATTTGCTGGTGACACTGCGCCTATGGTATCAATGCCCTAGATTACGAGAAGAGTTGTGTGATGACTGTTACATAGTAAGAATATATTTATATCTTAGCTTTTAGTACATAATAAACATCTTTATAATAGTTCCAGGCGCATAAGCGTATAGGCGCAGCGTGGGTAGGCCCCCCACAAGGTGGACTGATGAACTGGTAAAGATCGCGGGAGTCCGCTGGATACGGGTGGCGCAGGACCGCTCATTGTGACACTCTTTGGGGGAGGCCTATGTCCAGCAGTGGACGTCTTTCGGCTGATATGATGATGATGATGATGATGATAATAGTTACTAACATTAAAACATTGCATGTACTCCGAATTATTTAACGCTGCTCTCTGCGTCTTTAGAGCCTTCTAAATGTGAAAATTGCAGCAAACCAAGTTATCTCACTCGCGAATCGTTCCCGTTTTCATGCCTGAATTTGCATTAGAAAGTTAACGTTTGTAGATACGGAAGTCATCTGAAATGCTAATATTAAAACATTGAGCATTAAATGAAGATACGAATCTGGAAACTCTCAAAGCCGGAATATATTATTATTTCAAGATACCTGTAAACATGTTTCTGTCCCCAAATTTATGAACGGAAATAATACTTAATCTAAGTGTTAAATTATACTCACGTGGTGGCAAACACTTCAAATGTGACAGCTAGTTCAAGTGTGAGTAGCTAGAACTTAAGAAAAAACTACACTTAGAAGGTACAATATTTCTAAAAGATAAAATATTTTACAGCAGTGGTGGCGGAGTATTCGTATGAAATAAAACAAATCATACACAACGATCCTTTTATTTTAATTTAAGAAATCTCACAATAAAAGTCTTGAGTGGATCTTATCCATAAACGGCAATATGCACAGCAAATGTATTAATACTAATTTATTACAAATTATAACTTACTTAGCCATTATTCATACAAATTCCGTACAAATAATTATTTACAGGCCCTTATCCATGATTTTTCATAATCCACAATTGATTTAATTGGTCTTAAATTGAATAGAGGAATATAAAAAAGGTATTTTTGTTTACGAATAAGGGCGAAAATATTTAAATATAATTTTAAATATTGTCCATAATTCATAATAATGTCCAAAGGTGATATGTTAAAAAAATAAAACAAATCTGATACCCTGTTTAAAAAGGGATCGGCCCTCGAATCCAAACATATGCAAAAACAAACAACCTTTGTACAGGCATACGTATATCGTGATTTTTATTTTATTAAAAATAAATAAGCATTTTCGTGTATTACATTGAACCTTCTATAATGTCCATATAAAGGAAAATGCACGGTTTCAATCATAAGTTCAGGATTTTTAGACCAAATTTGGCCGAAGACCGAAAGTCTTTGGTAGAAACTAGCTGAATTTTGGCATACTTACCTACTCTGTGTTTGTTACTGAACAAGTACCTAAAACTCTTCATTCCTCCTTCGTTTGCGGCTCAAAATATTATAACCCTCCCACTCCTCATGGAGGTTTGATAGGAGGAGGTGGAAGAAGGAAGTAAAACGGAGGTTACTGACACAACCTTCATGAAAAACTACTAATGGAGCTATAACTACAAAACCAAAAAGTTAAACGCTAGTCCAGCAGACACGATAAAACGTAGGATAGCTGTATTCGACAAAATGGTAGAGCGGTGAATTCTTTCCTAAATCGACATCTTTTTGGAATTCGGTCGTTATTTTTGTCTTAAATCTAAAAATCCTGAGAGAGATTGCATTTTCGCCAACGTCAACACGTTAGCGTGGTTTTGCAATAGTAATTAAAATATTCACCTAACTATTGCAAATGTGTTGGACGCATAGGATGATTTCACATTTATGTATGCTTATTTTTTTAAATGTATTAGAAGTATTAATGAGAGGAGATTATTTCTCATGAGGCAAGTAATATACGGTTGAAATCTTTATGAAATATTAGTGTTCATGCCTTACTCGCAATAGTAT
Source organism: Epinotia bilunana (assembly GCA_947049275.1). Classification (NCBI taxonomy): domain Eukaryota; kingdom Metazoa; phylum Arthropoda; class Insecta; order Lepidoptera; family Tortricidae; genus Epinotia; species Epinotia bilunana. The sequence continues at coordinate 9,723,265 of OX346256.1, forward strand.
TGACTATCACAGCTAATGAGGCATTAGTGGTTAACAAGTACGACTGTATATTACCTACTTTAGAAATATTTGTGTTTCGAAAAGCCAATGAATTCATTTCGAAATGCGAAGAAAATTAATTGGATAAATATGTTAGTAGTGTCAAACTGGTAGATGTTAAACATTGCCGAATCATGATAATATATTTTTTAACATTCTTAAAATTTATTAGTCCTAAATTAATAAATCGCAATGATTAATGGGCGCACGTGAAACTAACCGAGTGGCAGCCGCCCGTTTTTACTAAATATCTCCTAACAAAAAGCCTCCTTTAAGCCCGTATTTCAAACAAAAAGCTCCCTTTTAAGCTCGCACAATGTGACAGACGGACAGCTACGGAACTCTTCTCTTCGCGTGGCCCCACACCCACTAAGCGGTTTTTTTAACTCTCATTCAAAATAAAAATAACTGATAAAATTTTAAATTTGGAATTTCAGTGAACACGCCAATACCATAATAAAGAAATTGTCTACTTTCGCTAATACTTCTATAACAATTAATCTGAATTCATAATGCCCTGCAAACACGTGCTCTTTGAAGCATTTTTTTTACTATCGACACATGTTTTCGCTATAAAGTCACATAAGCGTATTTTAACAACGTTGACAAGTTCCATTTATCGCCTTTAACGCTTACTCTAAACATTTTAACGCTTTGTTTACTATGTGCCTTAAACATCCATATTGTTATTTTAATGACACAGCTATTAAATGCATATACAATCGGGTCGCTTCTATACAGTATAATTTGAACACTAAAACAACGACCTTATAGTAGAAATTTTAACTGGCAAGAAGTTTTCTCTCGACATAATCGATTAGTCTTGCCAAATTCAATCAAACTGTATTTACTGACTAACAGCTATTAATCAAGGTTGGGCCTTATTAACAGTTTCAAATTACAGCAAGTGAAATACAAAATATTCAAAGTGTACAGGGTCATCATGTCCTTATTCTCAGTTTCAGAAATCACTGATATCAAAGTTTTATACAAAATTTGCCGTAAGATCGTCATATCACGAGCTGTAATAAACAATGGTTAGTTAGGCCCTTTATTTTACAGAAACATCACGAGCTTTTTACCATTTAAGGCTTATCTGCACACTGCGTATTTTAAGGTGATTCTCCCACTGCACCGCATCCCGCCGCGTTGCGCGGAGCGGCAGATTTTTTACACGCGCATTCACACGCATCATCGGCAGTGTGAAGTACTAAGCGTGTTTTCTATATAAATTAAGATTCTTGCATACGATAGTAAAATCTGCCGCTCTGCGCACCGCGGCGGGACGCGGTGCAGTGGGAGAATCGCCTAAGCGCCGTCGACGAGCGTTTCTTTACGCGTGATTTGACAGAAACGCGCTACGACGGGGCGTTTAAAAACGCAGTCTGCAAAGGTCCCTAGGCCCGTGCTCAACTGCATGTAAAGTTTATTTTTCTGTAACTATTTACATTAAAATGTTAACGGTATTGTTTGTTTTTTAGGAAAAATATTATTAAACATGTATATTATATAGTTATAGAGCTGTACAATTTAATACCTACATATCTTATTTACTCAATTTCAGCTGTCAACACGCAACGCTTAATTGAATGCAATAGCTTTGCTTGTAACAGGAAAAGGGACCTTAGTATTCCAAGTCCTAAAATCCCCTTTCTTGTATTTAAAACAACACTTGCTAGTGTGTTGACATTTACACAAAATTGACGACAATGGTTCTCTTTGTCTTTAACGTGAAATGATTATGATTTAAACTACAATTGCTTTACAAACAATGATTTATTACATTGTACGAAGAAAACATCCGGAATCCTATATTTTCTATGTAGTTCAACATTGCGAACTATCTTTAAACAAGTATGCAAAATATGTTACCTACTAAAGCAGATTTTCTTTTATTTGAATCTATGCATTGCGAATAACGCTCTTGAATAAACACATCTACTTAATTTTTCCTTGTTTTTATTTTTGTAACATTTAAACTGTTGAACTAGGTTGGCCCTTTGTATTTTGTTACTATTCTTTAAAATTATAATAACACACTTAAAATGATATTAATAATCAGAGTGTACCAAAAATGGGGTGTGAACCGATCAAGGGCATAACAGATATCGTTTTCTGATAAGAAAAAACTAAAATATGTATTTTTTTAATCTCCTTAGTTTTTTCTTCTTCTCCCCATTTTTGGTACACTCTGTAGAAGTCAATGACTTTAATTATTGAGTGACTGTTGTCCTGTCATAACAACTATGAGCAAGTACATAACAATTAGGTAGTAGGTTTGTAAGGTGTGCTGATGACGTAAAGATCATACTTTTTAAGGCGTTTGGTCAATCATTTTATACCTGCAGCCTATGGATAAACTACACTCAAAAAACTTTCGGCGCTGCTGGGCAGGATGCTGCTGGGGCTGCCGCGCCGTTGCAGTGCATCAGGGATGTTCACCGAGAGGCGCACGGATGGCTTCCAGGCCATAATGCGCAAGCGCATCGCGTCCTTGTTGAGGCGCGTGCGCGGCAGCCCGAATAGCCTCCTACAGACGGTGGCAGCGTGCCTAGACGGACCCTTCCTTCTGCATTGGGATAAAATGCACAGGGCGTCTACCTGTACCTGACAGTTTTTTTTATTTTTATGATTTGTATTTTTATTTAATGTTTTTGAGTAATCTAAAGTGTTTTGATGTAATTATATGTAATTTTAATTTTAATTCTATGGATCTTGGTCTGATAATAAAGTAATAATAAAAATAACAATTTTATTATGCACACTGATAATTGCATTCACTTATTTTTCATCAATAAAAAGAAATATGTGTAGTTATGTCAGGTGATTGCTTAAATTAGATAGCTGGTAACAATTACGACATGACTAGATTAAACAGGTATTAGCAAGCTTGCTCCTAAGCTGTGGCCCCATATAAGCCAACACGTGTCGAAAATAACAAAAAAGTATCAAATAAATTATGCTCGTTTGGAATCACTAAAACAGGCAGAAAGCTTAAACGATGAAACGATGTATGACTTATGCTTTTAACAAAGAGAACCGTGAACCGCTTTACTCATAAACTTTGGTAGTGCCACTTTGGATTATGACTAGAGATCAAAATATTTTTATCTCAGAATGTTTTAGTACAAAATATGAACCATTTAATTTATACTGGACATAACCTGAAACAATAAAACATAATTATGTTAGGCTACTTAAATAAATTGATAGGAAATACGAATGCTCAATAAAACATAATTATATAAAATATATAATCAATAGTATTTTATTTTTTGGATCAGAGCATAGGTTTAGTAAAATGGTTTTATTTTTTTAATGGATGGTCTGAAGTACGTGCTTACGCGTATTTTGCGCGCGTGATATTAAAAATTAACTTCAATGTTAATCGTATTGATTGGATATCTGCAAATATTTTTAATAGATAGATTGACAAATCAATGACATTTTGGTCTGATGATGGAGCCAAAAGGCGAAACATTTAAATGACTCATATTATCGCTTGCACTTACTAAAAATTTACTTAAATATTTATTTTTAGGAAAATAGTCTTACCTTCTCTAATTATCTCTCAGTAGACTTACAACACTAACATTTGAGCTAGAACAGGTAGCAGTATCATCGTGATTGCGGTGTACATATTTGCCCCTGTGAACAAAAATAGATAACATTATATAAAACTTAACTGGATCCTGATATCAGATGCTTTAATGACAGAAGAGGACATCACTAGGACAGTATATCTATTTATTCTAGACCTTTATTTGTTAGCTACACTCACACAGAAACAACATCGTACAAACACAACATTATAACAAACTAGCTTCTGCCCGCGACTCCGTCCGCGTGGAACTCGTTTATATCGTAGTTCCATACAAACTTTCACCTCCCATTTAAGGGAAGTGGGGGGTTAGAAAGAGACAAAAAGTAGCCTATATCACTCTCCATCCCTTCAACTATCTCTACTTAAAAAATCACGTCAAATCGTCGCTCCGTTTTGCCGTTAAAGACGGACAAACAAACACACACATACACTTTCCCATTTATAATATTAGTATGGATATTCGATACACAATATGGAACAGAATAGACATAATGGTAACATGACAAAAAAATTAAACATACAATTTGCTGTGTGCGTTGCTGCAAAACAGAAGGCTTCATGGCTCAGTTATATTCTTTGCTATTTCGAGAGAAGCACTTATATTCTGCCTGAGCCCGAGACACGTAAGTTCAGTATCACAATATACAAAAAAATAAACTAATTGCTGAAACTAAGTACTCAAAAAAATTATAGCATTCTTCCACTCATGCCAGGCGAAATTCAATCTTATGACGGTACGTCGTGCCATCTTCTTTGAAGTGTAGTACCCATATGAAGGTGAGTAACATAAATATCATAAAATAAAATTCTTATTTGGTAAAAAAATCAATAATAATAATAAAAATATCTTACTACAGTATATACTTATAGTCTCCGTCATTCGGATTTCAAAATAGAGAGATACGAAAGTAAGGATACTGAAGTCATGCCAAGGACATCTCGTTTTAAATCTTAAATAAGCTTAGGTTTACCTACTTTTGAAAGGTCTAATACACACCGTGGTATCGATGTGTGGAAGTGCGCTTCACGCATTCGTATTAACGTTTTAGTCACGAATGACGCATAATGTATTAACGTATGCGTCATTCGTGACGAAACACACCTAAACAATTATATTAGGGGATTTTTTCGTCTTATTCACATAGGAAAATATCGTGAGGAAACCGGTCTAATCCCAATAAGGTCTAGTTTTTATCTGGGGGATGTCACGCTTCCACATGTGTCATGGTTAAACGTGTGAAATGTGAATATGCGAATGCGCTATAAAATACTTAACTAATTCAATATGTACGACACATTTTTTTTTTTTGCGTTTTTAATTGATCAATCGGGACTCGTTACCTAAAACTTGTTTATTATTCTCTAATACATGAAGTAGATAATGCAAATAAAAACACAACCGACAAATAGTTCAGTGACCTATTGTTTTTATTTCTTAATTTCACAAAAATCTTAATGAATTGGTTTTTAAAGACCCGCACTACAACCTCCGTATCGATAGCACTTTAGTAAGTAACCTTGATGTAGCGGATAATTTTTACAGTTCTTTGCTATAATACAGCCTGTAAATTCCATACAAGCGTATATTTTAACCCGCCATAGTTTTAATAATAGACAGTATAAATAATAATATGAGTAACAGTATAGTTAAACAGCTTAATTAATAAAGAGTCAATATTTTTTTTAAGTAAGACCAACCAGCAATGTGTAACTGATTTGACTTAACAAACGTTTTGACTTTTATGGGTGTCGTAAACAAAAAGACATGACGTGTAGTGAAATCGTAGCGTGCTTAATTATTTTGTACTACCTTTTGACCGCGACTTCGTCTGCGTAGAATTAGTAATTTGGGTAGTTTATTTTTAATCCAAGATTTTTCATCATTGCTTAATTTTAAATAATAAAAGAAAATTATGGTTTTGATCGCGATCATTTAAGGAATCGAAATGCTGACAATTAAATAGCACTTTAACGAAAGTATAGGGTAAAAAAACCCAAGTAAAAATCCTCTTCTCTGTAGTAGTAACCAGCTTGAATAAATATTACCCTCGTAGGTTTGATGGATATTTATGAATAACGGGGTACATATTTAAAATGTTGATTCCATCTTAAAAACTTCCTATAAGGGATGAAAACGGCATTACGGATTCAAATTATCTCTAAACCAAATTTTATAGGGAATGATGATTTCCCGGATAAAGACTACCCTATTATCTTCCATGGGCCACAAACTATCTCTGTACCAAATTTCATGAAAGTCAATCGGAAAAAGTAGACCATATAAAAATATTAAACACCCCTCACCAGTAAGGGTATGATATTCGGGCTAAAAATTATCGTATGCCCCTCTTCGGAACTACATATAAATATCCCTATATAAAATTTCATCTAAATCGGTTCAGCGGTTTAAGTAGCTCCATACAAATTTTAACCCCCCATTTCACGAATTTCGGGAAAAAACTATCCTATGTCCTTTCCCAGGATTCAAACTATCTTTGCAACAAATAACAAATAACATCTAAATCGGTTTAGCGGTTTAAGCGTGAAGAGGTAACAGACAGACAGACAGACACACTTTCACATTTATAATATTAAGTACCAGCTTCCGCCCGTGACTCCGTCCGCATGGAACTCGTCTATATTGTAGCACCATACAAAATTACATCCCTCACTTCACCCCCTTAGGGTATGATTTCCGGGTAAAAACTATCCTATGTCCTTCCCCGGGATTCAAACTATCTCCATACCAAAATTCATCTCAATCGGTTCAGCGGCTTAAGCGTGAAGAGGTAACAGACAGACAGGCAGACAGGCAGACAGACAGACAGACAGACAGACACACTTTCACATTTATAATATTAGTATGGATGGATAAAAAAAGGAGAAATTAGTGCAAATGTAGGTATGACATGATGTAATGACATGTGATATTATCAATATTGCGAATAAATGAATATGAATATGTAGGACCAACACTAATCGTCATCTAAATTTTCGCCCGTATCAAATCTACACCTGCATATGTCTTTGAATCTTTAGTTTTATCGGTGTCTTATTACTATCGTATAAAAACGTTTATTTAATTGGACCTTCAGATTACTGAAATTTATGGATACGACTAATGCATTCAATTATGTAAATCACTCAATTATTTTAAAGAAAGTTGAATACTTATTGTATTCGTGGTAATATTTTCTAGTTCTATTTGCTAAAATCCTATTTTAGCGATAGAAGTCAATACAGTGAACTCTCTCAAATCTGCATACACACATATGTAAAAGCTTACCGAACTGAAAAGAGGCAAATTATATATGGCGTGCCGCAGGAAAGTGTTCTTGGCCCTTTGCTATTTTTACTTTATATCAACGACCTACCTCGACACGTCAAACATCCTACGGTATTATTTGCTGATGGCGGCACTGTTATTATTAAATATAATGATGATAATAATTATGAAATAGAAATTAATAGTACTCTAAATGACATAATCGAATGGCTAAATGTAAATAATTTATTAATTAATCATGACAAAACGAAAATCATGCACTTTTGTAATTATAAAGGGAATTGAATCAGCTTCCGTTACTAAATTTTTAGGAGTAAATTTAGACAGTCATCTGTCATGGAACTCGCATACTGGGCAAGTGTGCCTATGCACTTTATAAACTTGCAAAGCAAGCAAGTCCTGCTGTATTAACTGCATACCAGGGTTATGTAGCGTCGACCTTACCGTACGGCGTAATTTTATGGGGCAATTCTTTAAACATGGAAGCGGTGTTCTAAGCTCAAAAAAGGTGTAAGTATTAGAGCAATGCGTAGCCTTCAATAAACATCACAAAGAGTTTTGTATCATATTTTAGGGATTTGAACATCTTGAATGCCCTCTCTTTATTTTTTATAAGTAGTGATGTTTGTCAAAAATATTCCTATGCTTTTTAAAAAACTATCTTTACCAGCAAACGTTTGGGGAAAAGATATTGGGAGGACTTATGCACAGATCCAGCAAAAACCGCTTTAATGCGTAAGAGTGTATATTCTCTAGCGATAAGGATTTATAACAAATTTGTAATTTGAAATTACCAACAGAATTTAAATTGTTACCAATGTCACCCTTGAGGCATAAATTTACTCACAAATAAGTGCTTTTACTACAGAGTAAATACTCTATTTTAGATGACTTTAATGATGAACTCAATTGTTTTAATAATTTCTGATTAATATTGTTATTATTATTTTTAATCTAATTATCTTATATTTGCCATTATATTCTAAATACATCATAACATAATTCACAATGCTTTATGAACACTCTCTTTCTCTGTTTCTATGCAGCCATCACCTATGTTTAAGAAATAAAACACTTCTTACACGATAAAACATAGTAATAGTATCCTATTGTTCAAATCAGGAACAATATCAGACCACACAAAATTTAGTCCTATCTCATTTCTCAATGCTACTGGCATTAAGCAAAGTTTTTGATAAAACAATACTTAATCAGCTTCTTTCCATTTGAACCGAAATAAATTGCTCAACATTACATCAACCAGTTCAGATTTACAAGGGGCCGTTCCACCTATGATGCAAGTGTTGTGCTCATTAAACATATTTTTGATGCCTGGGAAAAGGCTCAAGATGCTGTTGGGGTTACTTGTGATCTATAATGGGTTATGGGATATAAAACGGAAGCCTTGATCTCCTATCATCATACCTAACGAACAGAACACAGCGAGTAGTCATTAATGAAACTCAATCAGCCGGATCAAACGTTGCCCTTGGAGCAACCCAAGGATCAATCTTGGGCCCTTCTTGTTTCTGATTTATATCAAAGACTAACCTAAGCTTGTGCTTGTGCAAGATATTATATATAATAGCGTGTTATTTGCAGAAAATGAAAATATAATAGTCTTCAGCATTAACTGCGTACTCTACTATCGTGAATACAACGAATAACCTGCTTTAAAATGCATCAAATTTACACTACCAAATGTTAAACAGTTAAACACCACTCAAATCATGTTTCTGGGTGTCACCTTGGATTAAAAACTACAATGGCTTGCCCATATAGCCAGACTAGCAGGAAAATCTAGCTCCGCAGCCTATGCAGTGGGACGAATCAGACTGATGACAAACGTTGAGACGGCCAAATTGGTGAACTACAGTTACTTCCACAATATTACGTCCTATGGAATCCTGTTGTGGGGGAAAGCGGCTACAATCTGGAGACTATCCTTGTAGTACAGAAATGAGCAGTACGTTCTATTAATGAACTAGGAGCCCGTGACTCTTGAAGAGAAACATTCAAGGAGGTGAAAAATCTTACTGTAGCAACTCAATACTCGTAAACCCTTGAGAACTATATAGTGATGTATAGTATTATATAGTATGTATGTGCGAAAAAATCTCCATGAATTCAAACTGAACAGTTTATTAACTTCAAAAACAAAACATTGAATCTATTGAACCGCGATTCTTAAAATTAATGTAATGTCTGTTTATGTCTCTCTGCTAATTGGCCGGGCATAAAACACTACTGGGAAATGTAATATCTATTCATTAACTGTATTACATTTCTTGGGAAATATCAATATCCCTGACAAACAATGAGTCTTTGTTTAGGAAAGCCAATTGTAAAGGATGAGGTTCGGGTGTATTTTAGGAAAAGTTTAACGAATTCTTGGAAATTGTGAGAAACACGTTTAGAAAACATAAAATTACAAAAATGTATGAACAAGAATTATATTAAATCTTCCATAGCATTTATGCATGTTGTTAACATGGTACATTTTGCAACGAGATCGGTTAGAGGTTTTTGGGAACGAGTCTATTATTCAAAAGACGCCGATGACACCTTGATGACTTGAGTTTGTTAAATTCTTACATGCATAAACAGCTGATTGTATAATAGCAAAGACCTTTTATTTTATTTTTAATTAAAGTTATTGCAGAATACAAAAAGAAGTTCAATTGGCAGACTTAATGCTATAAAGCATTCTCTACCATTCAACCGCTGGACGGATAAACAGAAATATTAGGTGCAGGCATTCAACTTTGTAGGAGAACTCAACTCCGGATAAAATTATTTCAAATACATACTGAAATAAACATACATACACATATGCAATATATTATATCATTGAATTCTGTTTACTAATTGGATAAAGTTCAATAAAACTGTGTTGTATCAGTTTCGATAAAGCAATTCTATTTCAGTGAAAGAGACGCTCAATTGAGAATGAAATCCGATGCCACAGCTGAGTTTACACTTAACGCTGGGCTGTGTATCGGCTTTCGCTTGATAGCACCCACCTTAGCAAGTTTCTGCTGGGCCCTCCCTACGGTTAACTTTCAGAGAATGCCTTGTGGCATTAAGTCCGCCCTTTGTTTTTATTTTATTCAAGCAATAAAATTTAAAATCAATTAAAAAATATATAGGTGAACACATACTATTGCAAAACTCTTGACAAGGTAATGCCGTATTTATTTTAGAGAAAGAACTTACTGTTATATATTCCTTCCAATATTTATAGAAATTGAATCGCAAAGTAAAGTCAATCTCTTTGCTATAACAACAGTCCATTGCTATAGTTTGCAAAAAATATGTTCGTTCTTAAGTTACATTCTGTACTAGCTTCTGCCCGCGACTCCGTCCGCGTGGAACTCGTTTATATCGAAGCTCGATACAAACTTTCATCTCCCATTTCACCCCTCAGGGGATGATTTCTGGGATAAAACGATCCTATGTCCTTTCCCGGGATTCAAACTACCTCCATACCAAATTTCATCTCAATCGGTTCAGCGGTTTAAGCGTGAAGAGGTAACAGACAGATTCACAGACAGACAGCCAGACAGACACACTTTCGCATTTATAATATTAGTATGGAAGTATGGATTACCTTTAGAACCAACTGCTGCAGCCAATTGCATATCAGCCGCCGTAGGCATCTCAGGAGTCGTGCTTATAGGTCCTGCAAAAAAACAACTAATTATAGAGTCTTAACATTATTGCTCCATCTGACAGAACTCGAGTTGCATAATCGCCCGCAGCCAAATCTTCTATCTCATTTCCCCAATAACTTAGAGATTGTATCTATTGTTTGCCGAAAGTAAATTAGCGAATATAACCCCTGGGGTATACCAACCAAGAACGTGTAATTGAAAAAACTCGATCCATCATAATAACCTATCTTTCAATGTCCAATCAGACCCAAAATAACGTCGGCGGAAATCGATGTAGAAGTACATGCCTTGTTGACTTTTCATTTAGAATCCGGTGAGTACCTAGAGAAATGTTTTTCTGACGAACCCACCGATATATATTATGTTTTTTTCGTACTACAATGGACTTAACGAAGCATAAAATTATTCACGAGGACTGCCTGCAGGAAATGTTTCATCTCAGCTTTATACAATGAGAGCTGTGTACACAAACTTTCTGCTGATAAAAAGCTTAAATGGCCCTCTCGCAAATTATTCCGTGAAATTGTTATTTTCATGCCCACGCCACGTTCAAAAAAATATTTCCATCCCCTATTCTTGCCGAGCTCGGCCTTTAATGACGTTCGTCGACTTATAAAACGGTTAAATTGCTTGTTTTAAATAAATAAACAGCATTCTGTTCTTGTCGTCGCGTTTCTTTTTCAAGTTTCTCTCTACTAACGAAACGTTTCCATTGATGGATACGATATTGAAACACTTCTGAATGGATATCATTTTTGTTCCAATCACGATTTTGTAATTAAACCTTGATGTCTCACACATTTCAAAGGGTTGTACATTTAATTCACTCCTTAATGTCACAGGAACCCCAACGGTAGTTCATAGTTTCTCACAACCATTAGCAGGTAACTGTCGGGTTGTGGGCGGAACTTAATTTGCACAAAGCATTACCATGTCAATCCAGGGACTCCGGTAATCCCCTGTCGACACGGGTACAATTATGACGATATCTATTTCATCTTCATATACTTTTTACTTTTAAATGAACAGTGTTGCAAAGCCTTATATCACGTTTCCGCGTTTCGTGGAACTAATATTATTTGTATTACATAGGCAACGTCCATAAAACTGAATCTAATTTTGATTAGAAATTATCGTATTGTTTTTGGTGTTAAATTGTTGTGACCACATTTTAGCGTTGTTATTTGTATTTACATACCTAATATAAAACAAAATAATTACTTATAGTCCTTAAATACGCTTAGCTGGTTTAAGTAAATCTGAAAATAATGCAACACGCAGCAAGAGTAATGTAATTATAAGTATCTAATAATAATACTTCGATCAGCGTTCAACCTACTGAAATTGCATAATACCCTCCAGGGCTTTTCATGCATTATTTCACGGACTATTAGTTAAAAAATCAGATAATTTGAAAACACTAAATAAATAAAATGAAGATACTATGATTAATTCTTCCCCTGTCTTCTACCACTACTAAAACTATACACAAGGTACGGGTAAATTACTTTCGTGACGATTTTGCATTTGTAGTATTTGTATATTTACAGGGACACACGTACACGTTGACGTACACAGACACACGTGTGTGTGTACATGTGAGGCTGGCTACAGAGGTCACAACTACAAATGCAAGTCTCGAAAGTAATTTACCTGTATTTTTTAATAAAGTTATCAGAAAACATTAATTATGCTGAATGGATACTTCGTGTTTGTTAGCTAAAATAAATTAAAGAAAATAGTAAAATATTGTTTTGCGCATCTCTAAATTACCTGGATAATAAATGGCTTCCTTTCTCACAGCGTACTTCGCTTGCGGTATCCTGAGGGTGCAGATGAACTCTGCGGGCGAGGGCAGGTCCTCATCGCGAAGGGTAACCGACGCCACCGCGGAGTACCTCCCGTTCACCAACGTCAGATTCTTGGTTACGCCATCGAGTAACCTTGAAAAGTTAAAACTGGTTGAAATGATTGTTGACCCAGCAGATTGTTCCCATAGGTTAGTTGGCTATAGCGACTGAACGAAAAATTGTTTCACATCAGAACTTACAAGGCATTTTTTCTAGGTTTTATATTAACTATATACCTATTACGTAATGACTTCTACATACAATTATAATGAAAGCGGGAACCTCTTTTCATCTCCTTTATTAGGCACGCGACTTATGATTAAAATGACGATTGATCAATCTTAGTCGTAAGAGTTTCGACTAATTTAGTCACGATTAAATTAATCGTCAATTAAATACGAGCGACTAAATCTTTGATCGATTGATTAATTAGATTAATTTTCTCTCGATTGATATCAGGAATGAATAAGCGCTCTCGCTCTTTCATACATCTTTCTCTTTCTAATTTTCTACCTGGGTTTCATGTAAGCCGTAAACCCTTATCTAGGAGATCCTTAGAGTACTGCTCTGTAAAAACCATCTTGTTAATGGAACAAGTGTACCTATATCACAAAACATACCTACTAGATTGTTTTCCAAGTGTACAAAATACATGACAAGACATAATGCATTTTTGTAACGTGCTGTGTTCCAATTTTTTATCGAGATTTAATAACGATTAATTTAATCTTGATTAAATTCATCGCGATTTATTTTGTGACGATTGATTGTTTAATCGATTAATTAGTTGATTAAAAAAAAAATCTATTAAAAATTTATCTCTGTACTGGCGTAAATATTTTTGAAAACGGGTGAGTAGTTTCGAAGGTTGCTTCGCCCGCGTATTGCAAAGAACGCAAGCATAAAAAAATGCCTATAACAATCCAGAGAGCCATTCTAGACGCAAGTGAATAGATTTTTGAAATTCTATAAGCGGTTCCGGAGATTACCCAAAACATACAAACTTATAAACTTACAAAGCTAGCAATCTCACGCTTTATAATATTATTAGTGTAGAGTATTAAGCACAGATAATTTATTTATTAATTCGACTAAATTAATCTTTATTGCACATGACTGACATTATGAAATATAACTTAAAAGATTGTTTTATCCAATCTAAGAAATACTGAACAACTTTAATTAAAATTGTAAGTATTCTTATCTTCTACATGAAGTGACGAGTGTGATATCACTCTACACACAACCAAGCCACGGCCCCGAGTTTTCGGCACCCCCGGTACCCTGGTTATGGTAGCGGCCAGGGTACTAGCGGGGTCAAGGGTGCTAAGAATCTCTGGCGAAGATCCGGCTACCACCACCGACGACCCCTGACCCCGGCAACTTACAACACGCGCACACTGCGGACCGATGAAAAGATAGCGGAACTGCAGAAAGGATTGAGCAAGTTGCGGTGGGACGTCATAGGGTTATCTGAAGTCCGAAGAGAGCGGGAGGACACGATAACCCTTGAATCCGGCCACTTCCTCTATTTCCCCCTATTTCCTATAACCAACAGTCCCAGGGAGGTGACGGGTTTATCATCCACAAGTCCCTAGTGAACAAAGTGGTGAACCTTATACTCAGAGTATCCGAAATATGCTCGTTGAAGGCCGTACTGAAGGTCACTCTGAAACAGCTTAAGAACAGAAAGGCACCTGGTGAAGACGGAATTACAGCCGAACTCCTGAAGGCGGGTGGAAAACCGATCTTTACAGCCATTCAGAAGTTGTTCGACACCGTCCTACTGGAAGGGAGAACGCCAAAGGCGTGGAACAGAGGTGAGTTGGTGCTGTTCTTCAAAAAGGGTGACAACACCCTGCTGAAGAACTACCAACCTATCTCACTTCTGACCCATGTTTATAAGCTATTTTCAAGGGTCATTACGAATCGTCTCGCATGCACGCTTGATGACTTCCAGCCTCCCGAACAAGCCGGTTTCCGAAGAAGACTGAGGAGTATAACCTGCCTCACTGCTTAGCGTTCGTGGACTACGACGGTGCCAACGATGCCAAGTAGACTGCCGCTATATTGAAGTACTGAAGTGTTTGTACGAGATCGCCACTATGTCAGTCCGACTCTAGGATCGGAGGTCGAAGCCTATTCCGGCTGCACCGGTTTGCTGATGATATAGTAGTCTTGGCTGAGAATGGTCTCCTCCATGGGGAGGACTTAAGTACCATGCTCGATGACCTTAGTAAAGCCTCCGAGCGAGTTGGTTTAAGGATGAACAAGGACAATAACGTCCATGTAGTACCAACTCCCATTTCAATCGGACACTTTACGCTCGAAGTTGTAGACGATTATAGATACCTAGGACAGACTGTCCAGTTAGGTAGGTCCAACTTTGAGAAAGAGGTCAATCGTCGAATCCTACTCGGCTGGGCTGCATTCGGGAGGCTACGGCACATCTTTTCATCCAGTATTCCGCAGTGTGACGACATATGGCACGGAAACGTGGTCGCTTACTATGGGCCTCATAAGAAGGCTCAAAGTCACCCAAAGGGCAATAGAGAGGGCTATGTTGGGAGTTTCTCTGCGCGAGCGCATCAGAAATGAGGCTATCCACAGCAGAAACTAGGTAACCGATATAGCCCTCCGAATCGATCAACTTAAGTATAGCACGTAGAACCGATGGCCGTTCGGGCGGAAAGGTTCTCGAGTGGCGACCACGTACCGGAAGGCGCAGCGTGGGTAGGCCCCCACAAGGTGGACTGATGACCTGTAAAAGGTCGCGGGAGTCCGCTGGATGCGGGTGGCGCAGGACCGGTCATTGTGGCACTCTTTGGGGGAGGCCTATGTCGAGCAGTGGACGTCTTTTGGCTGATATGATGACATATCACTCTGGCGAATAGCTTTCAATTTACGTTACGGCACATTTTTTATCAAACACACACACGCACACATTCTGGCCGTGTCGCGCTCTGACGATCTTTTGAAAAATGAGCTTGAGTTTTAAAATAATCGTTTGACGTCATCAAAGCAATCCGTCCGCGTTCTTTGACTGCTTTTATTAAAGGTTCAAAGGCCGTCTGGACTGGACTAACAATGAACGCGAGAGCTCACATACTACCATTAATGAATATGGCGTGCGGCGAAAATATTTGTAGGGGCAGTAGAGGTCCATTATCAGTTAATTTTACTACTAACTATAATGGTTATGGAATTAAAATATTTTTATCAGCTGATGTGTGATCTACTTTGTGGAGCTATTATGAAAGAATTAAATTCAAATACCTATTTATAAGAACTTGTTTTTCAGTAGGAGTCTATTTAGTTGTATTTATACTCGTTATAGTAAACTCATATCTTTTTGGAGCCCGGTTCTTAAAATGTTCGAATTTATCAGACTATTTATTTTACAAACAAAAATCAGGTAGGCAGTTTCAAATGCAGCAAATTTAATTAAAAAAGAACGCTTGCCAAATTTCTTGCATAAATTCAAACATATTATCACTCTGTAATGTTTACTTTTTATGCTTCGCTTCGCTTCTTATCCTTTTCTGAGCGTTATTCTAATTTCATCGGTCAGACGCGAAAACCACTCACACATTAACAAGAAGTGGCGTTAGCACTAGAACCAACGTTACATAATTATGATGTTAGCAAATAACCACACGATGTTATTTTAATGGTTTTGTAAGTAAAAAGAAACTGAGAACATCCGAGAATAAAATGGTAGATATTGTTGGTGGACGGGTTAAGAATCATAAGACAATACAATACAATACAAATACTCCTTATTGCACACCTCAATTTATCCACACCATACAGAATAAGAACAAATAACAAGTAGAGGTAAACAACAGGTCAGGTTTTATCGCTAGAGTGTTTCTTTCAGACACCCCTTGGGTAGCAGAGAAATATATATATTCAGATATTTAGTTCCTGATTTGTAATTTTACTTTAGCCAATAAGTAGATACATACTACTTACAACTACACAGATATTGCTAATACCACAAGATTGAAACTTGTAAAATGCCTTTCTACGCGTTAAAATTTTGTTCAAAAATTAGGTGTAATAAATTCCGTTCATCCCAAAGCCGTTCCATTTAGTCCGCTTAACCTCAAACACTGAAGTTTCCGTTTCGTGATTTCTCTCTAATTCCTACCGAACGTTGTACCCGTCAAACTTATGCTGGCCTGCCCTGTTCGCCTCTGACGTTTCACATGCGGTTAGTGCGGGGAATTCGGATTGAATCAGAGATATCACAGTTTAGTGGTCGTTTTAGCGTGTTAGGAACCATCAGTGCATATACCTACTCTCCGCAATGCGGTTTGTTCTTTATATTCCCGGACGGTTGATAAATCTGGTGATACACTATTTTCGGATTGTATCGATAGGAGATTGCTTAATAGCGAAACTATACCAAAATGTAATGTTTCATTGGCCACTTTTATTTCCTCGGGTAAAAACTTCTCCTCTAGAACTATTATTTCTAGGAACTCTTATTAAAACAAAGTCATCCCAATTGAAGGTATTTTTTTATTACCGAGTTATGATTGCCAATATATTAAATATACGGAAGTCTCACGGACTTTCTTATACCTTTTAACGCTTAAACTGGCCATTCAGTTTTCATGAAATTTGTAATTTAGACATATTTATTTCATTGAATCATATTTGAGACTGGCACATCTACATATATTCCGGAAATCATTGACAGTTGGATATTTCCAAGATTAACGATTTCTATTAACTAATTTATAATTGAACGCTTTTAGTCAAACTCGTTTCCAAATATCCTAAATTTCACAGGAAACCAATCTCCAATTATCGTGTTTATGATCGATGAGCGATCTCTTAAATGACTGAATACTGCTACTGGTTTGCTTTTGTAAAAGTAAATACCTTTGACAGAAAACTAGGTACTCACTAATGTAACGGTAATGATCATGTCGTATATACTGTCCATCAAGTATACGCATGTATACATACGCTTTCCTTGTGTTGCTGAACTTTGAAGATAATAATAGAGTAGACGAATTTCTATCAAGGAAAAAGCAACTCCAGACTAATAGATCTAATAATAATAGTAATAATAGCTATTTATTTAATCAATGTAAAAAAAATTACTTGTAAAATGTACCTGAACTTCTACCAATAAAATTATCTGAATCCATATAATACCTTAATGTACGGCTATTCAATTGACTTTAGGTATTGACTGTACCAACAATATCTACCAGTTTCTTAGAACAATTGTATAGGTACCAGACTACATTTACTACTGCTACCTACAGGTCCTTAAATATAGCGTTTAAATTCATACAACCAATTATTTTAACTTTTCGAACGGTCATGTTCAAATTCAAAAATAACAGTTGTCATGTCCTAATTGGCGTTCGTTAAGATAAGTGACTATTGACTGTACCAACAATATCTACCAGTTTCTTAGAAGAATTTTACAGGTTAGTACCATACTACATTTACTACCACTGCTACCTACAATATGGCGTTTAAATTCATACAACCAATTATTTAAACTTTTCGAACGTTCCTGTTCAAATTCAAAAATGACAGTTGTCATGTCCTAAGTGGCGTTCGTTAAGATAAGTGACTACTGTACAGAAAACACTACCATAATGACGGTGGCTACAGTTTTATTATCACCCTAGACAATTTGTGGTTCTACTTCTTACCCTTTTTAAATTAAAATCGCTACAAAATTCACACCGGCTTGACTTACCTCTCCGGTGTTGCCAACGTGAGATTTGGCGCTGGGAAAGCGCCCTCCGCCGCGCATATGACGTTAACTGTGTCATCGTCAGTTTTGTTCTGGATTAAGCGGAAATTCGTCTCGGGAACTGAAAAAAAACATACAGAAAATTATTGCCATTATAAATCTATGTTTAAGTGGAATCTATGCCCTTCGGGTATTCTGAAATGACATTAAACCGCATTTATGGAAAAGCGCATCGCTTCAGAGAACATGCATCATAGACCTCGCTTAATTTTCTACCAGGTTTAGACAAAGGTCAAACGAAATTACGACTTTAAAAAAAAAACACTAACATGGGATGCGGTTTTTTGCGTGTTGTGTTACATACATGTTGATTGCTCTTATCAAGCGTCGCAAGGCTCGTCGGCCTTCCAAAACATATTGCATTTAGCTTTCTAGGTTTTTCAGATGTTTTACATCATAGCTATTTTAAGCGTTTGTTTGCGTGGGTACGCCAGGTTAATACGACGATTTACAGCGTGGTTAGGGGAGACCAAGTGTAAACAAATTTGCCTCTAGCTTTCAACACAATGAAATCTCGAAAACCTTATAAACGATCTTGTTCAAAATAATTTTCTGTAAAAGAATGTAATAAGCACTCTATGTCCACGATTTTTTTTTTTTTAATACACCGAAAATGAAAGGCGGGGGGGCTAAATTTTTGTAATTTTCGGGGTGAATATCCCAGAATATACATTTACTTAATCAATCAAATAGCTGAGAAATCTTATATTTATTTTGAAAACCTATCGATTGATGTGCCACACGTGGACTTAAAATGTTTTTTTTTATTGCAGTTACATGTGTGTAAGTGCACCCCGAAAAAATATTTTTATGATAAATATTATTACTTGAGAAAACTTTTTCAAATATTTCAATTACTCTTTTTCTTTCATATAAAAGGTACAAAAATATTCACTACATAGTATAAAACCCGCACTGGGCCTACGTGGGGACTACTGCCCGTTCCCTCTCATCCATGAGAGGAGGCCTGTGCCCAGCAGTGGGACGAATGTAGGCTGATTTATATTTATATATGTATAGTATAAAACAGTCGCTTTCCGCTGTCTGTCCCTATGTATGCTTAGATCTTTAAAACTACGTGACGGATTTTGATGCGGTTTTTTTGAATAGATAGAGTGATTCAAGAGGAAGGTTTATATGTAAAAAATTGTACCCGTACGAAGCCGGGGCGGGTCGCTAGTAATGTTTAAAATTATTTATTAATATTTTTGAATCTTGAATTTGGTCCATCAATAATTTAATTTTAAATATTCACTTAATGTGTTTGGCTGAACGCATATCTTTCTTATGCCTTTTGTGATACGACAGTATGGCAACTTGCACATGCGCATATGTTGACCGAACATGTATTTAAAACTAAAAAGCCACCATTGTTGTGATTGTTGCTTACTTCGGAGTTATTACAGCCGAAAGACGTCCACTGCTGGACATAGGTGTCCCCCAAAGAGTGCCAAAGTGACCGGTCCTGCGCCACCCGCATCCAGCGGACTCCAGCAATCTTTACCAGGTCATCAGTCCACCTTGTGGGGGCCTACCCACACGCCGCGCCTTCCGGTACGTGGTCGCCAGTCGAGAACCTTTCCGCCCCAACGGCCATCGGTTCTACGTGCTATGTGCCCCGCCCACTGCCACTTAAGTTTAGCGATTCGGAAGGCTATATCGGTTACCTTGGTTCTGCTGCGGATAGCCTCATTTCTGATGCGATCACGAAGAGAAACTCCCAACAATTTCAACCCATCTATTTTAAACTGACATTTCAACATTTAATATTTCCTCACATAAGGCATAGTAAAACATGGTATTATACACGCGCGTAAAGATGATTTCCGACTCGTGTCGAATTAAAATGACACTCCTTGGAAATCACCTACTTTCCACACTTGTAGCATAATAGTTATTTACGATACAAGTGCCAAAAATAGGAAATTCTCAATGAGCGGTGATAAATTAAAACACGACTGAAGGGAGTGTTTTAAATCGACACGAGTTGCGAATTACCTATTCGCACGTGTATCTTACAACGTTTTACTGTACATATGGCTCTTTAAAGTTTCGACATATGCACGAAAGGTGCTCTTTTCCGCACTAGTGCGGGAAAGTAGCACCATATGTACTGTAAATAACTATTTTATTTATTTCATTACAGAACTATGTAGCGGCTAACAAAATACTATTCTCTAACTTTTATTCAAATACACTTTATAGTTTTTGAGTAAAATGCTTATGACATACGGACACACGGACATGACGAAACTATAAGGGATCCGTTTTTGCCACTTTGGCTACCCTAAAAACATACAAAATAATTCAATAATGTTTTGCGCTGTTTGCAAAAGTTCAAACTTGTGCTGTGTCTAAATAGGCCTCATTGTCGTAACCAAATCTAAACTTTCCAATCCGGGACACTGAAAGGGATATTTATGAACAGGAATATGACTTTAAGCAATGCTACGCGATAAGCCGTTATGTTAGAAAAAAGGCAGGCAATGTGCCCCGGGAAACATTTATATGGATGCTCCGCTCCCTTTCGCCTTCCACCCCATCTGTCGATGTGAAGAATCTGTTCCAGGCGGGAAGAGCAATGACATCATTCTGTTCAAGTTTGAGCCATACTCGAGGATGTTATTTCTATACACATGTAAGGGCAAAAGAGATAGCATATTGAATAGATACATGTGAAGGAGTAGGACATTAGAATTATTAGAGCGAGACAGTTAAATATACATTGCTATGTGAAAGACAAGGAAGGGAGATTGAGAAAATAAACAGATTACCAAGATGTCCGTCTTTTGATTGAAAACGCCTTACATGGCGCTGCGACAAAAAATTATAAATTAATTGATCTAATGGATTAATTATAAAAATAAAGTTTTAAAAAAGTCAATTACAGTTACTAGAATGTTAATTGCGTAAAAGGTTCGCGAAATATTAGTAATTCAGCTTGATTCGAAGAGATTAGTGAACAAGTGCTCATACGGTTCATGCAGCACACGGCACGTTTGGCCGCAAGTACCACGTTCAGGTACAAATCTACTTCTTTCAGCAATAACACGCAAAATGGAAGGCCTAGAGAGCGATGGCTTCCAAAATTTCACGAAGCATCAATTAGAAGAGGAACTAAGGTTACGTTATTTACCGGTATCAGGCAACAAAGCAGAACAAATAAGAAGGCTTATAGAGGACAACGAGAAAAAAATAGAAGATGGAACAATCGAAACGTTAAAACAAGAAAAGGTTCGCCGCCAATCACAAATTATGGAAATGGAAACAATGAAAGAACAAATTCGTAAGTTATCACAAGCTCGACCAGGTACGTCTAACAATACCGACATCGAACACGACACCAGTAATTTAACTGCAGTGTTGAGTCAGTTAGCGCAAACTCAAGAGCTCATAGCACAAAAAATGTCACCAACATTTCAAGTATTTTCCACGAGTGACACAAGTAATGCAATACCATTATTTGGTGGCAATCGCACCGAAAATGCAGTAGACTGGATTAAACAGGTAGAACGAATAGCTGCATTAGCAAACTGGTCAGATAATTTAACTTTAGTCAACGCGTCTATGAGACTTAGGGGTCCGGCTTCCAGTTGGAATGCAGTGGTAGGGAAAAGAATTGAATCATGGTCAGAATGGAAAATTCTAATTAAAGACAGATTTAGAATGAAAATGACATTTGCAGAATTTATTCATTATCAAAGCAAAAGAACACTGCGAGCCACAGAAACCATAACAGAATATATATACATTAAAAATGCTATGCTTGAAAAATCCCCAAGTACTGTTACAGATCCTGACAGAGTTTCACTCATCCTGGAAGGCATACAAGACATGAGATGGTCCACGCCTTTGGCAGTACATTGCTGTCAAGACGTCGAAACACTGATCAACCATGCCTCGGCCTTGGATAACATCAGGAAGGTACAACGTAAGGTTTTTGAGCAACAGGACACTGTGAGTAAACACAATTTTGACAAAAATAGAAGCACTTTCATATCTAAATATAATCCAGGCACAGATAAAATTGAAGAACAAACATGCTTTCGATGCAAACAAAAAGGACACATTTCATACAATTGCACAATGCAACCACAGACATCCAAAATAAATGACACCAAAGAAAAAACATGGAGACCACAACATAACTATCATGAGACCCCAAGTACATCAATAAATACAAAAAGTTCAACATTTAAAGAGAAATCAGTAAATAAACAAGTAAATTGTATACAATGTAATGAACCCAGTGTGACGTTGATTCCAGTTACAGTGAATGGCAGCATACAAGTAAAAGCACTCCCAGATTCTGGCTCGGTAATCACATTAGTGGATAAGAAGGTACTACCAAGTGACCTACAGGTGTACCCATGGCAAAAAGGATCATACAAAGTAGCAGGAAACATGTTCACACCAATTGGATGGATGTCAGCACGAATACAGGTGGGAAAAATTGATTATGTTATGCCACAAGTAGCTATATGTGAGCAATTACCTGTAGAAATGATAATTGGAAAGGATTGGCAACATGCAATTTATGCCAGGATAATACATGAACCAGACGGCAAAATATGTATAATTACACCCTCACACACAGAGTATTTCCCAAATTCAATGCAAAACGACACTGCCATAGCTTGTTGTATAAATACTGGAACATACCAGGAACAAGAAATAGTAATCACAAATGAAGATAATGACAAGGTTTTGAAATTAGTAGAACAATATTCAGATATTTTTAAAAGCAGTGACAATGACATCGGTGAATTTCAAGACATCGAATTGGAAATAAAACTACAACATGAAAAACCAATTAAATGTAAACCATATAGACTCCTAGAGCCAGAACGTGACTTCCTTAGAAAAACAATAGAACTATGGATACAACAGAAAGTATGTAGACATTCAAATTCGCCTTATGCCGCTCCAATGTTTGTTGTGGAACAGCCATTCCATAGCACAACACCATTTAGACCGGTTGTGGACTACTCTAGAACTATAAATCCAATTACAGAAACAAATGTCCAACCCATAGACAGAATGGAAGACATTATAAATGTGATTTCAAAATTTATGTAAAAATTTAAACTTGATATCTATCACGCATACCATAACATTAAAATCAAGGAAGAAGATATTTATAAAACAGCTGTTATCACGCAAGACCATCATATAGAATTTATGAGAGTAATGTTCGGTATGGTGGGCGGTCCAGCTATTATGTCCAAAGTCATTAACCTAACATATGGCCACTTATACGACCAAGGCGTAAGGTTATATTATGATGACATTTCGGGAGGAGCCAATTCAATCGTCCAAGTACTCCATATACTGGAACAAATTTTTATTGCAACACGAGAAAAGAAATTAAAATTAAACAAAGAAAAGTGTATATTTTTGACAACCGAATTGCCTTTGTTTGGAAGAATAGTTGGTTACAAACAAGAGAAACCAGATCCAAAACGTACTGCAGCAGTAGAAAAATACGAAACATTATCATCAATAACGGAAATAAGATCATTTCTAGGATTCGCCAACACATTCAGAAAATAAATAAATAACTATGCAATAATAGCCAAACCCTTGAGCGAACTTTTAAAAAAAAATAGTGATTTGACCATAGAGCAGAAACAACATAACAAGAAAAAAATATTAACTTTGACAGATAACCAACAAAACGCGTTCGTATCACTGAAGACATTGATAACTTCGTCCCCAATATTGGCATACTTTCAACGAGATTCGGAAACAATAGTGGAAACAGACAGTTCATATCAGGGAATTGGTGCTTGTCTGATTCAAATACAAAACGGCGAAAAAAAAGTAATAGAATATGCCAGTCGAGGTTTGAAGGACGCAGAAACTAGATACCACATAAATGAATTAGAAGTTACAGCGGTACATTGGGCCATTGTGCATAAATTTAGAATATATTTGCTTGGAGTGAAGTTCACAATAATAACAGACAGTTACACGACAGCATATGTAGTAAACAAATCCAAATTAAACAGAAAATTCGCAAGATACGTCGTAGATTTGGCACCATTCGATTTCACACCAATTCATAGGCCCGGAAAGCAAAATTGTATCGCAGACCATCTATCTCGCTACCCTATCGAAGACATATGTATGATGATAATTACAACTAACCAAGACAAGTTGAAACAAGCTCAAAGTAAAGACAACTACATCAAATTAATTTACTCAAAATTACAACAGGATCCAATTACTCACCATTTACAACAAGTAAGAGAAAAATACAAAATAGAAAATGGAATTTTATTGTATGTCAACAATGAAGATTTATACAACAAGGACAAAATTGTTGTACCTCAAAATTTAAGGTCATCCATACTAAAATTGACACATGACGACAGTGGACATTTAGATTTCAAAACAACCTTATCAAGATTAAAACAGAAGTACTGGTGGAAAACAATGCACAAAGATGTCAAAAGTTACACAAAATCATGTATAGTATGTGCAAGCACCAATAGAAGAACAACATTAGCATATGGGCTTATGGGTAGGAGACCGATACCAAGCTCGCCAATGGATATCATATCAGCTGATCACATTGTCAATTTGCCCCAAACCAGATCAGGAAACATTTATATGTTAGTACACATTGATCATGCGACAAGATATGTCATGGCAAAGCCTACATGTTCATTATCAGCAGAAGATGTAATGAACACCATAGAAAATGACTTAATATACATGTATGGCCCACCCCTCACTTATATATCAGACAAAGCCCCTTGCTTTATGAGCAAAGCAACTCAAAACTTCTTTGCCAAGTATGGAATTGAACACCTACCAACAACCCCTTATACCGCACAAGCGAACGGTTTAGTCGAAAGGGCAAATGCAACCATAATATCTACACTGACTAAGATGGCATTAGAACAAGAAAAAGAGTGGGATCAGTTATTACCAAATACACTTTTAGCTATCAACACAGCCAAACAGAAGACCACTGGATTTTCACCATTTTATTTGTTACATGGTTATCACCCCAGAATACCACCAAATGAAATACACATAGGTACAGTACAAAATGATACAGAACGGACACATCAATTGGAATATCTAGCTGAAGCCAGAGAAATTGCAATTCAAAATATACAGGAAAAATATTACAAAAATAAATCAAAATTCGACCTAAGAAGATTAGAACACAACTTATAAGAAGATGACTATGTTTTATATGAATGGGCACAGCCTCAAGATAACAAACTTACACCAAGGTATAAAGGTCCATATAAGATAATCAGAAAAGTCGGTTCAGTTTGTTATGAAATACAAAATGTCAAACAACCGACAAAGAAAAGAATAGTTCATGTGCAAGCTCTAAAATCATTATCCAAACCACCGTCTTTAGATTCTTTTTCAGCCTTTTCAGAAAATATTGACTATTCAGATGACCATTGTGATGACCAGCCAAATGATGACAGCCAACTCAACCATTGTGATGACCAGCCAAGTGATGACAACCCCAATGATGATGCCAAGGAAACCCCCATCCAGAGTACTCATGATGACCGAATGGAAGAGGACAATCACTTTGATGATGACGGTACCAGACAAGCTCACACAACACAGTATATTACCAACAAGGGACGCATCACGAGGAAACCACACAAGTATGGAATATAACCGGATTTGACATTATAAAGTAATTATATTTTCTAAACATTCCATGTTAATATACAATCTTTGTACCAAGAGTCATAGATATCAACTTTGTTTTAAGCATTTCATTCACTAAAATCTTTTAAGCATAAATAAATATTAGATTTAAAAATATAAGTTAAATATCCTCTAACAAAAGTAACCAACAGTTTAAAGAATGTAATAAAACGGAAAGGAAAGGACAGAATTGTAGCGAAGCGCCAGAAAGTGTACATACATGGTATTTGCTGTAAATATATATATAACTAGTTTTAAGTGTATAAAGGTTTGTATAGTAGGATTAATTTCTCATAATGAATTGCTAGTAAATTACACTATAACAACTAAATGGGAAAGATGGCCTAAGGGCACAGTAAAGAAAGGCAAGCAAGTAAAAATGTATTTATTGCATGATGTATATTGTATAGAACTCAACAACTGAGTGACAAATTAGATTAACTTTAAATTTATACATTAATATTATATGTAATTAAAACAAAAACATTATAAAATTTGTTCAAAAAGCAAACAAAAAAAATTATAAAAAACTTGAAAACGTACAAAGTAATAATTAGTAAGTTAGAATAAGTTGTACAATATTTAAATTAAAGCTGTAAATATTTGCTTAAAACGATGGCAAATATAATAATAATACAAAAATAAACAAGGTATGTGTAAAATAATACCTTATTAAGAAAAATCATTGTATATTTTTAAGTTGATTACAGATGAAAACAATCAGTGTAAATAAGAAAGTATTTCTATAGGCTTGGAAACCTACTTCACAGTAGATCGCAAACATGATGAGTGATAAGTTAAAAAGTAAAAATAAAAATACTATTGCAGTTAATAATTTATAACACTTAACAATATTGTACTGCAAGCCCAGTTGTTGTTGTAGAAGTTGCCTATGTAACACAATAAAATAAATCGTAGTAATGTTTGAAACCATATTATATCACATTAAATCTTGGAATTTGAGGTTTTAACTTTAAGGTAATATTAAAAGATAAAATTGTAGTGGGGAATCTAAGAACATGTAAGGAAATGTAAAATTTAAAAATTAAATAATTAAGATAAAAATTTAATTTTGAAATTTTAAAGGGCATGTAAGGGCAAAAGAGATAGCATATTGAATAGATACATGTGAAGGAGTAGGACATTAGAATTATTAGAGCGAGACAGTTAAATATACATTGCTATGTGAAAGACAAGGAAGGGAGATTGAGAAAATAAACAGATTACCAAGATGTCCGTCTTTTGATTGAAAACGCCTTACACACATCATCATCATTATACATAATGTGTTTTTTTTCATCGAGTAGGTACTTGTGTTTGAAGACCGAGCTCATCCTGAGGGTTGAGAGGTTGGAGTCCCGCAACAAACCGAGTTTAAATCCATTTGTGGTGAGAGTACCAACTGACAAGCTGTCGACCTTCATGAAGGAGTTCTGGCCGAAGCGTCTAGTTTTTCGGCGATTTCGAGGTCGGCTATTTGACACCCAGAACATGCGCCGCGCGTCGCCGTCTTAACGTGTTTTGTGTGTTATGTTATGTTTTGTATATTGTTATGTATGTTAGTCTGTAAGATATTTGTGAATATGGGCCTTGTTGCCTGACTCAAATAAATAAATAAAAATAAATAACTTAGCAAACGTATAGCCTGCCGTTAGCTTTAAGCGGAAATCGTTACCTCTGAAACTGCAAACGACTAACATGCTCAATGGCGATATTGATTAAATACAGGATTTTCTGTGTTAACGTAGTGTTATTTAGGGTATTTCCCATTTGACCTAACCCAAATATAAGTGCTCTCTCTGCCTCGCTTGAACCATACTAGCCAACGTAGATATTAATTGCGTAACTCACATAATTATTCTGTTTCAGGATAGTGCTCCAAACGTAATAAGTTAACTTTACTATTGTATCGTGGTCTCAACTTATTCACCACAGCGATAACTATAGACATAATTCCTGAATACGCCTTTGAAACTTAAAGTTCCAAGTGTCGTAACATCATGAACACATTCGCTCTAAGTTGGAATAAATATTATTATCTACATTGTGTGGATAAAACTAAGTTTCTCTTAAGAATGTTAACTCCTATATATGTATATATTTAAGTACATATAATGTTTATGTATATAAAAACCAGAATGGCTAGCGTAAGACCGCACGTCAGTTAAACTTCCGTCTCTTACTAAGTTTATTAATTAGAAAAAGAGACGATGTGGATGGGACGAGAACATGTGGTATCATTGTTGAACTTAAAACTTTGTCGTGAAAGTTATTGACATCTTACTGGCATTAAGTGACGTGGTGGCAACGCGGCGCAAGGTGACGATAAGAATTTGTCTAAATAACAGCATTTAGCCTTAGCTAAGTTCACACATGGCAACTTCATAACATCGAAGAAATTATGGCTGAACTGATTATGGCCGCAATATGTCACGAACCTTTATTAAAACGCCATTAATATGACCCAGTTATTTGAAGTTAATTTTAAAACAAAATGAGACAGTGGTTTAATAAAATGACTTCTTTGCCTGGTGCTGATACAACGTTTCATCGACAATCGTTAAATTATCTGCCAAATTGACAAGTCGATATGTAAAATTTTAGTTTTTATAAAATCAAATATAGGACACGGCATTAGCCTCTCCTACATTAAAAAAACCGGTCAAGTGCGAGTCTGACTCGCGCACCGAGGGTTCCGTACAAACTATCAATTAACTCAAGGTTAAGAAAATGTCCCTTTATTTGACACCTTCATGATGAGCAAGAATTGCATGAAATTTATCCACGCAGTCATCTTCGATGTAATTATTTTCAATTACGTAAGAAAAACTATCAACATCCATATAACATTTTCTCTTTAAGCTTTTATAAACCCGTAAAATATAAATTACCCTCGTATGAAACAGAAGAGAAAACAACGAATTCTAATACCTCAATGTATCAATGAGTATATTTTATTTAGTTTTTTCCTAGGCGATCCGCTTCAGTTTTTCCCATAACGAAGCCAAAGCCCAACGAATACGACGACAAATAGACCGAAGTAAATTTCGCCTGTTAAATGACTTATTTTAACCCAACACAACAGAACTCAATTTCAAACAACGAATAACTTTTACACCAAGACCATCGAACTACCAAGCCAATTGTATCACGAATTCTTTTTGACCTGCTATTGAAAGATACCCGTCCCAACCCCATTCATTCTAGAAAAATCTTAACAGCGCGATGTAGGAATGGGGTCAGCGCCATCTCTCGGCCCCATTTGGTACTAACGTGCAAGGGCAATCAGCTTAGTATGTATGTTGGTGTTGTTGATTTTTTTTTTGCCCCCCCCTCATATTCGTAATTTTTCATACAAAATATAATTTCAAATTGATAGCTTAAGTAGTTCGTGATATATTTCACTTTGTGACAGACAGACAGACAGACAGACGGACGGAGTCGCACCATAAGGGTTCCTGTTTTACCTTTTTTGGTACGGAACCCTTAAAAACCCTGTAGATTTTAAAGAAGGAAAGCTTAATAGAAAATGTTTTGCCAAATACTACTTGGTCTCGTGTCCGTTTAGAACCTACTTGCAAAGCTGAGCTGACACGTAACTCAGATCTTGAGCTCAAAATCATTAGCTCTGGACGTGAAATGATACTTGAAATTTTTATAAGACTTGCCATGGATACAGTAAAGACGAGTCATGGAATAGTGTTTGCTGGTGGAACGTTTTAAATTGGCAGCGTTTGTCGTTGGCATGGAGCGTCTTATATTGTTTGAGCCAATTTTATTATTCGCTATGTAGTCGTAGAAGACTTTAAGATTATGTTTTATAGCGGAACGAAAGGATTTATTTATTTATTTAAGGGCCACCAACGGATAACACATCTGAACAATACATTTGGCTTAAATACAAAAAAAACTAAGTAAGATGATGATGATGCTGATGAGTGAAGATGGTGGTGATGATGATGATGTGGATTGTTCACTAATCCCAACATTTGGTATTCGCATTATTGGACATTAAGGCGGTGCATTGGAAATTATCGCGTGCATTGAAACGCCGTTCTGACTAAATTAAGAAACAATAAGGTCTGATTTTCGGATATACGATTACGATTACGATTGATTGATATAATTGTTTTTCTGATTTTACGGATACATGATTGCTTAAAAACTCCTCGATTGAAAAAAAATCCATAGTTGGGTCTGTATTTTCTTTTTTTTACTCAGCCTACTCAAACGATACATTATTTTACGACACAATCAAGTTAATAGTATTGTATTTTATCTCATCTAAAATCTCACTTTATGAAATTTAAATAAAACTTCTCTAAGTTAGGTATTTATCGAAATTTGGCCAAAAAAGCCATTTCCGAAGAGTGTTCCATCTCTTTTTGTCGTGCGCGGAAGGCATAAGCGTGTCTTTGTCTAGGGGGCGTGTTCGACTCGAATCAAGGCATCCCCTTAATGAAAAAATAAATCTATAATATTATATTTTTAATTTCTGGACCATACATTGATTGCTTAAATTTGTAATGACCAAGTTAAACTAATGTCCGAAGCCGAGATCAATGAACCCACCTCTACTACAGCTGTTGCAAACTTGAAGGAGTTTGAAGGTTGTTGAATATTCAATTCAGTTCGCATGGTTGATTCTGTTTTTATGGGCCATTTATAGAATTAAGTGCTTGTCGAGTACAATCCTTTGATCTATGAAATAACTGATTTGGCTCGGAGCTCTTCTTAGGTTTGTATGGAATAACAGGACGTCCATTGAGTTGAAATGACCTTGTCCATTGTCGTCTACTTTGTCGGCTAGAGCTTATAAGCTACACGTCCCAATGCTCGACACCTAACAGTTGACACCTATTATTGTTCACATCTTATGTTTTGAAAGTGTCATGTATTAGTTATTAGGCCAGTGTTTGGTACTAGGATGTTTATACTTTTACTTATCGTTATACATTCGTCAATTTATGATGAGATGTGGTTTTGGGACACTATGAGATTCAATAGTAATATAGTAATCCTGTAATGTCGTGCATGTCTGACGGGACGCGAACGGAGTTAATGTATGTACAATTAACAGGTTTATTAACACCGGTATAAGACTGTAAAATCTCGCTCAGTCGTGGGGACAATCGCACACAATTCAACGAAATCCAAAACTAAGTACATACTGAAATACATATAAAGCATCCGAAACCCACTAACAATTATTGGGTGATAACGCAACGTTTTGAACGCGCGTTTTTTTCCATTTATTTAGAATTGGTATAAATGTCATTGCAATAATACCCAGAATTACCTATTTTATGGCCCGTGTTGTAATAAAGTTCCGCTAGAAAACAAGCGATATTTACTCAACTATAAAAGTAACTATTAGCCAGCATACAATTATAGTAGTCATCACAGTCGCTCAAAATAATATTCTTATCTCTCACTTTTACCTAGAAATTATAGTTGCCTACGCTGACTAATACACGGAATTCGCGTGACGGAAAACCGTCCATACTCAGATTTTAAGTTTAAGTTATTTTCAAAGTGTAGGTCCGGGAAAAAGTGGTTTAGGACGTCAAAAGTCGAACGTTTACTGATACCGATGTTACCTGATATTCTTCTATTCTAATTTTAGTCTAATAAAGAGGAAACACCTGTTAGCTAGTTCTATAGTTCTCTGTAAGTTTGGATGTAGGGGATAATCTCCGGAACTATTAATCCAGCTTCAAAAAATCTTTCATCTATCTGTAGAACGGACGTTCAGAATAGAATAGACTATCCATAGTAATATTATGAATGCGAAAGTATATCTGTCTGTTACCTCTTCACGCTTAAACTGCTGATTTAGATAAAATTTGGTATACAGATAGTTTGAGTCCCGTGAAAGGACAGGATAGTTATGATCCCGGAAATTATACCCCAAGGGGGTGAGAGTTTGTATGGATGGAGATTCTATATAAAAGAGTTCCACGCGTCCTGGTCGCGGGCAGAAGCTAAGTCTGTTAGGTAAGTAGTTTTATAGTTCTCTGGAAGTTTGTATGTCCTATACAATAATCTCCAGAACTATTCATCCGGCGTAAAAAAATCTTTCATCTGGCTATATATGATGACCGCTTTAGCCTAGTTGGTAGTGACCCTGCCTACGAAACAAGAGGTCCTGGGTTCGAGTCCCGGTAAGGGCATTTACTTGTGTGATGAGCACGAATATTTGTTCCTGAGTCATGGATGTTTTCTATATATGCTTATTGTCGTCTAGTACCCGTATTACAAGCTTTGCTTAGTTTGGGACTAGGTCGATTTGTGTAAGATTGTCCCCTAATATTTATATAATTATCTTTATTTAAAAGTGACATTTAGATCTACCTGACTCGCGTACAATGCGTTACGTGATCGACCTGCTCATCTCATAAATAAATGCCCTTACGGGGATTGCCAGCTTCGTAGGCAGGCAGGATCATTACCCAATAGGTTAAACAGCCGTCAAGACTATTCCAAATGTGATTTCATAATTGTCCAATTATAAGTATACGTAGTAGGTATACAAAAAAAATGCGTTTATTACATCATACATATTGAATTCGAGTGGAAAAAAAGAGCACATTAAAACGTCACATGAAACGAGTGACCTTTGATCGTTACACTCCCACCTATCTATCGCCCTCTTATATTATTAAAATGCTGTATCAAGTAAGTAGGTATATTCACCAACGAAACACACATTACACACATGAATCACACTCACTATATATTAGTATAAAACAAAGTCGCTTCCCGCTGTCTGTCCCTATGTATCTTTAAAACTATACGCAACGTATTTTGAACGGATTTTTAATAGATGAGAGTGATTCAAGAGGAAGGTTTATATGTATAATATAGTACCCGTGCGAAGCCGGGGCGGGTCGCTAGTTTATTATAATGCACAGGCAGCAAATTAAAGAGAGAGGATAGAACCGATAACCCATTTTCGCACTCAGAAAAAAAAACTGATCTTGGTTTTGAACACGTATCGCGGCGGATGTTAATCCCTATGACAGCTGTCATTTCAGTACAATTTTACGTTTGAAGGTTATTAATTGTACGAAGATTACAGCTGTCATAAGGGTCAAGTTTCACCGCGATACGTATAACAAAAAACATCATTTTCAACCAAGTATATATTATCAAACAAATTTCGCTGACGTTTCTCGTACACATCGTTCTTTTACATCACAGAGGCCTTCGGGGTTACAACTGTTTTTGGCATAAAAAGAGATGTGAAGCGGATAGCAGATGCCGGCGTATATAAAACTGCTAAGTCCTGCAAAAAACACAACTGTGTGGCGCAAGGAAGAGGCGGACGATGGAACAAATGAGACCGGTTTGTTATAGTAGAATTTGGTTCATTATTATTAATAATTTGGTTCATTATAACTCTGTCTGGGGATACCCAGACATAGTTATAATGAATCCTGTAGGATACCTACATTAACCAATTTTGTGATATATCGCAACTTTGCTGCAATACACTATATTAAAGTAAATGCTGTTAGCAATAAGTCAAATATTGCTGTTTAAAGTGAATTAATTATTACTTTATCATCTCCAATTATCGATTGTTGCACTTTTTCCTCGGTATCGGGTTCTCTGCTCCGCTCTATAGAGATGTGTAACACCTTTGGTCGTAATGTCAAAAATTGTACTGATATTAGATTTAATTTTGATAGACGGTCAGGTCACTTGAAACTGTGCCGTAAAATATAGAAAACTGTCCCTGGTATATTTAACGACACAATTTAGCTAATCCCATTTAGTGCTTTATTGCGAAAGCCTATGGTTGATTTAACTCCGCAGAGTTGGCAACCGTAATATTCTCGACTGGTTTTCCCAACAACGTGACAAAAACATCGTAATTTAACTTTTATATCTTAAGGCAAAGCCAAAGAGCGGCTGCCGACGGTCACTCGTTTCATCATATGGGAAGTAAACGATTTAGCTAGCTCGCAAAATATTAAAAAAGTGAGTGAACTTTTACAGCGTCATGCTTATAAAGTGAGTAGAAAATCTTATACTCTATTCCAGATAGGATTAGATAGGAGGAAAAATGGTTCTTGTCCATTTCGAAGGATGTCATTGAAATTTTTATATTACTTCATAAATAAAGTAAAATTTTAATTCATGCAGATAATAGGTACATAATGTCATAATTCGCTAGTTCAGGAACCTCTCCTGTCCGCTTGATATTCAACATCCTTCTCTCAGGCATACTTTTGAATTTTCATGACGTGGAATTTCTTTGGACCGTCAAATCTTTGATTTAGTAATGATTACATCAGCAGTTATCCTAGCACTACTAATGCCTCTTTGACATATGCTATCTGGAATGGCCTATAAATTATCATAAATCCGCAAAAAAGCATATCATTTGACCTTGAATTAAGTAAGATCTTTACTATTATTGTCCCTACACTGAAAAAGTCACGATAAATTATAAATATCATCATATCTGTAAAGTTGTATTCGAATCTCCTTTTATTATAAGTTTATTTTAAGCTGACACTAAGTCGACAGACGTCTTAGTCGATTATTGTGGACACAATAAACCTATTTCTATTTTATTATCATTTGATAAAGAACCGTTAGAATTTAATATGAATTTTATTTACTAAAACATGTTCGGTTTTACAAAGATAAAAAATTACGAAGGTCTTACTTAGCATGTAGATTACGGTAGGTATCATTTAAAATTCAACCTAAGAAATAAGTACCTACCTATAGCAACTGTAGGTAAGTACTAACCTTACTAACCAGGACAACAACCATAATAGGTTTTGAATGATGTTGTGTATTTATTTGTAAAAAAACCGCATCAAAATCCGTTGCGTAGTTTTAAAGATCTAAGCATACATAGGGACAGACAGCGGGAAGCGACTTTGTTTTATACCATGTAGTGATATTATTTTGAAAAATCTAAGATCCTACTAATATTATAAATGCGAAAGTTTAGATGTTTGGATGTTTGGATGTTTGTTACTCAATCACGCTTAAACGGTTGAACCGATTTGAATGAAATTTTGCACGAAGATAGTTTATAGCCTGGAATAAAATATAGGATAGTTTTTATCCCGGATCCACTCGGACGAAGTTGCGGGCGGAAGCTAGTGAAAAATAAATAAAGAAAATAATTATTGTCAAACAACATTCGACGTTAAATTCATAATATAAAATAACTTTTTTTTTCGTTTGAACACTAAGACAAAATAGTCTTGCAAAAAACTACAATAAAAAAAGTCCTAGTTAATTAACTATTAATGATTACTTTTTGACCTATAATTCAGTCAATCGATGTGTCGCTTCAGGGTTTATGTTGTTGTGTTATTATTTATCATTAATTCAAAAACTTTATATTTGTGAGCGCACATGAGTGCAATAAAATGATATGATTTAAATATTCCCTCGCCTTTAACGTTTCTCAACATATTGTAGGTAATTAATAAAAAAATGTACGCTTTAAATATATTATAACGCCGTTTTATTAAATAAATTAATTAATTAATTTGTAGTCGTAGTTGCAGTAGACTTCTTACAAGTATAACACAGATCTCTGTGTTATACTAAGATTACACTAAGATATACTAAGATTTTTATAAGATTATACTAAGATATACTAAGATTTTTTAAGATTATACTAAGATATACTAAGATTTTTATAAGATTATACTAAGATATACTAAGATTTTTATAAGATTATACTAAGATATACTAAGATTTTTATAAGATTATACTAAGATATACTAAGATTTTTATAAGATTACACTAAGATATACTAAGATTTTTATAAGATTATACTAAGATATACTAAGATTTTGCTAATAGGTATCTACCTATTAGCAAAATCTTAGTCACATTAGCACTAATCTATAAAATATCGAATATAGCATTAATTTTATATTTAAGAAAACTACCTACATCTATGACACACGTCTATTTTATATTTGCGAAAGTAGGTAATGTAATAAGGGAAAGTTTTCCAACGTTGCCTCACCCCTAAGGCGAGTGATAAATATTTTGTACATAAGTTGGCGAATGGCTTGGACCGTACTTTGGCCGAATGCTCGAGGTCGCTACACGACGAGTTATCGGTATTTTCGACCTAACCTTATTTTAAAAGTTAAGGCTGTATATTATCAAAAATACTCAAAGGGATTCGAATAAAACGTTTTATTTCTATCGACTTTATATTAAAACGTTTAAACGTTTTAATATTATGTGCCTGATTGCATCTCGTTTAAATTTTTGTTATTTCTATAAATTAGGTTTTGCAATATGTTATTTCTTATACGATTCGTTTTACATGTACATGCACCTATATATTACATGTATACTAGCTTTTGCCCGTGACTTCGTCTGTGTGGACCCGGGATAAGAACTATACTATATTTTAATCCAGGCTATCTATTTTGGTGCAAAAAATTAATTCAAATCGTTTTAGCCGTTTAAGCATGATTGAGTAACAAACATACAAACTTTCGCATTTATAATATTAAGTAGGATAATAGGAAGCTGCGCTAAAAATACTGATAAGTTTTTTTTGTAAATATTATATGTGGACATCGAAAACATTGTTAAAATATTCTAGTTGATAGAAGAAAACGGTTTGTGCCGAGAGGTAAGGACTAATGCTAGGCCATCTTCCTTTAATTTACAGCAGCCAAAGTAGGGAAGTGCCTTTGGCTTATAAAAGGTTAATCTCACAGTAACGTACTTTTGTGTTGTTGTTGGTAAAACTAAAAACAGTCGAAGAACACTCGGAAACTAATCGCGATGAATAAGGTTGCAATCCCAGTCTCGTTATTCTGTAACTTGTTATGCTTACCTCAACGCTCCCCCACAAATAAATTTTGACGCCGCGATTCGTAGTAACTAAGCGTATTAGGTAGAGGTCTAGTTTCATCAGGCGTGACGGGTGGGGTGAGGCACATGAGCGCTTAAAGAATAACACGGCAGGTCCGGTTCGTATCTGGTGCAGCACATGATTTCGTTGGCCGTGCAGCGGGGTAATGCCGTCCGCATATTGGGTACATTAGCACCAAGTACCTGCCGTCCCGGGGATCTATTAGCTTATAAGTATGTTGCGAATATTAGTATTATTATTGTTTTATTTTTAGTTGTACATTCATGCTATTATGTTTTAATTTCTATCGTAACTTTTTTTTAAAATCAATTATGTCTCCATTTACTACCTATAATAAAAAGTTGTATAGAAAATGTACTCACCGAAAACAGTCATCTGCCTCGTCCTTTGATCTTCCGCCATAAAAGTGGACACCACACACGTATAGTCCCCAGAAATGTCCGTGCTTGGTTTCACTATCCTCAGTGCTCGGTGCATCCTCAGTGGATCATTGGAGGCCTTGTACGTCAAGTCTACTCTACTTTTTAAAATACCCAAATCCTGGGGTTTTTGTGACGGTATCCACTGGTAGACAGGTCGCGTTTTGTTTCTAAAGAACCATTTCACTACTAAACCTGCAGTATCATTGCCGTATGTGTAATCACAGTCTAGTATTACAGCGTCCTGAACGCCATATTGTATTATTTCCGGGACGACCACTTTCACAATTTTTACCGCGTGTAAATCTGAAACAAAGAGATAAGTCCTAAAATAAAATAAAATATAAATAATCAAATATGATTGTAGCCGGTATTTTTTTTAGAAGTATTTCATATCCTACTAATATTAAAAATGCGAAATTTTGGATGTTTAGATGTTTGAATGTTTAGATGTTTGGATGTTTGTTACTCAATCACGCTTAAACGGCTCAACCGATTTAGATGAAATTTTGCACGAAGATAGTTTATAACCTGAATTCAAATATAGGATAGTTTTTATCCCGGGTCCACGCAGACGAAGTCGCGGGCGGAAGCTAGTAGCTCAATAAACGTAAATCTATTTAGAATAGAAAAGAATAGAATACAATATCATTTATTCATGACAACCACAACACAGATAATAAAAGAAAAATAATATTAATAAAATAATATATATAATATATTTGTGTACTCTCCTCATCTACTTTTAACATGAACATCACGGCAATGTGATTTACTAGCTTCCGCCCGCGACTTCGCTGCGTGGACTCGGGATAAAAACTATCCTATATTTTAATCCAGGCTATAAACTATCTTCGTGCAAAATTTCATTCAAATCGGTTCAGCAGTTTAAGCATGATTGAGTAACGAACATCCAAACATCTAAACTTTCGCATTTATAATAATAGTAGGATAGTCGAATTCATCACGAATATTTCCATCTATTCGTTAATCAGTTTAAAAATAAGAAAACACGTCATATTGACGACGGCTTTTTTTCCTGAAAACAACGGCAAAATGTTAAATTGACAGAGAGAGCTCATTCCGTACATTTCACGTGGCAGACTGACGTAGCCTCCTGACTGACACTGACGCGCATCACATTGGCTCTAATATATCCTAAGTATAAAATTTTAAAAAGCAATACATTGCAAAAGAGTTCCATTGCAATGTGGACCTTGATAAACAGCAGTTAGTATAAATATAATAAGAGTTCAATTTTACTTGTTCATCTTAAGCACAAAAGGTTGTTACCCTGATTATACTGGGTGATTCAAAAGACGTGCACGACTGCACGTAATGTTTAAAGAGTTTCGGTTTATATGACGTTTGAGCTTTGCGCGTAGGCTACTTTAATTACTGTCCCGCGTTTGCAATGACTCCATTGCATAAACCTATAATACTCATGGCAAGCTATACGCGTTGCCACAATGAGGGACGAAAAGGCTCCTATGCTATGCAGCTAAATTAAGAACTGTTCTTAAAATGTGTGATGGCTTACCATAAACAACCTACTTAATTTGGGTGGGTAATGGTTTATTTGCCACAACTTCATACTAAATCAGTTGTGACAAATAAACAAGTGGAACTATGACAAGGACAACGAATATTTCCGTTTCAGCCACATTTATCGAGATGTGTATGGTACCATCTCGCTCGGATGTGGTATTATTATTACCATAGCATGTTCTGAGTATTATTGATCCATGTTTCACTGTTATCAGCTACCTAGCAGAACTTAGGCACACGATCTAAATAAAATAATAAAACAACTAAGTGCTCCTAGTCGCACGTTGTACGAGAAAGCCGCCTGAATTTCGGTCATCAGTTACGTCAACCTGAATTATATTTAGGAGCCAACTTTACCGAAACCTAGTACCAAAAAAAACTTTTTTACAGTACGTGTCCATTTAGATTACATGGTCATTACAAAATATAATTTTCAGGTTGACGATGTTGAATACTTATTTAAATTAATCTTCAGTGTTTGAAGGTTGTAGACAATGAGCTTTAAAAAATATTCGGGTCGCTTCGGAAATTGTAACATCTATTCAGGAATTTACAAATTAATTCATTGAAATTCGTCGAGAGGAAAATGCAGGCTGACGCGAAAAAAATATGTTATCCTTGGATATTAAATTAATAGGTAACCGGAACGTTAAAATTTTGCGTAATACATTAAATGCTTTTCAGTAAAAAAATCTCGAAATTAGGCTGTTTTGAACTGAATGTTTGCTACTGTTTCTAAACCACAAGCGGTAGATTTAGATTAAGATTTTATTTTTTAACAAACTTACGTTATTAACTTTAAGCTAATTTACACGAATTTACTTAAAGATGACCAAATAATAAACATTATAATAATTAAATGAAATGCCACAGTGGTATGTTTACAATATTAAGGAGAACAAAAAATTAAGGAGAACCTACCAGTCGCCTTACCCCATCGGTTGCTTGGTGTCTCATTTATTCGTCTGTTTGACTTTGGTTTAATATTACATGATTACAAACACATACGTTAGTTTACACACGGACCTTGACATCAGTTTGATCTCACCAGTGAATAGGTAAAAATGAGATGGGAAAATGCGCTGATAAGTTGATTTCTTCCTATATTATTAAAGTTACTGTGCCACGAGCGTGCTCTTGTAATCAAACAACGCCTCAAGAGCGCGATCAGACGCCTCAGCAGTTCTCAACAATTCTTCTAATAGTCCAACACTCGGGGATCTCCATAAGACATCAAAATCTCACTAACGAGGGAGACGCCAAGAGTCAGCAACGCGCCTGACCTGTACAAAGTCAGATAGCTGCGGTTTTATCTCTAGAGGGCATTGTGACGACGCGATAACGTCAGCTAGAATTTTAGCTTCGAATATGAAATGTAGAATTGTGTTTTTGGCGAGAAATCATTATAATTATATGGAAACTTTAATTGCATTTCTTTTTGGAATGATTCTATTAATAATGAGTCTAGGATCTTTAACAAACGAAAGGCACCATTATTACATCTACTTTAATATTGTCTAGCGTAAGAGATTATTACGGTTGTTATAAAATTTACTAGCAAATATGGTTTAGCGTAAAAAAATATTGTTAGCAGTTTAATGTGATAGCACGGCAGTGCCTCGCTTGCTCGAGCTAAACAAACAAAGAAAACAAAGGACAGGTGTAATAGGTACATCCGTTTCTCGGAGCCATTCAGTCTTCGAGAAAAGGATGGAGTGGACATTTTTGACTCCCATCGTTGTGGATAAAGCTAGAAACCTGGCTTTTCGTGACCTTGAGGGCGTTTTTAAACCCATACTTTAAAAACTAGAGAATTTGCAAATAAGTTCCTAAATTAAATTACTGACACACTCACTTGCAGTTACACACACTCTAGTAAACAGACACTCGAAACACTTTTTTGAACATAATTTAGTGATTAGCCTTTCAGTCCTGTTTTTCAGATAGGCAATGTGCACGAGTAATTTTGTAATATAAACATAAAAACCGGCCAAGTGCGTGTCGAGCCACGCGCAGTGTGTGTAGGGTTCCGTAGTTGCCTGTCTGTCTTAGTTACATCGACGTGCGGTGCGGTTGCATCGGCCGAATTTGTACGAAAATTGGCCTTTCCAAGTAGGTACACATTAAGTTGGTCGACTATTACTCGGTAACTACTTATGCCTACTTGTTCGTGATAGTTTTCCTTTTAAATTCATTATATGTACTACTAAAAAGATTTTTTTCACATCCCAGTAGTAGCCATTTAGCCGGCAGGGGGGTGGGGGACACATGACTCGAACAAAAATTAAGGCTTTAAAGCCCAATATTTCGCAAACGAATTACTAATTTGAAAAACGGTTTTAGGAAACCCATAATATTTTTGAACGAGCTATCCAACAATACCCCACACCATGGGTTTAACGAAAAAAAAAATACATCCCCGCTTTAGGTTTTATTGCACTGTTTTGTCGACGTGATTGATTTATATACCCATACCGAGACACAGTTTTCTAGTCGTAATGGTTACTGAGATAAGCCGAAGACGGACATAGCGAAACCATAACTCAATTCCTTGTTGAGTACAGAACCCTAAAAATGACGTAATTGCTTTTGCAGTTCATAAATTTTTCGTTCTTACGTAAATAGATGGAATATAAGTAGGCAGGTGAATACTGAGTAGTAGCTATACTAGGATACAGTGACGTCAGTTACATTACAGATGATGTCTTCTTTAAAATGCCTATTCCTACTGCGTGCGTGTCGAAGCCAAGCAATGCGAACGATATCTTAGCTATCTCATAACGGGATTTGAGTTATAATATCATCTGTGTTTATAGTATTTACATAGTTAGGGACTAGGTACGGTATAGCGTACACAAGTCAGTTGCTTTGAAGATGACTGTACTTTTCACATCGAGATGTCTTAAGCGTTAGAGACGTCAGACAGAAATTCAAATTCAGAAAAAAGTGACAGACACTTTTGTGTTTCTGATTGCAGTGCATTGCATTGTTTTCATTAACTGGATAAGAAAGTGTGTATTTGACTATTTTGACTTGTGCCTTAATTATTCTTGTTTATTTTATTATGAACATTAGGTAAATAACTTAAATGATTATACAATGTATAAGCTCGAAAAGAGCGTTTTCCAAGCAGCCAAATCGTGCGAGTTTTCCGCACTAGTGTTTTTTATTTTTCAGTTTTACTTATTAAATTTCATTCGTTTGGCAGCCCGACGCTAAGAGTTTTTATTACTTGAGAACCGTTTTACATATTTTCTAATTACACTTTTTCTTTCATATAAAATTTACATAAATACTAATAAGTACGAGCTACGGTAGCCCAGTGGTTCAGGCATGCGGCTGTCAAGCGGCGGTCGTGGGGTCGAATCCCGGCTCGTACCAATGAGTTTTTCGGAACTTATGTACGGAATATTTACCGTTAGCTTTTCGGTGAAGGAAAACATCGTGAGGAAACCGGCCTAATAAGGTCTAGTTTTCCCTCTGGGTTGGAAGGTCAGATGGCAGTCGCTTTCGTAAAACTAGTACCTATGCCAAATCTTGAGATTAGGTGTCAAAGAGGACCCCGGGCTCCTTTAGGGGCACAACCGGAAATAACGCTAGGATGACGAAGATAAATACTAATAAGTTTCAAAATGTTTTATTAAGGTGGTTCGATTTCCATACAAAACGTTATTTGACATTCACAGGCTAATAAAATGGTTTTCCCAAAGTGTGACGTCACAAACGAATATCTCAAATTATTCTAGTTTATACAAGTTTATTCTAGAAAAATGGGAATTTCGCGCAAATGGAAAGCCAATTTATGAAAGTTAGTTACATAAGTTTCTTAAAAAATCACGTTTTGTATGGAAATAGAACCACCTAAATGAATCAACATTTTGAATTTGAATAATAATAAATATTAGGGGACAATCTTACACAAATCGACCTAGTCCCATAGTAAGCTCAATAAGGCTTGTGTTATGGGTACTAGACGACGATATATATAATAGTCATAAATACTTAAATACATAGAACACTTCCATGACTCAGAAACAAATATTCATGCTCATCACACAAATATTTGCCCTTACCGGGATTCGAACCCAGGACCTTCAGCTTCGCAGGCAGCGTCACTACCCACTAGGCTAAGCGGTCGTCACATCAAGCGATCATCAATAAATTAATAATTTTAAATATTCACTTCATATGTTTGGCTGAACGCATATTTTGATTATGCTTTTGCGATATGACATGGCGGTTATTTGCACATGCTTAGTAGGTAGTGGATCTATTCTTACCGCGCATGTAAGTATTTAAAACAAAAAGGCCCGCCATTGTTGTTTAATTTATAGTTCCTATTAAGTTTTTTACCTATAATCCCATTGTTGAAGTTTTTTTTTATGTAGGTACTAAGTACATTATAAAAGTATTGTAGAGATGGTGTACAGTCAACGTCAAAAGTAAGTGATCAAAATCAATATTTCAAAACATGTTCTAGCAACACGCCCCATATATGACAAATTATACCAAAGTGTCATTTTTAAGTGAACATTGAATTAGGTAGTCAAAAGAAAATGATCATAATAACACCCTGTCAGAGTGGAACAAAGTTCAATTTTTTTGAATGGCATGTCACTTACTTATGATCATGACACATTTAGAGTAATTTACTTCTGATAAACTACAACAGTCAGTAACATCAGACTTAAATTATTACATATATTATTTTGGGACCCCATTTCATCAGTTTCTTTTGCTGTTGACTGTACTTTCTAGCACAGTATAGGAACAGTAGATAAACTTCGAACAAAGGCACATCGCACGGCTGCACGGGTGTTCGGTACGCACACACACATAGACCTGAAAAAAGTGGCTGGTGGTGACTGGATGGCGAAAACGGGAGATCGGGCCATGTGGCGAACCCTGGGGGAGGCTTACGTCCAGCAGTGGACTGCAATAGGCTGAAATGATGATGATGATGATGACACACATAGCCTTCGGGAATGATGGAGAATGCTTCAATCGGGGCCGCGCCGTTGCGGTGTTCGCTCGTTCTCACTCGCTACGTCAAAGGAAGCCGCCTCGTAGGTATGAAGACAGCTAGCCGCCAGTGCCACGATATCAAAAGGAGCCGAATAGGCTTGTAACTAAGCACCTACCAACCTAGTGCAGTTTAGCAACTATTATACTTACTAGGAAATATTTTAGGCATAGAATAGTGGTATTAAAATATTCGATGAAGTTGGAAACTAAAAACACATACCTAACTATTTATAATATTATTACTTTGTGTATACAATATTGTCTATTAAACTGTATCAGAAATACGTTGCATACTTAAAAGCAAAATTAGTATTATAGGTATGCCAAGCCACAAACGTGACACAGCCCTGTGCATCGAGCGAAAGTAGGTAACGAACGCTCCTAAACGGCCTCTGATTACCTACTGTATTATTCTTCTATACTGTGCTTCTAGTATATATATTCAATGTTTGTAGTTTCTAGCCTACTCTCGCTGTGTTTACTCTTACCGGGTCTCAACTCACCTTCTACTTCTAATTTCACATCAAAATCTCAGTTATATGTGTATCGCGTGCGCGTTCTGATACGTTAGCTCGGCGCGTGTGGAAATGGATACGCAAAACAATGAAATACGATTGGGATGCAAAACCTGGCAACGCCGAAGCTACAGTCTTCTATACACACCGAGGTATTAAAGCTATGAGCTAATAGTGTAGCGCTAAAGACAAATAACATAAGTTAGAAAGCATCACACAAACCCTACCATTCAACTGCTAATCCTGATTTTTTGTCGTAGAAACACGTAAACGCGCCTCGACGTGTTGATCGGTAGTCTTAAATATGACGAGATCATCCCAAAATAAAAACCCGCAAACACCGCAAGTCACTTTATATTTAATTCAATTTGGCAACCCCTAGACTGGCCCCATGTTATTTATATTTAATTCAGTTTGGTAAGCACCTCGGGCTATACACACAATCCTGAATTTGAGGC
This sequence comes from Epinotia bilunana, assembly GCA_947049275.1. Classification (NCBI taxonomy): domain Eukaryota; kingdom Metazoa; phylum Arthropoda; class Insecta; order Lepidoptera; family Tortricidae; genus Epinotia; species Epinotia bilunana. The sequence goes on from OX346256.1 coordinate 9,768,045, forward strand.
CCTCGACTAAGAATGGGCAAGCGTAACAAGATCGTTGGGTTTGCGGAAAATTGTATATCTTAGGGGCTTCTGTTTGCACATCATTATAGACGGGATGCAATTAAATTTAAAAGAGTGACATGTACACAAAGTTCGTCATTTAGAGTACATTCACGTAATGGCGAGGGAATTTAATGTGGATAATTAAAAAACATTATAACACAGTGATTATATATTATATTATGAAGTCTTCTACGTGGCATTACCCTGGTTTTTGATAGGGTCCACTTTCCAGTAGGTACGCAGCATATAATATTACGACAATAAAACAAGTTCAGAAATTTAAATATTTGGGAAGTATCATTACCAGTGACTCTAGGTGCACCCCTGACATCATACAGAGGATTGCTATGGCCAAAAGGGCATTTAATAACAAAAAGCATCTCTTAAAAGCACGCATATCAAAAATAGCTAAAAAGCGCCTGATTAAAGTCTATATTTGGAGCATTGCTTTATATGGGAGCGAGTCGTGGACGCTAACCCAGAGAGACAGAGAACGGCTAGAGGCCTTCGAAATGTGGTGCTGGCGAAGGATGGAAAGGATTAGCTGGACGGAGAGAAAGACAAACGAAGAGGTTTTAAGGATGGTAGATGAGAAAAGATGTTTGCTAGGATGTATAGGAGAGGCAAGATGGTGAGCCACCTGATACGGCACGACAGATTCTTCCTAAACATCCTGGAGGGTAAAATTGAAGGCAAGAGAGGCAGAGGAAGGCCTAGGCTAACATATTTTAGCCAAATAAAAGATAAAGCTGATGTCGCGTCGTATGAGGAAGCCGAGAGGCTGGCAATGGACAGAGAAAAGTGGCGGTTACTCCACCGACAAGAGCAAGGCTCTTAAGTAATGATGATGATGATGATAATATTATGAAACATTACATTCCTTATCGTTGGGCAGTCGTGTAAAAATAGTAGAGTAACGAAACGATGTAAAACTCCAATTAATTTGAAACGTTTAGTTTGTTGTTGCACGTGATTCAATCAAAATCGTAGTCCTTTTATTAATAGTCCATTTGACCTTATCGAACTGTTCATAATGGTCAACTGCTCGACAAAAGTTTCTAACATTAACTTAACGGGCAGCCTACGTAAAAGAACAAGAAAAAAAATGCTTACTAATGCAAGGTCTCGTTTTTTAAATTGATTTTGGGCCATCGATCTTCGATTTTTTATCCGAAAACAGGTCATTTCCACTTCAACGTACTAATCTCTTGTGCTGTATCGACTAACTTAGTCCAGTGATGGATAACTTTGTTGTGAATTTTAAAAATTCTAACTATATGCTAAGTATCTTTACGTCAGTGAACCTACCTTCCCTATCAGACCCACACCACCTGTAGACGTGGGACTTGGGACAGTATATACATTATATATCTATTTGTATAGGATACACGTATCGGTTTCAGCTATTTACGCAAATTTAATGACAAACCGGAGGCTCGGCTGGAATCCCGATTTGCCATTTTAATATAACTCAGTAAAATGTTTTCCGTGAATTCCTGCAAAACATTTCTGTTTTGGAAACCGCTCTGAAAGAATCCTTTCGACCGTTCAAAACAAATATGTTTGGATCGAAACGCCCCGTTTACACTGCCTGGTCCCATTCCACCTTCATTCTCCTATTTTCGAGTTCCCCGGACCAAAATGTCATATATTATTCCCTAACGGAACCCGGTGGGCTGGCTGGCTATTAATAATGGGTTTCCTTTGCCAACGCTACATGCATCTGACAGTAACGATCGCACTTTTACTTCGTCATTTTTATCGTGTCGCTTTTAGGTATTTAATTTTTTCGGATATCCGTTATCTCGGAGATAAGCTTTTCGTGTTCTTGAATAATTTGTTTTGGATTTACATTATTTGATTTTTATTTTAGACTACACTAGAATACCGGAGTGTAAAAATATACTATCTTATCTAGGATCTTCATTCGGTTCAAAACTTCCACATCAGTTTTGCAATTTAAATTGGTGTCACGCGTTCTGACACGTTAGCTCGGTGCGCATCGAAATAACGCACAAAAATGGACCTTATGATTATGTCTTAAAATTGAACATTAATCTCATTTTTTGCATCCGTTAAAGCAATCCGCTTAGCCGTACGTTTTTGAGCAGAACCATTAGTTTGCAAGGAAAACTGCTAACGAAGGCTAAATCAAGAACATTTCAGTAAAAACTACTTGACCCTCCGAAAATTGGACATTATGTTTTTGAAACATGTTTCTCTTTTCCGAAAAATACATTTATTGGTCTTTCTATACAAAAAAAGCAAAAACTAATTTTGCGAGATTAACTAATTTTCTTCACAGACGATATGTCGAAGGATCATTGTGTAGTTCTAATACAATTTCAAATAAACGTTCTAAAAACAAATAAGGTAGGTAAACTTCTCGAAAGCATCAGCCATTAAGCGCTTGAACCTAACCACTTAGCTTGATATCTCGCGTAAGCACCTATTAGGACGTAGAATCGTTTGAGCTATTAATCGCAAGTTAAACGACTGTTAACAACTCACGATATCGAAATCAAGAGCACTCCTGCTACAGGCAATCGAGAAAGTTTGACTCGCGATAAAGGCATTGAGCGGCACTTACGGGGGGCTAGAGAAAAGTTTTTATTGCAACGGAGATAAAATTATGGTTTGTTTTATGAGAGAAAATATTGCGGCGGGGTAAACATTTAATGTTTGTTATAACGGTAAAGAAAATTACCAGTGTCAATTGCTTAATATTACACGCAAATGCATCATAAGAAATAAATATGGTTTCGGTTGCAAATCCTGATAATTAAGTATATACTATGAAAAATTATAAACGTGAAATATTTGCCGATGTTTTTCATAAATCGCAAAAGCGCCTTAGCGATTTTTTTATGAAACATTCTAGAAATATAGCTTTGACAACGGAATAGGCTAAAATTTGTAAACATATTTATTTGTTTTCCAAGAGAGTTGAACAAGGATCGAACGTTTGTATGGTCATCCTGAATTTTAACTAGTGCCAACCAATAGTGGGAACTCATTGACAGTTGAGGAAAAAAATTAAACACGGGTAGCCAATGAAATAAATAAAACTATTGAGCCTTAAACTTTGTATTCAATACCCAACTGACGTTCCAGACAGTGACAAAAGTTCCTCGGTCTTAGCTGGCCTAATGTGATTACCTGTCGGATAGTGAAGTTTTTTTTTACCTTTTAACCCTCAGCGGGAGAGGACCCCGATCCGGGTCAGCATTCAGTATGGAATTCCATACTAAAAAAAAATTGCCCGGGAGATGAGGGATAAATTGCGAAATATATATAAAACGTCGACTGGTTTCTTACTAGTCTACTTTAGATAACATATTTTTTATTTTCAGGACTGTGTACATTTGGGTGAAAAAATAAAAAATATAGCATCAACAGTGTGCCCATTTCGAACGTACAATATTCATATAATAATGATTCAATACTTGGTCTACAGACCGAAAGCGTCAAATACGTATACGTACTAAGAAGTACATAAATTGATCATTAGTGTCATTAAATCACTATTGCAAAACGACTTATAAGCAAATAAATTACAGTTTCCCAAGTGTTGAACCGTAGCAATGGGCAAAAAACCTCAATAACCATTCATTTGCCCAACGGTTGCACTAAAAACCACAGACTGCAGTTTTATTAGCAGTTATCTGGGCAATATTTCGTATTGTTACAATTAGTTGAATCCAATAACGCTGCCGGAGTTAGAAACTTCGATGTTGGCCGTAACGCTCCGCTCGATCGCTTTCGATTAACTGAAATTTAATGTTGCTACGTAGTTTCGAATTGAGTTATTCAAATGAATGGCCTGTTATTGGGATTGGAAAGATATTCTTTAAAGTATTATTAATGAATAATTTAATAAAAATCTAATTCAAAATCAAAGGATTATATTAACTGTACATTACACTGTCTGATTTTCGTAACGGAATGAGTAATAAACAAAAGAATATTGTCTAATTTTCTATTTTTGTTTATTAAGATTGTTCAATGTTAGAATTTTAACCAAGTTCAATCTTCAGATTTAATGCCTTACTGTTGTCTGTATGTGTGATTTGCAAACAATATTGATAAACAGCCAAAACGGATTTCAATGGATGATGTCTCACTAATGTCCATTAAATGTTTGGTCACCCTACATTTGTGTCAAATACACATACTTCGAATTGTAAGTGACAATGATTTTGAATTACAAAGTAATTCCTTATTCAGTTTTATTCAGAAAAAAAAGAACGTTTGTTATAGGTAACTTCGAGTTAATCGTGTTTGGTATCAATTACAGAATAATAAAAATTTACGTAGTAGTAGATCACGAATTGAAAATCAGCGTGTATATGCTACTTGATTATAATGGAAAACATTTCATAAATAAAATGAATCGTTATACGGCTATTGAATTGAATATTGTTTGTTTTAAGTTCCTAAGAGAGATCTGCTCAGTCACTGAATGTTTCAGCGTTCAACTACAACAAGCATAATTTCATAGAAGCATTATTACATTCAAAACAATTTATTTTACAATTTCATTTAAATAATGGTTATATTTATTAAATTTTTACTCACAAAATCGTTTTCGAAAAGACAGAAGAGTTATAATTTGTAATTTCAACTTTTAATTAAAGCCGAACCTTGCGAGCGCAGCACAAAGTAGCGTTAAGCGAAACAAAAATATCCTTACTCCGCCGAGATGGAAACGTTGTGAATGTAGGTCAGCCTTCCCGAAGCAAACTAACAAATATTTAAACCGACGGGACAATTCACAGAAAGTCTGATACATATGAGACAGTTAACTATTTTTTCGAATCCTTTTTATATGAATAGTTGTAGCCTACCGATATTTTATTTGTATTGCGAGTCTCAGGTATTTTGGTATATTTGAAATGGAGGTTGTAATCAGCCGTATGTATTTTATTTTACTTGTAGTAATGTGTTATATATTTGCGTTCAAAAGTTATTATGAAGCATGTATGATAAGATCATGCGCTTTTTAATATAACTTTTTTTAATAACTTTAGTAATAGTTATTTGCTCTCCGCTGTTCCCTTTCAATTTGCACCGGACGATAAAAGTTACTGGGCGTATAATTTCTTGTGATCTCGGGGCGCCCACGGCCGCGCACGGCTTTGTTAATGTGTATTCGCACTTGCTGAATTAAATTTACTCGTTTCATAAATGGGGGCTGGTTCATTTGTACTAGAAGCTTCTGAACTCAGAAGCTTCTAGTACAAATGAACCAGCCTCGGAACACTAACTAGTGTTCCGAGTTGCATTTAATGGCGGTTAATTACTTAGGAAACGGGATTGCAAGAGATTTTTTTAATTATTTGTCTTATTCTTGTGATTTTTTTTTGGAGTCCCTTTGTCGAAAAAACACCAAGGTCATCATTGGGTCCTTTTTTTAGAAATAAAATCCCAAAAGATACCTCTTTTTGAAGAAACTAAATCATCTCAGGTAACTAAACAGCGTTTCAAAATTATCTTCAGTATATTGTATATTTGTAGTAGTAGGTACTTATCTTGTTAATATGTATATTCAAAGGTAATTTTACCTCTCATCAAACCATAAGAGCTAAATTATGATAATAACATAAACCATTTATGTTTTATTAAATATAACACAGCAAACTATCGGCCTTGGCGACCGTATCAAATGTCAGTAACATGCTTTCAAGGAAATTGGTGTCGCCGAACTGTTACATTTATTCACAGCTCTATCTACTCCGACTTGTAATCCGTATATATTTATAGTTATTTCTATCCTAAGAGATCTGGCTTCAGGTTTAATGAAATTTACTTTAATCTACTAGAGTATGAAGTCATCGTTGATAACGTTATAATTTATAATATAAATTATAACGTTATCAATATTATTAAGATTGTCCAGTCCACAACGCTCCCAATTAGTCTTAATTGGTAAAGTTACTGTACAAAGAAATTAATTGGCATTAGTCATATTTACCGTAGGTATACGTCCATTCTGTACATCCTGTAGTTTTTATGTAATTTAGTGTATTTCCTCTTAGTTTAACCTTTTACATACACAATAAGAAAAATACGTTTCAGGTTATAACAGCTATCAGATGCATATTACCAACCTCACACTCTTTTCAACCTTCGTCATGTTTAGAACTTAAGAAACAAAAACAACGTTCATAATCGGGGACACTGACCAACCCATGTCAAACCTGGCACGAAACGAATGGCAGCAGGCTTATTAACATCTTAAAATATAAATTATCCGAACATAAGAACACCATTAAGCGCTCTCAAAATCTAGATAGTACGAGACTCACGAAACCTATTAAAACTTTTTCATAGACGTGAAAAATGAAATTACTTTTCATTTCCTCTCAAACTCGTTTAACTTCATAATGCACATGACTTGCGGAACTTGGGATATGCTGGTTATTGACTCTCACTTAATTGTTCGTTCTCTAACTAATGACTGTTTTAGTTCATCTCTATTCATTGTTTGTATATTAATATAATGTATGATATGATATAATATGTTGTGTTAATCTCACAATATAAAATTTTCACTTAATACATTTTAGGAATTTATTGTAATAATTTGAAAAAGTTTTTTTTAAATATTATTCTTATTGCATATTTCTAAGTGATATATATATATATATATATATATATATGAAATCACTAATGTCATGCGTGCCATTGTGTGCTCAGCCAGTGTCAACACGAATGTGCACAAAACATATGTATATATTATATTGAAATCCGAAATGTCGAGTCAAATATACTTGTGCTCCTGCGATCGGTCACGCTAGCCTAAATAAATAAATATATTCACGTATAATCATATAAAATGAATAAATAACTATTCTAAATTAGGCCAAACCGTTGCGCAGAAAAATATAAAATATTTCTGAACATTTCGCTAGTTTTGTATAAATATATTTTCAGACTTCTGTATTTAAATGAGTAAAACTGTGCCGCTTATTTTAACAACACATTTGGACTCGTCATAGGAAAAAACAGATTAAATAAAACGCAAGCTCGAAAAAGGTCAATGTGTCAACGTCCTAAAAAATTCTACTTCGCTTAAGTCCGATCGCCAGCAAGATAGCATGTAAAATACGGTTTGTATTTACTTCGCCGGTCCCAAATGAAATGCGCTCAGCGCTCCATTACAATGGAATGGCAAAAAATTTGGATACCTACGTGACTACGGATTGCTTGAAATTAGAATGAAAACCAAATGACGAGCTACGTTTTTCGACGTAGCTCGTTATGAAATTAATTATTGCGCCCAAGTGGGCGCAATAATTAATTTCAAAAACATTCTTCTCGTATTTTGTACTTCACCATGCTACCGTGATGCTACCTTTCCACTGTACAAACTGTACATACCGCATAACTGTTTACACAAATAACCCAAATCGCTACATGTAGGCCGTTACAGAGGGTGTATCAAAAATGGGGTGTGAACCGAGCAAGGGCATATTCGGTAGCGCATTGCGATTCCAATGCATGTTTGTTTTTTTTATAATTATTTTTATTGATATTTTTGTTTTGTTAACATTACAGTCTTTGTTTTTGTTGACATTGTATGATAACATTTCCCCACGAGGGGGACGGGTGGGGGGCTTATTTCATTCTCAACCGATGCACGCACAGCAAGCTGTGTTATGAAAACTAATGCTTTGTGTATGTTTTTTTGACACGCAGGTCACAGCTTTTAAGTGTTTGATGTCATACACAAGCAATGTCAACAAACAAACAAAAATGTAAACAAAAACCAACATTTTAATGTAAACAAAAACAAATCAAAAATTAAAAAAAAAGAAAGAAAATCATTTTTGGATTTGCAGTACGCTACTGAACATACCCTTGATTGGTTTACATCCCATTTTTGATACACCATGTATATTATTTGAGGATTCCGTGGTTTCCTCAAGAATTTAATTGTGACCTTTTTTCACTTCTATATCAATTTCATAAAAAAATAGTATTTTGATGAGTGTTAGTTGCTACGTCAACCAAATCTCATCGAAATCTGTGACGTAAAACTACCTGAGGAGATTCTACGTTTTCCATTTTAACGTACCTAAATACTAAATTATAACAACTACTAATACCGTCATAAAATTTAGGCGCAATGCAGTAAAACCTAACTCTAACCTAGTTTTTAGACAATTTGTGTAACGGGTTAAGGATGTTATGGAGGAGACAGGAGTTCAGACGATTCTGAATAAAGCCAAAAGAGTGTAATGCATTTCTTGGCAATATCAAATGTGTTTTACAGTTATTTCATACACTTCAGAAAATTTTAGTGTGACAATGTCCACTTATCACGAAAGATTTTTGTGCAAATTTAGACTGCATATTTTCAAATAGTCAATTGCAGATCAGCTGGCTACTACAAAATTTTAATCAAAAAAGAATTACCTGAAAATTGTTTTCTAGTTGCTCCAATTTGCCTAAAAACCGTTTGTATTAAAAGTGAAACAGTTATTTATTTAATCTATATTGCCCAAAAGAATAACTTATAGTACAAAAGGCGAACGTAATGCTATAAAGCATTATCTACCAGTCAAGGTTAAGGCAAAGCAGATAAAGTCAGTTATCGAAACAGTTAAGCTCAAAGTGTACCTATTTATTAACTTGTTTTTTTTATGCCTCAGAAGACTCAAAGCCGACGTCTATTTCACACTACTTTTCCTTAATTTCAGCCTTCATTTGCATTCCCATCTTCACTGCGATCGTATCTCCGTGGTGTTTGTATATCGCGCCGTTTAGTGTGACATGTAATAGGCCGTTAAGGGTAAGTGGTGTCCGATATTTTGCCGCATCTTGCGTCATGCGACGTGACAAATTCGTTCGTTGGTTGTTATTGTACCCACGCCGGGTACGGGGCCCTGGACAATGCAAAGTTCAGCATTAAAACGGGCTTGTTTATTTACTGGTCAATAAGCTACTTAACGATTTAGGTTTATAAAAAAAAACATTTTATGACACTTTGCAATGTACAATCTCACCCGCATTCCGGCTCTCACGTTGTCTTTAGTAGGTATATTAAAAGTCAGTGGGACTGCATCAAGTGTCATGTTATGTGTCTACATTTCAATCAAAAAAACATTTCATCAATTATGCTTGCGAGCGGGGCAGTAGGCCTGAACTGAGCATTATACTTTACATTACGACAAGTAAGGAAATCTGGGCGACATCAGTAAGCTATCGGCAAAGTAGAAAATACCGCAAACAGGTTCCGCTCCGCCTAGTGATCCCTCACTAGGTGGAGCGAATTAACTTTTTAAGTGTCTCACAACGTGTCACCCGTCCCCCCTGACTTTTAATATACCTACTCAAAGCAATGCTAGAACCAAAACCTCATAGTAGCCGATTAGCACCATAAACAAATAAGCACATTCTCGTCTAGGGCCTCATATCCAAGGCTTGGTTGGTGCACAATGTTCTCTCTGATTTTGCAAACGACACGACATGTGAGGTAGGTGGCTTAGCCCACATAATTAATTTTAAAATATTTATACGCCATTATTTACACCACCACTGCTATATTAAGTTCATTGCTTAAACCGTAAAAATAAATAAGCATGTCAATTTGTTAATTTAGTTGAATCTGTGTCACGTGAAATATAGATTAAGTTATAATTACTTTGTAACAATGCAAAATCAACGCTTGTATAAAACATAACACTAATTGTGTTTTGTTTATTTAACGACTTATATATACTTACTTACAACTACTTACATGCACTTGATTGTTACTTAAAAAAAAAGAAAAAATATTCGAACGAGCGAGCGAAGCGAACGAAGCTTTAAGAATGAAATAATAACAGTATTATATTTTGGGGAAGCTCAACCAACTGGCGCCATATATTTGAAATGCAAAAAAGATGTATTCGTGCTATTGTTGGTATACGTGCACGGGAAAGCTGCAAACCTTTTTTCAGAGATTTAGGAATATTAACGGTTCCCTCTTTATACATATTATCTCTATTTATCTCTATTAAAATTCACAGCACTAAAATTGACACATCTTTACACGGCTTTGCTCGGCGCCAACGACGCCAATCGTAGTAATTTCTCCTTACAACGCTCACATCTGCGCTTTCGCTGCTTAAACGCTTTACCATCAACACCATACGGCGTCGGATTGGTATGAAAGTTATAATCCCGGGCATTCGACAGTGCGCGCTGTTAAGGAAAATGACAAGGCATGAGTCGGCGTTCCGTGCTAAGTAATTACATACACGTCATATTGTAGCGCTCTCCACTGGGGTGGCCGTGTTTTGTGGGTATAATTGCGTTGGTTTAATGATGATTGTACATTTTTGTAGTAAGTAACAGAATCTGGGCTTTAAGCACTGTAGTATTATTAGTTTCACCAGTTTGTTAAGAGAAAATTTTACTTACAATATTATTTAGTCAACATATCTAAATGAAATGTGTGGTTTTTTGTTTAAATATTATAATGTTTTAATTTTATTTGATTGTATCACTTGGTGATTAATGCCAAACTTAGGCCAATCGTTTTATTGACCAAATGGAATCAATGCTACATTTGGAAATAATTTAAAACAGCAGTTTTTTTTGTTTAACGAGTATCATCATTAAGGTTGGAAAATTTGTTGGATTTTGTCTCTAGGTACACAACAAACATAAAAAATTACTTAAATAGCTCCTAAAAGGTCGGAAAAATATAATTAAACATTATTTTTATTTTGTTTCCTTGTACGTTTATTTATTCAATAAACCAAAAAAACTATTAATACAATATAAATTAGGCACCGATTTATCACTAATAAATCTTTTGATTTGCTGTATAATATTAAAGATAAATCATAAAAAAATACCATGAACATTTGTACCGATAAAATTACTTCCGGGAAGAAATAAAAAATGGGAAAGCATGTCCGGAGTAGGATTCTTTAAGGAAATTTTTAAAATAAACTAACCAAATAACACGGTATTCTATTTTTTTGTCAAAACCGTAATTTTACTGATGTAGGTACGTATTAAATAATAGTAAGTTCACAAACGCACTGCTTCATGTGATACCGATCATGTACAACATGAGCTCATACGATTATAGTTGCTATTTTAGAACTTCGTCCAAGTGAATCTTTTATGTGCATTTTCGCATTGTGTTTAAATAACTTAGTTTTAATCGACATCACAACGGAAAAAGTAATAAAACAATAATACAGACTATCGTCATTGCACAATTCTAAAATACCTGTGGTACATGCACGCGACAAGTACTCATATGTATATTTCTGTGATATTGTCATTACTACAATTTCACTTAGAACATATACATGTTCTAAGTGAAGTGATGAATCAGTCAAGATATCTTCTTTTCTAGATGTATATCTATGTATATATAAAAGAAGACTTCCTGACTGATTCATTAACGCACAGCCGAAACTACTGGGACTAAAAACTTGAAATTTACACCAAAACTTCCTTTTATGACGTAGGCAAGGAATAAGACGGGATTTTTGGAAATTCCATCCCTAAGGGGGTTAAATACCCCTATGTAATATGCAAAGTTTGTATGGTGGCAACTTTTTTTTTTACTTGGGACTTGAAACTTTGTAGGAAGATTACCTACTTATTAAGATACAAAAAAGTACTTTCAGCGTTTTAAAAAATTCCAACCCTAGTACTTAGTAGTAGAAACTTGAAACTTTGTATAGAGATTACTTATTTGAATACAAAAAAAGACCTTTAAGCTTTTTGGAAAAATCCACCCCCAAGGGGGGAAAAATGGCTGAAAAGTTTGTATGGGGGAAACTATGTTTTTTTGCTAGAGACTTAAAATTTTGTAAAAAGATTACTTATTAGAATACAAAAAAGTACTTTGACCGTTTTACAAAATGCCATCCTAAGGTGGTTAAAACGGGATTCAAGGTTTATATGGAGACCAAGAAAATGTTATAGTAAGATATTTGTAACTTCGGTCTTAGCCTGTATGTTAAAAGACTACAAAACTGATTTCAGAGTCTTTTGTAACTTCATTCCCTATAGGGGGATTAAAGGGGGTTCAAAGTTTGTATGGAGAGCCAGACATTTTTAAAGTAAGAGATTTGTAACTTCTGTTTTAGACTGTTTGAAATTGATTCCATAATGGGGTAAAAACATGTATCCCCTAAATGGGCTTAAAGGAGTTGGCTTTTTGTACGGGTAACAAGACACTTTTAAAGTAAGGGATCTGTAACTTCGGTTAAAGACTAGGGACTTACAGCGTTTCTTAAATTTCATCCTCTAAGGAGGTTAAAAGGGTTGGAAGTATGTATGAGGAACAAGTAATTTTTAAGTAAGGGATTTCTTAGGTCATACATATACTATATGGTAAGCCATTTATTAGTCAAAATACATAATCCGATTGCTAGCAGAAAAGTAGCTTAGGTTAAGTTAGAACCACGACCCTTACAGAACTGAACAGCTACCAGAAATGTAGGTTAGGTTAGAACTGCGATGCGCCCAGAACCGAAAAGAAGGTAATGTTTCATTTAACCTGCAGATTATCTTGTTGATTTAAAAAGTTTGTTTTGGATAATTAAAATAATTTATTCTCTAATACCGTTCAATGGGGATGGCGGATGGAGATGGAAAGTTCTATGTATTTTAGCATTGCTTTCAAAACGGATTTGGGCAAACATTTCCAGTAATGTAGCTTTCTTTAATTACATTATGAAAAATATACAATTTAAGCAGAAACGTCTGTTGATGATTCTTGAGTTATTTATATTTTAAAAACGGAGTTTCCAATTTAAATTTAGCAATTTAAAATAATGAGGTAACAGTGCGTTACCTTTTACGCTTAATCCCTGAACGGATTTAGATGAAATTTTCCGTACCGATAATTTGAGACCCTTGGAATCATAAAGGTTAGTTTTTATCTCGGAAATCATCCCTTAGGCACTGGTCCCACCGCCGGCTAGTAAGCTAGAAAAGTTGGGCGAGTAACGGTTCATTGCGTGCTGACCAGGCACAGTGTGATCAATCGACCTTTACAGATCCGCAATGTAATGCTACTCACCCAACTTTTCTAGCTTACTAGCCGGCGGTGGGACTAGTGCCTTAAGATGGTAGAACTTTGTTTCGGTCGGCGATAATTAAGGTTCCGCCTACAATAATTAAATAGCAATCATTTTTCTAAGACGGTAACAAGTTCTACGCGGACGAAGTCGCGGGCAACAGCTAGGCTAGGCTAGGCTTTTATAAATCTTAGATCGCACAATAATGTTTTTAGAAATCATTTTCAAAATACAATTTCTAAGCTAGCAATTTATGAATGTAAAATTCTTTAAGTACTCGTTTTAGAATTGTACCACATTTCAAAAGGAAAATCATGAACCCCTAACTTTGTTTATGTTTTGTGTATTAATCGTGAAAATGTAAGTTCCTTTAACAAGTACTATCGAAGATGGAGTCGAAAGAATAAATTACGTTCTATTCTCCCACAATCATTGGGACACTTGACACAAGAGCTCTTAGCTAGCTGTAAATAAGCGACACAGAGCGCCCTAACGTTGTCAGATTAATTATAAGGCAATTCGATTTCCTTGAAACGTACATTCTAAACATGTAGCTTGTCGCTTACGAAATGAACATGAAAGGTTCATAAGCTGATAACAGACATGCGTAAAGAACTACAAATGTAACGTCGGGATAGTTTGAGAACAATTGCATATGTTGATTTTCTAAAATCACATTTTTCCCAAAAATTGCTGTAAAAGGTAACGTACGTGGTGAATTCATGACATATTTTACAAGTTTATAAAACGTATACACGTAGTTGAAGAGTCAGTTATGCTACTTCAATTCTGAAAAAAAAGATAGTTGCGCCGGAAGTAACCTTTATAATGTAATGTGTATGAACCAGCTAATCTCCCTGGTTTTCTTGTATGGCATAGTGTAAAAAAAAACTAGGGTTCGTAGTAAACTACGAATAATAAGAAACAATAGTAAATGATATATCGTACCATACACTCACACGCATATACACACACTCACACATATACCACTAACACCTTTGAATTTATATATACACACTTCTCCCATTGCAAGCACTAGTATAATGAATTAATACATCATTCTTAACAGTTTATTGTGCTTTGTCCTGTTTTCTTTCTAAGTCGCATGGTTTTTTTTTATACTACGACGGTAGCAAACTAGCAAAAGCCTGATAGTAAGCAGACACCGTAACCTATGGAAGATTGCGTCTCCCAATGAATCACATGTGACCTACTCAATTATGAATGGCTATAAGCGTTAACAAAATTTAAAATATACGTTTTTCACATACGATGCAATCAGGATACTAATTCTCATAAAAATGTACAGTAGAATGCCATTTGTGTTTTTAATTTTATTTATCTTATGGCATGGTACACGTTCAGTTCCAACAATTACGTAGCGCTACGCTCGTAGCCAATAACGGCGACTTATCGTAGAGGGAACCGCCTACGCACAGAGCATCCACCTAAAGAGTTATTGACACAGAACCGGTTACGATGATGATATGGATATTGGATATATTCTGAGCCCCGCGAAAGGACATAGGATCATTTTTATACCTGTTAGGTGTTAAATGGGGGTGGAAATTTCTTGGGAGTGCGATAATTAATACTACGTCTGTGTGAATATTTATCAGCATAACTTATATGTACATAGATATGGATACTACGCGGACGGTGCTGCGGGCAAAAGCTAGTGAAAACGTACTGAACACAAGTCTGGCAGCGACATAATAAACAGGGATGTTGCTTTCGTAATAAGTCACAGGAACGCGGTAAAATGTGTGGGAGAATTCTGTAGAGATTTTAAATAAGTGCGTTAAGTAATTAAGTGCCTTCAATTGAATTAAGGCTCACAATTTGTGTTTAGGGAATTTATGGCGTATTTCAATAAAACGTCCTAACGACAAACGAGTTATTTTTAAATAACATTAAATGACTTTAATTTGAATTTTGATAGGGTGGCAATAATGCAAAGGAATGTCTGTTTTGTCTCGTCATCTAAAAGCAAACTTATTAGGGTAATGTCAGTAGGTACAGTCAGCATCGTATAGTTATTAGCAGCCATAGTAGCCAAATATATTGTAACAGACCATTTTATTCTTATAAAGACGTGTACCGAAACATTTGGCTTGTTTGGCTGCTATAAACTATATGACGCTGACTGTACATACATATAAACATCGTCTTTTAACATTTTAAGTAGACAAACAAGCAAACACAGACACTAATTGTAAGTAAGCCCTCTTAACTACGTGAAGCACCATGATCAAACGAATATGAGATTGGTCATAAAACGTATATTAGTTAGGAGTTGTTAATGTTTATTCATTGTCAATAAAAGTCAAATTAATAGCGTCTACCCAAATCGTTTATCGATTTAGCTCGAAAATAAAGACAATCTTTAACACCATAAAGCATTGGTCGACTAACAGAAAATGTATCTGTTTAAACCGTTAAAAGCCTTTTGAGTAATCGTATTCTGTTGTTAGTTTCCCAGCCATTAATCCTTGTTTGGCCTTTGACACTAGCTATTTTTATCGCTGGGCTGTAAAGTGCTTTTTTAAATGATTTTTTTGTTTAAAACCGTTCGTTAATAATTTTTATTAATTTTTAAAGTAGGTGAATTCCTTAATGTTACCAAGAACGCTTTACTTTACGCTAACTTTATACCAGATTGCATAATATAACAACATATTCAGCATTAAAATGTAAATTGGAATAAAGGCAACAACGAATATTCCTTCAAACAAAAACAGGATAAATTATAAACATCTCAACAATAAACGTTAAACTCAAATACATTCACAATATCTGAGTCGTATAAATGAGACTAATCACCTAACACAAAGCCCGTCACTCCGTGATGAATTACACAATATTACCCCTTGTGACCATCAATTGACGATTATAAATTTGACATGTTTATTGCTACTGGCTTTGTCCGGCTAAGTGGGCGGTGTATTGTGGTTGGGAATAGTAAATTGTGCGGCCACCGTCCGCGACATGTGAGGAAGGTTGACTAATGCTTATGGACGTTTTCTTTATTAAGACTTCAGCAAGACATAGTACACGAAACTTAACATCTGCATCAAAACTTGACTTAGGTAAACATTTTATTTGTGTGCCATTCTTAAGGCTCGGTGCGGTATCAGTAAGATGTCAGTTAAGTCAGTACAGATTTTTACGCGCCAATCAGGAATGACTCAATTAAATGTAGGCACATTTAATTGAGTGCTTCCTGATTGGAGATGCGCGGAAGTATATCGCGCCGAGTCCGCGCAATATAATATTATGCGCAAATGCAATAATGACCCTATTCCGAATAATAAGATAATATGGGCGATATCAGTAAGATCTCGGTAAAGCGCAAAATACCACATACCGATTACTAGGTGCACCTGTCAATGAAACCCGAACCAGGCGCAAAAACCAGCGAAATGACCCCTGTTCCTTGACCACATGGACAAAAGACCACCTGCAAGAGTGCAAAATTGTTTCCGTTTAGGGAAACAAAAAGCAGTAGCGAGATACAAGGAAGTGTTTTTTTTTTTATACAATGACGGTGGCAAACAAGCGTACGGCCCGCCTGATAGCCGCAGCCTATAGACGCATGCAACTCCAAGGAGTAACATGGGCGTAGCCAACCCTTGATATGTTTGAGGATTCGCCGTGTTGACAGCTGAAGGAACAAATTTCTTCGCTGTCAACACAACGCATCCTTGGGAGCTCTGGCGACCTTGTTCACCTCCAGGAACACGATACTACTACAGAGCAAGTAGTAATGTTATTATGTGGTGTGTGGTTGGAGGGCAATGGCTTTCGCACCGTTGTGTTGCGGTGTCAAGGTAGCTGGTAGAATCATTGTAACAACATGCATTATACCTAAATTCCCAAGGCGAATAAACCATAAATCGGGAGATGGTATGGAATAAGGCTAGATAAAAAAAAAATGCAAAATTATGTGAAGTAAAATAACTTCGAAAAAAACCTACTGGGATAATAAAACATAGGGAAAATATTAAATAAAATAGTAAATTTACGATTACAAAAATCGCTCTAGTCAACATTATTTTTGGGAAGATTATCTCCACACGGGCGGGCTAAAACTGCCATTTGTTCGGGCCAAGAATATCCTCCTGACGATAATCGTCATATTTATATTAGCCGCTTTCTGTATCTTCCGTTTGATCCAACTTTTGGAGGCTCCTCGCAGTCGGCTATTAGACCTTCCGCTGGAACTATTCTACACATACAGTAAATTGTATATTCTTGTTAGATTGACTGGTCTGACGGACTAATTACTATTAACTAAATAAATAGTTTCTTGAATACGGGAACACAGCATTATTAACGAACTTAATTGACATAATTTCACTGCAAGTAAAATTCGGTTCATAAATTCGTTTCTGAAGCGTGTAAAAATTTTATTGACTAAAATACTCAACGAGAAAATGTACACTTCAGCAATGCTATTGTCCATAGGGCTGTAATAAGCTAAGTATAAAAAGATGCGAAGGGTAAACCAAAGGGAGTTATAAGATGACTTCGTCGTCCGTTCCTCAAGACTGAGGGTCGTAACCAGGAACGCAGTTCTTCGCCAGCGTTTTCCAAACCCCTATATTGGGTCAGTCCTACTGCCCCTGAACAATAACGCCTTTTGCATTGCGAATGGAATCTGTCCATCCCGTGGGTACTCTGCCTTGCGCTCTTATTTCCGTCAACGTAGCCAACCATTATCAATCATACGAGTACTATTCATCAGACGAGTCCAGGCGGGCCACGTTGCCAATGGATTGTCGTCCTCTGGAGTGGTAAGTAATACGGAACTCTTTGCGTAACCCATTGACATATTATTGTCCAAGTAAATATATTACATTCTTCCGTGTTAGTGCGGCGTTTTGACAGAATCAGAATCAGAATCAGAAAAAAATATTTGTCAGAATACAGTTATAAAGTAATTTACAGTATAAAATGTCCTTGTATTCAACATGCAAGCATGTGTACAAATACTTGATAAATTACTCTAGAATACAATATTGGTAGATGTCATTGAATTAAAAATAATGATAGTAATAAGATAATCAAATCAGTCAGTAAGATGTCAGTAGATTTTTATAATTTAGATATTCCCTTAAACTGTAAAAACATTTATCCATCAGCCATTTCGTCAATTTATGTCTAAATATATTCCCCGATAATATTTTTAAATCATTTGGTAGATTATTAAAAATGGTTATAGTTGTATTAAATACATTTCTTTTGTATATGTCTTTGTAACTGGGAGGTTTGTACCACCAATGATCTGACCTTGACCATTAAGATGTTCAACAAAAAAAGGTACATAAATGTTCCTCCAGTATTATCGCCAAGCCATTGACTGCCGTTTTAGCCATTTGCGATATTTTGGTCGCTGGAGATCTGCGACAAATAGACAAAGCAATAGAAAGTGTCGGGTGCCTAGCGAAATATACAACATTCGTTAATTGGATTATAGGGGCTTTTGGGACCAAACCTACGAACATTGTCACATGTAAAGAGTGTTTGATTATTTTTGGTAGGAGTTTTGCAAACTAGTTTAATATTCTGTTTGCGTAAGTAAAAACGATCGGGCCGAGGTTCGAAAGCTTCCCGGAAAATTGGGTTGGAGTCATCCATCGTTATTCTCCATTGAGTCTGATGGAAATAATACTCGCTTTCAGGAAATTCAATTATCTTTGAAAATTATATCTACATATACGATCATCCTACGATCATCATCATCAGCATCATTTCAACTGAAAGACGTCCACTGCTGGACATAGGCCTCCCCCAAAGAATGCCAGAATAACAGGTCCTGCGCCACCCGCATCCAGCGGACTCCCGCGAGCTTTACCAGGCAATCAGTCCTTGTGAGGGTTACCCACGCTGCGCCTTCTGGTACGTGGTCGCCACCCGAGAACCTTTCCGCCTCAACGGCCATCGGTTCTACGTGCAATGTGCTCTGCCCACTGCCACTTAAGTTTAGCGTTTCGGAGGGCTGTATCGGTTACCTTGGTTCTGCTGCGGATAGCCTCATTTGTTATGCGATCACGCAGATAAACTGCCAGCATAACCCTTTCCATTGCCCTTTTAGTGACTGAGCCTTTCAACGAGGCCCATGGTAAGCGATCACCTTTCAGTGCCATATGTCATCACTGGCAACACACACTGGTCAAAGACTCTCTTCGTGAGACACTGCGGAATAATGGACGAAAAGATGTGCCGTAGTTTCCCGAACGCTGCCCAACCGAGTAGGATTCGACGATTGACCTCTTTCTCAAAATTTGACCTACCTGACTGGACAGTCTGTCTAAGGCATATATAATCGTCTCCAAATTATATGTAGGTTAATCAGTTTTAAATCTGCAAGTAAACTCTCAATCATCCATTTCCAAGGCAGTTTTACTGTTATGAAAATTATAATGGGAATCACCGATTACGTTTAAATGCAACTACAACTAACAACACTTAGTTAAATATAATACATGTCATTAGTCACCAACAAAAAACAAAAAACAGTCAAACACCTGTCTTACTGTATGAGTTATTCGGTACAAACAATAGTCCAATTGGTACTAGCAATAACAATAATAATCGCCACTGAATTAATTTGCACATTATTGTCAGAGTGGTTAAAATTAACGGTTCTCGAATTTTACGAGACACACACATTAATGGTGTACAGTCGATACAATACAAACATTTCACCAAAATGTAGCACAATAGGGAAAATAAACGCAACGGCTTTAATGTCGCGCTCGCAATGGACATGTCCGGTATGTCGGCGGGTGTTTTTGTGGACTTTTTTAATAAACGAGGTAACGACTTAGTAAATGTTATGTTTGGGACATTTGTTTAAGCACTCTGTGATGCAAATGTTGTTAAAAACGGAACAGATAAATGTGAGCCAGTTTTTCGGGTTTTTGGACGGAGAATTTGTATGAAGGCACGTGTTCCTGGTAAAATATTTATTTTGTGTTTGATATTTTTCAAACCCTTTTAACTTATCATGTTATCATTTTAAGAGGTTGATTAAATGTTTTCTTCGTTTAAAAAATGTTTATCATTATCAATCCCATCAGTTTATCTAGACATACTTATATATATGAAGAATCCAGGGAAAAAGATATGATCCAGTCACATTATTTTTGAAAATTAGATATTTATCTAAACATTTAGAGCTTGTTATAAACTATTGTGATACATGTTCTTTCCATGTACCCTTCATATACTTACTGCATTCTAAAACTGTGTAGGTTTAAAATAGAGTTTCAATATGGTAAATATAAGCGATTATTCAATTTTTCCTGTTTATGTTTCGACAATTGTACAAGATGGACTTATACATTTGCCTTGTTTCGTTGTTTGAAAGTGAACATTTCTAGTGACTTACCTTACAATTAAAACATGGACCCCTTTTCGATATTGTAATAATGACAACGTTATGGCCCTAAAATTAGAATTATATCTCAACTTGTATAAATACACGTTTCAGATACTGAGTTGTGTACAACTCCGAACAGTACCACACATTGCACTGGTATACGTAGACAATGAACCAAACTCGGTGAAATCACCCTGTTTTAACATCGCGTCGGACATGTCCGCTTTGCTGGCATTACGAAGCGATGAGCTCGCAAAACTGGGAATTATACAGGGCTGTCACACTCGGAGCATACAAATACGTTGACGGATATTGCTGTGTCCAACATAGGAACAAATACGTTGCTGATTTATTAATATTGGCTTTACTCAAACGGGCATTAATGCAGCTCTGAAAGAATATGCCTTTCTATATTTAAGGCATACTCTGTAATATACCAATCATAATATTATTTGTAATTTTATTGTCAATTAAGGCATTTGATAGAGCGTTAAGGTATTATGATTATCTTTATTTATGTTTCGATTTAGGCTAGGTTTTTACAATAATTATATTAAAAGTGAAATTATAAAACTGACATATAAAACATAACATCATTATAAAACTAACCTAGGGTGCCGCCGACAGCGAGGCGAGGCCACCCAATGGCGGTCAGGGCGACAGAGAGAGAAACCTCCTGACTATCCGCGTAGTGTCCAAAGTGGTAATCACGTAACGTTCCGAACGCGCGTTAGGACAATCCAACTGTCATTTTTCCATATAAAATTTGATATTTAGATCTACCTAACGTGCGTACAATCCGTTACGTGATTGACCAGCAGGAGTACCGCCTTCTGTATCTTACCCTTGATCCAGCCACCTAGCGGGAGTCTATTAATATTATTCTCTTTATTAAATTTTCTTCTTAGGCTAGATTTTTACAATAATTATATAAAAGTAAAATATAAAACTATTCATACAAAACATAACATCATTATAAAAACCTAACCTATAAGGTATTATTCTGGTAATGGCTTCCCGGCTGTGAGAGCCCTTATATCACTGCGACCATTGCTGATCTAATTGCATGTGCTTGTTAAGGCAACAATGCCCTGTAAGCACCCTCACAAGGAGCGTTAAGGAAAGTTAATGTAAACTACTTTAAGCAACTGAACTCGACATTGCTCGATGTCACCTAGGAATTCACAAAAAGTACCACTACGTTTGAGGCCCATATTTAGGGCCTCTAGTACTATAAGAATACATTTATTGTAAGTAATCTAAAGTAAGTAGAAGTAAGTTGTACTTGCTACTGGCGCATTTTTTAGTTTTATTTGTTTGTTTTATTTTCTTAGCTTAGTATGTTATTATTATTTTTGTCGACATATAAATATTATCTAGGTTGTACTTATATGTAATATATTATAAATACGGTTTACTAAACATTGAATCATATATTTTTTTATTTTTTTAGTTTTTAACGAATGGTTGTGTCATAATGCTTTTTTTATTATTATTTTGTAAATTTGCTTATTAATATAGTGCTTGTCTCGCATGGTTATGATATCGTTCATTTAATTTAATTGTATTATTTTATAGTTCTGCATGTCACCACACAATAAAGAATAGTACTAATGTCACTGTGTGTCGGGATAGATGATGAACTGACCTTAATGTCTTCAATAAAATCTTGTTGTATAACCAAATAAAATTAATTACGTTTGCGTGCTTTTTGATTGTTCATTTTAAAACGTTAACTCCGTAATGCTGTTTTCAAGGATCCTGCATTTTTCTGTGTTCATCATTATAAAGCAGGTATACATGAACCAAAATAAAGATGAATATATTTGATATTATTTTTTTCTACTTTTATGGAACTAAATTATTTTTGATGTCTCATCTTATTTTCTAGGATTTATTCTGTCAGTGATATCTTTTACGATAAATAATATATCCGTTACGGAGAAAATATCTGCCATCATAAATAATTTCCAAATTAGGATTTATTTTGTTCCTATATGGTCTGTTACGCAATTTGACTCCTTTCAGCCAAAAGGAGCAATCACCACAAAAAGCTAAAATTCACGTTATGGCGAGACTCCAACCTCACGACTCGATGGATAAGGATGAGTCCGGTCTTCAAACGTGCGTACGTGCGACTTCCTCTGCCCTCGAAGTGTAATGTAGTTATTAATGTTATTATTACATGTATATGTACAATTGTACATTATCTTAGTTTACTAGTGGAACTTGGTGAAGCCTTCGCTTGTGAGTCATGTATGTCTCAAACTATGTAACAGCAAAGTGAATAACTTAGAACACGAACACCTAAGTCGACCACTAACTTTCAGTACGAAATCTGGGTGCATTGGGCCGCCTTAACGAGGGTATCCTGGTGCAAAACCTGTTAACCAAACAAGAGTTAGTAGTGTCACTACGGTGGACTGACCTCGTTACCGCAACACAGTATACAGAGCGTAGGTATGATTACACTACGTAGTATAGGTATAGCGCTAAAAAAGCGGTGTGAAATAAGGTTAGAACATTGTTTCTTAGAACCAATCGGGATTAGTTAAGTACTATCTCTACAAATCCAAGAGCGTAATTAACATAGTGGACCTTAAAATACTACAGTTTTATCGATGGTATCACTTTGATCGTAATTTCTGGATAATAACTCATACTATAGAAGTGAACGTGATGAATAGAAGTCATCGTGGACTAAAATGACAGCCATTTAAACCGAACTGAGGCCTGAATGTGGTTATAAAAAATATATATTGGGTTGAATTTTACAGGTTTACACGTAAGGTTGGGACCTCCTTTTAAGTAAGCATATAAGGACCTGTATCGAGTAGACCCCCAAGACAAGGTAATGGCTTGACCCAGGACGTATTACAAATATATAATGAATCATGAATTTTTATCAACCTGTATTCATTTACTGTATTTCTCTTTGTTTGCCACTAAGCACACGCTCATTACTTTGTTCTTGTCAACTTGCGCAGATCATCATTTACAAGTCTGAGTGATCATCTGATCGTTACGATGATTGAAGAAAAACAAAAGCAATGTTCAGATACCATGTTCATTTTTTTTTTATATATATTTTACGCTTACCTACTGTCTAGCAGATGTGGACTGTGGCATAGTATATGTCAGGGGTAGTTGAGTCCGCTGTTCAAACTTACTGAGTGAACCTAGCGTTTGTTAGTCAGACGATGTAGTTTTATGGTTTAAATCAACTTCCTTTGTTGTGAGCCGATTACTGGTGAATGACCAAATCGGATAGGGATATAAAAATTTCTATCGACATAAAAAAATCCGCGAAAGTTCGCCAATTTAATATGGTATTCTGCCGCTCAAATATTATCGTTCGATTTCGTTGTAAATTAGTTGTTAAAAATCTTACTATATATGTTATAACTCTTCACCATAGTTGTGATTTTCTACGATCTCCAGAAACAATCTTATTGGATATTATGTGTACTCGTTTTTCAACCTCTTCCAACCGACGCAGATAAGACAATGAATTATGCTACGATAAGAAAAAGTTTAACGAATATGTAGACCAGGGACCGTACTCGATAAAATGGCCACCGGCGGTGGCCATTGGATAGCGTTAAAATGTGTTTTATGGCCGGGCCATGTTGTGCTTGACAGTAATGGCCGGTTGTGAAATATGGGGCTTTTCAAAAATGTGTCAGTAATATTTTGAACAGATCGTGCGTATAACCATCGCTTAGGCAAAATTTGTTGACTAAGCTATTTTGCGGTTTGGGTATTAAGATAATGTGTTGACGTGTTGTTGTTTTTATAAGATGGGCAAAATGGGAATGGACTTTTCGTAAAAAGGCTTTATCTCATAAATTACATTATGCACAATACAATGAAATCAAAGGTATATGTGAGTATTGAATTCCAGCCAGTGAGTATTGTTACTATTGTTGTAAAATAACTCTATTTATCTCTAAAAGTTAGACTGAAAGATGTTTACTATTAACTTAAAAGGGAGAAAATATACATGTTTTACATAAAGTAAACAGTGAGTAATGGATAATTCCATGTAGGTACATATTTATTCACAACAAAGATATATATGTAAAAACACACAACACATATTTAAAAAAACATCGACACGCGCGCGCGAACTGTTGAGTCGGCCGAATCTGTACGAAAGTTGGCCTTTCAAGTACAGACGAAGTTGGTCGACTATTACTCGGTAACTAGTTATGCGTACTTAGCCATGATAGTTTTCGGTTTTTCTTGGCGTGATTGATTTATATACCCATGCTTTCTAATTAGTAAGGGTCACTGAGCTGAGCCGCAGACAGACAGATGGACAGACGGACAGACGGACATGGCGAAACTATCACGGTTTCTTGTTGTCTACGGAACCCTGATAAAGTTCATTGTGCTGAGTGGACTCCTTTTTCGCATTTCACGAAATCATAAAATGTATGTTATTCTGTATATTTGCGAAATAAACTTATTTCCTTTCTTTCTTTTTTCTTTATGTAAAAATTATAAACTGTGACTAAACAAAGAGATAACAATAAGTAAACTAAATTAAAATAAAAAGAATAATAAAACAAGAAATATATTAAAATATAATTATATTTTTTATGTCCGGCACCCAATTTACTATTATTAATATTATGTTTTTTTTTGTGCAAATCACGTGTTATATAAGTAGGTACCTAATTAAAAACTTTGTCATCTATTCACCTATTTCTCAAATCGATGTGTCGTTTAACAATCAGTACTTTAAACTAGCCCAAAGAACTATGCATTATACCACATAATTAGTTATCACTTGCAGGTAGCTTTGGAAGCTCATTTGAGCTACGTCACCTCAATGAACGGCACTTCGTGAGAACATATAAACCGGATAAGGCCTTTAGCCAGAACGTCTGGTTTGAAAATAAATAGAAGGTAAAATGGCGTATATTGAGCCTTATGTGGCGTAGGACCCTTAAACTCTTGCAGACCTCTATTCAAAAAACTTAATTTGCTAACTTTGACAAGTATGTACATTTTTGAAATAAGTGTAAAATCTAATTATAGTTTATTCACGAGGCTTGTGGCAAATTCCAGGTTACGGGCTAGAGATCCTATGATATTAACAGACAGGACGTCGAAGTAAAACTGCTTTGTTTAGAAGCAACTGCTACCTAACGTCAATCAAAATATTCAATCATCCACCGCGGCATATTAAATAAACTCCAAACGTCATGAGATTTAGAAGGGCATTATATTCGTGGTTAGTGGAAAATATATTTAACAATGTCAAAGATTACTTTGATTTTGTTACAAGTAAATAAAATAAAAATTGTTTTAAAAATGATAATGAATGAATGAAGAAATGATATAAGTAACTTGCATAAACTGGAACTTCATGTATGTAGTTGTAAATTGAATGGAATGTATCTTGATTATTGTACCTATAACTTTTGCATGCTAAAATATGGCTGGAATTCATTTGTTTTATAAGATCTTTTGTCAACCACATTTATTGAAAATAAAGACCTACTACTACCGATGCCTATGTCCAGCAGTGGACGTCTTTCGGCTGATATGATGATGATGAAAGACCTACTTACTTACTTAGTTCCTTTAGTATAAGCCTCGCACTCCGATAGACATTTTGGCCCACAACAGCAGTTACCTAGTGAAAAGTTCAAGGACTCAATATCCATCATGACGAAAGCGTGTTGTTGGCATTTAATGAATAATGAATAGGGCCTATACTGAGCAATTTATAATGTGTACACTGTACCGTCCTGCATCATTAACATGCATAACTGACGTGTGATGGCTACTAAATGCTAGAAATTCTATTTGAGAAAAGTTTGAGTCAATATACGAGTATTGTTTAAGTTGGACACTCGTCGCCTACAGATCGCAATGAAAAGAACAACAATAATCTATAGTTGTATTGTTATATTTTTCCCGTATTAATAAAAGTGTAACAGAAATTAATTAAACGCCAGGCAGTGCTCGTCGACATCTCCATCCCACATGACGAGAATCTCGTGAAGGCCGAAAAGGACGAAGCCAGGAAATACTTAGACCTGCTAGTCGATCACGTAACGCATTGCTTCAGGTACATAATATATTTTTTTTTGTACAGGAAAAACACCAGTTGAATTGTTAAAAATCGTTTGTCACGTTATACTTTGGGAAAACGATTATTCTCAAATTATTCTAGTTTATATAGGTAAGTTTATTCTAGGAAATGGCGAATTTCGCGCAAATGGAAAGCCAATTTATGAATGATTGTTACATAAGTTTCTTAAAATATCACGCCGTTAGCCTGCGAATGTCCAAAGACGGTCTGCATGGTCGTCGTGGAACGACGAAATCTGATGGGACGTTTAAGGAATCGGAAAAATATTTTTCGCATTTCATTCACGTTTGAACTTATTTACCCATTCAGGGCCAAGAATCGCTACGCGCTACGCTCGTAGCCGATCCCGTGGTTTTCCTCGTATATAGCGGAAAGCGACTACGGCGGTCTGACGCATATGTGTCATCATTGACCCCGAATGAGTTAATTGGAATAAGAACAATTTTAACACTAACTTGTAGGTTACACGAATATGAATAAGCATTCATATCCTTATAAAACTCAAGTATAAAACTTCCCCGCGTTCAGCTGTATCCTCAGTATTATTACCATCCTGTTTATTTCGTATATTATTTATTTCCACATGTACTTATTCCCACGGTGTTTGCTAAAATTGTAACAAACACTGTCCCTTCGGATTAAATCCGTTTTGTCTCCTCCAGTGAGCAATAGAAACACTAGGTTCTTACAAGTCCACGTACGCATTTTAATATTCATAAGTGCGGGATATCATTTCGGAAGGAACAAAGCGATCGCGTAAAAATACATGATTCAGAAACGATCCATATTTACGGTTTGTAAAACGGCACAGTGGTTCAGTTCAAGCTCTTGGGGAAACGTTTTTTATTTACCTGTTGAATTAATAATTGATATTGGTAAATACAGTGTTGGTTGCGTAATTTATGCGTGTGCGAAAACATTCCTTGTTTGTGTTTTGTAAATCAATTATTTATTTACTGGACTTGATTTTGGTAGCAAGCTAATGTCCAGATAATTTAGTTTTAGTCCGTAAAGGATAATCGACAGTTCCGTGCCGCTGATGAAGCTCAAGACCGATCGGGTTGGCGACGCATTGTGGACGCCCTATGTCCCATTCAGGGATTGATGCGTGTCAATGTCACCGTTTGCCGGCAGGCGCACTGGTAGATTGTATGGAAAACTCGGTTAATGAGTGCCGGCTGGGCTCGGATATTTTTCAGTATTTCATATTAATTCTTTTGTTTGTTGCAATGACACGAGTATATCGCAATAAGGAATTTTCTATACCAACATTGCAAAGGGGAAAAGTCTGTGCGGATATATAATATATAAAGTAATACAGTTTGTTTGTAAGTTCCTATGTAGGGGTAATCAACAACAGGGGAAAAAACCACTTATCCGATTATGAAAATTCACCCCTGTGTTATAGAATGGCGTCTCTGAATGGGTATAGGCTAAACTTTGTCCCAGTCAAATCCGCGCGTATTTATACATTCGATCTATATCAATACTAGCTAGTATTGATATAGATCGAATGTATTTGATAATAAATATTAATAAATACCTAGCTGACGGAATTATTCAAAAAATTAACCGAGTCCACCTTAGTCCATAGCAAACGCCATACCTCTAATTGTCACAAATGGAAGCACACTGCCATGAAAGCACTCGAGAATGCCCCTTGATGCGTTGTAACTTTAAGTACCAAACCTGCACAACCACGACAAGTCTGCCAAGAGTGCCTGATTTAGAAGACGATAATAATACCACATTAAATTGATCTGTATAATCTAATGTGCATGGCTCGGACAAGTCATCGCAGAAACTGATATGGACATGGTACAAGACTATTATAGAGTCGCGACTTAAGATGATTATTATCTAAAGCTGATATATTATTATCGTAATTTATAATTTAACATTTGACCTTTTTAGTCGCATATCTGTCATGGATTTGTCAAAGTGGCATGCTTGAAACAGTTTTGTGGTAACAATTTAAACAAATACAATTATTGGTTAATTATGGTTATTTCTAAATGTTTTAAATATGGTGCAAATAAATACAATTAATAAGTGGATTAAGGACTACCTCGAGCTCTGTTATCAGGAAAATGTCAAGGAAAAATATAATTAAATAATATTGTACATAATGCGATTCTATTGATCTTGTTCTATTGCCGTCTTGCGATTGTTTTGCGATGACTTGTCCGAGCCCTGCTAATGAGAATATTAATCAGTCATTTATGACGGTGTGCCTTTTCTGTGTCTTTATTTGTACCTAGACTGTAATGGAGTCGGCGGGGACTCGAGAGTCGGAATAAAAAGTTTACAACCTGCAAATATATCTCGAAGTAGTTGCGATAAACCTCGGCCCCTTTATGCCTTCCTGAACCCATAAACTGGGCTAAAATTGTTTATATTATGGTCCCCCATTGCGTTAAAAGTTTGTGTAATATTTTCAACCATTATTTAAATGATGAAGTCAATTTTACGTAATAATTTCTGATAAATATATTGTTAAGGATTTTTATTTTTCAATTTGATTATTAAATCCTACTTTTGACATAATATTCTAAATATGTCATAATATTATTCACAGTGCTTTATTAATAATCAAATCATGTATTGTAATGCATCAACAAGAGTAGATATTTAAAGTAATGTTTTTATACTCCAATCGGCAAAACATAGTACCGCATAAAAAAAACACTGTTTCTATGCAGCCATCACCTATGTTTGACAAGTAAAACACTACCTTTGCCCTTGAATAATACTTGGTACTCCGCAGAGCGACGTATATATGCTAATGATGACAATGAGATTAAATTGGAAATGGAGAAGTTTTGAGTTCCGAAGAGAACCATATACTTACAGTTCATATGATGTTGCTTAGGAGTGTTTATGTACGGGCGCGAGCGTTTGCTTAGTCTTCTGACTGTCTGTCTATTAACAAGGCCTTATAATAAATAAAATAAACGTTTTAATAATCTGAATTTTCAGCGCTAGCTAACGTGTGCAACATATCATTCAAGGAACGTTATATCAGTAACACCGCGTTACACGATACAACGATACAACTGATATCACTCGCCTTGATAAATACGGCCTATCACTCGGTAACCGAAAACAGAATCTACGTTATTTACGACCGGTTATAAACTCTCACGCCTGTAACCATAAATTTCAACTAGCTTTGTGCTCTAGCTGGGCTTTTTTAGTACCAGAATATGTTGTAAATATTCTCATTCGCTTAGCTAATCATTGCAGTGGCCTGGCATTTTGTTCGCAAATTTTATTTAAGTCATCGCTGTAAATACTTTACTTTACTTATATAATAGTATTTTATGCAATCGTTATATAATGTATGCTTTTTCAGTCGAGTACCACGTTAAGGCCACGAAGCTTGCTGAGTGGCCTAATTAAGGTACGAGACTTCAAAAGCTATATAACTATTGTATACTTTTTCTACGAGTCAACTGAACTAATTAAACAAACTTGGTATCTATTGAAAACGAAGTGCAACCAACGGCTTTTTCTTTTTTGTGCGTTGATATCTATTAACTTTTGACTCTCTCATGACGGCGTCCTATTGGTCAAATACATTATAGTTCAGTAAAGGCGCCACGTGATTGGTCAATTTCATTTTAGTTGTCTCATCAGTTATGAAATGTTGAGTATGGTGTCCCCATCCATAGTAAAAAGTGTGTGATTTAAGTTTGGTGTACGAAGTCTCAATTCAAACATTAAGGTCGACGGTTATCTGGTTTTGCACATCATTTTATGACTTCATGTAGCGCGCGGCGTTGCTACGCCGTAGCGCGTAGCAGATTACGCCAATGAAGCGGAAACTGTTGTAGTAGCCTGACGTGATCTCAAGTCATGTGCAGGAAGGGACGGTTACCATCGGTTATGTACAGAAACGGTTGCTTTCTCAATATTTCTTTTTCTTTAACGGTCGAATGATATGAACAAAATATATATTTTGCAAGCATGCTCAACATTTACAAAATTTGTTTTGTACGTGTGGCTGATACATTTCGCAAAAAAATATCATATTTTTCATAAACAGGTTTATCGGGTAAATTGAAAATGGTGGTAAGATTTAACAAAAATTCAACGTAGGTTAAGTAAACATTGAGTAAGGAAAAACATGAAAACAATGGCTTGTTAAGAAATAATGAGATTATATTTTGTTAAACAGGATGAAAAATTACGGATTGAAGGTCATTCAGGTGGGTATAAGATTTGTGTGTTCTGCGCTTTATAATAAAACTAGTGAGAACGAGTGACGTGATAAAACACTATCGGTACTCCGGACCGGAAAGACTGCGTCTGGGTGCAAACCCAAAGTCGTAAACATATTGCATACGCAATTTTACTCCGAGGCTCGATTTAGTTGCAGCTATAAAAGACATATTTATGTAAGGGGATTACCTACAATAAGATGGTGAATTAATATGAAAAATAATAATTTATCCCTTGATATTTTTTTATATATTATTATTTCATCAATATCAACTAAAATACAATACAAAAATTGAAATGAGACCGAATTTAACTTAAAATTCCTGTTTACGCTACGCTTGCACCTCTTGGGGGATTTCACCAGAGCTTACCGATGTGCGAGGAAAAAAACCACCAATAGCGAGCAACGGCTAGCGTCACTCACGCATCTCTTGTTTTTATCCTCGCTCAACGCTCCGCTACCTCGCACGGCCTTTGGATACTCATCCTTCTTAGTCTTTATTGAAGATTCCCTGTGATGATACCGAGATACAAAATGCTCACTCTATACAGAGCCTTCACAGGCGCCAAGTCTTCTATTTAACTAAGCATAACTTATTATTATAAGCTTTACTGCCGTTGTCGCATCGCCGCTCGCCAAGCCGAACGTCTCAGATCAGATGTTATAATTTCGAGCAAGATGAAATTACTATGGTATCAAACTTCCTGTTGGCTGGGACTAAACTTCCAACTACATATTAGGATGTGGATGTCTAACCTGAAGTTCTATTTTGTTTCGTCACTTCACACCTTAATCGCAATGTGTTTTAGACGCTAGGTTTGATGCGCACTAATTAAGTGTCAGAACGAGCGTACAAAACACATTGAAATGCTATCGGCATGCGACTGAGATGAACCAAATGTTTTTTTTTATATGTTCAAGTTACGAGTGCGTGATAATCTATAAAGAAAATCTTAACAGATTTTCTTTCTGAGAGTCGATCACACAGTCTAAACACTTCCTCACAAATTGAGGTAACGTGTTATTCAAATTTGAATCAGTTTCAGGTTTCGGAATGACTCCTGTTATGTTTATTCGTATAAGTACTGTTACTGTAAAGTAACAGTACTTCCTTACGTGTCAATATAAGCAGACTCATTGTATATTTATGGAATGAATTTGCAGTAATTTGGTAAATAAGGTGCAAGCTCAGGATTTGATTAAATAGTGTTAAATGATGGTTTAAATGTTCGAAAGCAATGATTCTAAGCCAGTTTAGAAAATAAAAGTAAATCTTTTCAACTTTTGAATCCTGGTTTCCTAAAATTAAATTATTCTGATTTCGGAACAGGATGCAAATATTTCTTTCGTAATTCGA
The DNA here is from genome assembly GCA_947049275.1 of Epinotia bilunana. Classification (NCBI taxonomy): domain Eukaryota; kingdom Metazoa; phylum Arthropoda; class Insecta; order Lepidoptera; family Tortricidae; genus Epinotia; species Epinotia bilunana. The sequence goes on from OX346256.1 coordinate 9,800,205, forward strand.
AAGTTTCGACGGAGCCCTGCTTAGCGAGGCTCTTATTTGAGGTTTGCCCTTCGGGCATCTGAAACAACCTAACCAATCTAATCTACCCAGCGTTTTGCAAACGCAATGGGTTTCCTATAAAGAAGAAAAATTATTTGATCAGATTTCTAGTACGTATTTATTTATCTGAGGGCACGGTAGTGCCCCCGCCAAGACGAGCCAAGCGAAGTGCAAGGGCACTATACCTACCTTTTCTCAAAGCGATTCGTCGTTTTTTTTTACCTCTCATAACTTCGGAGTGGATTATACTAGATAAACAAAATTATAAAATAAACAAAGCTCTTTAATTAAGATTTCATTGATATCTAAAACACGCCGGTTTCATCACCGGCTCACTCACTCACTCACTCATGTTGAACCTTTAGGGTACTTCCTGAAGTACAAAAAAGCTGCAATTTGGTATGTAAGCTAGTATTTAATACACAATCAACAAGAAAATCCAAAAAAAATGTACCTAAGCCCCAACCCCTGAAACTAGGTGATGGAATTTTGTATAAGACTTCCGCAAATTTTGATGCTAGGGGTCTAAAAATGTATATAGGGTGTCCTTGTTATAAAAAAATACATATTTCCTGATTCTTAGTAAATCACCCCCATGCACCTTTTAAATTAGGGGATGGAAGTTTTTATGGGTTTTCCCATTCACTTCTTTAGAAATTACCTTACAAAAAGGAATTAGATCCTACTAAAAACATTACATGTAAAGTGAATCTTGCCAAGATTCCGTAAATATTACATGTAAAGTGATCGTGCCAAGATTCCGTAGCTCATAATAAATAGCTTTCAGCGTGAAAAAGACATCAGATCGCAATTAGCGCCAAGCTTCCTAATCCACACGGCTTAACTCTACCAGCCACGTTCTACAAATTGTACATCTTGGCTAAAAAGTAAAGACCCGTCTCGCTTATTAATATCATCATAAATTCATACTGTATGCAAGCGCGGGAGTCTATGTGGTGACCGGGATGTGCCCAAAAAAGCTATACTTTTTAGCCAAGATGTAGAATTTGTAGAACGTGGCTGGTAGAGTTAAGCTATGTGGAGTAGGAAGCTTGGCGCTAATTGCGATCTGATATCTTTTTCACGCTGAAAACTATATGATATGAGCTACGGAGTTTCGGCAATCACTTTTCATGTAATGTTTTTAGTGGGATACAAAGTATTCTAAATACTTAATAGAATTTTATAAAGTCATGAAAGGAACACTTTATTGTGGTACCATCTTACCGAAGTGCAATCTAGTAGTTGATTTCTTACACGTGCATAAGTCAAATCACAAAGGAATATAAAAGAAAGAAAGAAGACATTTATTCACTACACATTGACACATATTGTGTGTGTCTTCGCTGCAGTGAATCGGTCGCTGCCTCAGCATTACGCCGAGGTGTCAGACACCTACAGCGCTGGTTTTCAGACAGCAACGTACGTGACCCACTGAGCGCAACACAACGTACTATGTACGAGTATACTTGAACTTATACACATAATAAATAAATAATGATTGTAATAAATTTGCTAAATATCAACAGTCCACAATGTCCACAATGGGATAAAAACAAACAAAGCAAAAAAACCGCGACACGGTTGGGACGTTTTTAATAAGTGCTGAATGGGTTAGAGTTGGGATTTTTGGTAACAAATAGGCGGCGCTTAAAGGTATACTTGGCAGACGGTCCTATCCTAACCTAATCTAACCTAAAGCTACCTCGAAACACCTCGGTCCGATGCTTTTGCACCAGAATCAGCGCCTTACACCTACGCGCACTCTTGGGTCATACAAGTCTACTCAGCAAATATGTTGGGACCCCAATGCCACAGACAAGAGTGGCGAGGTGAAGCCGTCTACGTCCAGGCGTGGTCAGCAGACCAGCGGCGTTCAATAAGAGAGTGATATGGGAGCGGGGTCGGACTGGGAAACAGAAAAGAGCGCATGCGTTTTGCACTCGTTGTATGAGCTTTATTGTACGACCAGTTATGCAGCCAGCAGAGACAACAATAGAATATCATGAGCCTTTAAAGCTGCTCTGATGATGAAGATAGAAAATGGCCATGGTAACTTAATAAACTCGTCTTGTAAGCTCATTATAATAGAATCGTCCCAATAAGTAGTCGACGACTGTGCACAAAAGTACAGTCGGCGTAAAGCAAATAGCAATACTCAAAATCTGGCAGAAACTTATTTGTAACACCCATACAGTGTACTTCAGCTGAATTGCCTCCAAATTAGAACGAAAAACAGGCAATCCTCCTCAGTAAGCAACAGGTCATAGGTATACGCATTCCGTCTATTAACTTTATTCGTGGCAATTTTTTTATGTTCACATAGACAATATTAGTAATGATATCGATCGGTCGATGGACGTGCGTTTTTAGGGTTCCATACCCAAAGGGTAAAAACGGGACCCTATTATTAAGGCTTCGCTGTCCGTGTCTCATGACATGAACCGTGATAGTTAGACAGTTGATCACAGATGATGTATTTCTGTTGTCGCTATAACAACAAATACTTTAAAAAAACAGAATAAAATAAACATTTAAGGGGGCTTCCATACAACAAAAGTGTTTATTTTGCCGTTTTTATAGATAATGGTACGGAACCCTTAGTGCGCGAGTCCGAGTTTTTTATTTAACACTCACGGGTTGCTTTGTAGTTAAATGGTATTTGAGTATCGTTTCGCCTTTATGAATTTTAGTAGTGTGACCGATATTTTTATGTTATTTTACTCTTTTTGAACTCTTGACAAAGTTTCCTTCCAATAATAATAAAAACAAAATTCCATCATGTTTGCAGATTTGTTTATGATTTATGCATTGAAGCGACTTGTAGAAAAAAGCAATTTCAGCTAATAACTTTTACGAAAGATTAAACTATAGTTTTTTTTAATATCAGATGTTATAATTTAGTTTATATTGATTTCGTTGCGTTGCTTGAGCAAACTTTATTATAAAAGTAAATTGTCATTTATATTTACTCAAGTGGGTCGAATATTTGTATTAGGTATAATTATCTAATTTGTTATGTTCTGTTTTATGCATACGAATATAGACAGGTAGTTAGGTAGTACCTGCAATTTAAATAACCTGGTAATTAAGTAAATAGTACCTACGATGACCTTTGCTATGTTTTTACAATGCATATTAGATTTCGGGGAATCGAACAGCAACCGAGACTTGATATGGGTATGGCTTAGTATTTTGGTACATGAAGCCACTTATTTATCCTTTTATACCCTTTTACTACTTATTATACCCTTTTTAATCCCCGACGCAAAAAGACGGGTGTTATAAGTGTATCTGTGTATATGTGTGTCTGTGTCAGTTTGTGGCATCGTTTTGCTCCTATCTTATCTTATCTTATCTAGATGAGGGCCCTTTCGGATACACTTCGACCCAGTGGAATCTTTTGTGTATTTGCCCTCTCCTTTATGCCTACTACCAAGCTCGCTCCCTCATTTCCACAAAACGGATGATGCAGTTCGGCGGGAGCACCTTGAATTCCTTTGGTTGCGGATAGCCATTACCAAAGTAATTCATTCTTTGTCTGGCAAGGGCATGATATTCACACAATAAGTGTTCCATAGTCTTATCCTCCTCGCCACACATTCTACAGTCTAAACTATCCGATAGTCCCATCTTGGCCAAGAGATCCTTGACTCCAAAGTGACCTGTTAAAACCCCAGCTATAATTCTGAGTTGATTCCTACTGGATTTCCAGAGTTTTTTGATTCAGCCCGAGTCCACTCCTTCTATTCTAGCTTAGAGTGCCTTAAATACGCCTCATTCCTCCACTCATGTTGGTATTGTTGGTGTTTGGTTTTGGCGGTGGCTTTAAAGGCCGAAATTATGGTTCCCTGCGAGAGTCCCACGAAAGGTTCTAGACCTACTTACAAAGTGATTTGTAGACCCCCTTCTTGCAAGCTCATCCGCTCTTTCGTTGTCGATGAAGCCCTCGTACCCCGGCGTCTAAACTAGTAGCACCTTATTGTGCTTTCCAAGCTTGTTCAGTGCTTGGACGCCATTATAGACTAGTCTAGAATCCACTTTCGGCGCAGTAAGCGCTTTAAGGGCCGCTTGACTGTCACTGAGTATATAGATAGTCTGCCCTCTGGTTTGCCTGTCTATAATCTTACGGTACAGGCAATTATGGCGTGTGTCTCCGCCTGGAAGACAGTTGCCAAACTACCCATGCTTATACTACTACTATAGTCATTTACATAAATTCCTACTCTCGTACCGGATCTCAGTTTTGATCCGTCCGTGTACCATATGCTGTCTTCGATACCAGACCTCGGTGGTTCTAGACCTTCGGCCCATTCAGCCCTGGATGGAACTTTTGTTGTGTAGTTCCTATGGAATACATACTTGGGTAGCATTTTGTCGCATCCCATACTCAAAATAATCCATCAATACTAATATTATAAATGCGAAAGTGTGTCTGTCTGTCTGTCCGTCTGTCTGTTACCTTTTCACGCTTAAACCGCCTGAACCGATTGAGATGAAATTTGATATGAAGATAGTTTGGATTCCGGGGAAGGACATAGGATAGTTCTATCCCGGAAACCATCCCCGGAGGGGATGAAATTGAGGATGAAAGTTTGTATGGCGCTACGACATAAACGAGTTCCACGCGGACGGAGTCGCGGGCAGAAGCTAGTTACAATATAAAAAATGAATAGGTACTCCAGCGAACCCTAAAATCATTATAACCCGTATTCGTAATCCGCTGCGTTATGGGTAAAGTAATCCTTTGATATCCTGAGCTCCTTGCTTCATTGAGAACATTATATTATAAAATAAGCGTTATCAAATTTTATTGTAATCTTCAAAGATTCAATTTCGGGTGCTTCAACGCGCCAAATTGTATTTATATTACTGCTATAACGAAGAGCGTAAATGCCTCATTAGGCAAAGAATCCAACCAAACTCTCCAATCCAAGCTCTCTTTAAAATTAAATGATAAGGCCTAATTCAAAATCATTTTTCAATTATGAACTTTATCCCACTAGTATTAAAATTAGACTTGTAATAATTAGTTACATTATCTACAACATAATTGATTAATTCCAAACGACGTTTCTCTTTCTTTCGTATCTTTTTCGCAGGATTTAATATCTGAGTTTTATTGAAGGCTTTATCTTAGTCGATCATTTTAGGGATTTTGGAGAAGTACAAGGAGCAGATAATCTATTTGTTCGTCAAAAGTTAGATTGACAGAAAATAAAAATGAGAAAAATATTTCATTCATTGAACTTATGGTATATAAACTCTAACTAAAAAAATAGATTCGAAACAGTAATCGCAAGCGTACGCTGTGGACCGTAAATGTTACGGTCCCGAGCTGACGAGCGCATTCATCCCTATATCTCTGGGCCCTCAAGGAGAAAAAACCATAAGTGTCAATTTTTGTCAAATTGAGTTTATAACAGTCGGACTCAGGGAAAAATATGGGATTTTTCTATCACACACGGGTTTGGATATCTCTAGTAAACCAGGATTTAGACAAGCATAAGTTCATGCCATTTTGTTAAGTTCAGGTACTTCTTGTTCGAAGTAGAAAAGTCATAACTTCGTGTTCATATGCAAAAAAGTACTAAGTAACCGCCTATGTTTTTTAATCTTTGTCTTGGATGTGTGCCTATATCTTTTATCATAAGAAGAAAAACCATATTTAAATTTTGTTTCAAATTACTAAGTTAAAAATACTTAAAATTAAACATAATGCTAAATCTTGTTAGTTCGTGATTTTTATCAATATTAAAACTTTGAGCAATTAAATAAACCACAAGTTTGTGCTTTTTCAAGTTCCTAGATTACATAGTAATAGAAGCATATGTGAGTACTTGTTGTTTTTTCTTAGATGCTATAATGCAATATACACGAACAACATAATTGAGCACTTGTGTTGTTCTTTCTTTGAATCGATTTTTTCTTGTTTTTTTTTAAGAAGCAGAATTTTTTTTCTTAATATCTAAATCAAATAAAAAGACTATTAACAAAATTTAGTTGCATTAAAATTTAACAATGTACGAGTATCTTGATTTATGAACACAAGTTTCGGCTTTGTACTTTGAAATAAAACTAATTGAACGGAAGTGTAAAGTTTTTTAGATTTATCTCCAAACTTACTTTTTGTCACTTATGGTTTTTCTCCTTGAGGGGGCAGATCTAGATAGTTTCCTTTCCGTGACCAAACGAGTTTCTAGGTCTTCCTTCCGCGGCGTTATCTCCGACTATTGTACCTACACTCCTTTACGCCGTACGCGTTAGGTGGTGTGCGAAGCAAAAGAATCAAGAATTTGCTTCAAAGTAACTAATAACATTTACAAAACAAATGCTTTGTTTTTGATGAAACTTACCAAGAGGCTGTCTCGACTTAATGTCGTTTGTGTTAAGTTGTAGTAACATTATTGAATTGCTTTTATGTAGTCTAAACTAACCGCAATAAATTTGGACTTATTCTACCATATTTACTTAAAAAACCGGCCAAGTGTGAGTCGGACTCGCGCACGAAGGGTTCCGTACCATTACCTATAAAAATGGCTAAAAAAAACACGTTTATTGTATGGGAGCCCCTTTAAATATTTATTTTATTCTGTTTTTTTACCCGACTGCCGAAGCAGAGGAGGGTTATTAAGTATTTGTTGTTATACTCGTAGCGGCAACAAAAATACACATCATCTGTGAAAATTTCAACTGCCTAACTATCACGGTTCATGAGATACAGCCTAGTGACAAATGGACAGACAGACAGACAGACGGACGGACAGCGGAGTCCTAGTAATAGGGTCCCGTTTTACCCTTTGGGTATGGAACCCTAAAAGCCAGCCTTAGGTGGTCGCCACACTGCTCCGCATCTCCGGACGGAGGTGCCTCACTGCATACAAATTTCGCCGGACGGAGGTGCGTTGCACTGTGTCATACCACACGGAATTTATATCCAAACTGAGGTACTTGCATACAACGAGCTCCGCTTCTCGCCGCGAGACGCGGCGGCAGTGTGACAGCCACCATAGAGTGTTTCTCCTGCTGCTGCGAGTGGTATTTAAGCGATTTTTTTTCTGGCAGGCTCGATAATGTTAGCCCGATATACTGCGGTGCATGAACCACAAATTTAAATGACTATTTTTTTTAATGAGTCGTTTTTGTAAATTATTTTGATTGGTCACAATTAAAATGTTTTGTGAATCATTCATATGTACCTACGCATATTTTCTCCCTAGCCTAACCCGCTTCACAAGAATGAGAAGTGAAAAACATTTTGAGAACATATTGTTTATTTGGAGTACAATTATTAGGCGTTCAGATTTAAGATAAATAATTCCTACTTATATTATAAATGCGAAAGTGTGGATGCTTGGATTTTTGAATGTTTGATACTCAATCACGCTTAAACGGCTCAACCGATTAGGATGAATTTTTCCACGAAGATAGTTTATAGGCTGGATTAAAATATAGAATCATTTTTATACCGGGTCCACGCATACGAAGTCGCGGGCGGAAGCTAGTTACCATTTTTTTTCAAAAATCGTGAAAATAATTAGAATTTTTAAGTTGAAAACGCCCTCGGTTCAAGATTGTCTTGACTTAGTATTAAAGATGCTTTACAAGAAATTGAAGCATTCTGATAATTAATGAAATATCGTATGATGATCTATTATTATTCTTTTTCGTAGTAATTCACCAGCTCAATTAACAACCTTAACGTTTTAAAAAACGGTCCTCAGGCATAGCTACTCCCCTTGAACCACTTTATTAACCGTGTTATTCGTAATGGTGTGTAAACATTTATTTAAATTGATTGATTAAAAATTAAAGTAGAAACGTAATCAATGCGAATATAATCTTTAATTACTAACCTAAAACTATTTCCAATTTCAAAAAACTTTGCAACATAAAATACGTAGAACGTCCTAGAACCATAACAATAGAGAACTTGATATTGTTCCCTTTTATGGTAGGACGGTAGATCCGCACAGCTTTTAAACAAACGGCTATTTTGCTCATACGTACTTACTTATTTAATTTAACCTCAAACTGGTACAGTCTCCTGCAATTATTTATTTATTACTGCTACCCTCCCGCACAGCGGCCTAAGTCTCGACATCCTGCTTGCGTTGCGGCACAAAAGTTGAAAAGTTTTGACCTCAAAGGACGAGTGGAATGCCCAGGCAACTGGAGCTGTCCTGCAAGCCATCGATCCCACGGCTAAGCCTGACGGCTGTAACCTGCCACGCAATCTCTGGTGCCGCTTGAACCGATTGAGAACAGGACACAGACGGTGTTACTATTTCCGGCACAGGTGGGGCTGGCGGGACTCCGCGCTCTCCAACTGTGGCCAGGAGGACCAAAACATAGACCATATCATACACCGCTGCCCCCTGCACTCATACTCGGGGCGTCCAGAAGATCTGTATAAGTTAGCACCTGACGCAAGAGACCGCAACAGACCAAAGAGATTCTGTCAAAACGCGACAACGAACTCACAACTGCACTACTGAGGACACACAGAAACCAACTACGCAAGATAGTTTATATGTGCAAAGCAATAGTCATTATTTTCGTTTCTAAACAAACAATAATTACGTTAGTGGATCACATATATTGTTCCTATAATCATTTTGATAGACGGTCGTCCTCTTCTTGTGTACAAAACAATAGAAATAAACCTAATCTTCATACTTATATTTATCAATCTTGCTTACTCGTATCATATAACCCGTATTTGAGCGTTTCTCAAAAAAAATGCCACTACATTTTTTCGGAGATTTTCTGCAACTTTTATGTTATTTCTACTCAAAATCACGATGTCTTTCCATCCCAATAGGAGAAAAAAAGTGTCCCTAAATGTTTATACATTTTTGAACTTTCCTATTGTGTTACCACCATACAAAGTGTATGGTAAATGGTAACACAATAGGAAAAATATCTTTGGGACAGTTTTTTGTCCTACTAGGGTCGAAAGAGCTCCTGATTCTGAGTGGAAATAGTTAACATAAAATTCCTAGAAGTACAATTAATAATAGTGGCATTTTTTTTGAGAAACGCTCATTTATAAGCAGGGATTAATGAATCCCTCCATGAATAAGTTTTTTTCACTAAAGTTTTTATATATCATATCATATCATTATTAAGCAAAACATTGAGGCCGAAACGAAACAAAATATTTATTCCCTGAATCTAAAATATCGTGCAACCCTCCTAAATAAACAATCATATATAAATATTTAACGTATGCCAATTGGGAAGCGCCATTGGAAAACAAACAAAAGAAACATTTGCTTTGTTTCTAGGTGAAGAATAGCATTTATGATGAAATAACCTATAATATTTTAGTTTAAGTATGTAAATTATATTTTGCAGTTGTTTTATATTAACATATAGGTAATTTTAATTGACCTACAAAGAAGACCCTCTTAAACGAACGAATTTTTGGCCCTAAAAACATAAAGTCCGAAAACTTAAATGAAAAGAAACGATATTTATCAGAAAGGCTCGTTCAAATAGATCCGCCAACTTAATTATCTTTCCCGTAATGTAAATCAAAAGATAACAACACTGTTCCAACTTACCCCTAACTCATTCCTTGGCAACTTGGCCATTATCTAACTAACAACAAAATCATCCAAGTATAACAAAACACTCGAAACTTAACGGACTCATCCACCGAACCGTATCGAATTCCACGGGCCTTTCATACCCAATTTGACCCTTACAACTTACCATTAAAACAGGTAAGGAACCACAAGAGAGACGTGCAAAATTTGGTGAGGGCGTTCCGTGCTGTGATATCCCCCCGGCGCACCATTTTAATAACACTAACGAATCACCATGCCACTTATCCAGTAAAACTGCACTTGTTATTCGCGAGTGACGCAACCGAAGTTGGTTATGGGAGCGATAGGGACGAGCGCTTACCGCGACGAGAGGTAACAGACTGAGGTTCGGCGCGATAGGGCTGCTTGCCCGACGGCGGGGGGTGTGTATCAACTCTGCATCCTCACTTCCCTCCAAACCACGTGCCGCGTTAGTCAATTTTCGTGTGAATGGCCAGCTACTTTGTATTTTTATTGTGGCCGTTAAACGAAACATCATTAGGAACGATCGGGGTTTATTGTTGCTCGCCACTGTTAATATAATTGAATAGTTGCTGTTTTACATTTTTTCGGTTAAATTGGTCGTAAATGGTTTTTTTTATTCCAGAATGACAGAATGAAGGAAAAATGCCGTATTTGGATAATTCTATGCTAAAATGGCAATTTAGTGACAGGCGTAATTCCATAATAGGTAGAACATTTGTTTTGTGCTCATTGTGGAGACCCCCGGGCATAAATACTTTGTTCATATTTATAAAAGCAATGTCGTAGTAGGTAAGTATTTTCCTTTCATCTGTAATAGTGTGTGGGCGTAATAGGAACAATTATTGAGTTTGTCTCTTAAAGCTTTATAACCACTCACTTGCTTTCGGATTTTAAAAAAGGTAGCCTAAATTGCTTTCAATTTTTCTTTATCAAAGAAGTCCATACTTCACTTGGCAACCACAGTTGCGACCATCAGTTTAGGGGTTCGCGAAATTGGCAACTGTGGTTGCCACAAGCAAGTGAGTGGCTAGGGGTAAATATCAATCTATTTTTATGTAACTGGGAGGGGGTTTTCTGTGGGGGTATTGTGTTAGTTATTACATACACAGGTGTGTAAGTAAGTGCAATAAGGTTAAATTTTGCCATATTTCCTACAACTGGTTCAACCGGCATAGTTGCTTCCATCAGATTTTTTCCTTTTATAGGTACTTTATATACGAAAATAATTGCAACAGATTCTGGGATATGTGTAACTATAAAATGTCTCCCCTCTGTCCTAACCTAACCTAACGTAAATAGATACAATTACCTAAAACTTACACAGTTTATGACTCGACACACTAGAATAAAGACAACACGTTCACGCGGGGCACTACCTCAATGAAGTCGTAGTCGCCTTTTCGTCAATAAACATTGTGCATGTGAAATAAATTAATCGTTAAAAGTGTATAATTATTATTAATTTGGGAATTAACTCTATTCGATTAGTCGAATTTTCACTAAGATGGTAGCAATTCTACAAGCAACCATAGCACATTCTTCCCACCCTAAAACTATACCATCCAACTTTCTTTAGAAACTCCATGTCCATTAAAGTACAAATCTACGCAGTAAAGCAGCCCGAGCCACTTGGCTTCCTGATAAAACTGAAGGCCTAGCACGGCACCGCAAACTTCCCCCATTGCGACCAACTTTGACACGAGTTTCGAGGGCATTGTCGTTATAAAATCGCCGTTATGTTATTCTTTTGGGCCAGATAGCGGGCGATGGTGCGATTTCCCAAAAGTTTGCACAAGGATGTTGACTTTTGCTGAATTTAGGTATGGAGTCGCCCGTTTCCTCTTTCAATGGGTTGAAAAAGAGAGAAATTATAATTTTATTACAAAGAATTTTGTAGAATTAGAGGAAATCGAACATTTAACAACATAACTCGCGACTTTTGCATCGGAAGACTGCTTGATTTTTACATAAATAAATGTATAAAAACTCGTAACATTTATGAAGCACTTAGGTACAAAATGCTCGTAAAGATGAATTAGAGTGGCCAGAGAATTGCGTATCAATTATACGTTTAACGTCGAATAATTGATCTTATGAGCTACGAGGTTGACATTTGACTTTGATAACAAACGTCATATTTGATAATAGTTCAAGATAAGTTCTCATTGAGAATTCATTTAAAAACGAAGTTGTTATCATTATTGTTGTTTCCTTTTTATTTTTGTCTTTTTCTTGTTCTATATGTCTGATAGTATGGCTTTTTTGTTGTTGTGTAATGCAAGCACGATACCGAGTTGGGTCCATTTCGTAAGTCTAGAAACGGAATTAATTTTTTTCAACCGTGGTAACTTCAATAAACTTTTAATACTTATGTATTTTCATTGTAACAACAACAATAACAATTTTACCGTATTTGTTACATTTCGCGGATTTATTAACATTCAAATGTAACAAAAATTCCATACAATGAGCAAGACAATACCCGGTTCCGCTCGGGAAGTAATTTATAATGTATACAAGCGATGTCTTGCGAAATATCAAGCCGGAACCCTTTTTGTCGGAATTGGATAATGCTTATAGATAAACTGCTGGAATGACAGGTTTTTAATTATTTGTAGACTACTAATAAGTGTTAAATTATGAATGATTACATTAATTTTATATATTCCTAACGCTAGAATTACAGTAAATTTATAATTTTCGTCTTGTGGACATAGTACATTTTAGAGGTTATGTTTACATAAAACAAACTTGGTACTTGCAATATATATGATGAATTTAAGTGTTTTACTAAATTTAAGTGTAATCGTAATCAAAGTTAAATATTTGGAGGAAGAAGAAACTGTATATTGTACTATTTTATGAAATTGGTTAATAAAACTTGTATTTAAATTAATAGCATTCGGTCTACATAAACATTATATAGAGGTAATGTGTGCGAGTTTGTATGTCTATACCAATATGTATTTTTGTGTCATTTTTCTAAATTGGGGACCTCAATTTAAATAATGTCCTAGTAAAAAGAAGAAGTATCAAAATCTCTAGGTCGTACTATTTATGTTGCCATATGAGCGATAGTGGCGCCCCTATTACTATATACTCTTGTTTGCCAGACTAAACATACGTCTTACGAGTGACTATGATGTGTTTGTCAGAAAACGGGACCGAATTAAATTTACGAATACAATTATACATTGCAAACTTAATTGTAAACCTCAGCGTCATAAACAAACTTCCACATGATTGTGATTGAGCAACACATACTTTCGTGTATATAAGGCCGTAAAAAGTCAATACATGGTTAATCTGCGATTCAGATTAAATCTTCACTTATATTAAACATGTAGGTTTTCAACGAAGCACTGCGCGGATTGCATTTTTACCCCCTGAATCATTGGGCAGCCATCATTTACCAATCGCCACTGATGCATTCACAATTAACTTTCGGCAGAACAATCACACCCTTGATAAGTATTTTTTTTACTTAACGGGACTTAATCGCGTATACGCATATCGCCCGTCCCGTCTAGTAAAAATAATATTTGAGGATCGTGAAAGTTTAAATTACTAAAGGTACATAATGTTAATATATTTGGGAACAACCGAATAAACTTGATCCTCATCGTTATTTTTTTTGTTTTTTCTTCTGTCTTGGCTTTAGCAGCAACTTAAATAGATATTAATTATTTCTTTATTTTTTAATAAATTTTGCATCCGTCTCTAATTATTCAATTCGATGACCTTTTTCGTAAATTGCATCAGCCAAACTTGAATACTTCGTATGACATGCTTCGTACATTATTTTAATCTGCAGTTGCAAGTAATCGTTAAGAATTAAGTTCATACCGGTTCTAGTGACATTTGTTCGGCAATTGTAGGAAGGTTTGACGAAATGCGCGTGGGAGATTATTATTTTTTTGTATGCAAAAAGCAACAGTTTTTCTCTAAGATGCCTTGACGGCCAATTCTTGACATTGGAAAATTATATATCTTCAATTTAAATATAAGGATACATAACGAATGATTTATCAATACAATATCTTGTATTTTTTCTTTAAAAAGACTCTTCAGAAATAAAGTTATTACTTAATTTCTGAAAAGTTATTACTTATACAGCTTAGGAGTTTTTGCATAATTTCGAACTGAATGTTGATGGTAACTTTATGCCGATTTCAACGAATTCACATTTGTGGAAATAAAGTAATTTGAGCAGCCTAACATAAGCGGTATCATACATGAATGCTCTAAAGGAATTCCACGGTAACTCAACTCTGAGAGTGTTGTAGAACTTTCTCAAAACAGTTTTTATCCTGTGAGGTCTCAGGATTTAAAATATATTTTTTCCGGTAATATGTGTTCCATTTGAATACTACGACGTTGGCAAAGAAAAATACGCAGTTACTTGTCCGTAGTTGGGTTACAGTTTTTGAACTTTTGATTAGTTCATTTTTTTATACGGGCGTATAAAAAAAACAATGTAAAGAAAAACAAAATAAAACTTTAAAAAATTAAACAAATGCATTTCGAGTATTGCTACGAGTATACGCTACCGAACCTGTTTTCGACGGCTTCACACCCCATTTTCGTTACAACCTGAATATTCCTTCCATTTTCCGGAATTCCTTCAAAAAAGATTAGATTATGTTTTATTTATTTATTTAAACTTTATTGTACAATGCAAGATAAAGTACAAATGGCTGACTTAATGCCATTCGGTATTCTCTACCAGTCAACCATTGGGCAAAACACAATTATTTGGTGCAGGCATTTAAATTTAAATGAAAACTCAATTCAAACTCCAGTTTATCTTAAATTTTATTTTTATTTATTATTGATTGTATTTTTTATTTAGTTATTATTGTAATTTTTTTTGGTAAGGTCGTCGATGTCTCATCACCTTCAAGACTATTTGGTCTTTTCCCGCTAATCTCTCTTCAACACGTCATAATATTGTTAATCACCTTTTTTATTTACGAACTTAGGATATTTTAAGATCAGCGGGCGTAGGACGGTTGCCATTTTATCACTTATCGTTGTGGATAAGGCATCCGTCACTCTCGCACTCGCATACTTGTCAGAGCGTGATGGGCGTCTTTACCACAACGATAAGTGATAAAATGGCAACCATGCTACGCCCACTGCTTACAAGTCTTCGTACACGGACGAAAAAAAGTACTGAAACGTTTATATAGAATTAAATACACTATTTTATAAAGTAAAAATGGCCCATTCAAGTAATTAACCGCATGATGATGGGAACATTTTTTTTTATTAGAAACCATGTTCTTATTCTTATTCTCAAAATGTTAAGTCCATTTGTCAAAACTTGTGTGAAGTCCAGATATCTACGTTAGTTAACTCTCAACTTCACACTGGAGACACGAACTAATACATTTTGTGACTTGTTTACCACTTATCGCCAAACTTCTGGCAACTTCCCTTCTGGTTTGACGTAAGAAGAGTGTGACTTTGTATCAGTTATAGGAAACCTACTCGGAAAACAGTACAATGAAAACATTAAATCTACTATTGTCTTGCGATAAGAATATCATTACAGTATACAATACTGTTTCTCATCTTACATCTTTGGGTTCAAGTGCAGTGAACTATCTAGAATAAAGTTAGTCATTAATGAAAATGAAAATGATTCATTAGTATCAAAACAAATATATCTATCACATACGTACATATAATACTAATTAATTACTTAAAACTATTTATTTGTTACGAAATGGTCCCGCCTTATCATAATGCTGGCTCACGAGCCAGCGCTGGGGCCCATGTCTCAAAAGCATGTAACTTGTAATACAAGCGGACGCCTCTTTTCCCCTCCTTCTATTAGAAAGTGACTTCCGCTTGTATTACAAGTTACAAGCTTTTGAGAAATGGGCCCCTGGTCTTCCGGCAAGACCATCTTGAGTATTACGTTGCACGTTGTCTGCTGTACGTGTGACTCGGCCTTTAATTAAAACTGAACACAGCCGCTGCGCTTGCGTTAAACAGCGCCATCTGGCTGCGAACAGTGAAATTATTATTTGTCACCTTACGCATGGTCGCACGTACAACATCGAAGCAAGTTTATATCTTAAAACATTAGAAAACCCGCAGATACAACAAAGAATATATTATAAAACAGTGCATGGTTAAATACAGAAAAAAAAAAGAAATAAGTACTGTGAACATTTTAACACAAAAAAATTACTCCAAACAAGTACAAGTTACGACCAAACCGAATCTTTGTTCATTGATTGTTTGGCGCCGACTCAAAATTACTTAGGTACACTTAGATTAATTTAAGAACTTAGTTATTAAGGTTAATTAAAAAGTCAAAATAATTCCAAAAATATATACTTAGGTACTTATACTTTCAATAGTTTAAGAACTTAGTTATTAAACTGAATAAAAAAGGTTTATTATTTTCTGCTTTCAGTTTTATTTCGGCGGTTTAATTTTTTGTTAAAAAGTTATTATTTTTCCATTTTCTATGGCTTACTTTAGTTAATTACTAACTTAATTACTAGTTACATGCAAATAAGGTATTACACAAACCTCACGATGAACGAGCTTTAGCAGAAATGCAGAGACAGAGGTCTACACACACAAAAGACTGACAGGTCTAAAGTTCATTCATCATGAGGCATTTCACACGACAACACAACACAACACAACACACACACACACACACACACACACACACACACACACGCGCACGTTTCATACATTTCAATCAGTAAGTGAACAATCAATCATCCCCTGTTTTCCTACCCTTAGGGTTGAAATTTTTATTTAAAATTTATGTGGGACCAACTTCGAGGTATACCCTGTCTAATAAAAGAAGAATTATCAAAATCGGACTACTCTGTAAAAAGTTATGCGTGGTCATACATTAAAAATATATATATACACGTTGACTTGAGAACCTCCTCCGTTTTTTTCGTCGGTTAAAAAGAAGAAGACAGAGGTGTAACCTCATGTGCGTACAATTGTGCATTTTACATTTCGCCACATCAGGGACAGAAAACAAAGGTAATGAAAGATGATACTGCACGCTATAATATTCTATTTACAAAAAAAAATCGGCTATATCATAAATACATCATTAATATTTTTAAACAATTTTGTTGAAGGTTCCACATAGTTGCCACAAGAAAATTACAAAAAACAGGACAAGACAACAATCTTACTCGTATAGACGGAAATGCTATAAACTACAGTGATCCAGGTATCTTCAAAGATCACTTATTACAAAATGGGACAGAAAACAAAGGTATATATAATTATCAACTCACTTACTACTAGATTACACATGACATTGCCAACGAAATTATTTTATAAACAACTTGTGTCCAGTGGCAGTGTTTCCTGTCTCCGCTGGTGTTCACATATAATTTTTTTAATTGCCGCTCTAAAACTAGATATAACTTCCAGATTCCTGAAAGGCGGTGGGATTATATTCCAACAGCTTGTCGCCACGTATCTGAAGCTACCTCGAAAAGCCGCTGATGCATGTTGAGGTGTCATCAGTTGGATGCTGCATTGGCATATCCTGTGTGACCTCCGGGAGGAGAACCATGACAATTTCTCAAACAGATACGCTGGGGGCTTGTACTTTATAAGTCCGAAGAGCAGACAAGCCAGATGAAACTTGCAATGGTGCGCCATTTTGAGGATGTTATGTTTATTTAAGAAAGAGGTGACATGGGCCCTTGGTGGGATGTCAAAGCAAAAACGAGCACAGGCAGTTTTACTCGCTGGATGAGTCGCTTTGTTTTTGCGAGGAGTAGCGGCCCATAAACTGTCCATGTAATTTAATTTTGACAGGATTAGTGACTCAACTAATTCTCTTTAATAAAAGGTCTTATCTTATAAAGAACTTTGAGCCTGTAGAAACAATTCTAACAGAGCCCGTAACATGATTCTCAAATCTAAGCCCACTGTCCATAATAAGGCCAAGATTTATGGGTTCACGCTGTATGGGTTCACCTAACAACTTGACGTCTATATAGTTTGTGCCAAAAATTACACAGTGTGTTTTAGTAGGATTAAGCAGATCGAGCCCAAGACGCTATGTTTTCAAGATCAGTATTAAGTTTTTGCACTGCACTGTCAATATCTGAAGTTTTACATGAAATGTAAATCTGTACGTCATCTGCATATACATAATATCTGCACTGTGTAATGTGAGTCCCAATGGCTGCTGTGTATAAAATAAAAAATAAATAGGATAGGGCCGAGGATTGATCCCTGCGGGACACCTATACTGCCGCCTTAAGGAAAAAAACCTTAAGTGACAAAAAGTATGTTTCGAGAAAAAGCCGAAAAACTTTGCACTCCTGCTAAAATAGGATTAATTCAAAGTACAAAGTTGAAACTTTTGTTTATGAATAAAATAACACTGTAGAATTTTTATACAATGTAAATTATTCGATTATATATTTATTTTAATAAGTTATTTATAAAAAACAGTTACTGCCTCTTAGAATAAATAAAAATAATATATCGTTTCTAATCAGAAATATCAAAAGTGCGTACTTATGTTTTTTGTGACAGTATTGCATTACGATGACTAAGAAAGAAAAACACATGTACACAGTTATGCTTATGCTAAACAATCTAGAAGCCGGAAAAGCACAATTGCGTACTTGTGGTTTTTTTGCTTAGTTAAGATAGTAAAATTATAATTTATCTCTTTAAAGGAATTGATAAAAATACAACTAAGAATCATAATTATTTATTTAAAGAAACAAATGAGATACTTTTACGGATCTTTGAGAAATAATGTAGGTTATTTTAAAAATAAACTTAACCACAATGAGATTACTATGAGTACCTAATTGTTAATCAATTATTAATTGCGGTACCCGTACATGAAATTCAAGAAAAAAACAAATAAAATACTTTTAGAGCTCTTTGAGAAATAATATAACATAAAACTAAACTTAACCACAATTTGATTACTGAGATCTTTGAGTAACTAATATAAAAAAAACTAAAATGAGGTAATTAGATTGCACTAAGTACTTAATCCTTAACTTAATATGATGCCTGTAGTTTTTTACAACTAAATTTAAAACTAAATTTATTTTAAAACTAAATACACTGCTTACTTAGTTAATTGTCATGCTCCTCTATCAGATTTGAAGCTTTTTCATTAATCGGTAGATCTTGCCAAAATTTAAGCCTATTTGGAGGCATCAATTTTCCAAGACGCTTAATAATATCTTCCTTCCTTTTTGAGGTGACTCCTCTAGGCGCAGCGTTGAATATAGGCAATGGAAAGCCATTTTTTATAATGTTTGCTTTAATGAAATCCAGCGTGATAGGGTTGCCTTGAAATTTCGTAAAATAAACCACAACTGCACTTTATTGAAACCGACACTAAGCAGAAAAAGCATAAGTAAGAGTCGTACAAGATAGAAAAAACATAACTGACAACTTATGTTTTTTCAACCTCCGAGTGTTAAGACTAAATAATTGTTTTATACTAACAAGAATGGACTTTTTTAGTGAAATTAAGGTTATTTTTCATAGAAATGTCATTAAATGGTTTTTCATCTTATGAAATAAATGTATGGCTCAAATTCAAGACTAAATATAAAGACACAAGGCGTCAGTTAAGAACTTTTCTATCTAGGAATAGCTACTTGTGCTTTTTCTTTCTCTGACAGGAAGTCATTTTACCAAAATGCCGTGTAGTTATGCTTGTCTAAATCATGATCTGTTTGATATACAGAAATAACTGTTGAATACAAAAATCACATTTTTTTTCCTGATTTCGAGGGTGTCAATAACTCAATTTCGCAAAAATTGTCACTTAAGGTTTTTTTCCTTAAGGCGGCAGTATAGCTCTCCAAAAAACAATGGAAACTTAACTTTGATAATAATAGGTCAATATTTAGGCAATCGAATGCCCTGGAAAAATCAAGTAGCACGAGCAGTGTGCACATACCCCTATCCTGAGGCCACAAAATATTATCAGTGACATCGAACAAGGCAGTCACTGTACTACGCCCTTTCTGGAAGCCTGATTGTACAAACATGTGGTAAAATGCCATTTTTCTCAATATAATCTGTCAGTTGGGCGCATACAGCCTTTTCAACTATCTTAGATATGCAAGGTAGTATACTTATTGGTCTTAGCTCCTTTAGCTCGGCAGGGTTAGGGTTTTTCGGAAGTGGGCGACGACTACTGTCTTCCAGGGATCAGGAAAAGTCGAAGTTAAAATGGACGTATTAATCACGTCGGTCAATAAGTCCGCTGTGTATGGAAAAGTCATAAGTAGCATATCAAATGAATTAAGGCATTCCCCTCTGCATCTCAACTCGAGACAATTTTGAGTGAGTTATCCGAGCTAACAGTTTGAATATGAAACAGACTCGTTGAAACTATGGTATTACTCATAATAAGTTAACTGAGAAATAGTTACTTTCGATGCAGCTGTTAGGTTCAGAAAATGATTATTTATGATGTCAGAGGGTCGTTGTAAATAGTGGGAAATTCTTCATTTTTTTAGGAAAAATTGTTGTTTTGAGACTTTTAAAAGTTTTTTTGGGGTTTTTAATATTATTATTTATGTTCTGATTGACATAAGCAGATTTTTCATGAAACGCTTGATGTTAAACTGCTTTAGTGAAGTGCTTTAGTCACCGTGGTCCTTATAATATTTTTTTTACTGTCAGACCCTGTTTTATGATAAACTGTGGCAGCCTGATCACGCATATGCATCATGAGTTTCACAGTGTCTGTGATCCAAGGGTAAGAACGTCCCCTTATTATGAATGTTTTTGTAGGTACATGTAAATCAAATAGGCAGACTATGTGCTGGCTTAACTCTTCAACCTTTTCGTTAACATTTCGCAATGCAGACATCAGATCCCACCTTACACTCCGCAGATCTGTGTCAAATTAGAACTAATGATATTATTCAAGGGCCTGTGTGTTATAGTATAAGGCTTTGGTTTGTTTCGCTTGATGTTAAACTCGCATACAACCAGGCATTAGTTTGTCACATCCCACCGAATCACGGCCAAGCAATACGAACAATTCAAAATCGCTAAGCGATCACTGAAAAGGCTTTCTTACTCAGAATGTGTCTTTTAAAGTAAAAGTTACATTCGATAAATATTCTACGAATGTATAAATAGTTGAATGTTACTTTTTTACATTAGTTTATCAACAAATAAATAAAAATATAACAAAGCTCGCATAATTATAATAACAATAGTTTCCTTAACGCCATTCAGCGCCAACCACGTCAAACATGCGTCAGAGCGCTACGGGCGTTTTAACGCTACATAAAGACTAAGCTGCTTCGGACTACGGCGTATCGCTGCGAACGTAGCGTGGCGGTGAATTTGAGTGCAGAGTAAAGTTGTAACCTTTCACCCTCCGCCGTCTACGCCCTTCCACTGCCAAAGCTTGCCGATACTGGACACGGTCCGGGGCGCGCTCTCGACATCATAATATACTCACCGGCAATAAATTTGGCCAATATTAGAAAAATGCATTTAATTATTTAATACATTATTTAATCTATTCAATTTATAGTTTGAAATCACGAAAAGTTTTTGGGCCAAATTTTCTGCCGGTGTGTGTGCCGTGCCTGTCGCGCCAAAATAACAAAAATACTTGAGTGAACTCAGAAGTGTTTATACATTGGATGAATCCAATGTATAAACAAGTAATAAATTAGTATTGCCATGAAAACAATGATATTTATAAATATCAATGGTTAACATTATTTTGTTTGTGAAATTTAAAGTCCCTCAAAATCGGACATTTCGACCGACTTCAATTTACTTTACGCCTTCATCGCAAGCAGCGGGAATATGGAGCCGGCACTTTTCACAACGACCTTTTAGTTACCGAGTTAACCAGCAGCAGAATGGCAGGGCAGTACCAATCCACGGTAGCGAACACGGGCCTTTCACATACACGCCCGTTGATCTATGTTTAATGCTGACTCATAATGAGCATTTTTATTTAACGCCACCATCCTTTATTTAGTGTCACTCTCAAAGAAATCGAATCTGGAACAAAGTCACTTGTCAGAAAATTACAGTTTACATGCATAGCTCAGCGAATAAACGAGCTGATGCGGCGTTGGGCGCAGAATCGACGGTCATAATCACGAATCGGAAAACGTAGTTTTGGATGCTTCTACCTACTTGAAGCGACGATTTGTGTAGGGCAGTGGGCTTAGCGTATTAGTTCGGTGGCGCGCTATGAGCGAGGCTTTTTGTGAGCAGGGAACCGTTCTCTAGCATTTCTCTAGCTTGCCAATGTATGCACATTAAAATATTCAGAATTCAAAATGAAACGTCAAATCGAACTCGTTAATTCCGTATTACTGAATCCATGCATTAATCTGTATATTCTTGTTTTATAAAATGCGGCCTAGGCCGTAATCCAGGCTGAGCCAGGCTCTTTATTGTACATTCCGCAGCAAAGTGGCCAGCGCCTGAAAGCCGGGCGAACGTTCATTTGCATGAAATGTAACATAATGCCGCTTTTAACTCTCTATAAGTAAAGCCTTGTTTGAGCAACAATCGCCAACGGGGTTCCGTTGGTTAGCCGGCTGGGAAATAAGTCAGAAAAAAAACCTTGGCAAAATATACAGATTTGTAATACGTACTTCTTTTTCTATATTTCCAAACTAGCTTCCACCCGCGACTTCGTCTACGTGGACCCGGGATAAAAACTATTCTATATTTTAATGAATTGTTCGTGACATTCGTGATTGATTCTAAAATGGTTTCCGAAATCGAGTCTTTTGTTCGAAAATGGCTCGTTGATGGGAATCAAAAATGGTGTAAACCTAAGAAGTCCTCACAGGACAGTAGCGTATACAGGGTGTATCAAAAATGGGATGTGAACCGATCAAGGGCATGTTCGGTAGCGTACCTACTGCGATTCCAAAATGCATTTGTTTATTTTTTAATTTGTTTTATTGTTTTTGTTTACGTTGAAATGTTTAATTTTGTTTACATTATAGTCTTCGTTTTTTTAATAATAAATCATAAATCAATAATTTATTCGTGACAGCAAATATACAAATTTTTGTTGCCATTGCTTGTGTATGACATCAAAAACGTAAAAGCTGTCACCTGCGTGTCAAAAAACATACACAAAACATTTTTTTCATAACACAGCTGTGCCCGCAGCGATTGAAAATGAAATAAACCCTTCACCGTCGCGGGAAAATGTTTTCATACACAAGCAATGTCAATAAAAACAGACTGTAATGTAAACAAAAACAAAGATATCAATGTAAACAAAAATTATATAAAAATAAAAAGCATATTTGGAGTCGCAATGCGCTACCGAATATGCCCTTGCTCGGTTATCACCTCATTTTGATACACCCTGTATTTTTGAATATTTATCTTATTAAAGTTCTTTTATAAAACCCCTACTGAACACACTCACTGCATGAGCGTGCTTACTTGAACGTCTCAATTTCTGATTGATGCTTATGAAATTAGGTCAGGGAACAAAGATATCGGTTAAATTGCCTATATAATGTCTGAGAGAGAGGCAGTTAACCGGGAAAAATGCAAAACGCTTTTAACGCCACCGGAGGCTACGCTGAATAAGTAATTTATGTTTTGAATTAAGATGTTGTTATGTTTTATCAGAAGCCATCTTGATTTTTCTTGAGCGATACTTACATTGCGGTTCAAGGATAAAATAGGTGGTTTTTCATGTACATATAAATATTTAGCAAAAATATGTTTATTATAAAAAATCGACCAAGTGCGTGTCGGGTCACGCGCAGTTAATACAGTAATTAATATATGTTTTTAGACTGTACTGTTTAAAATTCACCACTCCATACACTACACACATGACTCGAACTCACTCTCAAATCAGTAATTTGAAAAATTAGTGATTTGAGTGTTTAGAAACCTATACATTTTTGATGAACAAGCTATCCAACGATACCCCACACTAAAGGCTTAACAAGAAAAAAAAATACATCCCCTCTTTAGATACCAAAAAAATATTTTTTCAAGATTTTATTCTTCTGTTTTGTCGGCGTGACTGATTTATATACTCATGCCGAATTACAGTTTTCTAGTACTACGTTTCTTGTAGACTCCGGAACCCTAATAAAAAACTAAGCGTTTTAGATACAGGCCAGCCTAACGTTTATGTTATAACAGGAATAAGAGCATTAAAAAAAAATACGTGTGAGGCAAAAATCCAAGCCTCCGAAATAAAGTACTTAAGTAAGTATTCGGGAATTGTGCTTACGCCACAAATATTTCAATTTTCTGGGGTATGAACACCGATCTTCATGCTATGCTAGCCCAATCATGCACACGAAATAGTTTGTAATTTTTGCTCATTTACTAAAGTTTACTAAAACTTTTACTAAAACTTTACTAAAAAAAAAAAAAAAACATCTAACGACAAAGCATTTTAATTACATCGACAAAACAAGACGTAAACAAAATCAACTGACTCCCGTGGTCCAAATTAGGAGCGCAAACACCGCCTTAAGTAAACCGTATGACTTCGAATAAGGTGCCGGACAAACACCCGGTGAAATTGCCGTCCACTTTATTTATTGCGTGACCCTAAAGTTTCTTAGATCTGTTAACATTGTTTTTATTTGGTAGATAACGTCCTATTCGTGGGTGCGTGACAAATGGAGTGTTTGTTGATTTCTGTTTTCGTATAGTTTACTTATGGGTTTTATTGGTTTATTTGTGGGTTGGAGTTCATTCGTAGTATTGATCGGTTATTGTGTTAAATAAATAAGTATATCTTTGGACCTCGGAGTAGCGCGCAAGTAGTATCGCTAGTGCCACTGGGTTTCAGAGGATCTATCTGACGGCGAAGACATTGAGAAGGAGTGTAGAGCTTTGCTAGATAGATTTGCACGCTGCAGTAAGGACGGAGGAGTAGACTTAAACATTGCTACTCCATACAAATTTCGCCCCACCTTTTAACCCCTTTAATGGATTATTTCCGGGATAATCGTTATCCCGTGTCCATATTTTTGTTTTTTATTGGGAGTAAAATCCGTAATGGATACCTCCGCACCGCGCTGATAGCGCAGAGGTTATGTCGGACTCGCACCAACTAAAAACCCCCCGATGGTCCTCCTGGACGCATTTCAGACGGCTTTGGGATCTCTTACGGAACGCAACAGTAGCGTCATGCCTCTGTGGGTCCTATCCTATATTTTTATAGACGATCACAGGCCCCAACTGCGACCGTGTGCTGCCCCGAGGGTCCCATTTAGTCGTCAGGCAGGGAATACTGTAGCCATATTCTACTGCCCGGGCTACAAGGCGCAGTAGCGAGGTGTTATCGTCGCCGCCTCCTCCTCCGAGCAGGATCTATACGCTCCCGCTCGCGCTCTTTTGTCTCCTTATGGACCATGACACTCACTAAAAATGACAGCTGCATCCCAAGCGGAGCTCCTGCTTAAAATTGCCGCAATGAGAGAGGGTGGGGAGAGATCTTGTCCCACTTCTTGCATTAGGACCTGCCGCTCAGACTGCCACGCTGGGGGTTTTAAACTATATCCATGCCATAATTTACAACTGCAGACAAATTAAATACAACTTTTCGCTCTTAGAATGGATGTTCATGTCTTAAACTAAAGTCTATTAACCTTAGAGATCACTTAAAAAGGTAAACATGCATAATTTTGGGCATCCAATGTACTAAAATCATTGTCACATTTTTTTTAGAAGAAGGATTTTTATAATTCTGGTAGGTAAGGTAAAACGATGCAGAATTTCATATAGTACCTGTACATGGGAAGACCAAAGTAATAAATGAAAAAATAAAAAATAGTACAAGTGTGAAGTAGGGTATCGATATTTTCAACTATAAATAAGACAAATATCATTAATAAAACTAAAAAAAACAATAACCAGGGCCTCTCTCTCGGCTTTGTCCCTAAGATACTGACAGCGCTTCCTCGCCGAATCGCAATACAATGGGTTGAGCAAGGAAGTTGCCAGCTTTTCGGTCCCCTGTGGACTAATTTTTGCAAGGTCCCTAATAAGCTTAGTAAATAATTCACGTGAAATTTAACGTTAAGGAATTTCCTATTAATCAAAAAACTAATCAAAAGATGTATAAACGAATTTTACGGAAATATAGCGCACCGTTGTGCAAGTCTCGCTCGTTACGCAAGCCAGGCGCTCGAGGCAGCCACGTGAGGCGAGTTCAGCCATGCGTCGCACACATTTATGAAGCCGGAATTATATTACGAAATTAGTGGCGTGACACTAATTTTACCAAAAGATCGCGCAGGGCACGCAATTGATTTGCATTCATGAAATTAATGCATGCATTACGAAAAAATTAAATTACACGTGAAACTGTTGGTAAAACTAATGTCACGAAATTTAATTTCACGCCACTTACTGCAATTAAATACGTTGGATGACAATCAATTTCTGTAATTCTATTTTCATTATTGCTTTTCTGGCTTTTCCTCCCAGTGAAATTCCGAGTAGTACCGTGACATGTGTTCTTTGATCGACAATCAATCGTAGTTTTAGTAAATGGGTGGATTGCAAAAAATTTTTACATACATAGTTAAGGGCCTTAATCTAATTTATGTTTTAACTTTTTTCCGTTGTGTAACGAAAGTTTACCATATAACATGTATGGGTAATTGCCGTTACATAATGGAAAAAGTTAAAGCGTAGACTAGATTAAAAAGGCAGCTACGTACATTTTTTTTGCAATCCACCCAAATATTGTCAGTGGCGGAGTGCGTGTCAATAACGACCTAACGTTTGATAAACTTAGGGACCACCACGGATTGCCCCTTTATTGTCACATGATTCATCTAGTGACAACCAATTACTGTATGTTTTAATCTAGGAGGGTATTCACAAGGCTTGCTGACATCTTTACCATCTTTAATCTAGACCAATAAGACTGCCCTGCTCTGGGTGAAATTCTACTAAGGGCTAACGCTGACGTAAATTGAAACAGATTCCTTTTGAGCTGGTACAGCAGAAATATAAAAATAAGAAGACGTTGTGACACATTGTAGTGTGCACAAGGATGGCGGCAACGTTTGCAAACGGCGGCATGAGCTCAAGCAACTGGAAACCGATGAGGAAATGTGACGAAAAGGAATCATGTGTTAATAGCAACGTAAAACCAAAAATCACCTACACTAACTCTACAAATGTGCACAACGGCTATGATGTGAGTGTTTATGATGTTTTTACATTTTCAAGCCATAGCTGCTTGCTGTACTCCCGCCACGTCGAGCAAGTACGGTGTAATATACTAATTCGATCAAATCACTGAAACTATTACAAAATTTATATTTTCGTTAAGTTCTATTACAGTATAAGTAATTCTTAGATTTATGATTTTTATTAGGGCTTAAAGCCGAATATCACTCAAATGGACCACTAACTTGTTTGACTATTTTCAAACAAGCTATTAAACGATGCCTTTAACGACACTAAACGGATTGCGTACAAAATTGATTTATAAATATACCCATGTTGAAAATGAAATATTGAAAACTTCTAGTAGTAAAAGTCACTGAGCTAAGCCGCAGACGGATAGACGGACATGGCAAAACTATAAGGGTTCCTTGTTGACCACGGAGTACGACACCCTTAAAATCGTGGGGTTAAACAGGGTTAACGGTTAACACTGGTAACTCTGGAAGCGCATTATGGCCACGGGTATCAAATATTTTAGTACGAAGTGAGCAGCTGTTATCAAGTTACTAAAATATGTCTATAAATATCGCAAAGAAATAAGGTGCAAAAGTATAAACATGCTTTTGACTTCAGTCTTACGTAAATTGTATGGCAATGTGTATGTATATATAGGTCGAGCAATCTATGTATACATACACATTAGCGAGGGGAAAAAATATCACTTACAAATTACGAAAACAACACAATTGGAGAAGATTAACAAAAATTAAAAAAAAAAAAACACTAAGCCGGTCTCTTATAGTTTTTAATTTCCTTGACTGAGCAATTTGTTTAGCTTGCTCTCTTTAGGTATATTATACAGTAATGGTGATTCAGACCCACTTGTTGATTAAAGCAGAATGTGGCGATAGGAACTCTCTAAATCATCGTAACCCCATCAAGTTTGTTCAAAGAAAAGTACAGTCGGAATAAAATATTCTTGTAATCGATATTATCATATAGAGAACAAGTGTATTGCCGGTGCAGAGAGCACAAGTTCGAGTCTTGTCCTGGGCTTCAGACGATGATGGTTTATTTTAGTAGCTTTTATTTAGTTTCACCTGTCCCGGTGTCTGTATTGAAATCTTGCAAATTAATTTTGACCCACTTCTGGGTATAGTTTGTATGACAATTGAATAATAATCGAGCTGATGATGGAAACAGAAGGGGGCCATGGGAATTCAGTATTTAACCCCGTTGAGTTTGGGCTCGTTAGAATCGTCTCTATCAGTACTCGTCTTGATGTCCGTATACAGAAAAATGCAGTCGGCTATAAAAGTTTGTACCAAAAAAGCAATTTTTGACAGAAACCTTTATTCCCATTTTACTTGTTCTCTGTATCATATCGTTTAAAATTTGATCCTGGTATCTTCCACGTTAAATTAAAACGAAACAATAATATTTAATAAAATAGTTTGTTTCGTTAAAAGGTGCTTTTCTTGTATTGTTCCCAGCAAGTCGCCGTACCGCCTATACCTCCACTTGACTGCAATACGTTCAGCACAGAGGAATCGTTCGAGCTCTGCTCACTACTCACCGCTGCACTTGCCCAACTAGGCTTCTATCTGGTTCACCTCCTGAACTATCTCAACCAACTAGTGTTCCCGCCCAAGATCAAAGAGAGGAACAGAGAGGTATGCCATGACACCAATAACGCTGCTTTGTGCAAGGTTATATTTAGTATAACCTTGTCCCCTTGTATATATATATAAATATATATATATATATCTGTCCATGCGTCAGTTTACAAATGATGTAGATTATTAACTTTGACCCATTTCCCGATGTTATGATTCGTGGGACTGGTTTAATATAAATAAGCTAGAATTTTAGTTTTTCTTTCGGTGGGACGAGGGGTTCAATGACCGCCTTACAATTGATGATAAAACAAAATAACCATTTTATTACCAATCGCATGCATTTTCCAGTTCGTTTAGCATTGCACCATCATCAATATAAAATCATGAAAGTTTTCCATCAGCAGGGAGAATAATTGCTAAATAACACGATCCTCACGAGCTTGGAGGTTTCTTAAAGGTTTTTGCTGAGAGGTTTTTAAGGAGATGGCAACGCGCTTGTTGGTTTACTGGAGTTGTAGGTGTCATTAAGATATAAGTATATACTACTTTTATTGTTTATCCTTAAGTAGGTATACGCTTTTTTGCCACCAATGCGGTACCAAAATTGGTTAACGTTCAAAGCGCCAGTGACACTTAGTAATATGTCCAGGGCTACGCACCGCTGTACAGCCCGTTTGAACAGCTGTACTCATACTATGTATACCGGCGAGCGCGTCACTGCTTCAACTGGCCCGTTTGTTCCACACCTGATGCCGAGATTACGCTCAAGCAGCGCACCAGTGATGACTACAACTGGACGTTCAGGTAACCCGCAAACTGAGTAAAGCACCCATCACGTATTGAATTGGCCTCTATACACCATGTTTGACTTTCAGGGAGCCCGCTAATAAATACTAGTAATATGAAAATCCTTGTACGTTATTAAAAAAAATTAAAACTAAAAAATTAAAATCGTTTATTTCAGATCACTGATCCATATTTTGTTAGTACAGAGAACCTTAAGAACTATGTTAGGAATATAAGCTAAGGTATACAAAAATAAAAAAAGATTATAAACATTACGCGGTTTAGGCTAGCCCTTCGCAGTGCCAAGCAAGTTCTCTACTTGGCCCTGCCAATAGCTACCTCCACCCAATACTTCATGAGCGGACAGTCGAGGCGCTCGGCTAACGCCCCTAGAAGGCTGTTACTGCTGCCGCGCACCCGCCTAAGCAGTGAGTGAGTATATAAATATTTCTTGAAATACCCTGTTCACAAGTTTTTGATCATTCGACTATCCGAGAAAAATATATTTTTGTGTGCACCTAGTAAGCAGACTAATATACTTTGTTGCACACATTGGATGCATGCAGTTTGCTGTTGCAGATACACCGGTCGCCAGCTGAAGTGCGTGAATCTAGGCTCGTATAACTACTTGGGCTACCGTGGCGGCAAAGCCGAAGTGGAAGCAATGACGAGGCGTTACGGAATATCGCTATGCTCGACGCGCGCCGAGCTCGGTTCCTGCCCATTGCATGCACAGCTAGAGAAAGAGGTTGCAGACTTCCTCGGCGTCGAGGTCAGCACTTAAAGCACGATAAATAAGTTTAAAAAAATAGAGAACAAATATAATGGAAAAATAAACCATCATCGTCTGAAACCCAGAGCAAGTCCCGAACTTGCGACCTCTGTATTTAACGGTACAGTGCTCTCACCTCTGAGCTACCCAGACATTGACTGATGTAGCGTATTTTTTCATCACATTCACCGCCGCTACTAGTAGGTAGCGACCTCTCTGTATTACTTGAAAGGCTCATAGCCTATTTAATACAATAAGTTGTTTCGTTACGAAGTATATATAAGTTCCCTAGAAACAGCGTAAGGACCAGATTTGCTTTTACAATGTTATGGTAGGTATATACCTACCATAACATTGTAAAAGCAAATCTGGACTGGACATATGTCCAGTCCAGACTATACAGAAATTTCAGTATCCCCTACTAATTTTTATTTTGTCACGGCATGCTTAACGACTGATTAACGAGAGTTGTATTGAGATTGACGCATCGTCAACAAAGCGTATCATCATGTCGAGTACGCTGGGATAACTCATGTTTCCTAGAAATACTTCTGTTCGTTCATCTCTTATGTTGCTTTATCCAGGCGGCAGTGGTGGTTGGCAATGGATTCTCAACCAACTCATTGATGCTGCCGGTGTTGCTGGCTGCTGGTACGCTGGTGCTTAGCGACGAGAGCAACCACGCTAGCTTAATCGTAGGGCTGCGGCTGTCAGGGACATCTGTGCGCGTTTTCCGTCACAACGACGTGAGACATCTGGAGCAGCTAGCAAGACAGGCCCGCGCTGAGGCTCGCTGGGAGAAAATTGTTATTGTATGTAATCATTAATATCACCATATCAGCCGAAAGACATCCACTGTTAGACAAAGCTTCCCCGAAATAGCGCCATAATGACCGATTGTGCGTCTCCCGCACCCAGCGGACTCCCGCGACCTATACCAGATCATCAGTCGCATTCTTAATTACCAACTCATTCCATTCACAGTCTGCTTTAGTTCTGGGCTTCCTTTAATTTGATTCACTAAAAACACTATTAGTTGCAAAAATAGAGCGAAAATAAACAAAAACTATGTGGTTTAGATAACTCACACCTCATAAAAATACTGGAAGGTAGTTAAGATTATTAGACTATTTTTAGTTCATCTGATAGACTTTTATTTAGGCATTCAAACACATCAGTAGATGCGCTGACGTGTCATTCCTCATTGCAGGTGCTGGAGGGCGTATATAGCATGGAAGGTTCACTAGCGGCCCTGCCGGCGATTATTGCATTAAAGAAACGTTTAGGCCTGCATGTGTACGTAGACGAGGCGCACAGCATGGGCCTGGGTCCGCACGGGCGCGGGGCGACCGACGCGTGCGGAGTCAGCACTCGTGACGTTGACGCCCTCATGGGCTCCTTCTCGAAGAGCTTCCCCGGCGCTGGAGGCTATATTGCTGGTACTAGACGATACAAATCCGTTTCAGATTTTCATTACTGTTCGAAAAAGAAACCGACAACCAAACAGTTTTATCAATAATAGGGAATCGGGATTTAACTCATGTTCTTATTACTGTTAAGTAGGGAAACTATGACTTGAATCGAATAAATATATTAAAATGTATCCTAGAAATAAAACATTGGAAATATAAATTATCCGTAATTTTGACATTTCGACTTAAATGCTTTTAAAAAATATACATTTATTTCAGACTCATAGAATCCATACTACATTATTACATATAAGAAGTACACATGGCACTGAAACGTGGTCGCTTACTATGGGCCTCATAAGAAGGCTCAAAGTCACCCAAAGGGCTATGGAGAGGGCTATGTTGGGAGTTTATCTGCGTGATCGCATC
The DNA here is from genome assembly GCA_947049275.1 of Epinotia bilunana. Classification (NCBI taxonomy): domain Eukaryota; kingdom Metazoa; phylum Arthropoda; class Insecta; order Lepidoptera; family Tortricidae; genus Epinotia; species Epinotia bilunana. Next base: position 9,832,003 of record OX346256.1, read on the forward strand.
AGAAATGAGGCTATCCGCAGCAGAACCAAGGTGACCGATATAGCCCTCCGAATCGCTTAACTTAAGTGCGGAAAGGTTCTCGAGTGGCGACCACGAACCGGAAGGCGCGGCGAGGGTAGGCCCCCCGCAAGTTGGACTGATGACCTGGTAAAGGTTGCTGGAGTCTGCTGGGTGCGGGTGACGCAGGACCGGTCACTTTGGCACTCTTTGGGGGAGGCCTATGTCCAGCAGTGGACGTCTTTCGGCTGATATGATGGTGATGATATAAGAAGTAAACAAAACAGGGTACTATTATTAGATAAAATTCCGATCAACACTGTAACGAGCGGGGCAAACAAAACTCTAAATGATTTACCCTCCCCGTCACAATGTCAACCCAGTGCTTCAGCATAGGGCAGTTTTTCTTTAAGCCTGAATTAAAATTGAACGCACGATATTTTTGATTTTTGCCAAGTTTAGGGTTAAAAATTGAATAAAGGTATGACGCGTTTTTTAATTATTCATTTCGTGCGACTAATTTTAATAATGAAAAAAACATGCTCATGTGATGCGTTTATTCAATATTCCTTAGGCATAGCTTGTTCTTTTTGAAAAACAAGACAGGCTCGCCAATTCTACTGCTCTAGTTGTGTCCCGGTATAGCTTGATTTGCACTTTCAACTGGCTATACGTCAGCTCTCTTAGTACAGTAAATATTTAGCAAATTCAAAATCGTATACTTACCTATTCAAAAGTTGCAAATGTACTGTAATAATATTAAATATTATCAACCACAGAAGTCAGGAAATCACCTTGAAAAGAGACTAAAACTCAGCGTTATATGATCTCTGTTTTGGCAGGTTCAACCGCTCTGGTGAACCGCGTGCGCGCGCGCGGATACGCATCAGCGTACGCGCAGAGCATGCCGCCTCCCATCGCCGCGCAGATCCTCTGTGCACTGCGCGACTTGCGCGCGCCCTCCGGCCAGGCGCGCGTTGCTGCACTGAGGGACAACACGCGCTACTTCCGTGACCGGTAAACCTGATTTTCCACCGGAGGGGCGAGACGAGACGAGCCGAGGCGAGAATTTCAATTTGTATGGCACTTACTATTTCCACCGAAGATGCGCGAGGAGAGAATTTAAGATTTGCCATACGAATTGAAATTCGTATGGCAAATCTTAAATTCTCTCCTCGCCTCGCCTCGTCTCGTCTCGCGCATCCGGTGGAAAATCAGCTTTAGCCTTTACCAGGCCGGGCCCACTTCCCGCTTCGATATAGGTTGTACTCGGTTGTCGTGCTGTGTCGAGTCCAGAGGGCTAATCGCGTAACGTTTTGAACGCGCGTTAGGTAGATCCAACTGTCATTTTTCCATATAAAAATTGACATTTAGATCTACATAACGTACGTACAATGCGTTACGTGATCGGACTGCAGATTATCGATCAGGGTTGGCTCTCACTCCAACTCTTTTCAAACTTTATATGACCGTAGTCTCTTTTTTACCTGTCAACATTAAAAATGAAGGAGGTTTAATCAGCAAACAAAACTATCACACAAATACTTTTTTAAACATGGCAAGTAAACCAGGAAGAGAAAAGGTCCCTGGATTGCCCTAATGTGGAAAATCTCTTGGCGAATGCGAACCTGTACCGAAACGACTCAACTCTCAACTCTGTGCTCGCAGCATACACCGCAGTGTGATGAGGCTTTTTGAGAGACTTTTACCGTTCAGGCAATTCGACTCTGGAATGCTCTTCCGCTAACTATCCGTCAAGCACAAAGCAAATTGACTTTCAAGCGCAAGTTACGCAAGTATCTTTCTGATAAGCGCGTAGGATAGTTTTCAACATAGTATTTTTTCACTAGGTAGAAAAGATAGTAATATGTATATATATTAGTGTATATTATTTTGTATATGTGTATGTTTTTTTTTCATATGTATTTGATAGAAGTTTATCTTGGATTAAGTTTTCATTTAAATTTAAATGCCTGCACCAAATGTTTCTGTTTTACCCGATGGTTGACTGGTAGAGAATGCCTTATGGCATTAAGTCCGCCATTTGTACTATATCTTGTATTGTGCAATAAAGTTTAACTAAATAATATAAAATAAATAAATGAGTTTGTGACAGGGATGGCGCGATTGATGACTGAATGCAAGAGAGTATTAGAGAGACGAATGGATGGTTTTTAGTTAGTAGGTACTTAGTTTTAGGTTAAGTAGGAATGAATCGCTGTAACGCTTTGGTTAACTGTCACGTGCACAACTTTATGGTTCAATAAATTATTATTATTATTATGTTGTACATACACCGAGCTTTACGGTAGTTTCATTTAATTTAGTCCTGTTAACAACAGATTCTGAGGTATTTGGCGTAACTATCCTTTAATATCCACTTAATGGAGCAAAATGACACCAATTGACAGTCCGTACTGCATAAACTACAGAAGCGTGTAGTAATATTTTTTTAAATTTATTTATCGTTTTCCATGCACTCTAATTCTTTGAAGAGATCGCAAAGACATCATATTAGCATCTGATTGAGTGTTTCTAAGCATAATATTGATACCGACGTGTATACTGATATTTAGTTGGCAAACCCTGCTCACTAATTTAATTTTGTACATTGTTTAGGAGACTTGGTTTAGGTATTCTACTGTGTAAGTCTATAAATGTAATATTAAAAAAAAATAACAAATTTAGATGTGCTTCGCAAATAAGCATGAAGCACTCGTTGTCGGATGTCCCATAATTAATCAAAATTGCTCAACGTACCATCGTCAACGTAATTATTCTGACCATCCGTGCACTTTATTCAAAATAAATACAGTTAACTATGTTGGCGTTTGTATAGTAATTAATTATTGTTTAAATGTTGAAGCAATTTGTTAAGTAGGTATAATATATATTTATTTTCGTACATTTACTAAAATCTAGTAAAATAGAGATTGATCAGCAATTTCCAGGCCTTCGGTACTTTAGACTATTTAGTAGTGCAGATGTGCAGTGAGAAGGCAACGCGAAATAAGTAAAACTTGCTCTGATTCGACTTTGGTCGATGGTGGCTGTGGCAACGGGATGGATCGGACAGCGAAAGAATGGAGCACGGCCGAAGTCGTAACCGTGGTAAACACCGTTAAGGCAGCTGTGTCGGAAAACTTAACACTTTTACTGCCAGGAACCCGCCTAGCGGGCGCCTACGCCGTAGTCGCTTTCCGCTACATACGAGGAAAACCACGGGATCGGCTACGACCGTAGCGCGTAGCGACTCCTGGCAGTGAATGTGTTAAGCAATTTGATAAACACGAGCTGATGATCACGCGCTTATCTTCCGCTACCGACTGCCCACGACCCATGACACCTCCCACTCAACTCTTATTAAGTACCTATTATTGTTATACCCACTCTTGGTTGATGGAAGACGCGTCGCTCCAGTTTGGCATTTACCTCTTCCTTTTCAGTACCAATAGTCCGTGGTCGTATTGCAGGTTGCGCGACATGGGTGTAGTGATTCACGGCCACCCTCAGTCCCCAGTGGTGCCCATGATGGTATATTCGGGCAGCAAAATGGTGGCATGCGTGGCGCGGCTTATGGAGGCTGGAGTGGCGTCTGTCGGTGTTGCTTATCCCGCTACCCCGCTCTATCAGGCGCGTATGCGGTTAGTACTTAGGTTGAAGTGCCCTAGTCAGAATGGAAAAACCCTTTTAGTCCGTTGAAACAGGTATTTTACTCAGAAAATATTAGGTGTTCTTACGATTACGTAAAAATACGCAAATAATTACATCAAACTGACAGCTCTATAAAACATGAGAAGCTTGCTGGACATGGACCGATATTACCGATATCCGAGCAATCAGCATGAAATGCCGTAGTAACTATTGATTTTATGTATTGTATCAATCTTATTTCATTTCGTCGACCAGCACGTCTAGCACACGACGGCCGCGACATACTCTCGATTTTTATCGCACTATACCTCTTCTTCTAAGTGTTCTAATAATAGAGAGACGGATAGTGCGAGAAAAATCGAGAGAGCTCGCGCGCCGTCGCGTGCTAGCCGTGCTGGGCAGTGACTGCTTTGGAAGCTGGCGATCCTGGTTTACGATTCGATTTATAATTTGTATGATAACTGATGAGCACGAATATTTTGGAGTCTTCGGTGTTTCCTGTTCATATATCGTCGTCTAGTAATGCACTCATAATACATGAATTGCTTACTGATGTATGTAAGGTTGTTGCCAAATATGCAAACTTTTAACATTCTATATTATTTTATGTTTATTCAGTTTCTGCCTGTCAGCTGCGCACACTCGGGAGCACCTTGACAAAGCGTTAGCGGAAATTGAAGCAGCGGCCGATGAACTGGGCTTGCGGTACTCGCGTCTGTAACCCGAAAAGATATACCTACAATAAAGCATAATATGAGTTATATTAAAAAAATGTTTTTTTAAATATATTTTGATGAAGTACAGTAAATTATAGTAAACTCTTACTGTGGCACTAACGAAAAATGGAGTTAAATAAATATCGGAGGCGTTATTCCCAAGCAGGCCGATCACGTGGTGTTATACGTACATCAGGTAGGTCTATGTGTCACTTTTTATACGTTCGAAAAGTTACGTCGTAAATCACCCCTTAGAGTTATACTGCGCAATTATGTTGAGTCTGTGCTATAATATAATACCTATTTATCACACTTGTTTTGATTACGCGCAGGCATACATATGCGCGCATAGACGTAATGTTTTTTTTTCTAACGTAAATTCTTTCTGGCGCTCATACGAGTATGGTAGTGTCAGTCAACTAATAAGGTTTTAAGTTACATCTGCTAGTCGATCATGTAACGCATTTTGCGTCAGTCAGATTCAAATGTCAAATTTTATATGGAAAAATGACACTTGGATCTACCTGACGCGCGTTCGAAACGTTACGTGGTTGCCCTCTGGTATTAGAAAATCTATCTATGAATAAATTAGTGGCTCATGACCTGTAGAAATTGCGAGCCCATCTTTTGATATATATATATATATATATATATATATATGTGTGTGTGTTATATCTATAAAGTTTACGGACAATTAATATCTTTATAATTAACGAACCTAAACTGTCACGAGAAGCGGTTTAGAAATGTGACTTGTAGTGGAGAATAGTTGGACAGCGGGACAGTGGGTCATCCGCGGACATACAAATTTTGGCCCAAACTTAAGCATATAACTTCGTCCGCTACACACACACAAAACACCATTACACATTGAAATAATAGATAGGTCCTATCAAGATTAAAAATAATTATTTATCAATAGTGACTGCAGAAAATATTTTAACAGTGATTTTCAATTTTGTCTGAAAGGCGAAGGTTTTTGCTTTACTTTCCTTGCGTCAAAACCGACAAAATGGACGGCTGGCATTCGTATTTTTGCTGTAATACTGTTCTACGGTAACTGCTTAGAGATTGCTAAATTGATTAAGGACATTATGATTTCGTTTCGCACCCTACGCCATAGTACCTATCCATTAATAGTGTTTTCAATGTATGAGGTTTTTCACATAAGAATCTATTTTATATCTACGATAAACTTCACATGTTGTAACGTTCTTCATATTACTTAATAGAGTTTGCCTTCCATTTCACGTTTGTGTGTTGCCGTGAAAATGGGCTTTTAAGGATTGGGAAGTAAATAGAGCTTTTCAAAATCTACGGCCGTGGTTGCGGCAACCATGTGAAAAGTACTGGACGATTTATACCACCACCGCAAGCTCGCAGTATACATAAATGCAGAAGTATGAGTTCAGTTCAGTATAATAACAATCGACTTACTGGCGTGGCGCGACGGTGAAACAAAATAATTTATTTGGAGCAATTTTGGACATAACCAGCTGTGCACATTACCTAGATTTCATTATTTGCATCCTTTTATCCGTGTAATATTTTACTCTAATTCTACTTCACCGCGATATATCATTGTTTTGAACGCAATTTCATTCATTGCTGGTAGCAAATAAAACTCGGTAATTATATTTGTAGCTATGTCGGGATCTGTACCTACTAACAAACGAACTGAAATATGCTGGTGCATAGATATTTTTTACGTAAAACTCTCACAGACAATCAACATCTGTCCGGATCATTATTATGAAAAAAATAATAAATTTCAAGAAAGATCAAAATTATTGTATATTTTATTAGTTTCGTAGGTACTTTGTATACTATGAAATAAAACGAACAGAACGGCAATTACAATAATTAACAAAAAATACTTGCCACTATTCATTGCGATAAATATACAATATATTTTCTGTTCTTGTTTATAGTATGGCACCGCGCAGCAAAGAAAGTCGTTTCAAAGATATATTAGCGAAGAAAATTCTAGAGAGAGCGAACCTAGTCCTAGTTTATGGATTCTGAGACTCTTGATTTAGGTCTAGAACTTACATAAAAATTCATGATTAATTTTGGCATATTCATAATAAACATGACTAGAAATTAATATTGTAAAATTAGGTTTTTAATCATTCTGTTTCTTAAGTGAATAAAAATAAATATCGCAAATTTAATGATTATTGTCCCAAATTATTATTTTTGCGATTTAATAACTTATTTTAAGTGTACTTACTTAACTTATTGCGATTGTTATTAAATAGCCATTAGACTCTGAGTGTATCATGTCTAATGTCGTTTTACAAATATTGTATCCTAAAATTAAAAGTACCAGTAATGGTTTCAGAAGATTGTTAATAGTTGCGGAATTATAAAGATCGGAGATGATGAATTTTTTTTTTTAAATAATTTATACCACTACTTTTTAGAGAAAATAAAACCACAACCGCATGGAGTTCTGAGTTTGCTCTGAAACAGATATTTAAAGTTCATGAAGACCGTAACGCTACCTTCCCTAACATATGACCATATGGTCGAGGGAGGCGATGGCTGAGATACGCGTTATACAGCACCCGTTCACGAGAACGGGTGCTGTTTGAGGAGTCCGGTCAGTTCATGTTTGGAAGGATAACTTCATTCCTGTCTACTGTTCTGCGGAATTGACATGAGAGATTTCACTCTGTCTTCACTAGATTGTATTATTTTATAAGGTACTTAGTTTTTGACAATCAGAGACCTTATCAGAGCCCGGAATTCTCGTAGCACTTTTGAGCTGTCATAGGGACTTCTCGTTTGTCGCTTTCCGATTATACATATGTATATCGATAAATGCAGAATACATATGTGTAAAATATGTATGATTACGAGTAGAAGTAAACACGCAGTCTTATCGCGAATGAGCGATCTCCTCGAGATAACCTTTGGATACCAACTTTTAGGAAATTATAAGGGTACTCGTGACCTTTAAATATTTTGATTTTGTAACATAGACGCCAGTAGGCGACCACCGCATTTGGCGCTATGGAGTCGGTGCGGTATCTGTGAGCTGTCAGGTTCTACAGTCAGTTGCATCAGTACAGCTTCTTTACTGCGCGCCTCCGTTTAAATGACTTCTTTCTGATTGTGCGAGATGCGCGTGATGCAATATAATAACTGAGCAATAACACACCACACCAACCTGGGCAAGATAAGCTCTCGGCAATGTATCAAAATACCGCAACTCGATTCCGCCCGTAAATGCGAAAGTGGCCTTATTAATGAACACTTCGCTTAGAAAATCTTAATTAGGTAAGTAATAATATTATTTTTATAGACATGCAATCCACTCAATTGCTGCCAAAAGATTACTTTAAAAAAGTTTTGATTGAATGTTGACATTAAATGTTCGATATAAAAAATAAAAATAAAATTTAACTGTTTATTTCTAGAGAAAAAATGAATATGTTACATTTCCAGCGATAAAGGCTTAATCTTATTATTTTAAGATTTTGAATTGCATGAAGATTTAGCTTAATTATCACTTGCAGGAAAGCGCTATCTAATGAAGTGGCATCTCAATCACCTTAGTAAAACACGCAGGTTCCCCTAATAACAGTAAAGCGTGGATCGTAAACGGAACGGTCACTCGGTATTCTAGACTTGCACGAACAGCACCTTAGTACTCTTAGTAGGTAGTCCGCACAAGTAGCTATTAAGAGCTAAATACAAGCCCAGATAGCACTGGTTATTAAGATTGTATTGTAACACTATGCCAAAAAATAATTTTAGGGAGTCTTGGTTGAACTCAACGAGTTCATTTATTAAAAATTATCAAATGAGGTCATCATTCTTTTTTATTTTTATTTGATTATATTATATTCAATAATAGTAACTTTTTTTCCATCAATTTATTACGCGCAAGCGCGAACATACTCTACGTATACAATAATCTGGTTTCTTATTGAAACTCTAATACAATTAAGTAGAAATTAAAGACATTAGTCAGAATAAACTTTCAGCTGTTCAAAAGGAAACAACATTAATTACATAAACTTACAAAAGTACCTAAACACGTTAAATAAAATAACAATGAACAAACGAAATCGTATAAGTCCATCCATCTCTACACGAGCCTAACAAAGGCAAAACGAACGGGCCGACTAAATTTATACACGCAATTAAGACAGTATGTCATATCCGTACATCACGAGATAAGCAACGATATAATTGCGAGCACGGCACGAATACATGTTGCTTATTATCCTTAGAGAATCCACGCGCACAGATTCCAAGCGTGTGGATGTGAAGTCTAATGTTTGTGGAGGTCTGTCCATTCTTATCTGGGACGTAGATACAATCATCTGATTTCTCAGTGAAACTCAAATACTCAAGTATTTCAATAATAATCCGATCTGGCATCAAAGTCATTTACATTACATTAAATACTAGCACCACAAAATCTATAAAATGTACACATATACATTACATTCGTTTTACTAAAAGACATTGTGTGACAGGACGGTAATACGGGGAGGAGCAAAAGTTTAAATAAATATGAACATTACAAAGTTACTCTTATAAGCGTATATTTACCAAATATTCGAAATAAAAACCTTCCATTCAGTCCAGACTGAACTCTGGAATCCATTATACGTTTAGATTTCCGTGTGCTATGCCCCAGCACGTCGTAGGGATATGTGTATATACTTATCAAGCTCTCGTTGCCATATCACAAGTATATCCATTTTGCGTTTTCTGGTCAAAATCAGTCCACTTTAAATTTCCTATCAAACAACTTCGAAACGACTTTAACAAACGGTATTTTATCAAAACATTGAATTTTCCATAATTAAAGTTTGCAAAGTAACAATTTCAATTAGAAAAGTTTAAGCGAAAAATGTAAAACAAAATCTAAAAAAATGTTTTGATTTTAATTGGACAATGTTCAATATTTTTTATTTATTTATCCTACTAATATTATAAATGCGCACGTTTAGATCTTTCGATGTTTGTATGTTTGAACCGATTTGAATAAAATTTTGCACGAAGATAGTTTATAGCCTGGATTAAAATATAGGATAGTTTTTATCCCAAGTCCAGGCAGACGAAGTCGCGGGCGGAAGCTAGTTACTAATATTGTAAATGCGAAAGTTTAGATGTTTGGATGTTTGTTACTCAATCAAGCTTAAAAGGCTCAACCGATTTGGATGAAATTTAGCACAAAGATATTTTATAGCCTGGATAAAAATATAAGGTAGTTTTTATCCCGGGTCCATGCAGACGAATTCGCGGGCGGAAGCTAGTATAATATAATGAAATTGATTCATTCACTTGACGACTGCTAATAGCCTAGTTGGAAGTGACCCTGCCACGAAGCACGAACGAAGCAAGAGGTCCTGGGTTCGAATCCCGGTAAGGGCCTTTATTTGTGCGATGAACCTGAATATTTGTTTCTGAGTCATGGATGGTTTCTATGTATTTATTTATCTACATGAGTAGTAGTAGTAGTTTATTTATCTTTGCTTAGTTTAGTACTAGGTCGATTTTTGTAAGATTCCGCTAATATTTATTTATTTATTTCATTAAATTTTACAACGCAATATAGGTAAAGGTAGTAAATAAAACAATTGGCTTAGACTATTGTCTAGCTACGTAGTATGTAAAGCTGACGGTGAAGGTCCTGGGTTCAAATCACGGTTACTCAAGGACATGTATTTGTGTGATTCATGTGCATGCCAGGAGTTACCGAGTCTTGGATGTTTTTTTATGTAATTAAGTATTTATATCCACTAAATATTTCGTCATCCAGTACCCATTACAAGGACACATTATCTAGCCCTTATTACGATTTCGCAATATTCATGACTAAGTACCTACATATTTAGTTTGTTTTTTAACACTATGACGCATCATGTGCTAGAATCTGTCATGCCGTTTAAGCCACAATTTTTATTCGAATGAATCTTATTATTTTATAATAAAGGCTTGTCATAATTTGTAACAAACTCAAAGTCCTCAATTGACCCAAAAACTTCACTCTCAACCATCAAGATAGATTTGGTACTATTGTATTGTTGGTTACATTTATTAGGGAATAAAAAAAAACAGATGAATAGCGAGAAATGCAGATATAATTACAGTGACGAAAGTTAAAATATATATATGTTTACTACATATAAATTGTAGGTACCCGATTTCGCTGAATAATAATTACTATTAAGTATAATAATTTCATTAGAAATCCAACGACCTTAAATAAGGATTTTTAAATGGTTTTTTATTAATATATCATCCAGATATATTGATGTTTGTTATATTTTCAGATTTGAAATAAGATGTGTAAATCATATTTAAGCACAAACCAAAAATAAAGAAAGAAACTTGTTTTTTGTTTTCTAATTATGTTTTAATTACTTACATACATACATACATACATACACTCACGCCTTTATTCCCAAAAGGGGTAGGCAGAGCACATGAAACGTATATTCCAGTGCCACTTTTAGCATACATGTGGGTACAAAAGATCGACAAAATGCCCATCGCCCACAACACACTTCAACCCTGGTCCCTTAGTCGACTTACTACTTCTTCAGGTTTAATTACTTCTTCAGGTGAAATTAGTTTACATGTTGTTTTTAAAGCTATAATACTTTGTAAATAAGTCTGTGATAAGATGGAATGTAAAACCAAAACACAAGTGAAGGTACTTATTTCTGTGAGATCAGATCGCAATAGATCGTGACTTGGCTTGGAAAAGCATAAATTGAAAACCGCAAATATTAACACTTTAATCGCGCAATCTACAAGTTTGTGTGAGCAGTTGAATGCCACTGATAAGGGGCAGGTTGACATCTAGCGCTGGCAGCCGCCTTAAAAAAAATAGCACTTTTCTGAGCTTGATCCTTTTTGCTTGCCCACAATTAATATTTGTTTCATTGCTGTGATCTATGTTTTATGATACTCACAAATACCACTTTTTCTACTTTCTGTAATAGGCTAGCGGTGTACAAGGCAGAGGAAAAAAGTTCACTGTAGTGGTACAATTGCGAAATATACGTAACAATTTCACAAATAACGAGGTTTGTTAGTACAAGCCAGAGGCGAGGGTCAGGATTTGAAACGAATTTGAAACGAATTTGAAACGAAAAGCACGTTGTTGTAGCCTACTTACATTACGTAGCATAAGGAGCACAGCCGTGTTCACTAAGCCTTTGATTTGCGCGTTATACCTACACAATAGCCGTATAATAACTTCCCTTTCTATACATTTAAGCCTTAAGTACCTGTATTGATTTAAGCTTTCACGACTCATTAATTTCTTTCATTCTTACACATTATTTTTATCAAACGGGACTTAATCTCGTATAATTAACTTATTTAGTTGCCGTGGATGGGTCGTCCCGTGATCAAGGATGTTGTGACACGTCCGAAACCATTAATTGAATGTCTTTCTGACAGTAGAAATCGATCGTTTTTTTACTTAGTCATGCGCCAAGATTCTTAGGTGTAACGTGCGATAAAAAACTTCTTAAAAAAAATCATTCAAAGAGAGTCTCTTAACTAAAGTAAACTTGAATCTTTAAAAGCATGCTGTTAAGCCATCACAGAACCATTACCTTATTTTACAAAACAACGCTGAAGTGGGCTCGGGCCACTGTTTTCACGTCGTGACTGACGGCTTTGTACAAGAACGTTAATTATTTCCCTACTACTATGTACTTTTCAACATCCACTTCCTCTATTCTTTGTTGATATCACGTTCTACCACAGCAAATGCAGCAGTGTACGTTATACGAGATACATTGTTCTTGATTTGCCGGTGGGAGCGAGGCTCGTGGTAACGGCACGGACATGCCGCGGTACAGTATAGGCGCTGAACGCTTGACACGTATGCATAGTTGAGAGTTTTATACTTTGGTATTATGAAAGAGCTAAAAGTTTTTGACCGCGACTTCGCCGCAGCCTTCCATGTTGACTTTAAGTCCCTGATTTCCGAGATCGAGTCTATCCTAATTGTTAATTCTGGTTATACAGGTTCTGTGAGAATCTGCTTTTTATTATTATAAAATTTTAGAAAAACCGAAATCTAAAACAAACATAAAACTACTTATATAATTATTGAACCTGCTCACAAAACTGAAGCGGAGAACTTCATTCGCTTCGCTCGCTAGTTCAATAATTTGGTATACTATCAACATCACACAATTGAATGTTCCATTGTGTGTCCAGCTGTATCGTGTGACCGAATTTCCATTTCGGCAAAAAGCCGCTTTTTTCTGAAACCATACCATGCCAATTTTCAGGGTTATAGTAAAACGCCAGTTAAACAAGGCCTTGATCACGTTCATTACGGCTGTCGTTTGTATTATTTTTAAAAGCTTTTATTGACTTTCTCCTGTCCCGTTGTCTGAGTGTCTGTAATCAAATCTTGCAAGTTAAATTTGACCCACTTCCCGGTGACCGACTGAGCTGAAATTTTGGGTATAAGTATAGTTTGGATGACAATTCAATATTATGATACCATCGAGCTGATCTGATGATGGAGACCGAAGGTGGCCATGGGAATTCAGTACTTAACCGACGTAACCCCGTTGAGTGAGGAAAAACTCATTGGTACGAGCTGGTATTCGAACCCACGACCGCCGCTTGACAGCCGCATGCCTGAAACACTAGGCTACCGTAGCTGCTGCTGTAACTGTTTGATCGTAAAATAACTATTAAATAATAGCTTCCGCCCGCGACTTCGTCTGCGTGTACTCGGGTTACAAACTATCCTATATTTTAATCCAGGCTATAAACTATCTACTTGCAAAATTTCATCCAAAACGGTTGAGCCGTTTAAGAGTGATTGAGTAATAAACATTCAAACATCTAAACATCCAAACTTTCTCATTTAGAATATTAGTAGGATTTCAAAATATTTGTTTGTCATGTCGGTACCATTCACGGTGCGCGCGCGCTGTGAAGTTGTGGAACGGCTTGCTGTTGTCCTTTAAGGGGCTCCCGTGCCCCAATGACCTTCAATCTGAATCCCTTAGTTTTCTAATGTTTTTTGTAGCTTATTATATTAACAACAACGGCTTTAAGCAACATAGTATCCCATATTTACTTCAAAGTTCATTGTTTTCGAGATGTTTGACATCAAAGTTGAACAATTTTAGGACAAAAAACGTTTTTTGGCCATACTTTTGTGTTAATTAGTTTAAAATGAAAACCCTACAGGTTTTCAGAGACGTCAAAGACGAACCCAAATATGTAGATTTCATAGTATATAATATATAGTGGTTAACAGTGCCGTATATAAATGGGAGATAACGCTACAGGAGTAGAAAAATAAATAAAAATAAGTCAGCGTAAGTATAAACATTTTTGACACTCATTACTATTCTACTTTTAGTTTAACTTAATTTGAATATTTAGATTTTTAGATGTTGGTAACTCAATCACGCTTAAAGGGCTTAACTTATTTGGATTTGATTTTGCACGAAGATGGTTTGTAGCCTGGATTAAAATAAAGGATAAGCAGACGAAGCTGCGGGCGGAATCTAGTTTGATCATAAGTCCAATGAAAGAAAGAAAGAAAGAAGACATTTATTCACTACACAAAAGACACAGAGAGACAAAGAGAGTACAAATACAATACAATTGACACATAATGTGTGTGTCTCCGCGGCAGTGAATCGGTCGCTGTCTCAGCATTATGCCAAGGTGTCAGACAGACACCTACAGCGCTGATTTTCAAACAGCACCGTACGTGACCCACGCAACGCAAAACAACATACTGCCGATACAAACGTATACACATTATAAATAAATAATTAATATACTAAATCTGTTAAATATGTGACACAAGCTCAATGGGATGAGAGACAATGTGAAAAACGCGAAACGGTTGGGATGTTTAAAAAATAAAATGGATAAAATTTAAATAAAGTGCTGGATGGGTTAGGGTTGGGATTTTTGGAGCGTCAACAAATAGCCCTTAAGCTGGCGCCTGAAGGTATACCTGCTAGACGCTCTTTGGATAGGTGGGGGGAACAATGAAGTTAAATTAATCAATAGGTAGACCAGCCAACTTGAAGATGCACAGGTGACGTTAAGTGAAATGCGCGAAAATACTAATGACATTAGTATTTAACATTGTTAAACAGTTAGGTCGCACACTCATTAACAGTAATAACATGGTACGTGTTTGCGCTATAAGTAATTAAGGCACTTATTTCGTAATCGTATTTAAGTCTGCTTATCTCTTAATTGAGTTTCCTTTTGGATGTTTTAAAATTGGAGTAACAGTCCGAGGTTACACGCGAGGCTTGTTCGTTACAATGGGTCTTTACCTAAATCAAGGCTTAGATTTTAAAACACTTGTGATGTTTGTATTTATTGACATTTTCGTGATATATACACATTACTAGCTTCAGCCCGCGACTTCGTCCGCGTGGGACTCTTTTATATCGTAGCTCCTTACAAACTTTCGCCCCCTTAAACGATGATTCCCGGAATAAAAAGTATTATATACTTGAATGTTAATCCAGGTTTTATACACTATATAAATATATGTATATCGAATGAAGTCCAAACTTTAGCATTCATAATATTAGTAGGATTTGCAAAATTTCCTGGGACACGACTCGCTATTGACAGACTCTAACAGACATTTTATGTTTAATGAATTTATTCAATTTCAATGCGCTCATAGCCGGCGCCTGCGAGTCGGAAACGATAACGCAGGTTAAGCAAAGATGGCAGCGGTCAATCTTTGGATGGGTGACCGCCTGATGTTTGAGCGGTTAATATAAATGAGCGCTTCCGTGCTTTGGAAGGCATGCTAAGCAGTTGATCCCGGCTGCTGTCTATGACAGTAGTCGTTAAGCCGAGTTAGAGGCCTTCGGGTGGCTTAAGAACTAACAGTCGAGTTGCCCACTCACTTGACAAAGGGGGGACAACTGTTACTCGCGGTCGCAGGAGCTACCTACCACAACCCCTGTACGTGTCCCCTGGGTGGTACTAAAGAGTGACAAACTTTAAAGGCCAAAAATAATGTATGCCATACGATTAAATAGTTTAATGAATGAGGTTTATTCACGATTTTGGCTACGGTGAGAGAATTGTGCTGAAGTTTACCAAAAAAGTGAAAAATCCATTGATAAAATATAAAGTAAAGAATAAACCTACTAATATTATAAGTGCGAAAGTTTGGATGGTTGGATATTTAGATGTTTGTTACTCAATGACGCTTAAACGGCTCAACCGATGTGAATGAAATTTTTCACGAAGATACTTTATAGCCTGGATTAAAATATAGGAGAGCTTTATCCTGGGTCCACGCAGCCGAAGTCGCGGGCGGAAGCTAGTGTTCTATAAGTGTACAATTTTCGATATTAATCCGCTTATTTATTATTTATTTTAATGCGTCTTATATTCAAACGGTTACGTTCGCTATAAAATAACACAGCTTACGCCATCTACTGACCAGTAGGTAGCTAACTTAAAATTAAAGTATTACACGGGCTTCAACTTAGGTAGGTACTTTATTGTATTGTAACTGTGTTTTGTATATGTGAAGTGCATAAAGAGTATTGTATTGTATTGTAGGTAATTGTATAATTGTCATGACTTTTTTTATCTTTATAAATAGTAGACTATCATCAGGTAAAGTTTTACAAAGCTTTAAGTTTTAAGTTTTAGTTATATAAAAATGCGTTTAGTAGTTTTTGTGATCGAAAAACTGAAGCAACATCAACTATTCTACTGTGATTTTTTCCACAAATACGTGTACAGCATATGCCATCTAGTGACGGGTAGTCAATGAATTTTCACATTTATAATTATCAGTGTGATTTCAGCTGAATATGATTACTGAATAGTGTTACGTGTAATTACATTTTACCGTAATGTACCGCGTTAAATGTACTCAGTTGTGAGGAGACTGATGAGCCATCTTTACTAATTATTTTTACAAATTATTTTTACGAATTATTTTAATATTTTAGAAAGTGATTATTATTTTATTATATTTTTTATACTTGAAAATTTTTACTAGTCAAATGAATTTAAACTTATTTTATAATTTTAAATATTTGTTGTATCATAATAATTAACTGTAACGTTTACTATGCCCTAACGGGGTCCTGTGCATTGCCTAGCTTTAAGTTGCATGTGTCAATTGTACAAGGTTGCAAATAAATAAATTGAAATTGAAATTGAAATTAATGAAGTGGTAATCAAATAAATGCCGGTAAAATATAAGTTTGTTGCTTTGTACGTAATTAAGTTTGGGTTTACCCTTCTCTTACCGACAAACTTTTCATCTAAATGTTTTCAGTTAAACAAAAAAAAATTTTTTCAGAACAGTAACTTTCAGGATTGTCATAAAACAAACCTAACCTACCCTAATGGGTTCTAAACAATTACATTTTAACTTTACATAAAAAGTTAACGATTTCCGAGAAAAAGAGTTCAATTAAATGAAAGAAAGCATACGTTTGTCGGAAAAATGAGAGGATCCCTTAAGTTTGTAACTGTATGTAGGGGAGTGATCTCCGAAACTGATCATTAGAACATTTTTCCATCACTGTACCTATATAGATCTTCGGGATGGACATAGACTTTATATCCCGTGTCTCTGTCTACACTATAACATTACGGCTGTTAGATTGTAGCTTTGTAAATTTGTATGTAAACTAAGGCAGGGGTCGGCAAACTTTTTAGAAAAAGAGCCAGATCCCGGAAAAAATACGATTTTTCAGAAACAAAGAGCCACAGTACCAAATTTTAGGGAAAATAATAATTTCGGGTGAGTCTGCAAGGTGGATATGCTGTATTTAAATTCGATAAAAATAATTATATTTGCCTCGCGCTATTTACGTTTTTTTTGTTTGATTTTCATAAAAAACCTTTTTTATTGGGGAACCTAAAGAGCCGCAACAAACAACGCATGGGGCTCGCGAGCCGCGGTTGGCCGACCCCTGAACTAAGGGATAAATAGATTAAAAAAAAACTACCATTATGTAGAATATAAGTACATTTTTGGAATGGACGTAAGTTCTCCATTATACTTCTGGGGATGTCCGTGGGGCATCTGTTTGTCATATAAAAAAAAAACGAAAGAAATAGTAACCTTGTCATGGTGCACCTGTAGCTAACGTAACTATGTATGTTGGCTCAATGATTCAAAAAGGGCCTTGGCCTCCGAAACGAGAGCACGCCTTTTATCCCGATCCTGCGCGACTTCCCAGTGGGCGGCCCAGGTATCGCTGGGGGATAGCGTGCAGGCGGATATGCGTCGTCTTCAAGCACCTGTAACGCTAACACTGAAAATAAAATAATGTAACCATTCAGCAGATCCCAGCGTCAAGCGAATTGGTAAAAGCAAACTTGTTTTTTTTAATATACTTATTTTTTATTTATCTATTAAAACTACCTACTTTATATGAACTATGATATCTGGACCAAACTATAATTTTGAAAATCTCATCACGATCATAATCTTTGCCTGTAGTTTACATATACGG
The DNA here is from genome assembly GCA_947049275.1 of Epinotia bilunana. Lineage (NCBI taxonomy): Eukaryota > Metazoa > Arthropoda > Insecta > Lepidoptera > Tortricidae > Epinotia > Epinotia bilunana. The sequence goes on from OX346256.1 coordinate 9,849,863, forward strand.
CGCGGCTCATTATAACTTTAATTAAGTTTGAACGTGGAATGAATAACCGTTAGGAAGTGTTACCGAGGTCTTGGCGCCGAATAACACTTCATTACTGACGTTGCTGTCATCGACATTTAAAGTAGTTGAGTGTTAGTTGATAAGTTCACGGAATTATTCCAACTAGGTATATACGTAATGCGTTACGTCTGATCAGATTTGCTGCAACATGATGCATTTTATTGTAATTCATCATCATCCTCCAAGCGTTATTCCCGGTTGCGCCCTAAAGGAGCTCGGGGTCCGCTTCGACGACTAATCCCAAGATTTGGCATAGGCACTAGTTTTACGAAAGCGACTGCCATCCTGACCTTCCATCCCCGAGGGACAACTAGACCATATTGGGATTAGACCGGTTTCCTCACGATGTTTTCCTACACCGAAAAGCTAACGTTAAAAAATTCCGTACATAAGTTTCGAAAAGCTCATTGGTAAGACGGCCGGGATATGAACCCACGACTGCCGCTTCACAGCTGCATGCCTAACTACTAGCTACTGTAGCTAATCAGACAGATAGGTATTGGCATAATTTTAATTATAATACATAAATTAGTTATCCCTAATAAAAGTAAACATTGTACCACAGAACCTATTTCAGGGTATAACTACAAACAAAATGCTTTTCACTACAATCAACTACAAACAAAATAGTTCCAGAAAAAAAAAAAGAAAAAAAATCGGCCAAGGTGGAGGGCCAGGTTCACAGAAGTTATAAGTAAGCTGTTTTTAAGAGTCATTACGAATCGTCTAGCACGCAGGCTTGATGACTTCCAGCCTCTCGAACAAGCCGAGCCGGTTTAGCAGAGCGCAGAAATTTATTAATCAAACTTTGGCGTTTTAGTGGAATCAAAGAAGCTCCGAATAATTGTTTACTAATGCAAGGACGACTAGGAAAACGGCATGAGGTGCTGCACGCGCAAGAATAGTATAATACTTTCATAGAAGAGCTTGTGAGTCGCAACTGGTGCGCGGTCGATCGTAAACTATCAGCAGACAGGTAAACACTACACACGTACCGGAAGGCACAGCGTGGGTAGGCTCTTTGAGGGAGCCCTGTGTCCAGCAGTGGACATCTTTCGGCGGATATGATCGAACTTCTTATTCACAATCACAATAACCTCATAACTTAATTTGACAATATTTTGCTCGCGTCCGCAGGATTTACCTACCACAACCCTGCACGTGTCCCCTGGGTGGTGCTAAATGCCTATTTTACAGATGGCCGTACGATTAAATAAATACCTTAATATCAATTAATTATGGAATTTATGTTAAAATTGACAATTATGTGGCAAATCCTTACTTAAATTTAGAAAGGCCGACCTCAACACTATAGGAGCAATTTCGTAATTGTAAGAAAATACTATAAACAAAAAAATAAACTTTTAGTAACACAAACTGTGGGAGCCTTGTTAAGAAAAGATTCAACATCACTTTGACCTTTATCGTATATCAAAATTTCAACTTGTACAAAGAGAAACAAGACTGAAGTGTGCCTCTGAGAAATTCTCCAAAATATTATTTGGCTTAAAGCTAAATGTCAAATTGGAACCGTAACGTGCGCGAAAAGCGACATCCCCCAGGATCGAGTGCTCTTCAGTGATTAGTTACGCAAATGACCCTTAACATAAAATTTAATCATGGTTCCAATTGCTTGTACTGACGCCGGAAAAAGTGCTCCAAAAACATTATTTTTAATCGGATTACATACAAATATTATTTCTTATTCTTTAATGCCTGATTATTTGACATGCTTAAATATGGAAAAGCCAGTAAAAACATATTAACTTTGTATTGATTGATAAAGAGAAGTTACGGGCGTGAACGGAAATTATCGCGTTCATTGAAACGCCGGGTTCACTAGATTAGAAAGCAATAATGAATGATTTTCAGATGGGTACCGTCACGTACACGTATACCAAACTAAAATCTCATACTTTTTACTATGGGAGTCCCAACTCAACAGTTTACAACTGTTTAGGCAACTAAAATAAATTCAACCAATCACGTGACGCCTTTAATGAACTATAATGAATTTGACCAATAGGACGTCGGCTACAGAAGAAAAGTAAAAGACATCAACGACAAAAAAGAAAAAGCCGTTGGCTGCACTTCGTTTCAGCAGGGCTTAGATTTTCAATAGATACAAAGTTTGCTTAATTACATAGTTCAGTTGACTCTTAGAAAAAGTATTGCATACAATAGTTATATAATTAGCTTTTTAAGTCTCGTACCTTAATTAGGCCACTCAGCAAGCTAAGTGTCCTAAACGTGTTACTCGACTGAAAAATCATACATTAAACGATTGCATAAAATACCATTTTCAACACAATTGCTCGTAACGTACCTCTTATTGTGTCGCTTTTAGGCTCATAATCCTGGATATTAAACACGCGTGTTTAATAACATTACGATACTTGTGTGTTATGGTTATATCCCGATTAAGTCACGTTTGCACCTTAAACTAACCGGGTTGTACAGAATGTACAGCTTTTTTTTTAATTCTCGGCAAATGGATTCTTACCCGACTAAACAAATTAAATCCTTTTTGTTAATTAATTGACTATTTCTTTTTGGATATGATATAGAAACGGTTAATTTAGTAAAACTATTCACTTTTGATAACATTTTACATGAATTAATAAAGATAACATTTTAAAACGAAATTATTTATTTTATTTTGTATTGGCTCTTTAAAGATTTCATCTAAAGCGCGCGCACTGCGCAAACTTCACAAAAAAAATTGATGCGCGCCATTATAGGTTATTTCACAGATATTTGTAGACATTGTTAATGCGTGTTGGGTTATTAACAAAAATGTTGATTCGTGGTGACTAGAAAAGTGATAAAAAAAATGGACGCCACTAGAAATTCTTGACGATGTATACAACATGTGAGTAAAAACCTGTTGACATCAATAAGTAAAGAAAATAACTTGACAGGCCTATCAAATTTTCATCTTATGAAAAGGATTTTTTCCTCGCAAAATGTGTTGAAAAACGTCGTATGAAACGCGTGAGCTTTGATAATTACAATCCTCGGCTCTCTTATTACGCTCACCTGCGGTTCGCGTGATAATTCCGCCTCTGATGTAATTATGAACATACCTCACTTGTATCACAATGTACTATTAAAACCCGTATTAAATAGTATTTAATAGATAATAAAAGAATGATTGTATTGTTTTTTAGGGTTCCGTACCCAAAGGGTAAAAACGGGACCCTATTACTAAGACTTCGCTGTCCGTCCGTCGGTCTGTCACCAGGCTGTATCTCAAGAACCGCGATAGCTGGACAGTTAAAATTTTCACAGATGATGCATTTCTGTTTCCGCTATAACAACAAATACTAAAAACAAAATAAAATAAATATTTAAGGGGGGCTTTTTGCATATTATGTTTATATGCAATGGGACTTGGAACAGGCCTTATTAGTATTACTAAATAAAATACTCTCTTAATATGATGTTATGTATTCAACGCCATATGCAATCTGTGTGAGCCCCGACCGCAGCCACAGAGTGTATAACATATGTCACATCCCCCGCTTAAGAAATAAAATTATTATAACATATTAATGTTATTATTATTTGTTTATTTATATACTAGCTTAAATCAAAATCTCTTAAATAGGCAGGTTTCCTCACCAACCTCCCTGTCCTGGTCACCATGGGTACATCAACTGGCTCTGGGTTAGCTACAGGTGCAGGAGAACTTGGTGCTTGATATACTGGTGCATCCTGCCTTAAATAATTCCCTATTCTATCCCTGGTTTGGTTCAACTTAGAGGAGTCCAGCATATTATCTCTTTGAACGATAAACTTATTTTTACTAGGTCTAATATGTCTTTCATTTCTTCTTACTAAATTACCTTTATCATTTTTAACAATGAAAGATCTAGGTCCACTGGCCTCTTCCACAATTTTACCTGAATACCAACATTTGCTCTTATTTATATCTTGAATGATTACCTCTTCCCCTTTTTGAAATGACTTTTTAAGTTTGGAAGTTTTATTATAATTGATCCTAGATTTTTCATTGTTAATTGACATTTGTTCCTTGACATTTACACATAACTTAGGTTTCAACATTTCTTTTGAACAAGGTATATTTGTTCTTAATAATCTACTCATTAACAACTCTGAAGGACTATAATCCAAATTTGCTACCGGAGTTGTTCTATAATGTAACATTGCTAAGTCAAAGTTATCACCACTTTCTTTACATTTTTTCATCATATTTTTAACAATTCCCACAGCTTTTTCTGCTAAACCATTTGATTGTGCATATTGTGGACTCGACTTAACCAATTCTATTCCATGCTGTCTGGCAAATTGCTCAAATGCATAGCTGCCAAACGGCATATTGTCACTGACTATTTTTCTAGGAATTCCATGGATACTAAACATTTTTAGCAAGTCAAACATGATGTTGGCGGCAGATTTGTTCTTTAACTTTGCAACTTCAATCCATTTTGAAAAATAGTCTACAACCACTAAGAAATCTTCACCTGCATAATGTCCCACATCCATACCTACTTCACTATAAGGCAGTTCAGGAATGTCATGAGATATGACAGGCTGCTTGCAATTCAAATTGCAATATTTTTCACACGCTTTATATGCTAAGACATGATTCTCTATATCTCTTGACATTTCCCGACCAATACAGTATTTTTCTTGCTCTCTTTTTACATTTTACCACACCTGCATGCCCCGAGTGCAGTATATCTAGCATTTCCTGTCTTAAAGCCTTAGGCACAAGTACTATATTTCCAAAGTATATAATTTTATCTTTAACCATTAACTCATTTCTCAACTTACTACTATAACTTCTTCAACATAACTTTTTCAACTCTCTGCCCTGTATATTTCTGTCATTTTTTGGCCACTCTGAATTATACCATAACTTTATTTGCTGCAAATTACCATCTTTATTAGTTTCATCCTGAAAATGTTTCAGCTTATTCTCTGATATTTGTAAGTTCTTATCTAACCCATAAACCGTTTCTACTTCCACACAATGCACTAACTCTTTAAGTGTTGGCTCCACTTTCCCATTTGTTGAATTATAATGTCTAGACAAATAGTCAGCGACATACATTTGAGATCCTGGTATGTACCTAATATCAAACTCATATTTTAAGAGTTTAAGAACCATTCTTTGCAGTCGGGCCGAAATTTTATTTATGTCTTTATTAATTATCGCCACTAACGGCTTATGGTCCGTTTCAACTATAATTTTGCGACCATACACAAATTGATGATATTTTTCCATGGCTAAACTGACTGCAAAGAGCTCTTTTTCAATCGGAGCCCATCTCTGTTGACATTCTGCATAACTTCTTGAGTAAAATGATATCGGTTTGCCATTTTGTAACAAACAAGCACCCATTCCACTTTTTGAACTATCTGTTTGTAATGTTACTAATCCTTCTTTTTTTAGAATATCCAAAGTTGGGGAACTACTAATTTTCATTTTTATTTCTTCAAATGCTTGTTTTTGTGCTACATCTCAGTTCCACAATATATCTTTTTTTAAGAGATCCCTAAGTTTTTCTGTTGTTTTTGAGTATTGTGGCACAAACTTACTCAAATAGTTACACATACCAAGAAACTTTTATAGTTCTTTGACATTTTTTGGCTCCTTCAAGTCCACAATAGCCTTTACATGTTCAGGATCAGGTTTATTGCCTGATTTAGATACCAACAAGCCCACATAATTGACAAAATCACTCCTGTACTGAACCTTATTTGGATTAAACTTTACATTGAATTTTCTTGCCCTGTGTATTACTTTACTTAAAATTTTATCATGATCTGCTAAGTTGTCCTCCGCAACAATTATGACATCATAGTAGACGTTAACCCCTTGTATATCACTAAATATAGTTGTGGTTATTCTTTGCATTACCTCTGTGGCCGAGCAGATTCCAAACGGCAAACGCTTAAAAAAATATCTTCCGTAAGGGCTACCGAAGGTGCAGAGCTTTTGTTCATCCTCCATACTGACTTGAAAAAACCCATCTTTCAAGTCTAGTACTGTGAAGACATTTTTACCTGCAAGTGAATTATATATTTCTTCAGGTGATGGGATTTGATAATTTTCTCTAAGAATCGCTTTATTTAATTCTTTGGGATCTAAGCACAACCTAAGCGACTTGTCTGGTTTCTCTAGAATAACAAGGTTATTGCACCATGCTGTAGGGGTTATTACTTCATACCATTGTAATCTATTGCAACTACTTACGGAGTCCACCACAAATTCTTCTGATCTGTCACTGTCCTTTGTACACTCCTTCATGGCATCCACTTTTTTACTATATCTTTGCTGCTGATGTAGTCTCTCTTCTTTCTTTTTGTGCCTACACATAACTGCGAAATGATTATAAACGTTGCATACTGCACATCTTCTTCCATAAGCTGGGCATCTTCTTGGATCATGCTGTTTTCCACATTTATTGCAACTGTAACTCGTATTTTCTTTTCTGTAACGCGGACTTTCCTTGACAAGATCCACCGTCTGTATTTTTTCTTCCAACTCCCTGATATTTTTCTTACTTTACTCAGCTGCATTGCATAAGTCCACTGCTATATCTAAGTTCAAATCACGCTCTCTTAACAGCCTCTCTTTTATGCCTCCGTCTCTCAACCCAATTACAAGCAAGTCTCGTACCATCCGGTCTTCTTCCTTGAAACTTCACATTTTAGCTGCATTTTTCAATCTCAATACGAACCGTTCTACTGGTTCATCCTGTTCCTGTTTTATACTGTAAAATCGGTAACTATTTACTACCGTGTTTGTTTGGTTACTAAAATGACCATCAATCTTTTGCAACAACTCTGACCATTTTAATGTAGAACTGTCGTTCATTCCATTATAAATGTCTAAAATCTATTCTCCCGCGCACGTTAAGAAAATGGCCACCTTTTTCTCATCCTTTTCTTTTTCTAGATCCGTCGCCTGTACGTACAAATTAAATAGTCGCTTATACTTTCTCCACGCCTCTGCGTCTTCTACTTTAAAGCCCTTAGGTGGCTGTAACCCCAAGTTACTTTTGTCTGACATTTTATACTCCTCAACTCAATCCACAAAGGTATTTTCTTCACTGAAACTAGGCTGCCACTTAAGGTTTATCTTCTTTTCACCTGACACCATGTTGCATATTATGTTTATATGCAATGGGACTTGGAACAGGCCTTATTAGTATTACTAAATAAAAGACTCTCTTAATGTGATGTTATGTATTCAACGCCATATGCAATCTGTGTGAGCCCCGACCGCACCCACAGAGTGTATAACATATGTCACAGGGCTACCATACTTCAAACATGTTTTTTTGCCATTTTGTCTGTCGCCAGGCTGTATCTCAAGAACCGCGACACCTAGATAGTTGAAAGTTTCACAGATTATGTATTTCTGTTGCGGCTATAACAACAAATACTAAAAACAAAATAAAATAAATATTTAAGGGGGCTCCCATACAACAAACTTTTTTTTTCAGGCTGTATCTCAAGAACCGCGATAGCTAGAGAGTTGAAATTTTCACAAATTATGTATTTCTGTTGCCGCTAAAACAACAAATACTAAAAATAAAATAAAATAAATATTTAAGGGGGCCTCCTATACAACCAACTTTTTTTAACTGTTTTTATAGATAATGGTAAAGAACCCTTCGTGCGCGAGTCCGACTCGCACTTGGCCGGTTTTTTAAATAACCCGCCAGTTAGTATAATAAAAACGTTCAAAATGTAAAAAAAACAAGTTATTTTTGACGTAGTTTATTTATGAATAAAAAACTATGTTTACTTACTCTGAAACTCTTTGCCGTAAAAACATTTACAGGACCAAACAAATAAACTAACAAATAGCACTCGGTTATAGCCTAGACTATGTTTTGACAGCTTAAGCTGTTTGTTTACCACGTTTATTTACTCTTTCAGTAAATATACGTGTTTGACTTTGTTCCTGTGCTTTAGAGAAAGTACAGAATAAACACTTTCCTGCAACATTATATTTCAGTGCCCTGATAGTGACATAGTCATGTTGAAATTTTATAATTGGTAAAAAATATCCCTGGTAGATTTTTGTTATGAAACGTGTGTGAATATCGACCGATTTTATGACTTCAGTTTATTTCTCATTTAAACAAATATGTTTGTCTGTAAATCATTACAAATACAAACAGTTTATTTGCTGAATACATTTTAAGGATGGAGTACAATATTTTCAAGGTCGGTGTATCCAGCCTGCATGCAGGCGTGCAAATTATTTAGTTATTGATTTCAAAAAATTAAAATAAAATAACGAATGTCAAAATACATTTAAAAATGTCAATAAATTAATAAATGGTACAAAAAAACACAATGAGGCATTGAATAAAATATAAATATTATAAAGAGGCATTGAATAACTAACAAATTTCAAATCTAAAACCTATTTGCACTCGAGATACATTTTACGCTGTAAAAACATCTGTCCAGGAGCCATTAATTTTATTCTGAGGCTTTATTGTAATGGAGAAGCTTTTTTGGTCACACGATTTGTATTTTTTCGGTTTATCTTACCATTATGCACCTTACTGCTTAGTACGATAATGGTTGACCAACTTTGCCCAATGTTTCCTTGCAACGACAATCTAGGAACGTAGCTAATGACAACCCGTAAATTAGCACTTGTCTTAAATAGGTAGGTAGGCCATTTTACGGAAAGTTGTACACTAGACTTTTTTTTTTATTTGATATAATCTGGTTTTTTATTACTCAGAATCGAGAGCACTGCGTGCGAGACGATTCAGGTACTCAGAGTCGCGACTTAGTAGCTTACTTTTAGTACCTATAGAAAACTAACGAATATTACACCTACCATTAACTACATGTATTTATGTATGTAAGGCTGTAAGCACTTTACTGTACAAATAACAGGTCTAAGCAAATACATGTTAAATAAGATCAATGTACAAAGGCGAACTTATCCCTATAAGGGGTATCTTCCAGCTAACCTTTAAACAATTCAGAGGAAGGTACGGTACGTTCGTTCTACCGAACGAGATAGACAAACTTACAACCGGTACAAAAAACGCACAAAATGGTAAATATATTATAAATATACCTAACCAAGATAACTAAAACAATGCTTATATATATTATAGTTAGGTACATATAAAAAAATACAATAAGTATTTTAAATACCTATGCAATACATAAATCCACAGGTCATTTATTATCAAAGAAAGAATATGTATATGTCGTGTCTTATAACTTAAACACTTAAAAAATGTAAGTATCTAATCTTCCATACTCGTTTAAATCTAGCACGTCATTACTGCTCTAGGACGATATTAAATGCTCCTGCCGTTACCCGGTTATTTATTTACCCGGCAGGTAGCTGGCGTCATTCCAACGTCAGTTGCCAGGCGTTCAAACTGTAATAACATCCATACACTCGGTTATAATATTGCGGTTAAACATAAAATGGTACGGGTAGTTGAAACCCTATAAAGACATTTGAAACTAAATTCAACCATCAGATACTTTTATTTTTATTAGTATGAACAGTTTTATTTCTGTGTATAGGCCAACCAGAGCTAAACATACAATTATGGTCGCAATTAAAGATTAGTCGTATATTAACCACAAACGTATTATTTCATTCGTTTATGTAGCCAAAAATAGACTAGGCGAAAGACAACTAGACTAAGTAAAAAAAAAACTAACGGAATGAGGAAGCCGTCCCAGTGCTTGACACTGATCCAATAGGTACTTAACACTTATAATTATAATTCGTAACAATAGTGGTGTCAACGAATAGAAATTAAAGTGTCAAACATTGAGACGTTTACCTTGGTATTAATCGATTAAATATTACTTTATGAATATTGTACGTTACTGATAACAATATAGATAATCGTAAACCACTTGTGTAAACGATAGTACGCGATGTTAGATCTTGATTCAAATCAGCGCCCAGTTACCATCGCGTATTCGAAATCGATTTGTATTTCAACATTTGCTAGAACGACGAAATACCGTCAAAAATATACGGTGGTATATAAATAAATCTTACACAACTCGACCTAGTCCCATAGTAAGCTCAATAAGGCTTGTTTTATGGGTACTAGACGACAATATATAATATCTAACATTAAATAACTATAACACGACGACTTTAATCAACTCTGTGTGGCGTTACTCCACTGTTGGTATTTACCTACTGCACCGAGTTGGTTTGATACGTCTTCGGCGTGCCTTATGCCTGGTTATGGAGGGGAGATGAGGGCAACAACGTTAAGTGCGGCACGGAAAGCCTCGTCGAAGGAAAAACGCGACGCAACCCACAAAATATGTCTTAGTCGCTTGCTAATGTAGCTCGATATGCTGTGCTGAATTGATATAAAAATTGCCTTTGTCAAATCGGATCATTATTTCAAGCGGTGACCATTTTAGGTTAATGTATTTTGATTATTTTCCCGAACAAACTGTCTAAACATTACTTATAGTTTAGAAGCAGTGGCGAATTTAACGTTGAAAACAAACCGTTTTTTATATTCCTAGGTTATACACATTATAAAAACCTCAAACAAAATAGATACGAGTATATTGCTTTTTTATTGGTTATAAAGCTTTAGACCTGATTACCTTAGAATTAGTCTCCAACGTGACATACTTGTGTTCCAGTACCAGTTTTAGCATAAATGCGGGTATAAAAGATCAACAAAATGTGATATCGCTGCAGTGACAGGTTGCTAGCCCATCGCCCACAACACACTTCAACGATGTTCCCTTATGACATTAGATTAACTCATTGCACCGTAACTACTGACGTTTAGTTGTACCAAATACCGGTGTTAACCTTCAACCAACATGTAAAGGTTAGAACACAAAAAAATTTCAACAATAAAGCATCATTACGAACTTTGTTATTGCAATTTCGCGGGGAAATATTAATTGCGAGTAGCATCAACAACGCTTAACGCAGCTAAATATCTATCTAAATATCTAAATATCTCGACAGAATTTAACAAAATTAAACTACCTCTGCGTTCATGGTATTTATAATCACTATCATTTAAATCTCGTCTTACCCCTCATTGATTATGCTGACGTGTGTTACTTCAATATTACTTAAGTTTATTTGAGCAAACTCAAACGTCTTCTCAATAAGATGTACCCGATTTATCATTGGACTTCGTAAATATGACCCTTTTTTTCGCTGTCGACTGAACTGGCTATAATTCGAGAACGTAGGTCATTACGAGTTCACTGTATTCCCTTTAAAAGTGAGTATCCACCGGAGCTGTGCGAGGTTACGAAATGAATGTGTAGACAATTTTCGAGTGTGGTAATTTTTTTTTGTCTACTTATTTTGGTTTAAAAAGTCCGGTACAACGCTATAACGGAAACTAATCCGTGTATGGCAATGTGTAAAATTCCTTACAACGGAGCCAGAACGAAAGCCATCACGGATACCGCATTGCACCCAAGTCTAGTTTTTGGGTTCCATCAAATGGAAAACGTATTGTTCAACTTTAACTGCATTCCAGTTGAGAAAGTTAAGTGGAATGGAAAAGAAGTTTGTTGCAATACAAGTGTTTGATTCTGTTGAGAACTGGTGATTTTGATAAAATAGAAAAGGTCATATAAATGCATTGCATGCGGCTCTTATACTATTAATTGCACCATTATAATTGTTAACTCTTGAAGTTTGGTTGGCAACTATATTTCAAGAGTTTATTGACGTTACCACTGTTAACCACTGATCTTATGACGAATGAAGGCGTTGCTACACCAGATGACTGGCCAGGCCTGCGTAGGCATTCCTTTACAATGGATGCGATTGTGTGGGCACAGCAGAATTTTTTGCCATAGTTTATGAATGGTTTGTCTTATTTTAACTAAAATATTAACAATATTAACAATACATGCTGCTTGAGCGGCTCCTCGTGTAATTTCAAAGAAAGCAGAAATTGTTTTTGTAAATTATATCAGTAATTCCGGAGATTAACCCTTGCATAAAAAAAACTAAACATTTTATCCGATTTCCCAGAGGCACGGCATAAATTCGCATTCCCTTAGCGTCTCAAACTATCTTCATACCAAATTTCATCCCAAACGGTTCAGCGTTTTAAGCGTGAAAAGGTAACAGATAGACAGACTACTTATAGATATACCCTACCCTAGAACCTTAAGTCATCGTTTTCTTCTCCACAATCTGTTGTGGAGAAGAAAACGATGACTTAGGTTAGATATCCGCGCATATCTTATGCGTTCTGATGAGAGATTGTCAACTTCCCCATTTACCTCCAAAACGGCTTGACCGAGACGGTTTTCTGTTATGGGTTTCTTAGGGGTGGTTCTTAACCCTTACGTGGGCATGGCGTGAGGGTGGATATTAGGATGTTAGAAATGTTTCCATATTTATTATGCAGGTAAAGTATTAGAACGTCATACTTAGGTTTTGTGCATTTGTTTATTTTCATTAAAAAAAAACACGTGGGAAATATCGTTCTTCAAACAGATATGGATATCTGGTTTTCAGTCAAATAAACTTTTATAATTTTCCAATTAGGCCATATGACTCGAGAGTAGCTGCTGGAGTAGCTGTACATTTGATATATTCATTGGTTGAATATTATATAATATTATCTATCCATTTTAGGACCTTTCCTTTTCTTAGTCTATATAAACGACTTGCCAATTATTGTAAAAGACGCTTATGACATTGTATTATTCGCAGATGACACATCCTTAATTTTTAAAGTCAATAGACATTCTGATAATTATAATGACATAAACAATACTCTTGACAAAATTTTGAATTGGTTTACTGTGAATAATCTGTTACTGAATTCCAAAAAAACAAAATGTGTTAGATTTACTCTACCTAATGTAAAGCCGGTTAGTGGTATCATTTATTTTAATGAGGATTGTTTAGAAATGGTAGATAAAACTTTATTTTTAGGTTTAACTCTGGACAAACATTTGCAATGGAGTCCACACATATCTACTCTAGCAAATAGACTTAGCTCAGCAGCTTATGCAATCAGAAGGATTAGACAACTCACTAACTTAGAAACTGCCCGAATAGTGTATTTCAGCTACTTCCACAGCATAATGGCATACGGAATGTTACTTTTGGGGCAACGCTGCTGATATACAAACCATCTTCGTTTTGCAAAAACGAGCAATATATACAATATGGGCTCACGTGTATCACTGAGAGAACATAAATATTTTAACAATGGCATCACAGTACGTTTATGATATCATTATGTATGCTCTAAAAAATGTAGACACGTTCCGTAAAATGCACAGTGCGAGGCATATACACAAAATTGCAATAACCAAATTTCGGGTTAGGAAAGTCAGTAAATCCTTTTTGGGTCAATGCATTCATTTCTATAATAAACTACCCAAGGAAGCACTAAAGTTACCCTCTCCTAGGGTAAAAACATATTTAAAGACTTTCCTACTGAAAAAGGCATATTATAACGTTGAAGAGTTTTTAAATGATAAAGATGACTGGCCTCCCCTATAGGACTACATAAAGACCTTGATAATAATTGAAACATTGAATTACTTAGAATTAGGTGACATATTAATTATTTTAATTAAGAAATGTGTATGTGTTTGTGTAACAGAATGGTAATATTGGTGATAAAACGGATATATAGATACAATGTATAATCTTTGACGATGCAAAAGTGATTATGAAATCCTACTTGAATAAATTAATTTTATCTTTAAGGCTAATTATCTGTACTTCCAAATTTACGTCCATTTCCTCAGCAGGGCTAGGTATATCCAAAATTGGCTGTTCCACAGTCTACTCACAGCTGTCCTCTGATTCCTCATTGTCTGATGAGCTCATTGAATTTTTTATGCTACGTCGACATAGCATAATAAATATTATTTACATACTTCTCGTAGTCTAGAGTTTTCTTGTTCTACGAGTATACAATAAAGTATATTTACGTGCCTCAAGTATGAAAAAAATGGATTCATTAACGGTCAGAAATAAAATATTTCCCACATGGTGCAAAATAAACTTCTGTAACGGTCAGAAGTATAATATTTCCCACAAATTCGAAACTTCCAAATTACATTGAAATTCTGAAGTAATCACGAAAATATCACTAATAACTTGTCAGGAACATAAAACAACTCAAAATGTTCCAAATTCCAAAAAAAAGTACTACGGGATTTATTCGCGATACACTGCTTTTTTAAAACTTTTTTTACACGAATTTACCATTTTTTGGCAATACTCAACTGACGGTGTCACTTTGACATTAGTCAGAAAAAAAAAATTTGCGTTTCGTTTCACGTCAATAGTTTTAGACAAATTAATATACATTTTATATTTATTTATACAAGGAATTCCAACAGCTATGAAATAGTCGCAAAATTGTATAAATAGCAATACATAGCCAATCATGGGAACTCGCAAACAGAAACTGAATATAATAATATGTTACACGGTACACGCTATATCATAACATTATAACATTGCACAGTATGTGATACAAAATAATATTACAGTATGCAATATATCAAAATAACAATATAAAAAGAAAAGAAGAAAACAAGTCCTATATGAGCAACGAGTGAGAACATATCTAGATGTACAAATCATCTATAAATGTACACCGAAGTGATACAACTCATATTAATAATTTGATGAACAACATGGACCGGACACAAATTAATTAAAGTTACAGATCAAACCCTATAGCATATTACTGCTTGCAACAGGTTATTTAGAAACACCGATTGACTAGATTACGCCTTATAGAAGGAATTGAGCAGTTAAAAACTTCAATATCTAGATCCTTCTACAAGTTATTTAAGTTACGAGCTGCGCGACATAGGAAGCTATTTGCCTATAATTTGAGATATTTGACTCAATGTGGGATCCAAGCCTCGTCAGAGCGATTAGAGCACCGTAAAATGCGGTTGGGAAATAATACTCCTTCTATCCAATTAAGGGTAGATATTAGAACCGGGGGGTACTGAAGTAAACATTTTAAATTAAAGTTTCAAATTGCTTAATAGTCGGGCATCTACATTTTTTTAAATTATTTTTTTAGTCTATATCCGCCGCGTGGTATTTACAAAAAATAGAATTTACATTTTTCACCAAACATTAAATTTTCTCCTGACTACACGTTTTAGGGAAAATCCAATGGTAATATTTCCTAGCTATGGCTAATCCATTTGTCGCACCGTTAAAATCACAATCCCCGACGTTTTAGGGTAACTAAGAGCAGGTAAACAAGTATTTATCTATAGCTATTTGCGACGGTGCAATAGTGGCATCAAACAAAAGTATTTCATCTGTCATATTATTGCGCGTATTACTAGTATCAGCAAAGTGCTAAAAATGGCCCTGGTGATAGGCCCGTCTAGTACCCATAACACAAGCCTTATTGAGCTTATTATGGGATTTGTTCAATTTGGGTAAGGACGTCCGATAAGTAATAATTATTATTTTATTTGACTAGATTCGAATCTTTGAGGGATTTTTAAATTTTTGGAATGTGTTTGATTCTCGGCCGTGTATAAGGGAGGGGCTTTTAAAATACACTCGCGGTCAAATATTTCGGGTCACCCTAAATTAAATAACTGCAATAGGTTTTTTAAAATATTTAATACTTGTTTTATTTACATAATATGCTATTCTTTGCAATACCCAACTGTATTAGCAATTTCCTGGATCCTATCATAAAAATATCGATATCCAAAAATCACGATTTTTGCGATATCTCGCTCCGTTAACGTTGTTTTTTTTCATGGGTTTTTACGAGTCCGATTTAAACCTGGTAACGTTATATTTTTTACTGTTATTAGCAGTTTATATGTAAAATTAAATAAAGATCAGGACAGGATTTTCTTACGCACTATTTAAGGAAATATGACGGTATTTTACCGACCCGTATTCTTTGTCCGCGACTGTAATTAAAAAAAGTTTTAAATTTTCCCGATATTCGACCTTGTAAAATCGACACCAAGAACCCGTATCTTTTACAGCTTCAGATTTCCCTCACTGCTCCGTTTGTGTTATAACCTTATTTACAATACTTAAAAATAAAAATGCACATAAAGTAAAAGTACAATTATATAATTTTTGACATTGTTATATAACATTATGAAGATTTGGTGACCGGGGAAAGATATACTGTAGTTAATATTTTTTCATCGTTCTATTAACCTGCAAACGTAGGTAGTGAGCAAATTAATTGTTTTATCCGAACTCATTTTCTGTTAACATCTTGCGAATATACTAAATCAGACCCCGTAGCATGGACGGCCTTATCACACGATAAGTGACAAGATAGAGCATCCGTCACTGGCTGACACCGTTCAATAGAACGAGACGGACGCTTTATCTTGTCACTTATCGCGTGATGAGTCCGACCATGATACGGGGTCAGAATCAGGATTAAACATTTTATTCGTTAAACACGGTTAACACAGAAACAATAAGGATTTTCAGATCAGAAATCTAAATGATTTTTTATCTGATTTAATCGATACATGATTGCCTAAAATTTCCTCTATAGAAAAAAAACCAGTTGGGTCTTTATTCTCCTTTTTTTACTCAGCCAATTCAAACAATACATTATTTAACGACACAATCAAGTTAATACCATAGTATGTTATCTCATCTTAAATCTCACTCAGGTTATGAAATATAAATAAATTTCACTAAGTTAGGTATTTATAGAAAGACCAAAAAAGCCATTCCCAAAGTGTTGCATCTCTTTTTCTCGTGCGCGGAAGGCATAAGCGTGTCTCTATCAAGGGGGCGTGGTCGACTCGAATCAAGGTATCACCTTCAACACAATAACCGTTCGCTGCGTGGCAGGCGCAGAATCAGTGCAACTTGGCTCTTGGCCACGACACCGAACACCTTAGGTACTGAGACACAAGGGGAGCTGTTGCGTTAAAAGACGACGTTGATATGAACGCCATTTATGTACAATAACTTTTAAATAAATATTTGGGGACAATCTTACACAAGTCGACATAGTTCCAATCTAAGCAAAGCTAGAGGGGTACTAGAAGACGATATGTAATTCTAACTAGATTATCTATTTCTTGAGGAGGCAAAAGAAGCATTATCGTAATTCATACCACATGTATTCATTGCAATCGTGGTATTATAAGAACTTACATTTCTATATAAATACTCGTATATCTAGTGGCACAGCATGGACCCTGTTAGGGTGTAGCGACTTGATAATAATATTTATTACATTAATGCATCTAACCATTATTTTATATTTATCACAAAAGTATAACAAAAAGAGATGATCCTTTTCTTTCTTGTCTCAGTCATTCTTATTTTGAAAAACAGAGACATGATAATGGGGATGTCTCCATTACATTGAAATGCTGGTGACGACACATTTTGAATGTCGTATCGTGTCTCTGTAATGCTCCGTATATTTCCATTGTTACGGCGTCACGTTGCGTCTTCTATTAGAAACTGTGTCCAAGGGACCTGCCTGACACCGGGAGACTCCATGATTGAAAATTTTCAACAGTCTCGAAACAGGAAATCTTCGGTGTCTTGAGCTCTTAAGCCAAATTAAATTTTACAGTGTGATTTCTTTTAAATTGGAAATTATAATAACCTTAGCTTTTTTATCAGATTTCGTCCATTACCTATTCCACCATTTCGCATTGATAAGCTAATAGTTAAAAACCGATAGTTTCAAAGTAACGTCCGTAGTAAAGTTATATTTGTTAAATTGTATTGAAAGTATGACGGTAATTTTTGGAACTAGGTGGATGTTATAGGTATTTTATGTTAATTAGTTGGCAAAGGCTCAATTGGGTCGGCGGCAAGTGGCTGAAAAATTTGTTGCTTTTAAAGAACAACTTATCTACTTATTTATTTATTTGCAGAACAAACAGAGATTGATGTACATAAATACTTAAAACTGCATAAATACGACTAAACATGCATCGACCTCCTCACTAGTTCCCACTAAGACATAAAATAATGAGGTGTTGCCAGGCTTAAATAAATATCTAGACAATTTTAGAACAAGCCTAAATATTCTATTACTTTACTATGCTTTTTTAAACTGGAATCCATTAAAATACCTACCTATACAATTTGTTACAATTCAAATCTATACAAATACAAATAGTTTATTTCTCAAAACATACTTAATCTATTACAATAATACTGACTCCCACACTAGGCATTGCCTGTCCCGTGGCGGGAGAATCTTACGACACTTATTCTATTTCAGTGGTCTCAGAAAGCACACTGAGAATTTCTTTTTTATACTCGTATCTACTGAGACGAGGTACTTATTGTAAGGGGCGCTCGGGCTCCGGTGTGACTGGTGCAGGCGGGCAGGACGAACAGCGCGGCAGAGCGCGAGCCCCAGCGCGGTGGGACGCGGAACCTCACGAGCTGCAGCAGCACGCTGCAGTCGTACAACCCTCGACATATTTCATAAATTGCAACTGCATCTGCCCTCTTACGTCGAACCAATAGCGAAGACAGTTTATTTTTTTTTGTAAATTATTATAGGACACCTTTTCCCTGTTAGTCTTCTATGCATTATCCGTATAGTAAACAGCATAAAATTTCTAGGCGTAAGTATAGATCCTAATTTAAATTGGAAGTCTCATATAGAAATCAATAAAAGTATAGCTAGCCACTGCTACGCTTTATCCATACTATCTGAAACATGCTCAGAAGAAATAAGAAGACGCGCATACTTCGGAAACATCTAGGTATCCATTGCTCAATTATGGAGTAATATAATGGGGGAGCTCTAGATATGTACAATCTACTTTTCTTTTACAAAAGAGATGCATACGAACTATTAATCACATTCACAATCAACAATCACTAAGAAATGTATGTAGAGAAAAAGGTTTCCTTACCCTCACTAGTATCTACATTACAGAGCTTTGTACTTTTGTCGAAAACAATGCAGAGTACTTTACAAAAATGTCTGCAGTAGAAAGCCATTTACGTCAGCAATATAAATTTAATATGATCCTACCTAGAATAAAAAGCAGTATATATAAAAAGAGTGCTTTCATAAGTGCTATGAAAGTATTTAATAAATTACCGGCTGAACTAAAGGTTTTAGAAGGTCATAAATTTAATAGCCAACTTAGAAACTGGCTACTTCAGAGAGTATTCTATAACCTTAGTGAATATTTCGCATCTTAGCTGTAAGTTAGTCTATTTAAGTAATGCAAATTGTTGTATGCCCGATATTGGGTAACTGTTGAAACCAATTCTGTCACGTGCAACTTATGTACACAATAAAAATATTCTATTCTATTCTATTCTATGATCACCACTTTTATATGATCGTAGGTTCACGTGTCTTTATATTTAAATGACCTCGTATTCGTATATGTGCAGTCGTCGCCATCAGATATATCGGAGCTTAAGTTCACACAATACATATATATTATAGATTTGTATGCAGTCAACACCATTTGGAAATCAATCAAAGTAAGTTAGACCCACCATGTCACCACGCCGCAGTAACCCTGCCCTGAAAAATAAAACTTGTTTGCTCCGTGGTTGGCTCAGCGCCAGGGGCCTTTCCAAGGCTCTAGCTACACCTGGCTCGTAATTGAAGACCATATTTTAGACGGCCTTAAAATTGATGTATCGAAAAGATGCGGTTCTGTACATAAGGTGCTGTCAACTATAAAAATATGTCAAGAAGTAAAAAAGGATACACTTTATACATTAAGCAGTAACCGGCTGAAAATAAAGCAGTTTCGTGTAGTGAACATTTTGTTTAAATCGAGCGATTGGCCATTGCATTACGATCATCATTATCATCATATCAGCCGAAAGACGTCCACTGCTGGACATAAGACTCCCCCAAAGAGTTCCAAAGTGACCGGTCCTGCGCCACCCGGCGCCACAGCGGACTCCCGCAACCTTTACCAGCTTATTTTTGCATTAACGATAGGTTTACAAAATATCGGTAATAGTGGTGACCTCTCCTTGTAGTGATTTTTCTGTTCTCGGCTTGAGTGGTCGTTGTTTTTTTTTCGTGTGCTTCTGAAAACGATTTATACTTCATTCTTGAACATCCCTAATTAAGGGTATCGATGGATTTCAGTGATGCTTATGGAAATTATTGCGACAAATAAGTTATCACGGTGAGGACGAGTACAGTTGCATCAGCAGATCATGCATGATACAGATACAGAGTGCAAAAAAATGCTTGCGCTAGATTTTGTTTTCATGTACCTCCTCGAGCACGCCCTTTTTAAACAACGCGAATATGTTGAAGATGGCTGCTCGACAAGAGCTGTCTGCTCTTTGACACTATACGGACCAAAACCCCATCGTATATGTTCAAAAAACTGCGATGGTCCTCAGAAGGTAGGAGTAATCACGGGATTAGAGCTTCACGAGCCATTGTGTTGTAAGTGCCCCGACACCGAACGGCTGCATTTAGAGGGAGTTTTCGGTATCGAGCAACGAAATGCTGGAATATTTCTCCACCACCGATACGTGAACTAAAAAGCAAGCCAGCATTCAGTCAAGTACCGCCTACATTTACTTGATAACCAAAAAAAATTGGGTTGAGTGAGCCTTATAAACCGAGACTTCCGAATTATTATCCCCCCTCAATATTAATCAATCAATTATCATGCTTTGCACCCAGCCAAATTAAGTACCATTATAATTCACACTCACACTCACGTCCGCACGCCCGCACGCACGCACGCACGCACCCACGCACCCACGCACGCACGCACGCACGCACACACACTCACACACACACACACACACACACACACACTGACACACTCACTCACTCACTCACTCACTCACACACACACACGCACGCACGCACGCACGCACGCACGCACACACACACACACACAATAGATACGAATCCACGAATTGCCATTCCCGCCGAGGCAGATACAGTGCTTTTCTCCAAAAATGCGAGGAAATCAAATAATATTTTCAATCAACAATAATGTTTTCAAACAGCGTGAATTTCAATAACCTATCAAGGTCCCGCCCAACTTATTTTTTTTAAGTATGTACACGGCATGACTCATGGTGCCAGTTTCAATTGCCATAAATAAAAAATAAAAAATCACATCGATCGAAATTTAATTCGTTATTAATTTTATTTCGTTAATATTTATATTTCGAAATTTATAACTGTTTGAGACATTTAAAAAAACCTCAATTCGATCACTAACAAAAGTAAGCGTTTTGTCTATGACAATTAAAAAAAAGAAAACGCGGGAAAACTTTAAACGTGCGCAATTTGTCACACCAACTTTCAATAGTTTGAAAGAGACAGCCATACATTACTAACCAGTCTAACTAGAGCAAGTTGTTGTGATAAATTGCTAGGCCTTTAAACGTACGAGCATTTGGCTGTTTGTAGTAATTTGTCGTAGTCAAAACATATGTTTAAAAGGTAAAAAAGTATACAGTAGTTAATGGAATTTCATATATTTTCCTGGCCGCTAAAACTATATAGTATTAACTTTTAACTTTTTAAATTTGCGCTTGTCAGTAACGAGGAACTTCACGTACTATTTTTTCTACAGTAAGGCGCACATTTCTGAGCATGTTGGAGAAAATTATTTACTTAATTTTAGCTATTAATAGGAGTGTATGTATGTGTAAACACAAACTTTTGATTACATCATTCGGATTATAATGAAGGTTAAGTTACTTTACTTTTGCCAGATGATCAAACTATAACAAAGACGAGAAGCGTACATATCGAAGACCTCTGCGGGAGACTACTACGTGGTACATACATTGACATGGGATTAAACGTAAGTGGAGGTAGTGATATAGGTTAACTTGTAACTTATTATCAGTTGCTGATGGGTCCATTGAATTTGTAATTTATAATCTCTTATTAATCTCTTCATTTATTTACATTCTCAGATTAGGTTTTTACAAAGAAGAAATAAAAATACAAAACATACTAAATTAAAACACATAAAAAACGTAACCTAGGGTGCTGCCGGCTGTGGGGCGAGACCTAAGACAGAAAGAGGAACCTCGTGACCATCCGCGCAGTGGCTCCACGTAACGTTTCAAACGTACGATAGGACAACGCGCGTACAATGCGTTACGTGATGAACCTGCAGGAGTACCGCCTTCTACTTATATCTAACCCTTGATCCAGCCATCTAGCGAGAGTCTCTTGAGATGTTGGTCGAGACTCTTCGCTTTTATAAGATAACTAATTATTAAAATAATAATTTCACCCAAACGATCGAAATACCTAATTATATTTTCCAAAAAAGTCAAATGGTCGAGCTTAGCTCTTGTTGGTAGAGTCGATGCGATTTCTGCAATAGCTGACATCGTACTCCCCAATTTATTCATCATTTATTGTATTCCTTTATTTAAAGTTTGCCAACAGATACAACACCATGTAACTTAGGAACTAAAGTTAGTAAAGCAGAGTCAATTTCCAATTTTACATAACGTTCACAGTGGGAATTTGCCAACATCACATTTTATTTTTCAAAAGTAGTACAATGGTAAGTTATGAGTATCACGTACCTTATTAAATTCAACCCGCGCAAACGCAAATGTGTCAACACAAAACTCCCACATTATACGATACTAATTCAACAAACGCAAAAGTCGATATTTGTAATCTGCTCTCTCGTGACAGCTTTGCATGACGAACCGATTACTCGATAATGACCTTTATTAGCATGACAAAAAGTCCACGTGAATGGCAATGAGCGGTGGTTGTGGTATAACTTTGTGCGCATTCATTACTCGGCTTGACCCAGGCGTGACAGCGCATAATGTTTGGTCCTAGTCAACGATCATTTATTACTTTCGAAGCGGGGTAGCGCAGTTAGCGTGGAGTTAGAGGAGCTAGCTTATTCGACAGGTTTTCTAACCAGCCAGTGATTTAGTTGTTGCTTCGGCAGTTACGAAGTTTCGCTATTTTCCGCACACGTTATCGATTTGAGCCTTAGAATGGGATGCACCAAACCGTCTGTGACCGCAAGTGGTGATCGTTAAAATCTAACTGCGGTATTCATAAACGTTCTACAAGCCTGTTTAAAAAAAATGCCGTTAAAATTCGTTTGTCCTTATCTGTCAATTTGAAATTTATTTTCGTAAGATTTAAGATTGTGATAGTTAAGATTTTATTTAGCAGAAGCATTTTAAGTTTTATGTATAAGGGGGTAAATGTATGGAAAGTGTTTATATTTCTATAGAATGACAGCTGTTGGTGCCATATTTAACGTTGATCCGGCTGTAATCGTAAGTTGATGCAACCCGCCCTTTTTTAGCTCATATAAGTGCAACGTATGCAAGAAACGTTTTCTTTACTTGGGAGGGTTTTTTTCTATACTCATACTCATACCTACTCATTTATTGATAATACTAAAAATATTACATGTCAAAATATTACAATTGTTTAATTATCTGCAATACTGATAATTAAAGCAATTCGTGCAAAATTATTCCCTAACCATTCCAAAATATCAAAAATGCACAACGTTAATATTCAAGTTTTCACTTCTGCCGGCACTCCCGGAGTGCAACCCGGTCCTTTTTGAACGGGACTTTTTAAACATTTACATATAGTTGACCTTACGTTCAGTTTATAAATCTGCAAATGCTAAAGAAGTAAGCCGTAATTATAATATCATTTCAACAGACCCTTTTCAATTGTACACCATTTGGGTTAATTAATTTTTTATATAGCCAAAACGAAATAAATTTCTAGCCATTTTCGTGGCCATACAAGACACATGACGTGAAGTGGAGAGAATAAAGGGAAGTCAAATATTTAATGAATGTCTTTTTGCCCACAACTTTCGTTGGAGTGTCAAAATATTATAAAGTTTGCGTCGGGTTAATAATTTTGAATATTAAAGCGTTTAGTTTATTAATGGCAAACTATGCATGGTTTCCGTTGAGTTGAATTAGTTAAGTAAATAATGGATTTCGCTACTTTAACATCACCTCTATCACCTTGGCTCTTGACGAAATGACGACCGGATATCCTAGTGGATAGTGGACGCTGCCTACGAAGCGGGAGACCCAATCCAATCCCGGTAAGGGCAAATATTTGTATGATTAAGTTTTTATATCTATTAAATATATTGTCCCATAACACAAGCCTTATTAGAGCGTTTCTCAAAAAAATGCCACTACATTTTTTCGGAGATTTTCTGCAAGTTTTAGGTTTTCTATTCAAAATCACGATGTCTTTCCATCCCAATAAGAGAAAAAAAGTGTCCCAAAATGTGCATACATTTTTTAACTTTCCTATTGTGTTACCACTATACAAGGTATTTAAGATAAATGGTAACACAATAGGGAAAATATCGTTGGGACAATTTTTTGTCCTACCAGGGTCGAAAGAGCTCCTGATTCTGGGTGGAAATAGTTAACAAAAAAATCCTAGAAGTACAATTAATCATAGTGGCATTTTTTTGAGAAATGCTCATTAAGCTTACCATGGGGCTAGTTTGATTTGCGCAAGATTGTCCCCTAATATATACGAATGTATTATCTTTTCATAATGTAGTGTGTACCTGGCGGTCGACGTGTCGGTGTTACAAACATTATGGTTGAGGCTCTCTTATTTATTTACTAGCTTCCGCCCGCGACTTCGTCTGCGTGGACTCGGGATAAAAACTATCCTATATTTTAATCCAGGCTATAAACTATCTTCGTGCAAAATTTCATTCAAATCGGTTCAGCCGTTTAAGCGTGATTGAGTAACAAACATCCAAACATCTAAACTTTCGCATTTATAATATTAGTAGGATATAAATATTATAAATTCAATACAACACACCTAGTTTTGTCTCTAGCTGGCAACACAACGACGGCAATGCGTTAATAAGCGGTATCTGTTTACCATCAGGTACCCGTTTATCGTCGTGGTATAAAAAGTGTTTCGTTGGACCAGAATTGATACAGAACAATATAAAATACACTAATACGACGACGTACTACTCTTTTCTCCGACTACGGAGGAGCCGAAAGGAAGGGATATAATTAAATTTTTGCAGTCTATGTTTGATTTCACGTGAGGTCCACCATACCGTTTAAGATAGTGTAGCGATTTTAGTGAATGGGGCGATATCCATCGATTTCAAATTATGCTCTGGCTGACAAAGATGGTGAGGTAGGGCACAGCGAAATGTCATCCCGCTCGAATTTGGAGCAACCCAACTGGGGAAGTAGGTACCTCTGCTTTGCAGAAGACCACAGCCATAATAATATACTCGTAAAAATAATAACATACTTGCTCTGTAGAGCAAGATCGCCAAAGTTCCCGAGGATGCGTTGTGTTGAGAGCGAGGGAATTTGTTTCTTCAGCTGTCAACACGGCGAATCCTCAAACATATCAAGGTCGGCAACGCCCACGTTACTCCTTTGGAGTTGCATGCGTCTATAGGCTGCGGTGTCCGCTTACCATCAGGCGGGCCGTACGCATTTTTGCCACCGTCGTTGTATATAAAAAAAGACTACCTTTTGTTTGAAAAAAAAACTGAGTTCTTTTTTAAAAAAAACTCCACAATAGAATGGGTTAAAAGAATCATTGGTAAACATTTTCATTGTGCTGGTATTAAGAGATCCTAAAGAAAGCAAAGAAGAAAAATATCCTTAAAATAATTATTAAATAACAGTTGACAAAACGTTGCAAAATTACGACGTTCAGATCAGGAATGTATGACGGCTAGGAACAAGGCTCGTGCATTGCGACTGGTTTGTATTGAAACAATAGGGAACCATACTCTATTAACGGATTCACGAGTGAGAAATCTTCGTAAGCGCTGGTACTGCCGATAGACAAAACATTAGACCCTATTGTGGGGTCACCGTCTGCCTATGAATAAGGCTATGCAGGTCAATATTATAGTAGCTAAACCCTCGTAGTCAAAGAGTAGATACAAATCTATCGGTAAATGATCTCTTTGGAGAATCCTCACAGCTATTTTACAGTTAGGGCAGCGTAGTAATTAACAATGAACACATTCAGTTTAGACCTAAGCTGACAAAAAAGGCAATTATCATTTGTATAGAGGTGGCTTGAAACATTTTTAAATTTAATGAGGACTGTTCATACAGGTTGCATTGCCGAATTGAATCGCTATACCTAACTATTGCCTCAGAATAAACTCAAAAAGTCGGGGATTTAGTTTCATTGGTATTTTTGTTACTAATGGAAAATATTTTAAAATTACCGAAAATGGTCTCGTACCACAACAATATCAGATTTTGCCCTGCAATACGAAATGTAGTACATTTTGCCTACCACTTTTCGAAATATGAAACGATACAACCCAGCACTGCAATTTTTCGATAAAATCACCAACCCTCTGTTATGAGTTAAAGATATATTAATCTAAAACTAGGACTGATAGATAAATTATAACACTTGTTGAATGTAGGCATGCACCTACTCTACTTTCATGTTTGAGACCAATGATAACTTAGCTACGACGTTTAATTAAACAAAACACATTAGTTTTAATCAAACAATCACAATTTATATAAACGTAAAAAACACCGTGGCCATAAAAGTTAATCGAGGGAGAAAAACAGGAAAAATAAAGTCGTATGACATTGCTAAAACACCGGCCGTTCTGGAAAAAATTAAATGGCGTCCGAATGATAATAAAAATGTGTGTTTGGTACACAATGGGCATGCCTTCAATTTAGCTCGACCCTTATGGAATGACCGCCGCTGTCCCCTTCTGTTATTATCACTAACTGCGTGAGGTGCACTTTTTCGTCTTTTATTTAATGAACAGGGTAAATCAAAAATTTTGATTCTTGTTTTTTTATCTAATACCCTTATTTATTCTAATGACAATTTAACCTATTTTGATTTAAACGGCGTCAAAGTTAGTTTGCCTCATATTTGTTACTTTGGTGTAAAAACCGGCTGAAATGTTACCTACTTGATCACCCTTCAGAAGACCCGTAACACTTCAAACGAGCGTGAGAACAATTCATTCAACTGTCATTTTACCATTCAAAAATGTATTTATTTTTCCATTCAAATCTTACATTTACCTGACGCGCGTACAATGCGTTACATAATGGACCAGCTGAGGAGTGATCACGCAACTTTTTAGCTTTTTAACTCATTAGAACAACTGAACTGTCATATTCCCATACTGACATTTAGATCACAAACAATGCGTTACTCGTGGTGCACCTTAAGACCCAATACACACTGTCGACTAGTCGCCGGCGACTTGGTCTCTCGGCGACCAAAACATAGGTGGGCGTCCTGCGACTAAGTGCGTAAAAGCCCATGCAAACTGTAGAAAGTCACGGTCGCCATCGACCGAGTCGCCGGCGACTAGTCGGCAGTGCTTATTGGGTCTAATTGAACACTAGCTGCCCGCGCAGTTCGGCCCGTGTATCCATATCCAGACAGAATCGCTGAATAAAATGAAATCTAAGGTCAGCCGGGGCAAGTCCGCCAACGGGGTAAAAGCGCCTATCATACAGAACCGGTCATTGTGGCACTCATTGGGGGAGGTCTATGTCTGGCACTGGACGTCTTCTGGCTGATATGACAATAATGATGATCATCTAAGTTGTCATAGTACTAAAATATAGGTAGATTGCAATATGTTTTTTGAAATCGCACTTACCCCGTTGGCGCACTTGCCCCGACTGACCCTATGCCAAACGCACACACACTCGCCTACCTGTTTCACTACTGGTTAAAGAATGTTTGATATCACACTACAAATTAAAAAGACGGTGCTTATCGATGCTTGTAATATGTTTTCAGGTCAGGCAATATTTTAGTTGATTAGTTTGATGTTTTCGGGATCAATTAATTTCAAATGTGTATGTAGCGATATTGGTTCTAGGATCAATCGACTCCAAACCTACAATTCTGGTTTAAAATTTATAAAGTTCTATAATTTCGTAATTATCTGTCGAAAAGGTTGCTGTAAAGTTTAATCAGTAAATTACTTCTCATTTAATTTACATGGAATAGTTTATAGCCTAGTATATTACTAACGATTGGATGATAGGAAATGTTGATTGAATTGAAATTTATTTAAGTCGCAAACCATTAACACAGTATTTGGTTAGCATTGGTAATTGACAGCATAAATTGTGCATAACAGTAGGTAGTACTTAATCAAGTTGGAATATATTACGAGTGCTTGCGTAACTAAACTCTGACGGGTTGTAATAACATCCTATTAGGTTTTGTTTTTATTTTCTCTGTGTGTTTTTGTATACGGTATAAGTTTGCCTATCTCGTTCTAACTACCTTCCTCTCAATTGCTCAAAGGTTAACTAATGTAGATCTCTTATAAGGATAAGTTCGCCTGTGTACTTTGATCTATTGTGTGACAAGTATATTCTTTAACCTGTCATTGTGTACAATAAAAGGGTCAAAGGTTCGCTTGACACATTCTATGTTGACCCTCACGATGGCCTGTTTGTGCGGACACGACCAGGAAGAGCGCCCCGGTACAATTTCGGGGCGCTACAATACCGTGCTCACTTTCAGATCTGCCCTCCATCTCGAACAAGCACGCCACCTAGAATGACATCACCTACCGGTCTCACCCAACAACAGTCAATGTCTCCTTGACCGGTAGGCGGAATACCTACAGAGGTTGACAATAGGCTGGCCGAGATGTCCTTGATCCCGTAGAGGCTGGGCCAGTTATGCTACTCGGGCATACATTTTGGCTCCTTCCCACCTCCACAGGACCGAAACGGGGCCGGCGGAAAAACTTAAAAGGCTTAAGTAAATTAGGTACCTGTAGGTCACAGCATGAATTTGCCTTCCGGAGGCGAAACTGTTGGCCTGTGAGGTCCCAGTGTCAGTTAACTATTGAAAGACCTCCCTTAGATTCCACACACAACACATTTATTTTATTAATTTATTTTTCTCCAGCAACACGGCCCATATTATAAATACCTTACAGATTAAACCAAACTTATTTTCATTGCGATTCAGCGAGGAAGCGCTACTAACATCATAAAGACAAGTACTATTCCGAGATTTTTTTTTGTAGTTTCAGTTTTAATATTGGGTTTTAATTTCTATTGTAACTAGGTATATTTTTTACGTAATTGTATAAATATTACAACAACCAAGACACAAATACATTTTTATTGCAGGCAGAGTCACGATCAAATATACTCTCACCGTTTAATAGGATAGTGTCCTCAGGTTAAAATTGATATCGTTGTGGTAGCTGTAGGTACGAATAGCAAACCATCAAATTATTTCAATATAGTGTAAATTAAAATAATCAAAATCATAAAAAGATCCGGAACTTAAAAGCTTAGAAAACATTTGTTTATTTTAATCGTGCACGAGTAAATTTAAAGCTATCACTAGGTTCCATACGCTTTAATAAAAAGTAAAATCACAAGATTTAAAAAAAAACTGACATTTCCATTTATTATATTAATCCATCGAAACATCGTGCCAAAATCCATCAAGCCGTTTAGACTGTAGCCTGTATAGAATTTTCTTATCCACTTACATACAGACATGCATACGCTCCTTCTGGGGCAGTCGGGTAAAAAAAAATCAAACAACTATGTATGTACTAAACGCAGTTTCACGACAAATAAATAAAATAAAATAATAGTACATTACGTACCTAGGGCGGTGAATTCGTGAATGCCCCAGATCGCAGGTGTTTGTGGCCCGAACCGGAGGTGAGGGCCATAAAAATGCGATCTGGTGCTTTACGAATTACCGTCCGTGGTGCGTACACAATTTTACTTCTCCTGGGTGTGAAGTGAGATTTACCGCTGCGCCCGTGGGCGGTAAATCTCACTTATCGCCCAGTGACGTAATAGTACATTGTGATACAAGTGAGGTATGTTGATAATTACATCAGAGGCGGAAACGGAGCCGAGGATGTAATTATCAAAGCTCACCCGTTTCATACGACTTTTTGAACACATTTTGCGAGGAAAAAATCCTTTTCTTAAGATGAAAATTTTATAGGTCTGCCAAGTTATTTTCTTTACTTATTAATGGCAACAGCTTTTTACTCACATTTTGTATACATCGCCAAGAATTTCCAGTGGCGTCCATTCTTTTTATCACTTTTCTAGTCGCTACGAGTTTTGTTAATAACCAAACACGCATTAGCAATGTTTACAAATATCTGTGAAACGTGCTGTTAACTCACTTTTGATAACAAAATGTTATCAAAAGTGAATAGTTTTACTAAATTAAAAGTTTCTATATCATATCCAAAAAGAAATAGTCAATTAATTAACAAAAAGGATTTAATTAGTTTAGTCGAGTAAGAATCCATTTGCCGAGAATTAAAAAAAAGCTGTACATTCTGTACAACCCGGTTACTTTAAGAATGCACCGTGTGCATGCATACATCTTGCTGCAAGGTGCCAACGTGACTTAATCGGGATATAACCATAACACACAAGTGTTGTAATGTTATAAAACACGCGTGTTTAATATCCAGGATTATGAGCCTAAAAGCGACACAATAAGAGGTATGTTACGAGCAATTGTGTTGAAAAAATTATTTATTTCATACATAGTCAGCTTAAGGAACTACGAGTATGTTAGTGTGGAATTGAATAAGAGTTAATACATTAAATTACATTAGTTCCATTACGTTACATAATTTTTAATAAATTGAATTGACATTAAAAATAAATTAAATTAAATAATAATATAAAAAAACACCTACATGTTATTGTATTGTTTTTCTTTTTAACTGCTTTGTTTGTGTGAGGTGTGCAATAAAGAGTATTTGTATTGTATTGTATTGTATAAGTACTTAAACTTGAAGACTCGTTTAAGGTCGCCACCACTAAGCTTTATGGGAAGCACTGTCTCAGGTAACTTGCCTCCGATAGTACGTCAAGCTGTGTGACAAAGCGTACTCCTCATTTATGATAACATCATCCACACTGCATCCGATGCGTTTGTTGCTAAGCCCGACAGTCAGATCATTCACGTATAGGTTGAAGAGCTTAGGTGAGGTAATACCCCCCTGCCTCACCCCACGTTCCAACCTATACGTGTCTGATATGTTATCCGCCCATTTCACCCCGTTCAGCTGATTCTGATACCAGTACTGGAAGATGCGCAACAGCTCAGCCGGCACATTAGTACTCCTCAGCTTGTCCCATAGGGCAGTGTTTCAAGCCAAGGATAGCACTTTCATTAAGACATGTATCCAGCAGGCTGTCGTGCACCTTTGCCAAGACTGTGGCCAGAGAAATGGGCCGATAATTGCACTTGTCACTTTATCGGTTACATTACCCGTCTTGTCCTTTACAATGGGGACATCCAGTGTCCGCATCATATCCTGGGGCAGATAAGAATGCGCCATGCACAGTGAGTAGAACATCGATAGTACCCGGGGGTGGTGGGCACCCGCGTGTTGCAGGTGCTCGACGCGGAACTATCATGACCTGGTGACATACCTCTTGTCAT
Source organism: Epinotia bilunana (assembly GCA_947049275.1). Classification (NCBI taxonomy): domain Eukaryota; kingdom Metazoa; phylum Arthropoda; class Insecta; order Lepidoptera; family Tortricidae; genus Epinotia; species Epinotia bilunana. Next base: position 9,881,365 of record OX346256.1, read on the forward strand.
ATTTGTGAATTGTTGTCTATTTAATTTCTTTTAATCGTATTTGCTCCAATACAAATACTTGTTCCTCTCTAGAAACTGGGTTGAATAGCATCCTAATAAAAACTCTCAATAAGACTATAAATCTAAATTGTAACAAACTTGTGATCGATATTGAAATCCGATCGGAAGCCGTAGGGCATGTGAAACGATCCGATTAAGCCCGGAATGACACCTAGTCCAGCGTTGACGCCTTTGGATTAGGACTCGGTGACACTTTCAATACGGATAGAGGATTTGGGCTATCGAAGTGTTTATCTACTTAACTTTATCACTGGCAAATATACCCATGCGTGCGAGTATGGTCAAGTAATATAATATGCAAAGATTCTTCGAAAAAAAAGTGTGGCGAATTGGTGCTAATTATTTTCGTACATTGAGCGACCATTTGACAAACACTGTAAATTCTATTATGACATGACAACACAGTACAATACAATACAAATACTCTTTATTGCACACCTCAAAACATGAATCAAATGGACATAAAAAAATTAAAATAGAGGTTAACAACCGCCTGGTATTATCGCTGAAGAACGATCTCTTCCAGACAACATTTAGGTAGCGGAGAAATTGCAACAGAAAATTACAAGTAGGTAGGTGACAAAATTTGAAGTAAACTAACTTATAACATACACAACACTTAAATTAGATATATACTTTATTTCATATAGTCCACGGACGATGCAATTTATCGCCAGCAGTCTAGTTTATCAAAGAGGAGATCGACTAGCAAAACTTAGCTAAAAATAGTGCCTTTAATTTAGTACTTCTATGTATTTTTTGTTTTACTTCGATAGGATAAAATACAAAAACTGTGCCTTACGATCTGACCCCGTTATCAATGGAGGAAGTTTACTGAAACACTGACATAATGCTGTCACACTTTAAAATATCTTGAAGTCGTGTACATACAAAGACAGCGTAACGATAATTGTCTTGTTTTTAATTAACCATTTGTAAATAAACGTCTTCGCCAGTCGTCTTCATGTCTTTGTTGGTATTCTTTATATCAAAGCTTGTCCATTATCCTGTAATTTGAAATCTTTTTGTTGCACGATTGTTGAGATTGTTAAAACGGTTTTAATTACAGGTACATTTAGCATTTGTTCCTTTAAGTAGATGCCAACACAAGTATTTACAATGGATTTGCCTTGCTGACTCATAACGTGGGTGGCATACGGTTTTAAAAGCATCATTAAAGTGTCTCCAAAAATCAAATCGAGTCAATTTTGCGACGCTAGTTAGGGAGAGAAAGCACCAAAGTAAAATGACTTCATACAATATAAGCACCATAACAACTGATATTCGTATCATACAAAGGTACGATTTGCCGAAAAATTATATTAATTGAATGTTGTCCCAATTCTGAGAGGCTAGAAGGAATTATTTGGCTTTTATACACCTCTTGCCGCTTAGAACTAGTCTGGGCCGACTGCAAATCTGAATTTACCTAATGATGTGCCATAGTAATTTGATTTTGGAATATTCTCAGCACAAGAAAATTCACGAATTCAGTAAGCTTAAAAAGTACTTTATCAGAATTATATTAACAGTCGTGACGTAGCGGCGCCATCGATTTTGTGCGAGGCCAGTTACAAAAGAGCTTAAGTTACGAGCGGTAGACGGCCACTCACGGAAGTGGGCGTAAGTTGGTGGAAGCAAAGTGACTCTCACGATCTAAGACTGTGTGCTGAGATGAGCGAAGCGGTTATTAAAACGTAAAATAGGTATCTATAAAATTACGAAAACTAAAAAATATATTGATCTCACTTAAGGATTTTCATATCAATTTTAGAGTGCAATACAGTACTTATAGAGATTTTTAATGTAGATAAATGTAAAGAATGTATTTACCAGGGATCAAAGAAACTTAAAAAAAAATGGCCAAGTGCATGTCGGGCCAGGTTCCGTAGTTGCCTTAAAGCCAAATATCTCGCAAACGAATCACTGAGTTGAATAATGGTTTTAAAAAACCCATAATATTTTTGAACAAGCCCTTCAACGATACCCCACATTATTGGTTTAACGCCGAAAAAAATGTCATCCCCACTTTAGGTAAGCTAAAATTTTTTTTTCGTGTTTTCATTCCTGTTTTGTCGGCGTGACTGATTAATATACCCCTGCTGAATTACAGTTCCCTAGTAGTAAGGATTACAGAGCTAAGCCGCAGATGGACGGACGGACATGGCGAAACTATAGTGGTTCCGTTTTTGCCATTTTGGCTACGGAACCCTAAAAAGAAAGAAATAGCAGGCTGGAGAGATAATAAAATCCTTTCCTTAGAGAGAAGGATATAAGCAACAAATCTCATGATCGATCCATAAAATATTTTAAATAATACAACAAATATCGTTATTTGTATACACTTTTGTAGCATTTGTCAACGTTTACGTTTATAATTACCGCGTTTGTCACTTTAAATATAAAACATTCGATTCTAATTTCTAACAGGTAAGTACACTGGCTATGATGAATTTTCAAACAAGTAGCCAAATTCCACAAAGGCTCACCCTTGGCTATTCTTGTTTGAAAAATCATTGAAACTCAAAAAAGATTACGAATAGCGCAGATTTCAAACAAACAAATCATGGTATTTAATATTATCAACGGAGTATTTTTTATTAGTCTTTTAAAAACATAATATTTTCCTATTTATAATTTTGCAGACACAGCCAAATACTCATTTGACTTACATTTCGTACACGTACAGTATATGCATACAGGCATCGAATGATTATTTATTTATTTATTATTCGGAGAACCAACAGCTAACAATTCAAAATAATAATATAAGCTAGTTATAAAACTTAAGTAACAGAAAGCCAATTAAAGGTTCCCACCAGTAGCAACAGGTTAACATACAATTGGTGGTTATCACTAAATTTTACAACGTGTTACCCACAAGCATACAATGAATACCTATTTAAGAAAAAAAAAACGTATTATTTATTAAGTGATATAAGTCAACCGTTACAGTAACATTAGATGATAAGTTATTTGAATTTGGCAATAGTAACACCGCTTCGCTTATCACTAAAGTAAATACCGTCGTCGTAAGAAGTCACGCAACTACTAGCTTTTTCACCAGCGATTATTTTTAATAATATTATTCTTGCCACAATAAATTTACATGTGAATCGGCGCTGTGTTGAGTAGAAAATAAATTGCGTTTCGTTACCTTTCCACTTTGTTTTAATTAGCTAGTCCCATGGTTTAATTGAGACGTATAAGTTAATAGTGGATGGCTGTTTAATATTAATTTAGAAGGTAGCTTCATTTTCTCGAAAGGGATTAAACCTTATCCTGTAATCAGTTATTTAGTATTTTGCATTGAATAACGCTTTATTTTGTAAATTACACTCCATAGGGTGTATTATTACCAGAATTTCAATAATTAAAGCTTTATAGCCAATTAAATATGTTTTGTTCTTAAAAAGTTGGAATATTGGTGTAGAACAATGTTGCTGACATCGGTAATACACACAAACAATTTAATAGCTAAACAGTTCGTTTTTAGGTGTTCCTATTATTTTGATACCATCCTTGATGGTTGCATTGAAAATAAAATGATACTGTAAAAGTCTAACATAGCTAAAATATCCATACACTAATTAAACTTTTGTCTATTCCGAAGTTCCTTTTGAATTTGGCTTCAACGTCCGTATAATTCCATTCCAAGAAACTACTTTAGCTTTCAAGCTTGTATTATTAATTATTTATTGCAGCTTGTCAGCGATACACTGAAGGTCGTACGGATTAAAAACCTTAACCTACTTTGAAACTGCGCTGCGACATGCTACAGCGCAATGTTAGAATGTAGCGCGACTTAAAAATGGGGTTGAAAAGTCTATATTTACATTAGTGTAGTAAACGTTTTTAACATTCTAAATACCTATCATCAGCAAATATGACCAGATTTTCAATCATTTTGTTTTCTTAACTTAACTTCTACACATGGTTAACTTTTCATAAATATATATTTAGAGGCATTTTCTTATAATATTATGTAATTTGGATAGACCGTGATCTATATCAAACCAACCCTAGCATATGTCGCGCTCCTGAACATTCCAGCCGTCCTGATGGCGTGGCAAGGAATAAAAAAATAAATGAAAGGAAAACTAGAGAAACTGTACCTATCAACACTTGCACAGCATGGTAAGGATTTGAAGCTATTTAAAAAAAAAAAAATATATATATATTAGGGGACAATCTTACACAAATCGACCTAGTCCCAAACTAAGCAAAGCTTGTACTATGGGTACTAGACGACGATAAACATACTTATATAGATAAATAAATACTTAAATACATAGAAAACATCCATGACTCAGGAACAAATATTCGTGCTCATCACACAAATAAATGCCCTTACCGGGATTCGAACCCAGGACCTCTTGCTTCGTAGGCAGGGTCACTACCAACTAGGCTAAAGCGGTCGTCATATTTTGAGAAGGCACATTGATACGAGAGTTGGATAGGTAGCTATCGTGTTTATATGCAGTGTGTGACTTTCATAAGTAAGTAAGATCTGTGAACTCGCCACAGTCGTTACAGGTATTGAATATGATCACTCAGTCGGTCACTAGTACTTCCATTAGGGATTAAACAACATAGAAACGCTTCAAAGTTTACTCGCTTTTTTGACATTAATAGATTTGAATGCCTTCAGTATATCCGAATAAGTAACGCGCTCAAACTTAAAGTTAATGTCACTTTCTGGAATGTTATTTTCTAGCTATTCAATGTCCGACGAAGTCGATGAATTTACATGATTTGTTATTTCTACCGCTACTTCAAATGTATATCCTAAAGCCATCGTTACTTAAAATGTAGGTATGTTCTAATGGATAGCACACGCTGTTGATACCCCTACATATATATTTTTTTGTTCACATGTAAACAATAGGTGCATACGTTTGTCGCCTTTCGTATTAAACGTGTAGGTCGGAGTCGTGTGCCTACTCGAGTTTAATATGTATGTAAAAGGGGATTTGATTCTTGACTTTTCGATTTCGATTTACTTTTGGAATGGGAAAGGCTTTTCTTTGCTCTTGTTTCTGCTTTGTTACACCGGTCGTCAAATAAATATAGAAGGAATTACTAAATATTTGAAATGTACAAACGAGCTCCAATACCTGCAGTACTCACAAAATAGGTACTTTACAAATTATTCAGTAAAACATTGAAATAACCGCAATGCGAAACTAAGTTAATCCCTTTGACGAACAATTTATCGGAAAACAACTGAACATCAAACAGACTTTGTTAAATAAATCAAAAACGGTCAAAACACTGCATTCTCGGTCACATCAAAGCCGGTCAAAATTTATATCTAGCGTTCTTAACTTAGCCTTTGTTGAGCACGACCTCAGTTTAGGCTGTGGCACTATACTCAATTATGGCTTCTCAAATCTTATAACACTTTTTTTTTGCTGGTATTTAGTTTAGAAAATTTTCATTATTATGTTATCGTTTAAAATAAATGATTTACCTGCTGAATATCCGGTATTTTTGCTTCTATTTGGTTTAAAATATTAACATGTAAGTACACAGATACATGCTTTGTTTCATTTATTTACTATCTCTTAAAATACTACGAGTATACTTGCTGACCCCGCAAACTTCGTACCGCCTAAAAATCTATGAAAAAAAAATAATGTTCATACATTTTTCCATGTTTCAATAGTTATTCTGCTATTCAGAGCGAAGACAAATCCAACAGATCAAACATCATACAAATCAGACTCAAAGCGGTAAATAATAAGTTAATCATACGCGATTAAATAAAGTAATTTATATAATACGTATATTTTAGATCTTTTGGATCCAGTTAGAGTAGTCCGTCCGTAAGAGATGCCATTAAAAAGTTCCAAATTTAGGCCACCATCAGGCCAACTTGGTGGTATCAAATTATTGGTTTGAAACGTTTGGGCCGTGGGGGCCCGGAGCACACGCAGTCTCCAAAGAGGTGACCAGAGGGCTGGCAGCTATCTTACGCAACGGATCAGCAATGCCGCCAGCCTTATGGGGTAAATATGTAGTTTTGTTATATATTTTTTTGTTTATATTAGAGATGTACATTGTTAGGCTAGTATTATTTTATACGAAATTTATAAAATTTATATTTGGTGAACGTATATTATATATATTATCAATAAGGAACATTATACACCTTGTTTTATATTATATATATCGAGGGTTGCGTGGTCAAACCCGATAAGTCGGCATAATGGAGTTTTGAAAAAAGAACTACATGTAAATGCAATAAAACTGAAATTTCTGACAGCTGTTAACTCGACTTATCGGGTTTGACCACGCACCCCTCGATATCTCTATTATACGTACTCTCAGTTTCGGATCGGTACGACTAATGACATACTTTAACTAACATCCCAACTCGTTACTCGATCGCCCGCAGCCTCGCAATTTAGTGACACTCGCATATGAGTTCTTGCAACTATTTCAATAGGGATTAAACTTGTAAAATAAAAACAGTATTATTGCGCTTCCGCGAAATTCCGGAGGTTTTAAAACACCGTAGCATTGTTCTGAAAACGATGATGAAGTTTCATTTAGTGTTGACCATTAGAATTATTACATACAGTTTCTTTTAAGAAATAAACAGTGTTCGCGCCGCTCCGTTAACTAGTTTTAATATTTAGTCTTAAGTACACAAAAATGACACTTACACCCTTGTATTAACGTTCACTTTGGCTTGTATTCCTTTCACCTATCGATACACTCAGATATCACGACATATTTGTAGTTAACCAATCACAGACACTCTCACACACACGTAACAAACATACGTCACAGCCACGCCGCGCTTGAAACTTGCATTCCAAATCCTAGACGAACGACATACAACTTCTGTAATTTAAAGGAAATTATAAGCCTTTTCGAAGATCCAGAGTTTTAATCATCTTCTTGCTCCTATATGGAACAAAGTGGCGACCGTGAACAGGACCTGCAGCATTCCTTAACTGAAAAGAAGTCTCCATCACGAGATACCATCGCTCCCGAGTGGCCGCAAGGGGTCACCGCCACGAGAACACCGCGCAGCGCCTAGATTCCTGGGCAAACACCAAGGCAATCAGCTGCGCCTAGGTGCCTTCATCGTGCAGCCGGATCATCACACTCCCGAGCGTGACCAGGCCGCGCTAACCAGCGCGCGGGCCCACGTCGCAGTCATCATCATCAGCACTCCTCAAAGTGCACAAGTGGATCAGCCTGCCCTATATCAAGTGAGCCCGTTCCTGTCTACTTCCTAGTTAATTCCTCTTTGATTTGTGTGGATTGTGATCTCAGTTTCTCGAATGTTCTGGTCTGTCTTTACCTAGGTATTTCTTAATAGCATCCATTTATATATATCCTACAATAATATTCAAGTTGCCTAGTAGAAACAAGTTCAGTTCAATTACAACCATCCGAAAGATTCATTGCGTAAACAAGGCGTCTATATTCACATTACCCACCAAGTGCATAAAAAAGGCGAATGCAAAGTCAACTAACGTTTAACTATTAAGTAAAAAGATATTTTGCCTACTGTTTACGCCATCCCCGCATCTATTATTGCAGTAGGGAATGTTATAATATTCCAACAAAATCTATACATTTCTAAACCTAATTTTGAAATTAAATTCATCTATCGAGCCAAAAGGTCCTTATTATTACAATAACGTTATATAGACGTGATATAATTAGCCGAGTGATTTTAGCGTGCGCATTTTGTGCATTTGCAGAAATTATACCTAAATACTTCGAGGCCTGCTTGCTGCCCGGCGACGGCGGCGCATCTATTGTCTGCAGCTGCGCTTGCCGATAAGGAGCCATACCGTGCCGATCAGCTGTGAACTTGAACTTGAGGCGAGGAGCGTATCGTACCTATTCTTTTTTCACTTGTTTACGTTTATTTCGTGCTTGTTTCTCGGTGATTTTCTACTATGGCTGAACCTAAACAATTAAAAGCTACGCGTAGTAATATCAAAGGGCGTTTAACGAAATTTAAAAACCATCTCGATGATATTTCGGGTTTAGAGAATGTTACGCCCTTGGATATAAGTAAATTGTCGTTAAAATTATCGAGAATACAAGAATTGTTGAGTAAATTCGATGAGGTGCAAGGTCAATTGGAGATTTGTGAAGGATGTAATCAAGCCGAGGAGTTAGATATTCGCGATTCGTTTGAGCAGGAGTTTGACAATTATATTTCACAAGCACAAACCTTCATAGACTCCAATTCGGCCCTTAAAGATGATTTCTCATCTTGCAATGCAAATTCGCGCGCTTCGCAATGCAATCAGGATAATTGTGGCGGCCTAGGTTTCAAATTGCCAGTCATAAAAATCCCCACATTTGATGGCACATATTTTAAATGGCTCGAGTTTAAGGAAACTTTTACCTCTTAATGAAAGGGTTAAGAGCATCCATAAATTCCATTATCTCCTCTCCTATTTGGAAGGAGAAGCTGCTCGCGTTCTTTGCAATTTAGAAGTGACTGGCTCGAACTACACAGAGGCTTGGCAACTCCTTTGTAAGCGTTACGATAATAAAAGGCAACTAATTAACAATCATTTAAAGGCGTTATTTAGCATCGAAACAGTGCGGGAGACCGAGAAATCACTTCGGTTTATTGTCGATCATGTAAATAAAAACTTGCGAGCTCTTCGCACCTTGGGATTGCCTGTCGAACAATGGGACATCCTTGTTATTTATATGGTAACAGCTAAATTGGATAGTAGTACGTGTTATAAATGGGAGGAGACAAGGACCACGCTGCCGGAAATTCCCACTTTAGAACAATTTTTCGATTTTTTAAAGAATCGTGCCAATGTGTTAGAGACTGTCAACAGACAAAAATACGACAAACCCAAAATGCTGCAACCTTCAACTCAACCTAAAATTCAGAGCAAATCGTTCGCGCTGACCGCCAAACACGCTGCGCCGTCCTCGTCTCAGCCTCATATCGAATGTTTATTGTGCAAAGACGGTCATCGTTTATATGAATGCGCCTCATTCAAGTCGAAAACGCCAGAGGAGAGGACAGCGGTAGTGTCTAAATTAAATTTATGCGAAAATTGCTTAAGGTATGGTCATAAGGTTCAAAGTTGTAGGCTACCAGGTTCTTGTCGCTCCTGCAAACAAAAGCACAATACTTTATTGCACGTAGCCCAGCCTAACGAGTTTCCTAGTTCTAGCTCGACTCAGTCCCAAAACTTGGCTGCTATCACTACTAATGTTAACTCCGAGGTTCTCTTATGTACCGCTCAGGTTCAACTAAAGAACCCCGACACAAATCAAGTTCTGACGGCGCGAGCTCTTCTAGACAGCGGGAGTCAATCTACATTTATAACCGAATGGATACAAAATGAGTTGAACTTGGCTCCTCAGCCCACTAATGTCAATGTAGTCGGCTTGTCGGATACTCCATTGTCAATTAAGACCAAGCGGTGTGCACTTCATTTTCAATCGCTTACCGATCCTTTCAATGTCAGTATGACATGCCTAGTTATTCCGAAAATAGCAGACAAACTGCCCAAGGTCACACTCAATGTAAGTCAGTTTGATCTTTCTAACTTTCAACTAGCGGACCCTACATTTTTTGAGGCATCCTCTATCGATATGCTTATTGGTGCTGATCTATTTTGGGACCTTATAGGCTCCTCTCAGCATTCTTTAGGTACTAATAACCCTATTCTACGAAGCTCTAAATTAGGGTGGCTCATTGCTGGCCCTCTGCCTATCTTACCAAAAACTAAACCCAAAAAACCAAATGATGTTACACATTGTAACTTTCTTCTTAAGCAAGCTGACTCATTGAACATCAACGATGCCCTGCAAATGTTTTGGGAACTAGAAAATGTTCCCCAGTCTCATCCCTTCACTAAAGAAGAAAAGCTTTGCGAACAGCACTATCTCTCAAACACCTATAGACTGGATAATGGGCGTTTTTGTGTCAGCCTCCCTCTTCGTGATGAGAAGGGCTGCTTAGGCGATTCTTACACATTAGCTAAAAAAAGGTTCGCGAGCTTAGAAGCTCGTTTTCGCAAACAGCCCGATCTCAAAAAATTCTATGCAGATTTTATTCGCGAGTATGGTGAATTAGGCCATTTGTCGGAATCACCACTACAGAGGCCGCCAGATGCCTTATTCCTGCCTCATCATCCGGTTATAAGGACCAAAAGTGAGTCTACACGGCTTCGTGTGGTCTTCGACGCTTCTGCGACCACGACCTCGGGATTTTCAGTAAATGACCTTCAAATGGTAGGACCTGTCATACAAGACACTTTGTTCGACATTCTTGTTCGTTTCCGCCAATACAAATATATACTTTCTGGAGACATAGAAAAAATGTATCGCCAGGTTTGGGTGAGGGAAGGCGATAGGGACCTACAGCTTATTCTCTGGCGTGATAATGAAAATGAACGACTGCGTACTTTAAGGTTAAACACCGTAACCTACGGATTTTCAAGTGCTAGTTATCTAGCTACCAGGTGCATCTGGCAACTTGGCGATGAATCTACAGATCCTACTATAAAACAAGTCATTCAACATGATTTCTATTGCGACGATTTATTGACCGGGGCTGACGATGAGGAAACTTTAAAGTACATTCAGCGCCAAGTGTCAGGCGAGCTCGCCAAAGGTTGTTTTCACCTACGAAAATATAGGTCGAATTTGGCTTCTCTTCTTGGGGACTGTTCTTTGCCCGCAGATGGCGATCTAATCATCAGTAGTGCTACTAGCACTCTGGGTATAGGCTGGCGTCCTGAGTCAGATTTGTTGCAATTTCAAATTGAGTACTCGCCTACAGATGTTTTAACCAAGAGGTCTATATTGTCATCCACCTTCAAAATATTTGACCCTCTTGGCCTACTGGCCTTATGCACAATCAAGCCCAAAATTCTCCTACAAAACTTGTGGTCACTAAAATTAGATTGGGACGAGGAAGTTCCGGCTAGCATCAAAGGGTCTTGGCTGAAATTTACAGAAAATTTAAGTTTACTCTCCACTCTTCAAGTACCAAGACGAGTACTTATCAATGAACCCAAGTATATCGAAATGCATACCTTCTCTGATGCCTCAGAGCGTGCATTTGGTGCTTGTATCTATCTTAGATCAATTGACGCGACAGGCAATGCACAAGTGAGTTTGTTGTGCGCCAAAGCCCGTGTCGCACCCCTAAAACCAACAACAATTCCTCGACTCGAACTTTGCAGTTCTTTGTTAGGAGCTCAATTAAGCTCTGCTGTCACTCAAGCTCTGCGTTGTAAAATAGATAGTCATGTCTACTGGTCAGATTCGAAGGTGGTATTAGGTTGGATCCAAACGGCTAGCAAGACCAAGACTTTCGTCGCTAACAGAGTAGCCGCTATCACCGAGCTATCTGACCCCAAATGCTGGCGGTATGTGCCAACAGCCGAGAACCCAGCTGACTTGTGTTCTCGTGGAGTGGACCCCAAGAATGTCAGTGAGTCCAGCATCTGGTGGCACGGTCCAGCCTTTCTGAAGCAGGATGAAGCTTCGTGGCCGAGTACAATGATTCAAGCTCTTGGCCTTCCCGAGTTGAAAGCGTTGCCTGCTTTGGTGGCGGAGCCCACACCTTCGGTGTCGTTCATAGACGTCACCAGATTTTCAAAGCTTGTCAGAGCGCAGAGAGTAGCAGCTTGGGTACTCAGATTTATACATAACTCTAAAGATCCGCAAAATAAACTTTCAGGCATATTGTCAGTAGACGAGCTTAATAGCTCTCTAAGTAATCTTATTAAAATAGCTCAGTTTGAATCATTCCCAATTGAAGTGCAATGTTTAAAAAAAAAAAAACCATTGCCTCATAAGTCGAATTTGAAACAATTAAATGTATTTCTCGATGAAGAAAACTTGATTCGTGTCGGGGGCAGAATAAATAGTTCAAATTATCCGTATGATAAACGTCACCCTATTCTATTGAAAGGAAATCATATTCTAACAAAATTGTTATTTAAATATGAACACGTACGTTTGCTACACGCCCCACCCCAGTTATTGCTTACCAGTATTCGTGACCAGTACTGGCCTATAGGTGGTCGCAGACTTGCGCAGGACGTTTATAAACATTGCTTCAAATGCCGTCGATTTGAAGGTAGCGGCATGGTCAATATTATGGGTGGGTTGCCTTCTGACCGCGTGGAACCGAATTATCCCTTTATTACAGCTTGCACCGATTTTGCTGGCCCTTTTTTAATCACGGACCGAAAGGGCCGTGGGTGTAAAATAAGTAAATGTTACCTATGCATTTTCATATGTTTTCGCTATAAATGTATGCACTTGGAAGCCGTGAGCGAGTTGAGCAAGGATGCCTTCATTTTAACTCTTACTAGATTCATTGGTCGTAGAGGCAAGCCCAATGTCATATACTGCGATAATGGCAGAAACTATGTGGCAGCTGCTAGGGAGATAAAAGATTTCATAAAAAACCACGAAGACTCCATTTGTGACTTTGCAGCTCAGCGAGGCATTAAATTTAAATTTTCTCCCGCGTACGCTCCTCACTTCAATGGTCTGGCTGAGGCCGGTGTAAAGTCGGCCAAATTCCATATCAAACGCATGTTAGGACAGACTCACCTGACTTTCGAGGAACTGTCTTCCCTCTTTACACAGGTCGAAGCTATCCTAAATAGCCGACCCCTATGTCCCCTCAGTCCATCACCCAACGATCTCCAACCGCTCACACCGGCTCACTTTTTGATCTTCAGGCCGCTTACATCACTGCCAACAGCGCCAACGCCAAGCTACAACGACGGCAGCACCCCGCTTCGCAACAGGTTCCAGCGCGTCGAGCAAATGCGCCAACATTTCTGGAACCGCTGGTCGCGCGAATATGTATCAGAGCTGCAGCAGCGTGCAAAATGGCGAGTCCAAAGACGAAATTTGCGCCTGGATGATCTGGTCCTTATAAAAGATGAGTCTCCTCTGTACTGGCGCCTAGGACGAGTCAGCAAACTGTTCCCCGGGCCGGATGGAGTGCCACGAGTCGCAGACGTCAAAACCGCAAACGGAACCATACGCCGAGCTCTCAACCGCCTATGTTTGCTGCCCGCTGATAGTTGAGCTAGAAAGCTCGCAGGAGCTTTCAAGGGGTGGGAAGATGTTCGCGCCGCTCCGTTAACTAGTTTTAATATTTAGTCTTAAGTACACAAAAATGACACTTACACCCTTGTATTAACGTTCACTTTGGCTTGTATTCCTTTCACCTATCGATACACTCAGATATCACGACATATTTGTAGTTAACCAATCACAGACACTCTCACACACACGTAACAAACATACGTCACAGCCACGCCGCGCTTGAAACTTGCATTCCAAATCCTAGACGAACGACATACAACTTCTGTAATTTAAAGGAAATTATAAGCCTTTTCGAAGATCCAGAGTTTTAATCATCTTCTTGCTCCTATATGGAACAAACAGTTTATTTTATTTTATTTTTATATCACGAATGGACGTAGTTTTTCGATAACAACAATCTGGAATTGTAAAACGTTCTAAAATATAGGCGCTTGTTTGTATAAAGGCTTGCAAAATCCGATATTGATTGTTGCCTTAACTATCATGCACGTATCTTTTTATATGCAATATCCGGTAAGCCCGAATTCTTGTGCAGTTTGAAATAAAACCGCAATCAATTCAACTTGCAACGCTATTTCGAATTCCAGCGCTGATTCGGGTTAGGACTGCTAACGGATCAAATTGGCGCCTCTGATCGCTAGTCGAATGCCAGAGCGTTCACAGCTGTTCCACTTTCTTATGGCAAGTAAACTTGGAATCCACCTCTCTAGGACAAATTTTATTGAGTGATTTTATTAATAGCAGAATAAGTTTGAGCCGTCTACGACTTAAGTTTTACGAAATTACACATGTGTATGTAGCCACATTTAATATAACACGTAAACAGGCCCTTGAGTCTACTAAACCATATATATTTTTGAGTTTATGGGTAAAAATAATAATATGTTCTTGTACGGTCTATACAATATTCGTCTTCTGTGTCGTCTCGCTGTCTGTCGATTACTGTCGTGTCCGTCGGCTGTTTTTCAGTTCCTTTCTCGTATTTAAAAGTCTGTCACTTTCAAATTGGTCTCTCATGTTGTCGGCCAGTCTTAGTCATATCTGTCTGTCTGTACGAAGGTTAGACGCCCCGACAGTTCTGTATATTGAAGATAAAACAGTTTTGCGAAGAGCTACTTGCATAAAAATTAACAAACTGTGGCATGTGTTTGATGAACTCTTTTAATGCAAAGAAAATGAAGCTGCGCGGGTAATGTAATAAACCAGTTCCCTTGCCATGCTGAAGTTAAGGTGCTACGTATATAGGTTTACCCCCACCCTCTACCCTTTCCATAAGTATGACTATTAGGTGCAATAAAAAAAGAACTGTTAAAGGCCTTAATCTACGGCTATTTATTTTCTATTGTGTAACGACGATTAACTATATACTTAACATGGATTCATTTACCCTTTGAAATCAACCCTATTCAATTAATGTCTAATTAAGCTACTAGCTGTACTCGATTTAATAATCAACTTTGATCCTCGGCATATCTAAATTTATTCAAACACAAATTCGGTAGGACAACTAAGTATCACTAGAGCCGCAGCTTTTTTTATGGCATGAAAAAGAAGACTGGACTTAAATAAATATGCGATCGATACGTACTGGGTCCGGCCTGAATATTTATAACTCAATTAAGCTTATACGGAACTGTGATTGACAGAGGTCACTACCTGAATATCAGAGCTCGCCCACAATGTTGTGTCGACAACCTTGTCTAGATGTACATAGATTTTATGACCCAGTGCAGAGTTTATGTGGACATAAAATATAACACTGGTTAGTTTGGTGGGGTGGATGTTCCCTAATGGCAAGGGCTAGATGGCCTCTTATGGGCCCTCAATTTTTTAGGTTATTGTACGGGTGATTTCCTTAATTTTATTATTACAATAAAGCTAAGTCTCGCTCGCTGTTAGCCTAGCTTCAATAGAGATAAACATTAATATAACATAAGTCATGCGAGCATGTTACTCCATATTTTTTTCATGTTAAAAATCTACGTTTGCTAGATAAGTGCAAATTTAATTGCGTAGGGCCTAGAACCCTATACTGACTAGATCTTCGGGAGACGGCTTCAGCGCATATAACCGATAAATAAGTCAGCAAAAGTGTAAAGTCTGTTTTACGAAGGGGCCGAGGTAAACAGACATTGTTGCTTGCAATTACATGCAAAATTTTATTCCATCTCTTTGTAAATTTGATAAAGTAGAAAGTGGTATGGTGGAACGTGGTGGTGGTGGTGGCGCAGGACCGGTCACTTTGGCACTCTTAAGGGGCGGTCTATGTCCAGCAGTGGACGTCTTTCGGCTGATATGATGATGATGATGAGAACGTGGTATACACCAAAAACAGCACATACAGGCATTTATTTATCACAGGCTGAGAACAAATTAACTGGCGAATAATCGATTGATACAATCTGCTATATTTAGAAATTTACACTTTTGGCAGAGTAACATATACTAGTAGTTATAGGTACGTAAACGACGCGCTCACCAACCTCCGTGGTGCACGCGCGCTCTGTCAGGCTGGCCAGTGCGGCCACCGCTTCCGGCGAACGTCTTTTGTTTAGGTTTCATCGATTTTTCGGAGGCTTGTTCTGTTATTGTCGATTTTAATGACTTTTATGCCCTTAGTGGTTGTCCGAATAGTTTTGTATATAATTCTGTGCTTTCTCCTGTGTTTTTGTAAATAGTGAACGTATACCCGTATTATATATACGAGTATACTGTACATGTCTAAAACGTGTGTGTATTTTGCACCGTGGGCGGCCCGGCCCGTTGACTACAAAAGATATTGTTTCTTGCACAAACCCTTTCTAATACTTTTGTTTTTTTATTACTAAAACATTTCAAGGCGAAATTTTATTACAGCAGCCTAATAAAGACCTTAATTAAACATTCGTATGGCGTATGATATAAAAAAATTATATGCATACTCGATTTACCACATTCTAGGGGCGAGAGTCACGCTTCACCAGTTTACCACCTCCTTGGCACACGCGATACATAAATAAACTTAACCAGAACATTTACAGCGCAAGATTAGGCACGGAATTAAATAGTTGGCTTGTCGAGCAGTTAGGAACGGGTCATGGGAGCAATGTGACCCTCCATGTTTGGCGTCCTTGCAGCCCGCGTCCCGTCGGCCTTCTTTGTCGTGAGGATAGAGTGGGCCTATCCTCACGACAAGGAAGGCAAGGAGGCAAGGAAGGAAGGAAAGGAAGGAAGATTACAGACGGTTGGATGCAACCCATTGCATCAAACCGTCTGTTGTCGTAATCGGAGTTCATTAAAATCTGAATGTATAGAAAGTGTGACAAGTTTTTATGGTATGACAGCTGCCGGCCCATATTTTACGTTGATCGGTCTGTAATCGCAAGTGGGTGCAACCCACCCATAGTATCGGCATGACATTTCATTATTTTAATTAATTTTGTTAAGTCAGATCAATAAAGAGAGTGGATGAGGGAAAAGTGGACGGTACAGTTGGAAGGACGACCTCGTCGGCCTTTTTCCGACCGATTTGGAGAAATCCTAAAGAAAGGTCAGTTCAAGAGTACCCTAAAGCCAGGTTTAGACGAAGGCAGTGCTGGCCGCCAGTGAAACGAAATTTTATGTAAAGCACTGGCGGGAATAGAGCGCCGGCCTAATTTTCAAGCCAGTGAGCCAGCACTGGCTTCGTCTAAACCTGGCTTTATGTATGAAGAATATCATGAAAGTGAATGAAGCAATACAGATTTGGCACGGTCGTAGCAAGTGGAAATCCGTGACCTCTGCCTACCACCCCGGGAAATGGACGTGATTATATGTATATATGTTTGTATGTATATTACTTTTTTTTTTTTTGTATTAGTATACAGAAAACAGACGGCAATAAAAGCTTGTACCAAAAATGAAATTTTTGACAGAAACTTGTTTCTTAATTTTTTTTGAATAAATACATCGAAATTTCGAATACGACCGGCCGAATTTGTACGAAAGTTGGCCTTTCTAAGTACAATTTTAGTTGGGGTAGACTATTACTCGATAACTAGTTATGTATACTTGTTCGTGATAGTTTTCCTTTTAAATTCATTATATTTACTACTACCACGAGTTTTTTCACATCCCCAGTAGTAGCCATTTAGCCGGCAGGGGGGTGGGGGGACACATGACTCGAACAAAAATTAGGGCTTTAAAGCCCTAATTTTAAAAACTAATCAAAAATGGTTTTAGGAAACCCATAATATTTTTGAACGATCCAACGATACCCCATATGTTATAGTTTAACGAGAAAAAAATATTACATCCCCGCTTTAGGTGTAGGGGAGGTACCCTAAAAAAAATATTTTTTTTAAGATTTTATTGTAGTGTTTTGTCGGCGTGATTGATTTATATACCCATGTCGAATCACAGTTTTCTAGTAGTAATGGTTACTGAGCTAAGCCGAAGACGGACAGACAGACAGACATGGCGAAACTATAAGGGTTCCTTGTTTACTACGGAACCCCGAAAAGGAGAGGGTGAAACATTAAAATCGAATTCGTGGAATGTAGAATGTCTGAGGTTGATTTATCAGTATCAACTAACCGCGTTGTCGCATTATAAGGGTTAAATTACACCCGGATAAAGCACATCTCAAGCAAATCCAGCGGGAGGTCGGTTAGGCAATATAATATTTGAATAAGGGGATGGAATAGAAATCAAATTTATTTATACGCTAGCTTTGTCTCGTGCGAAAGCGAGTGCGCGTTAAATATGAAAATTTGATTTTTAATCCAATTCGTTCAGTCAAATAGTTTCCTGTAAATAATTTGAATTGATATTAAATTTATATTTGTTGCGCGCACTTGTTGATGCGTTCGGATTAGCACTCGTGGAATTATGTAACGTCGAAAAATTACAATACCTCAGTCAAGTTAAAAACAGCAATCTTAGATTGCTATTAATTGATGCAATGGCTATAAATTTGCCGCAAAACTCTGCGCCTCCCAATATTCAGAAAGCCAACTCTTCCGTAACAAACGGGCAGAACCTAATTCGTCCTATTTTAATTAGTTTCATTTTGCGTATCCGAGTTACCAAACTTATAAATCTTTGTGGTTGAACAATTTTAATGAAAAGGCTCGCGTCGAAGACTGTTGTTAAATTTGAGATCTAAATTATATCCGGAGCGGTGCTTAAGGAGTTAATTTGAAGAATGCCCCGAAATGACGATAAGCCGAAGATGTTATTTAATGAATAAATTTTTGTATTAACATTCGTTTAGAATTGTCAAGAAAAGGTTATTATTATTTTATTAATAAAGTCCAAACTAAGTATCATTATACCACTTACGTTTTAAGAATTACTTGCAAAATGTTATCCTTTCCGGAGAAACAAAAACCAATTTAGTCAACACGCTTTAAAAGTCCTCTAATTTAGTTTTATCACTCGTTACCAATTAAGTCTTACAAGTTGAAATTCATATTTTCCTAAAGCGGACGACGAATAGCAACCTTATTATGTCATTGAACTATGCTCTTGATTAAACTTGATCATGGAAACTGTAATAAATTGCTACACAACCTCACCCAGTGTAATTAGTTCTCAAATATACTCTACACAAGCGTAATTTTAATCAGTCACAAAAGTCAAGAATTATTTGTTATTTTTTCATTCCACTGCAAAAAATACGTAATGCTGTAAGGTTTTTGTGATTTTTAATAACAAATCATTTTTTTAATGTTACCAATTTTTTTACGTTAGCGATGTCTTTTTCCTGGTTGTTAACCCTTTATTTGGCAAGCAAAAAAAAATCGTGAGGCCAAGCCTCGTTTGCGACTTGTAGAGCAAAAAAAAATGTCTGCGAAAAAAATGCAAAAAGAGCATGAAGAAATATGTATATTGGGGATATACATAATTAACACATTCAGGGCCCATGACGACACATATGCGTCAGACCGCCGTAGTCGCTTTCCGCTACATACGAGGAAAACCACGGGATCGGCTACGAGTGTAGCGCGTTGCGATTCTAGGCAATGAATGGGTTAAATAAAGAGAAGGAAAGAGAAGAGGTATTCATACATACACATCCATTGCCCAGAATCGCTACGCGCTACGCTCGTAGCCGATCCCGTGGTTTTCCTCGTATGTAGCGGAAAGCGACTACGGCGGTCTGACGCATATGTGTCGTCATGGGCCCTGAATGGGTTAACATGCGGGGCACTTAAATTTTCTAATCGTTTCGACCAATATGTTGAAACTTTTGGTATAACCATTCTCTAACTAAATTCCATTAATCTAAACCCACGTCAACCCAACTGCAATAAATGAAAACAAAACATAACCGGCAAAAACACCAAAAAATCCGAGTTAACTTTTTACAAGGTCCCTAACGAGATAAAACAACGAGCGATCACTCGCTGAATATAAACAGTTAAATTAAGAACTCCGGACTAATATGATACACAACATGACTGTGGTTAATTTAATCTCCTGAATTTGTTAGTATCCCTTGTGGGTAGTTTTTTCTGATCCTTTTAACTCATAATATTGATGATTGATTATGCAACGTACATAAATAGTAGGAGAATCATGCAGGATAAAATACAGATTAAATACAGAT
The DNA here is from genome assembly GCA_947049275.1 of Epinotia bilunana. Taxonomy (NCBI): domain Eukaryota; kingdom Metazoa; phylum Arthropoda; class Insecta; order Lepidoptera; family Tortricidae; genus Epinotia; species Epinotia bilunana. The sequence continues at coordinate 9,901,088 of OX346256.1, forward strand.
TAAGTTTAAAAAAATAAAATCTAACCGAGAATATGGCATGTCTTGAAACGTTTGTTACGTAAGTAACCTTATGAGCGATTACCTGCGAAACACCAATTATTTACGTTAGTTCGTGTATATATCTATCAATTACACTTTCGTATTCGAGCGACAAAAAGGCAGATACGAAAACGTACGAAGTTAGCCGTTTTCGCGGTAGCCACTCTATACGGTACAAGGCATTCTCGACGGTTGACTGGTAGATCATGCCTTGTGGGATTAAGTTCGCCCTTTGCACTTATATTATCTGTGCAATAAAGTTTATTAATAAATATACCAATATTATAAAGAGGAAAAGTCTGTGAGATTGTAACTTTGTAAGTCTGATTCAGATCCGATATCAAAAATTATTTCATCAGCGCTGCGTGTAGATTAAACTTTTTGGATGGTATAGCCATGGCTACATTTTACCCCGCGGGTTTGCTTGCGATACGCGGGCGAATCTGCGCGGGCAGCTTGCCATTTATACAGATTGAATGCCAGGATATAGGTACACGAAGACAGTGTTTTCTAACGACCATCTCGAATCGTATTTTTGACGACTACCCTTTGTACGAAACCAGTAGAGAATTTGTTTTCGTAATTTAACAGTTCCGAACGGTAGCCCACTGCGCGTGGCTCCCATTTCTGTGTACATTATGTACTTTATACCCTTCGGGCATCTGAAGCTACCTAACGAACCTAACCTACCTAGATGTTTCGCAATCCCTTTCGTTTATGAGATTCACCCACTTTAATTTTACACTTAAACAAAGTTTACTCAATGTATGTATAAGTGACCTTTAACGTGTGATTAAAGTGTGGCATTTACATCAGCATCCGACTTTAAAATGAAATCAACGAAAGTCAATAACGATTCGCGCTAGAAAATTAAATTCAACTGTGACACAAAGAAGATAGATTAACGTGGAAACGTCCGAGTAATTGTGAAAAATGCGAATCGTTTTCGAACAAAAATAAAGACTTCAAACAAGCGGGCTAAGCTTGGATAACAAATGGGAAAGCAAACTTTAGAATAACAGCGTTAAGGTTTTATCTGGAATGGCGAGTGACGGTGTTAGGATTTGTATTCGCATGGAATCAGTGGATAAAAGAGTGCTGTAATTCCTTCTATGTGTAATCAAGTCAGCAGCAAAAAATGCCGGAAAATACGAGTGCGCACTACGCGGCAATGTAACAGGTCAGTGGTCAAGAGTTTGAAAAACTACGTCAGGAAGCGTGAAATCATATTATCTCTGAACCAGCACGTTGCTAATACAAGGTAGATAAAAAGGCGGATTTAATGCCTTATGTCCTATATCCTCTACCAGTCAAGTATATCTGTGGGTGCCTTGCATAATATCATTTTAAATGTATTTAATTAATCACTCACATGTATATACATAACACAAATACAAACACAACATAGACTTTAACACACGATACTTTGCCGTACCGTGTGACGTCACGCGGTACGGCAAAGTATCGTGTGTTAAAGTCTATGTTGTGTTTGTATTTGTGTTATGTATATACATGTGAGTGATTAATTAAATACATTTAAAATGATATTATGCAAGGCACCCACATATCCATGTGGCTTAAATTAAACCGTTAGCATTTAGTACCTACTTCTCTGGGATAATATCAAACACTTTTTAGGGTTCCGTAGTCAACAAGCAACCCTTAAAGTTTCGCCATATCCGTCTGTCCGTCTGCGGCCTAGCTCAGTCATCTTTATTACTTCGGCATAGGTATACTGTAATTCGGCATAGGTATATAAACCAATCACGCCGCCGACAAAGTAAAATAAAACACCGACATTTTTTTTTTAGGATCCCTCCTTTTTACCTACGTAAATTAGCGATGTGATTTTTTTCTCTTTAAACCCATGGTATTTAGTACTTATCGTTAAATAGCTTGTTTAAAAATATTATATAATAATATTTGTTCCTGAGTCATGGATGTTTTCTATGTATTTAAGACTAGGTCGATTTGTGTAAGATTGTCCCCTAATATTTTTTTATTTATTTATTTATTTATTATGGGTATTAACAAACCATTTTTAAATTGGGTGATTCGTTGGCGTGATAAATGGCTCCTACTGGGAATGTGAAAAAAATCGTGGCAGGAGTACATATAATAAATTCAAAAGGAAAACTATCACTAGTTATGCCTACTTAAGGCATAACTAGTGACCGAGTAATAGGTAGTCGACCAAGTTAATGTGTACTTGCAAAGGCTAACTTTCAACAACGAAGCAACCGCACCATTAAGTTGGCGCGCGCGTGTCGATGTAACAAAGACAGACAGGCAACTACGGAACCCTACACTGCGCGTGGCCCGACACATTTTTGTTGAGCACATGTCCCAAACATGGAAGAAACAATTACAATTACTACTAGATGAAGTTTGGTCACCTGCCTGACAAAGTATGACTAAGTAAGTAGGCAACGCGCTTGTGATTATTTGGGAACTGCATGCGTCTATAGGCTACAATGTTTGCTTACTATCAGACAGGCCGAGTACGTGTTTGCCACATTAGTGAACTATTAAAATAATATTAAACCAGTCGTGACCCATTCTCGTTTGAATCCAAGTCGTACAGTACTGTTATACCGTAATACAACGCCGGAGAAACAAAAATAAAAAGCCCGTGGCATCCTCTACAATCAAAGTCACCTTCAAAGTAACGAAACACCCGCATTTGAATGCATCTTTCACTAATTTGTGAAACGTCTAGATTCACAGAAGGCCGATCGTTTGTCTGAGCCAACGCTCTAAATGTTTGAAAAGGGAGCCCATTCCACCCGAAATGCAGCTTAATTAAAGTTTAGCCGTGCTGTTGAGAGGGAATGGGCCCGGAATCATAATTTATTCCTGTGGGATATAATTCGGTTGGATTTAGTAACAACCGGGCGAAGATGTTTGGATTTATGGACGGCTATCGATTCGGGTTTTGTTTTACAACGATCCTGTGATGACTAAGGCTTGGTATTGTTTGCTTGCGAGAGGCGATTGAAACATGTTATATTTTAATGCATAAAGAACAAAACAAATAGAGTTGACGGTTAGTATATTTACTTCTGTTCCCGCTCTTATTATATTTATGTTGGTACTACATTCAAAGTTACATAGCTTCTCGCATACTTTTTTCCTCTTGTTTTGTGACGATATTGAAGTACTCAGTTTGTATGAAATTATTTTCTTCGATTCTTTTTATACATGGTATGCATAAATACGTTAATTAAATGAGAAAGTAGTTAATTGACTTGCGCTATTTTTATTTAAATAATTTGACTTGAGTTAACTTGATTTTTCACAAAAATTATACGCTTATTAAATTATTGTCGTCACACCACTGACACTGAGTTAATTGTTTGACATGTCACGCTAATTGGGTACACAATTATGTGTTTGAATATGTCCATTTATTTTTAAAGGTTTGTCGTGATTGAACGATTGAACTAAGTAGGATAGAGTAGGATGATGATAAATATATGACAGTTGACTTTTTGCCATGTTAGGGTTCTCCTTACATTAAATAAATGGATTACAAAAACGTGTAATTTTTGCCCGTGGGCGTTTCTTATCTGAATCGCATTTTTAGGATAATGCAGACAGAAAATAAAATAGCACGTCTGCAAACGATGTTAAAAAGTACTTCCCGGAATTCTGGAGTCCAAATTTTAATGGCGCGTGCAAAAATTCCGGCAAGCGGTCCGCTGACACAAATGACTTAATTTTTCCTAGTAATGCAGTCGAAGAGCGCTCAAAAATATATTTACAGTACATATGGTGCTACTTTCCCGCACTAGTGCGGAAAAGAGCACTTTTCGTGCATATTTCGACACTTTAAAGAGCCATATGTACAGTAAAACGTTGTACGATACACGTGCGAATAGGTAATTCGCAACTCGTGTCGATTTAAAACACTCCCTTCGGTCGTGTTTTAAGTTATCACCACTCGTTGCGAATTTCCTATTTTTCGCACTTGTATCGTAAATAAATATTACAATTTTCCACCTTATTACCTTCGTAATATGGTGATTGATATTTACATAATCTTTGATGTCGACTAATTAGCGTAATGCTAATATAAAATTAAGGCATTTTAAGATGTATTCCCTTGACTAAATAACTTGTGCTGTACTAAAACGATTAAAGTTTTTGACGCCTTAAATGATATTCAAATAATATTCGAAGAGTACACAGAAAAAAACAAATCAAATCGTGCAAATAATAACGTCAAGTTTAATTTCGTCAATGACTGAATTAGGTAATTACAAAAAACCGGCCATGCGTGTCGAATCACGCACAACGAAGGGTTCCGTACCTTCTACTAGATAACCCACACGCCTATTAAAACAAAAAATTAAAAAGGAAGGGCTTGTCGGATTATAAATGTATATAATTAACAAAAAAAAATGTTTTGGCCAGGATGGATTTTAGGCAAAAAATGTGTAATCACCACTTAAGAATTACCTACGTGCCCAAATTGGCCGAACTAAACTATGTTTTTTTTTTGCAGAATAAAAATTATACAAGTTTTCACTTCTGCCGGCACTCCCGGAGTGCAACCCGGTTTTTTTATGTGCATTTTGATTCAAGATTTAGATTTATTTATTTCCCAATATACAAATACAATATAAATTAAAGCTAGCTTAATCTATATTATGATCGTCAAATAGAATAAGAATTGTAATAAAATGTCAAGATATATTTGATTCAAAATATAGTCACAATTAAATAAAAGGCAAAAGTAAATAAATGACTAAGTTAATCTATATATATAAAATTCTTCGTTACTAATCTGTTGACGGACAGCGCACAGCCTAAACTGCTAACGATATAAGCATGAAATTTGGAACATATATTCTTTATAGTACGTGGACGTCCACTAAGAAAGGATTTTTCGAAATTCAACCCTTAAGGGGGTGAAATAGGGGTCGAACCGTTGTATGGAAATCGTTCATTTTGAAAGTTATAGACTTGAATCTTTGTATGAAAGTTTTTTACTAAAAAGCCAAACAAATTATTTATTTGCTATAAAAAATCATCCCCTAAAAGGGTTAAAAAAGAGTTGAAAGTTTGTATGGAAAACATGTCGTTTTTAAAGTTAGCCATTTAAAACTTCGGTCACAAGCTCCTAATGTACAGTCAAAAACATTGATAAGGGATTTTTTTCTAATTCATCCCTTGAGGGGTTAAGATAGGGGTTGAAAGTTCACATAAGTAATGTGTGATTTCATAAACGGCTAAAGTTATAAGCATGAAATTTTGAATATATATACTTTACAGTACGTGGGCGTGTACTAAGAAAGGATTTTTTGAAATTCTACCCTTAAGGGGGTGAAATAGGGGTCGAACCGTTGTATGGAAATCGTTCATTTGGAAAGTTATAGACTTGAATCTTTGTACGAAGGTATCTTACTAAAAAGCAAAGCAAATGATGCGATGTTACAAACATTCATCCCCTAAGGGGTTAAAAAACAGTTGAAAGTTTGTATGGTAATCATGTCGTTTTTAGAGTTAGACGTTTAAAACTTTGGCCACAGGCCCCTAATGTACAGTCAAAAACATTGATAAGGGATAATTTCCTAATTCATCCCTTGAAGGGGTTAAGATAGGGGTTGAAAGTGTTCACATACCTAAGTAATGTGTGATTTTTAATATTAAACTGTGGCTAGAAACATGAAAGCAGGACAGCAGGTTTCTTTTATAATATGTAGATGTATTTGCCCCCTAAAGGGGTGAAATAAGGGGGTAAAGGCGCTTAATCAAAATAATTTATTCTCTAACACCGTTAAATGGAGACGGTGGATGGAGATGGAAAGTTCTCCGTCTTTTAGCATTAGATAAGTTTGCTTTCAAAACTATACAGGTAGCCCGAACTAACGTGAGTAAAACTACTGGACGGATTTAAGCAAAAATTTCTAGTCATGTAGCTTTCGTTAATACCTACATTATGAAAAAATATACAATTTAAACAGAAACGTCTGTTGATGATTCTTAAGATATTATATTTGTAAAAACGGAGTTTTCAATAGAATTTTTGCAATTTAAACTAATGAACTAATCGCACTGTTACCTTTTATGCTTAATCCGTGAACGGATTTAGATGACATTTTTCGTACAGATGAGTTGAGACCCTTGGAAGGATATAGGATAGTTTTTTTTATCAGAAATCATCCCTTAAGATGGTAGAACTTTGTTTGGGTCGGCGATAATTGAGGTTCCGCCCACAATCATTTAATAGCAATCAAGTTCTGTGTCTCAAAGTATCACATAAAGATCGTCAGATAACCAGAGTTGTGACTTATTTGAAATACTTGTATTTAAAATGCAAATACAAAATAAGTATTTTATATTTTGTACTTAATTTTTTTTTTAAGAGTCGGCCGTGTTTCACCTTCCCATACAAACGTAGTTACGCTCTCATTTTTAAACTACGTGTTGGATTGTGACGAAACTTTGCATATACATTGACATGAGGTATATGTATGTCTGTTATTAGTTTATATGGTTCCAGTTTATAAAACAAACGAAATACAGCAAAAAAAGTATTATATTAAAACTTAAATTCGCTGTATTTTTTTACATACATACCTTATGTCATTGTATATGCAAAGTTTCGTTTCAATCCAATACGTAGTTTTAAAATGAGAGCGTAACTACGTTTGTATGGAGAATCGAGCTTACTGCGGACTCTTAAGTATTTTGTATTTTATTAGAAATACTTTTCGAAATATATTTTATATTTGTCAAATATAAGATACTTTTTTACTTCTAAGTTTCGAAAGTATTACCTTTACTTTGTCAGCGATTCGGCAAATGGCCACTAGAGGCGCTGCAAAGTCTATGTGCTAAATGACAGTTAAAACAAAATGTACTTACGTTATTATCTGTGAAACATGACGTTACGCTTCGCTTTTTAACGAGATTGACTTCGATTTTGTTTCGATTACTTTTTGAAAGTATTTTATTTGAATAAAGTATTTTGAAAATACTAATTTTGTATTTAGTATTTAAATACAAAAAGCAAAAGTATTTTGTATCTGAAATATTAAATTGGAAAAGTATTTGCATGTTGTATTTGAATACTTTTTTTAAAAGTATTTTGTACATCTCTGCAGATAAAAAACTGTATAGTTTGATATCTGACTTAATAAACAAAAATTTAAAACATTTAAAAATTTAATTTATACAAGTTAATCCTGATCATATTATAAATGCGAGAGTTTGGATGTTTGTTACTATATCACGCAAAAACGGCTGAACGGATAAAGATGAATTTTAGTATACTAATAGAGTACAGACTGGTTTAACATATAGAATACTTTATATTCCAATAAAATTCTAACAAAAGGAAGTCAACGCGAACGCTGTCGCGGGCAAAAGCTAGTACAATATTTTAATAAATATTAGTAGAGACTATGACTAGTAAATTATTTCCTCCAATTTTATTTAACTGTTTTATTCGCCCTTATATCAAATATCACGAATATCTCAATACCTAATTGTTTAATAACAGTTATTATTGGTGGTCAGCCAACAATTACTCCGGTTCTACCTGATATATCAATCAATGTTGTATTATATACAAAAGGTTTTCATTTTTAACCGACTACAAAAAAGAGGATGTTCTCAATTCAGTTGTATTATTATTATTATTAAAATCTTTTTTTTCATGTTTGGTACCGAAATGAATGATACAATGAAACTCAAAGAACCAACTCGATTACATAAGTCCTTTGTCGGACGAAGTTTCCCGCAAATTATATTGATAAATAATGCATGTATACATATAAAATCTCGACGAATGTTCCAGGTATTTGATACTTGTAATCATAAATATGATGTTGATATTCAAATACTATAACCATTCGAGTAGCCATTTATAAACACGGATAAAATATAAATTTAGTATAAACTTATTAAAGCATGTCGAAAACTACTTTTACCGATTTTTTACAGTTCATCTACACTAATCTACGCTAATATTATAAAGAGGAAAGATTTGATTGTTTGTTTGTTTGTTTTGAATAGGCTCCGAAACTACTGGACCGATTTGACCGATTCTTTAACCATTAGATGCCGACATTATCCCTGATGAACATAGGCTCCTTTTTACTGCGGGAAAATGCTTCATTACTACGGGAAAACGAGTAATCCGTGCGAAGCCGGGCCGGGCAGCTAGTGAGAAATATGAAAGTACAGATAAGTTTAAATATAAAAACTTAAGCAAAAGTGGGACGCTGACGATCCATTATGAAGGGTTCCGTGACCAAAGATCATGTTTTCATAAGGAAACTCGCGTAACTTGCGTCCTTTTGTATAGAAAACGCAGTTTTTCAGCGACAACTCAAAAACTTATCTTGTTTAAAATCATTTTTGTTGAATGTTTATGCTGACTGATGAGTGCTTGGTACATATTTGATTTTTTTAATTTTATTCGTCGATCCGAAAGTCAGATTGGGACGAACACAATTTTAATGACATTCAGAGCGACTATATCTCTGACTATTTTCACTTATTTAATCAAAACAATTACTGAGAAACTTCCCATTAACTTCTATAGATCCATGTAACTCATAGCTATGTAAATTTTTTATGACTTCATTTTTTTTTGGTCGTCAAAAACTGCACGCGGTTCCCTATGACATTTGGTCGAGTACCCCTGACCTGGGTCTGACCGTTTAGCCAGGCTGTACTCCAACTTTTTACCCCGAGTCAAATCTTGAAATGTCAGATTTTTCTGGGGGTCACACGGAGAGACCCTACACTTGTTCCATACATCACGTAATTATTATGTCGTAATTGCACTCTTTCCCGGAGAACAACTATGTCAGTGAGAAATCAGTGGTTTTGCAGCTTTATTTGTTTGTTTTGTTAAGAAGTTCTCAATGGATCGACATGGGAATTGTATGTTCGATAAGCAGGTGACTAAGCTTGCTTATCCTAAAACAAAATGAATTGTGATGACCAACTACGAATAAACGACGTTTTCTTAAATCGACTATTTTTTTAACTTAAACATCCTGTAGCTCCCAAAGTATTGATCGTAGAGTAAAAATAATTATGACCAATTTTGTAGGAAATTTTATGTAGAATCTTTTGTTTGAAGTTATTATAACGCTGTTCGTACAGGTATTCGAGATATGTACGGAAATCTGCAAAAGGTACCTTCAACCCCCCCTACACCCTCAGCACAGCCCCCACCCTCGAGGACTTTTAGTATGTTTATCTGGACATCACAAGGTATCATTGTACCAATTTATAAAACTACACGAATTATTTCCCCTGATTTTATTAATTTTCTTATGCTACTGGATATTTAACTTGACTTCAAAACTATGCAGAGGTGCAAAAATTAAATATATAATCCAAATCATTTTATTTACACCCATATTTTTCAGCTAGTGACATACGGATACGAAGATGGACGACAAAATGTATTAAAACCGGACGCATTTTTGTCCATGCACAAATTGCTCAACGAGGAAAGTATCAACGAAGTGAGTAAACAAAATAACTTCACCTAGGTACACCATCAATACAATATCGTGTTAGAAAGAAATATACAGTTGAAAGGTAAATGTTTTAATGTGACCGATATCCATCAACACGCCACCGTTATAACTTAACTTGTACAGTTAGGGCACAAGGTGCAGTTGTGTGTGAGAGCTCGGTTTTATATATTTGTCGCTTATTTGTATATATTTTCGTTACATTTTCTCTAAAATTCTTCAAAACTTTTCTTTTAATTTTAATACATGTATACTTTTCAAATAAAATGTATGTTGTTACTGAAATAAATAAATGAAAATGAAATTCATAAAACTTTACAAACTAAACTTGTGTTAATATCGTTTTTGGCTTCCGTCAATATAACCCATTACATGAACCGATTTCAACGGATTTTATGGCGTATATTTTCTATTAAATACATAAGTATCACATTTAACTACTGTTTACTTAAATATGTGTTGCCCCTTTTCACTAACCCAAACAGTTTTTACGACATTTTACTTTATAGGTTTGATAAACGTTTATGAATAAGAATTATAGATAGGCATTAAATATTTACATCGCATGTCTATGTAGAAAGACGTATTCTATTTTTTGTAATAAACACATGCCGACAGTAAAGCCAGACTGTACCTACGTGAGTTTAACCATTAAATCCTACCTAGCTACATTCACCAGCATAATAATATGTTTTGGCAGCGTGGCCCATTGTCATATATTTATACTGGTAACTGTACACATCTATTATCTAAAAAAAATATTAAAAAGACAAGGGACAAACAATAAATAGATATATCTCTAAAACAAGCGCCTAATATTCTAAGACAAAACCATCAGCAACGTAGTGTTAATGTCTATAATAAAATATGATCCTCATACATAGAAGTATCATGAGAAACTAGAACCGTCTGGCACCCACCAGAATTCAAGCTTCAGCTCACCAATTAGTAAATACTCCATTTAGCTGCAATTCTGAACTCTAAGGCATTTGAGTTTAAACTGTTATTGCAGGCAAAGCTATCATTGTGTAAGTTGCACATTTGGCACCGTCCCAGCTGAGATTCTGTTCTAGAGACAAATCATTGGGAGAAAACAGATTTGTGCTCAAGCAGCTACTGCCTCTTTATGTGCGAAACATCGTTTGTTATTGCTGTTTGCTTTGCACTTTTATGATGTGCTTGGATACTTAAAGACGAATTAATAATAAATAATAAGGCTTGTGTTATGGGTGCTACACAACGATAGAAAGAAATAGATAGAAATAGAAATACTTAATTCTGAAATATATGCGTTAAGTGTAGACTTAACGGATATCGGAACTGATCGCCCATATTAGTATTTAAAAGCTGAAGCTTTATTAGTAAAAATAGAGTAACCTTAAGCGTATCTTGATTATACGAGTAGGAAGCAACTTTTTCCCGGCCATATAATGTTTTACGTAAACTTTGTCCTACCAGACGTAGTATTTTTTGTGACAATTTGTATTATTACTTGACCGCCTTGCGTTTTGGAATGGAACAGCTGTCAGTACATATAACCTTTGACCTAGGTACCTATTTATAAATATAATATGGTCACTTCCAATCCCATTCTAATACATACATACATTCACGCCTTTATCCCTAAAAGGGGTAGGCAGAGCACATGAAACTTGTGTTACAGTACCAATTTTATCGTAAATGTCAGTATAAAAGATCGACAAAATGTGATAAAGTAGTGACAGGTTGCTAGCCCATCGCCCACAACACACTTCAAACCTGTTCCCTTAGTCGACTCTTACGATACCCATAGAAAGGGCCCAATTCTAATAGCAGTTTGACAACACAAAATAAATAGACCGCTTTACTTATAGAATTCTAGACTTCCTTAGGGCGAAGCCCAGCGCCCGCATGCCGCCAGCGCCCCGTTATCGTCCTACCTCAGCTCCCGCGCACCGCGTAGGCGAGGACTAAGTCGTATGCGTATAGTTCTGGTTGAATGAAGCTGAATAACCACTAAGGCCTTTAACTTGGTCCTTGGTCACACGAGGCTATCTTTTGGATGAATTTGATCGCACTAATGATACGATAGTTTCTAAATTTAACGAAGTGAGAACATTTAAAAACTTCCTACGTATTATGAAACTTGTGTAGCAGATGGCCAGGGGTTGCTCTGAAAATCGATATTTAATAACCCAGTACACCAATGTTCCGTTGACACGATAGCCATGTATCATTAATCATGAGCGTTGTTCATTTTGTAATTAAACGTCAATACTTCAACCAATCACACAGAAACCTTTGTTGATTTGGGCTTAGCGATTATCTATACTGATGATCATACGGAGTGTTCGTAAGTTACTTTTTCTAAATCACGCTTATGACGCCTGGAGGGGTCATTGAGAGAACAATGATAATGATATTACTTACTGCGACTGAAAATGACTGTTGATATGTCCTAACGCGCGTAAGAAAAGTTATGTTATTACCCTGTTGAACTTTTTTTGAGTATCCATACATAAATCACAATTGTAATTAATGAATTTCCTGTAGAAGTTTCAAACCTTTCTCTTTTATATATTTATACGTTTTAGCGATTCTGAAATCGGTTTATACTCGTAATAACTTATATCACCTACATCTTATTTAAAGTCTTCGGTTCTCAATAGGAAAATAAGGACACTTATCCTCAGGAATACGTTAAAATGAATATGCTTACAATACGCAGTCTCTTGAAGTATCCCTGTTACTCGCAAAGGATTCTAAAACAATAGGTCGCTTCCCAATGACCTAGAATCATGGATTTTTTTAAGAACCTAGCAGAAATGCGATAATAAACTGTAAACCGTAGTAACAGGGAACAATTTTTTTTTCTATTTTAAACTAATTTGCAGTTGGACTGCCCACCTATTTCGATGTATGGGGACAACAGTTCTCCTACGTCAAAATTTGCATGGACGAGAAGGTGGGTTACCTTTGTTTTACCAAAAAAAATTGACAAATTATCATTTCCCAATTTTTTTTTAGTAGAATTTCATTTGCCAAATTAACACTTGACAAATAATTCTTTAGCAAACCTTATGTTTGGCATGTTCATGTTTAAGCAATATCTCGTTTACCAACTAGTACTTTGATCAAATTTCATTCAGTCAAATATGTTAGTTGGCATAATATGTTTTAACCAAAACAAAATAAGACAAATGATTTGTATCGTTAATATTTAATTTTCCTTTTCTATTCCGTCGGTTAATCAGCAGAGGAACACTTCAATGACAAATCATTTGCATCTTTATTTCAATGGTGTATAAGATACACAATAAAATAACAACTTTTTTTGTGATGTGGGTAGGGAGTATAAATGAATTTGTGTAGAGGTCGCCATTCTAACCTAACCGCCAGCGTGTCGACGTCACCCCGCTTGCCTATTTCCGCTCTAAGGGGCACAAGCTAACCCTAACCTAACCTACCAAATGATACAGTTGTTACGATCGTTTGCTTTTTGGTGCGGGGGCTTCGCCCCCGAACTCCCTGGGTGGGGGGCACCGCCCCCGTCCCCCCTTCTTCGGCTGCCCTAACCTAATTTAGCGCCCTTGCCTATCGACCTACCTAACCGTGCATTTTTTATTTAAGGGACCGTGCCGTTTTATTAATAGGATTTTGGTAAAATTTCATAATCCAATTAAATGTGAATTTTTGCCTATTTATAGTTTGCCATATCATTAACTTGACTTAGCTTTTTTTAGGCAAAAAAACATTAGACAATAAACATTTATATTGTCTAATGTTTTTTTGCCTTATTAAAGCATTTGGTAAAGGACCAAATGTCATAATGTAATGTTTCGTAGTAATATTTTGCTGAATGAAAATTTGACGTAATGAAAATATTCGTATTAAAATTGTGCCAAAGTTTGCATTGGCAAACAAAAAAGTTGCTAAACTTTGCTTGGGAAATGAAATTTGACCAAAATAAATTTGGTAAAACAACAGGATCCCACGAGAAGGGCATTGCATTTGCATTTGACTGGTATTTAGGGTTCCGTACCTCGAAAGGAAAATCTGAACCCTTATTGGATCACTTTGTTGTCCTTCTGTCTGTCTGTCAAGACCCTTTCTCTGGGAATGCGTGAAGGTATCGAGTAGAAATCAAAACCATATACTCAAGTCTACAGCTCCATGAAGCTGTGGATAAATCAAACTTTTAAGTTAACGTAAGAAAAAGATACAGCCGTTTAACAGGTTTAACCGGGAGCGATTAATATTTTCATACGAATGTGACTTTTATTTCACCGAAAATATATTTAACTGTTACAAAAGTATTTATTAGCGGAGTTACAAATAGCTAGGTACCATGATTGATTTACTTTTCGCATTGTATTCCACAAAATAAACTGTAAAAGCCCTTGAACCAATTAGAAGGGCTTGCCAGAAATTTTGTCAGTTCCCGTTAATGTGTTTACAGTTACCCCATTTTCGTTTCTTAATTTTATTTTTAACCCCCGAAGAAAAAAGACGGTTGTTATAAGTTTGAAATTATTGTCTATGTGTCTATGTATCTGTGTGTCTGTCTGTGGCATGGTAGCTCCTAAACAAATGGACCGATTTAAAGGCGGTTTTTTGTCGTTTACGTTTTAACAAAATCGGTTGAGCTGGTTTTGAGATATTACATTTTAAAATAAAAATGTCTGGGTTTTTTCAAGTTTTCTAAGTTGGTAATTATTTACTAAGGCAACTTAGTTATACAACCGGAAAATAGCTAAGACGATGCTGGATAAAATCGTTTGGATTTTTATTTTCCTCCTAGCTTTATTAAGAAAAAATATTTTTGTATTTAAAAGCCTGGCCCACGAACGGTTTTTAAGCTGAGATCTGATAATCTAGAATCTTTGATTAATTGACAGAACTTCTAAATATATTATAAGCACGCGTATAGCGATTTGTGTTTTTTGCTATAGGGTCCATGCATTTACACTCTATTACCATTTTCTCCGGATCGGATTGATGAGGCGGTTGAAATATTTTTCAAGAACTCATTGTAGCTAAATATTTAATGATTATTTAAATTTGTGTTAAGCCACCGACCTTAACGAGAACTCCGACCCGCCCCGGCAGCATGACGCGGTACAAAAAGCTATCAGAGCTAATTGTGTGCCAACGAAAAGAAAATTTTCGATGGAAAGCTCAGATTGCCCGATAAGGGCCCATTTATAGAACTAAAAGTGTTCCCCAACTTGATGCATACGAAGTTTCTTAACAGCCTCGTTGAAGGCTGTATTTAGTGGTATTTTGAAAGGCATTTGGGTCCAATAAAAACATATTTCGTGCTTATTTTGTTTTCTAGTACGCTACTGTAAATGTTAAGGTACTTAAATAGACAATAATACGTTATAAACAATGATCCATCAGTTTTTAAAGAAATATTATACACAATTTAAAGAGTCCAGGTTTTGACTCCTACTGGACACTAGAAATTACTATAATTAAACAATCAAACATGTTATTTAATGTCCATGGGACACAACACAGTAGTACTGTTTTTTTCATGACTTTTGCTTGAAAAATCCGTGTGTGATAAACTATACTATGTCAAAAATCTAGTGAAACTATATTTGAGCACACAAAGACTTTTCTGGAAAAGTCGGGGTGCGGCAATAAAATTCAAGACGTGCCGAGACAAGCATTGTCCAGGCCAGAACTTTGTAGCGTTTCCTCTTAAACTCAACTTTAAGAATAAAATATTTTTTTAGAGTTCCGTATCACAAAATTAAAAAAAAAAACAGTCAACTGCGTGTGTGTCTATTTGATTTATTTATTTATTTATTGTTGGGCTACGCGTAGAGCAGGGTTCCGTAGTTGCCTGTATGTCTTTGTAACATCGACACACGTGTGCCAAAGAAATGGTGATGTTGCGTCGGCCGAATTTGTATGAAAGTTTAACCTTCCAAGTACAATTTGAAATTAGTCGACTATTACTCGGTAACTAATTATGCCTACTTAGCCTTTCCTTTTAAATTCATTATACTGCCTCGAAATTTTTCGTATTCCCAGTACTAGCCATTTAGCCGGCAGAGGATAGATTCCAATAAAAATTAGGGTTTTAAACTCCAATATCATGCAAACGAATCACTGAGTTGAAAAATGGTTTTTAGAAACTGGTTTAACTGTGAAAAGGTAATAGAAAGACAGATGGAGTTACTTTCGCATTTATACTAAGGGCACACTGAAATGATCGGGAATGTATAACTTAGGACTTAGTTATAGTTACCTGAAAATCTTCTTTTATGACGTTAACATTGGACTTTTGAAGCCACATTGGCATTCAAATAATTATGAAAAATAATATTTTTTTTACTAAAATTCTGTTTAAGTTTTTGAAGTCTGCAATTATCGAGAGGTTGCATGGAAAAATCAGTTAGGGTTATTTCAAAATGTTGCCTGGGTAATCTTATTTTGTTTTTATAATTTTTACTTGAATGATATTTAATCTAATGCAGCCCAACGACAATATCTCACTAGCATCTCAGTTTTTCTAGACCTAGCTCTATCTTCTATAGGTCGACTAAAAACAGTGGTAACTCCTGAATACATCCCGGTAGTGGAAAAAAATAATATAGCATTGCAATAGCATAGCATTTACATGTGGTATACCACGACATTTCGTTATCGATTCGAATGACTCTAAAAGAACAACAACAACTAAAAAAATGGTCTTTGAAAGCTAGTTTCCTTTTGCGTTCCCTCATATTTTATATACGAAGAAGAAATGCGACTTGAAGTGATTTTTGCTCACCTTCTCTACAAAAAAAATCTGGTGAGAAACGTCAAAAGCCATTATAATAACATATTTTTATGTTGCAAATTAAGAAACTATTTCTATAAGCCTGAAATATCACGTTATCCGGGACTGATTCAGGTTTGAACTTTGTAATACGGCAGAAAAGCATGAAAATTTGCCATCAATTTCAATGACAACTTGAGCCTTGATTCATTGTCATAATAAAATGTCTTATGTTAGACAAACGCGCTCATACGAGTATCATCATAATTGGTGGCCGTCTGGTCGCATAACAACTATCAAAATGTCGACCGTACCGTCCTTATTATTATTATTAAACCACAGGGCAAGACATATTCAATTTCCGCCAAAATGCAAGAAGGTTTTTGAATTCCTCATACATGTCAGTGGTTCTAAAAACAAAAAGAACACTTCTAGATCACACGTTGCCGCCTCCACAGTGAATTTAATTTTATAAATAAACGAATAGTGTTGTGTCAAATCAAGCTTTATTGTTTGGGAGTTTCAGAAAGGGGTTTGGGTAAAAATGTTGTCATTTGTTTTTAGATGAGCGGCTACTCGTAAAAGTGGTAGATTATGATAGATCTACTCAAAACAAACATATTTTGTTATGAAATGTAATACACTAAAATGCATCGGAGCCGAGATATTAGCAATATATATTTTCACGGGTCATATTGTAAAGTTATAAACTAAACTTCAAACTTACATATCTCGGCTCCGATATTGTTTAACGCGTTTAATTGTATATAATCCAAGTAACATAAAAAAATATATAACGGAATATAACTAAACTAAACTTATATTATAAACTAAACCTATAAAAAGTAAATGCCCCCCAGGTCCCCGTCATTGGTTATGGTGCCCAGAAGGCTGGCAGCGTTGCCTCTTTGGATTGCTAGGCTAATCCTTTGGCCAAAATAGCTGCTAGCCCTCTGGTCGCCGGATGTTTGAATGAGCCGCTCCGAAAGTTCCTTATATAGGGCTTTCGCGCCCGGACCCCACGGCCCCAGAGTTTCCACTCCAAACGGCGCAAACATGTAGCCCTCACAGAGGACAGCATATTTCCGCCGCTTGTGTTGCTCTGCCGTGGTGGCCGCAGCTCCGGCTTTAGAGGAGGTCGCTTGGAGATGGGACGGGGTTAGCGTATCAACGCAGGTAGCGTCCCACACAAGAGTCCTCCCCTGCTTCCATGGAATGAGCGTCATGCCGTCAGGGCGCTTACCATCGTCACGTGCGATACCGTTCGGCTCTAAAATGGCCGGCACGCTAACGGAGGCAAGAGCCCTACGGATGACGTCATTCAGAGGCGTGGCGGGAGATGCGGCCAGCACTCTTCTGGCAGGACAAGCCTTGGTGACCTAGGGAGTCTACGTGGGCGCCACAGCGGCAGCGGTGTGGCTCATTAGTTTTGGAGCCAAGTCGCAGACAGGTTGCCAAAGTTAAAGTTGGTTTGTCGAGGAGAGTGCCAAGGTTTGGAGACGGCAAAGAGTGAAGCCAGAGCCCCGCCTCCGGCTCCGCTACAGCAAGGAGACGAGCACGCTCTGCTGTGCTTTGAGCGGAGGTGATGAGGTCTTTAAGAGAAGATTGACAGAGGGGCTCGTCCCACTGCTTTTGAGATTTCGGGGAAACCGGAAGTGAATCAGCTGGGCAGGCCTGCTCCCACGCGCTTATTGCCTCGCTCGAACAGGCAATCGCGACATTGTCGGCAGCTGGGCTAAAAATTTTGCTGGCGAGTTTCTGCGTGCTGTGGAAAGAGGCTAAGAACGCTGGAAGGGCTACACTGACAACCTGCCGGATTCCCAGGCCGCCGTGCCCGATTGGCAGAGAGGCCTGGGTCCAGGCACGACTGTCCAAATGGACGTTCAGGATGGAGGCGTCGAGGGGTTCAATAATATGAGGGAATTTCCAAATGGGGCTACACCTTAAAATATATGTAAATTTGGGGACAAAAAGACAAAATTTTATGATGACTAAAGCCATGTGTGCACTGACTTTTAGAAGGCGATCCGAATAAGTTTTGTGAATGGTGAGATGTTCGTTGATGAGCGATGGTATGGATTCCTGAAAAACGGGAGCCCCTTTATCTATTATGCATATTAAGAGGTCCTCTAAACGATTATTAAAAAAACATCCTTGGCCGCTGCAATTAAAAAACGTATTTTTTTCTCATACAAGGTTACCCAGTGCCCTTTGTTTCCATGTCGGTGGTGATTGTCTATCGATCAATCCTGGGAAAACAATGCAATATACGTACCGTATATTAGTTACCGCAAACTAAACATTTTCTATTAAACTGTTTCACTACTTAGTTATTTCCAGGGTTACCAGATGAAACTAACCAAACAACCAGGAACACGATTTTTTATTGAGATTGGAATGTTTCAATTGGTCAACATTTTTGTAATAATATATCTAATGGTATCTCGACGGTTTGGTTGTGCCATGTCACGTCTATTGACTGAATCGCACTGAATGGTCAATCCCCTACGCTGGTAAACAGCAGAAAAGTTAAAACGTTGTGTTATTATTAAAATAATAAAATTGAAATTAGCAAAGTGTTGTACACAACCCTTGTCTTGCAAATAACTATCACAGCAACGGCTAAAAGTGTCCAACAATATTGCTCCAGCACTCTAGTACTATGAATCTTCCCGCACATACGGCGGGCACTACGTCCATCGAACTAACGCAATTGCTTGAAAGCCTCCGTCCCACAGTTTGCCATGTAGAGCTCTTTGCGTGATTTTTTTGCTGTATTTGCGATACTTCGATTCCTGGTAGTAGAGTACTATTAGAGTGTTTACATAATGTGAGAACCGGGACACTTTGTTTAAGTTTATTGATATGGCAGATCATATTCGATACGAGTAGAGTTGTGGAATAAACGATTAAAAGTAGGATATAATAAACTGACCCATTCAAATGTTAGGTATCCATTTGTATAACTCCGCTTTAAGATGTGGCCCCTATCATCTCCTTGAAAAATGCACCTATCAATGATGATTTGCTATATATACATTTCCGCGTTAACAAGCAAAAGTTATTGCTGGACAATATCGTATAAGTAACTAGTCGACACATAAATACACGGAAACTTAGTGTCAGGTGACCATCAAGTTGATAAAATAATCATAATTTTCACTCTGAAAATATAAATAAAAGTGGAGGTGAAATCTGGATTGGCAGTGTTTATCAAACAAAAGTTTTTACATCTATAGTAAACTAATATTGCTTTAATGTTCATGACCATCAAATTGTAGGTTCCAACGAAATATGAGTACTAAATTATAACACAAACATTTTTATTGTAACACACCGGTTCTGCAGATCGTAATCGTGTAATTTATACTGACTTTTACAAGTTAACGACATCGTAAATAACACTATTTAGGGGTGGTACGGTGTTACTGCGCGGGGGGCTGTAAGATGCGTACTATCACCATTGTTTTTAAAATGACAAATTGCAAAACGTATCTTAATTTGGACATGGGCCGAAAACTGGTCACATTATGAAGAATAGAAGATATACAATAACTCATACCAGTTGTCGTGACTCATAATGACGTAAACTCATCGGTATAAGTTATCGTAAAATATGTAATACAGGTAAAGTGAGAATTTTTTCCCTGACAAAGTATTTGTTACATTTTGAAGTAAAATGCAAATGTAATCAATGGTCGTGGTATTCACTGCTGAAGGTCCGTCTAAAACCTTTTTGGCGACTTCTGTTACCAGCTGTTTTAATCGGCCTCAGCTTCTTTTCATCGCGGTTGTGTCTGTGAGGCCAGTCAGATCAATAACCTGATCTGATCGACTAAGAGACCGGCTTCGCGATCGTTTGCCATCCACCTTCCCAACCACTAACAACTGCCCCAGGTTATTTGGTTCTACTATTATGAAGTAATTTTACCCTAAAAATTCACCTGAAAGCGGAATAAATACGAGAAGAAAAAAACATGGACTTTGTTTGTGTGTTTGCAGTGATATGGACGCCGATGGGTATATGGCCGGCGGCGGCGCACCGGTAAAAATTGACCGGCGGCGGCGGCGTCGACGGCGTGACCTTGTAAAAAACCTTTGGTTTAATAATTGAAAACAAATTACCCAGAGGAACGATATTTACGATATTCAAAACCTATCCAATGCCAGAAAAACGTCGATGGGTGTGCCATCGACGTTTTTCTCTAACGCTTATTATATCGCGTTAACGGACACGCTGATAAAGCAATGTGCTTGACTCCCATTTAAGTATTTTTAAATTACGTAGCTATGTGTCACATCAACTCGCGGACCCGAGGTTGATCTGGAGAAGGACCCTACAGCTAGACTAACCCGACACTATACCGACGACATCCCGGACATCAGCCTGTACGATATTGTAATGACTCTTAAACAGCCCAAGAAAAATAAGGCACCCGGTAAAGACGGAATAACAGCGGAACTCCGGAAGGCGGGTGAATTAACCGGTCCTTACTGCCCTTCGGAAGTTGTTCGATTCCGTCTTACTGGAAGGGAGAACGCCAAAGGCATAGACCAGAGGTGTGTTGGTGTGTTCTTCAAAAAAGGTGACAACACCCTGCTGAGGAACACTTATGAGCCATGGCTATAAGCTGTTTCCGAGAGCCATTACAAATCGTCTCGTACGCAGGCTAGATGACTTTCAGCCTCCCGAACAAGACGGTTTCCGAAGAGGCTTTAGTACCGTACACCACATCATACGTTTGGCATTCTTTGGAGGAGGCCTACGTCCTCTCGGACATCTTCGGCTGATATGATGATGATGATGATGAGTTGGAGCCGACCGCACATGTCTTCTTTATCCACACAAAGAGTCAACATACTTTTAATGCAAATGTATGCTTCTACGTGCAATGTGCCCCGCCCACTGCCACTTAAGTTTAGCGATTCGGAGGGCTATATCGGTTACCTTGATTCTGCTGCGGATAGCCTCATTTCTGATGCGATCGCGCAGAGAAACACCCAACATAGCCCTCTCCATTGCCCTGCACGTAGAACCGATGGCCGTTGGGGCGGAAAGGTTCTCGAGTGGCGACCACGTACCGGAAGGCGCAGCGTGGGTAGGCCCCCCACAAGGTGGACTGATGACCTGGTAAAGGTCGCGGGAGTCCGCTGGATGCGGGTGGCGCAGGACCGGTCATTGTGGCACTCTTTGGGGGAGGCCTATGTCCAGCAGTGGACGTCTTTCGGCTGATATGATGATGATGATGATGATGAAATGTATGCTTTACGCATTATTGTAGTAAGGTTCGTTTTTAATCTTACTGTTCCCATCTGCACTGTTATGTAGCACAAGACGGCGCACGAGCTCTCTCGCTCTATCTCGCCGCGAGACGTCTTGTGCTAACCATGCTGGACCCTTCACATAAATGACACGTTGAAGCTCCAGATAAAATCAGGGTAACGCCGATAGTCAGCAAAGCTAATGCATCACACGAACAAGCGTCAGCGTTGAGCCATTTCCATAGCTTGAATCATTTCCATGGTAGGTCAATCGCTTTGTCGGCGTTTAGGAACTTCGCGTTTGACAATTAAGGGGTTGTTAAGTTAAAATACCGAGATGCCGACCTGACCGTATCATAATAAAACATCGCTACTGAGTGTTTACATTATTTTGATACAGGTGAGCTATGGTTGTAATTAAATCAGAGGCGGGATTATTCATATTGATAAGAGCGCGGAGGGTGTAATTATCAAAGCTCATGTTTCATACGACGTTTTTCAACACATTTCCGAGGAAAAAATCCTTTTCATAAGATAAAAAAATTATAGGCTTCCTTAGTTATTTTCTTTACTTATTGATGGCAACGGTTTTTACTCAATGTACATCGCCAAGATTTCCAGTGGCGTCAAATTATTTATCACTTTTTTATTCACCACGAGTCAACATTTTTGAAATTACCTATAATGGCGCGCAACAATTGTTTTTCGTGAAGTTTGCGCAGTGCGCGCTCCAGTCTTAAAGCCAGACTTAAATGAAATCTCTAAACAGCCAATACAAACCAAAATATCTTTAATAATTCATGTAAAATGTTTTCAAAAGTGACTAGTTTTAGTAAATTAAACGTTTCTATATCATATCCAAAAAGAAATTGTCAATTAATTAACAAAAAGGATTTAATTTGTTTAGTCGAATAAGATCCATTTGCTGAGAATTTAAATAAAAACCTGTACATTCTGTACAACCCGGTTAATTTAAGAATGCACCGTGTTCATGCATACATCTTGCTGCAAGGTGTCAACGTGACTTTATCGAGATATAACCATAACACACGAGTGTCGTAATGTTATAAAACACGCGTGTTTAATACCCAGGATTATGACCCTAAAAGCGACATAATAAGAGGTAAATGTGTTGAAAAATAAATAAGCTACAATAGCTGAAACGAGCGCGAAACAGAAGTCGGCGCGCCGATGGTGCTGCGTCGGCGGCGGCAGCATGGGATTTCGGTCGCCGGCGGCGGAGCGGCGGCGCGGCGCCCATATCTACTTTGCACTAATTAGGCTGGATCCTACATACACGAACATTGTCTACTTATAAACTGAGAACTTTATTTACTTTAGTAAACGTACTATTTTAATGTATGCGTAACAACATTGTATTCAAAATTAATTACATAGGTACCTACCTAGTAAAAAACCACCCAAAAACCCTCTCGAAAAAACCTTCAATCTTTTATTTTACTTCTATTTTATTTACATTGGTCATAAAGACTTTTTTATTTTTTTAATGCAGGTTTGCCACCATCCTACTTCCTACTAATATTATAAATGCGAAAGTTTAGATGTTTGGATGTTTGGATGTGTGTTACTCAATCACGCTTAAACGGCTGAACCGA
Organism: Epinotia bilunana; assembly: GCA_947049275.1. Classification (NCBI taxonomy): domain Eukaryota; kingdom Metazoa; phylum Arthropoda; class Insecta; order Lepidoptera; family Tortricidae; genus Epinotia; species Epinotia bilunana. The sequence continues at coordinate 9,924,265 of OX346256.1, forward strand.
TTTATATTATAATATATTAAAATATAGGATAGTTTTTATCCCGGGTCCACGCGGACGAAGTCGCGGGCGGAAGCTAGTATGAGTTATAAATATGGTTAGATTTCTTAGCCGTGTCAACTGAAAGAACAAAATTAAGCATACACAATGCATGTAGGGATGTATATAAGGAAGCTTGTCGTTTAGTCGTCCATAATCGAGTAGATTCATTACAGGAAAATACTTTTCATTGGTACCGTGCAGCAGAGTTCCAATAATCGACAAGAGTTCAATAATTCTACACACAATACAACAACAGATACAATATCTTTTCTAATGTATTTATGTTAGTTATCGTCTTAAGCAGTAAAAGCATTTTTATGATTGAGTCGTAAACGCGCATTCTTTCCAAAGTACATAAGCTTTTAGGCAAAACAGGTTTTATTGCTAAGCCGAATAACCGTGAGTAGAAAAGTTTTTTGTGCGGTGTTGGAATGAGAACCCAAACACACAAACAAGTGGGTACTTCCTCATGGCATACTGGCGTATCCATCGATTCCATGAATGATGACTTGTTTATCGGATGAGGAGTTTCGGAGATTACCACTTAGGTACATTCAAAATTCAAATGTACAGACATTACCTGTTTATTATTATAATAGATGTATAGAAGAACACACGAATATATACCCGCTGCTAATAATAGACGTGGGCGTTTAAAATGTTCTATTATCTTTTCCTTGAAAAAAAAATGTATTTCGGTCGAAACGGTACTTAGATATATTTTGAGGTGCCAGGGGTGGGCTTTTTAATTATAATAATAATATTTAGTTATTTCCCGTATTTAAATATTACCGATATTTATAGACCGCGCAAGTTCACACCATGCGATTAGCTATTTAAAAAAAATATACCTATACGGAGGGGTGAGGGGGGGCTGGGTCACTGTAACAGATATGTTTATATATTTTTAATTTATTCGTCTCTTTTTTGCCTTAAAAAAAAACTACCAACCTCAGAAGAGTAAAAATACACGTAAACTTACTTAAAGGATTTTTTTTCATTTAAAACCTCTTGGAACCGCTTGTTCACAAGCTCAATAATCTACCGTTAGGTAAACTGTTTGCTCCTGTTACAGGACCCCCCGACCCCCTGTATATCTAGATAGCTAGAGATGTAACGTTTGAAATAATAATATAAACGTTATACATTTTTGTGACATGTAATCGCGGCTATGAATTATGTCGACACCAACACGACGTGACAGTAATTAAATACTTCTCGCTTGTCATAGTAAGAAGATTATCTCAAGGCTCCTTTATAGTGATATCAGTACAGTCAGTTCAATAAGTACATTCGACATGTATCATAGAAAAACATAAGGAAACATCAAAACTTTACCAGCCCGATTACCGACAAACAGAAATAAATACGGTTTGACGACCAAGGATTCCGAAGATCGTACGTAAAAAAAAGCCAAAGACGGAACCCGGGCTCCAAAGCACCAAAAAGCACCAACTAAGAATGCAACTGTTAGTCTCAATGTCAATTATGAATTTCCCCACCATACTAAGTTTTGTATTACAGAAACGTCTCATTTGGTACACAAATTACCATTCGTATGCCATTCTGAATTAGAAAATAGAAAGAAAGAAAGAAAGATACATTTAAAAAATAATTCGTTTTTTCAACATTATACAAATAAGTAAATAAATATGCGCTAAAATGTACAAGGGACGTTTTTATAGGCATCAAAAAGTATTTTGGCCCATTTACTTCATTTAAGTATTTTTCGAAGTTAAATAGGTATATATTTAACTTCAAATAGTACAGTTTTTGTACCATATCCTAAAAATTTAAAGAAGCTTCATTAGTTAATGATTAGAATGTAATTGATACTTCTTTACAAATTATTGATTAAATTATTTCAATTTATCGCTGCTCGTACAATGAACATTTAATTTAACATGACGCTTATGGATTGAATAAAGCAAACGAAAGCTAACGAAGTGTCAATATCATATCCACCTTAACACGTTAGTATAATGCAAACGACATAACACTTAGTTTAATAAATTAACGAACAAAATATCCATGGGAACATTTTCATAATACCCGTTATCATATGCGTCATGTGGAATTAAAAGGGGGTGCAACTTTATGTGTGTTTCTCACGCGAGCGCGAGATGGCTCCGCACGACACATTACATCCCTTTAAAACATGTGTGTTTTTATTTTTAGGGTTTCAAATGTCGAAAAAGCGGAACAGTTGTGTGATGTGCTAGCCTGCCGAAAATGTATATCGTGGAAACGGTATGTCCCTAACATGAATGTAATATGGCAGTTTCTTAAAACTATAACAAAAGAGCTATATGTGAGCTGACCTTGTGAAACTGTATACTTTTCTTATTTTCTAAAAGCTGTCTAATTTTCTAAACATGATGTCTAGTTTATGAACCCTTATTTACACAGGTCTGAAATAGAAATATCAACGTTAATATACTACTTACTTAGTGTTTTGGAAAAATAAACTTTATTTGACCTTAGGTAACTATATCCCCTCGCAATTAATGTCATTTTTTGGGAGCTCGTTGCATATACATAACCATAAGACAAACTTACATGACTGGTCTAGTCTCAAAATAAACCAGATAAGTGACACCTTTTTACCCTCGAAGGGTGCTACTATCAACTATAAATGTCGGATGTTCCTGACATTTCCCGAAACTTATAATGGGACCAAGTTATTGATTGGGGTTTGACATGCATACAAGGCGGTACGAAAATAAACATTTCAACCTGTTGATCGTACTTTTATCCATATACTTACAGGGTAAGACACCAACCTCTTTTTCCACTATTGTTTTTACAAGCTCTCTTTGCTTTCACTAGGTACATTTTGTTCAATGAGAAGGAAATTATTCGTCTTTAAAGTTGCTAATCGTCAATTTTTTTGATTACCTACGTGAATAGAGTCAGAGATAATCGCCCCGAAAGTCACTAAAATTGTGTCCCCCCCCCCTCTAATTTTTGAAGCGTGCATTTTAAAAATGTGAAAAAAATCATGGACATAGGGCTTATTAAATTCTTTCAGCGAAGATTGTTTTGAACAAGATCAGTTCAAAGGTTTCGAGATATTTCTAAAATACTGCCTTCCTTAATGAAAATGACGAGTGCCGTAAGATTTCAGTAACGATACGACCTTTTTAATAGGCACGGAACCCTTCGTTGTGCGTGGTCCGACACGCACTTGGCCGCTTTTTTTATATTACGCGCGAATGTTACCTGGTCGACCCGCAGGAATGCTGCCGTCTGTATCTGACCCTTAATACTTTAATTGCCAGCACGTCTAAATAATGGGACGGCCGCGACATACTCTCGATTTTACGATTGAGAGACGGATAGCGCCGTCGCGTGATAGCCGTGCAGGAATCCGCCTCGCGGGCGTCTACGCCGTAGTAGTTGCTTACCGCTACATACTTACGAGAAAAACAACGGGATCGGCTACGACGAGCTTAGCGCGTACTGATTCTTGGCATTGAATGTGTTAAATTGTTATTATTATTGGTGCTTAAGAGTCCGCAGTAAGCTCGATTCTCCATACAAACGTAGTTACGCTCTCATTTTAAAACTACGTGTTGGATTGTAACGAAACTTTGCATATACAATGACATGGGGTATATCTGTGTCTGTAATTAGTCTATGTAGCTTCAGATACCATAGTAAAAAAAAACTTTTTGGTGTATTGCGTTTGTTTTATAAACTGGAACCATATAAACTAATTACAGACATAGATATACCTCATGTCATTGTATATGCAAAGTTTCGTCACTATCCAACACGTAGTTTAAAAATGAGATTTTTATGGGAAGGTGAAATTCGGCCGAACTTACTGCGCTCTTAAATTGTCCTGGTTGTGGCTAAGTTAAGTGTGGCACATTATCAAATTATTCAACACAATAACTAGGTATAACTTCAAATAAACAATTGCAACATCCACCTTAATATTACGAGAGTTCTTCAGAGTGAGATGACACAAGCTATGAACACTAGAACTCCTTTCAAGTATCACAAGTTAATGTTTCTTGATACGAGGCACGATAATACTACAAAATAATTTAAGTGAGTACATTTTGCTTTATATGGTCTTGAGACTTGATTGCCGACTCAAGATCTTCTATGTGCGTTTAATTACACGGATTAAACTATTTCACTCGTATCTCGAGATAGAAGGATTAAGATTTAATTTCGGTATTTCGTTTCACGCTGTTAACTTTAATGCACATTTTACGGCACTTATTTGCTAGTTTTAATGGCATTATTCAGGTCAAATGGGATTTTAATACCTCTATCTCCTCAAGAACACTAACTTTCGTTTTTTAAAGTTAACATAATAGCAACTATTACTGCATTGCATATAGTCACTCTTATTTGTTTACTCTTCTAATCAAGAAGCTTTATAATTTCAATGAGGACATGTTCGTTACACTATTAAGTACAATGTAAAACAATATTTCTTAAATTATTTATAATTAAAATAATCATGTTACACTGGTCAGGATTTTTTTGGCAACACATTCGCGAAATAGTGTGCTCGTCTTGTAGACAAATACTCGTTCCCCATAACTGATTCATCAATATGTCGAGGTCTTCGGAAACTCTATCAAAGTGGGTATTTATACAGAAAACATTATGCATTATTAATTTGGTTACTGCCACTACTTTGTAGTTTGTATCATCCCGGTGAGTATCCCACGGGAAATCTGGGGCGGTTTGGTGTGCCACGGCAAGTTTGGGAAAGAAAATTGATATAACAGATAGTACTTTACTTAATACAATTATAAATATATATTCTGCCCCCATGGGTGGGTAAGGAACGAATCGATTTGTAATGGCGGTACATTATTTGGGGTTTTCGTTTTCGTATTGACCAGTGAATCGTCAACCTAATAATAGGAGAATATTATATTATTTCCCTTCCCGCCCTTATATCAGTTTTGTTATAGTTATCACTAGGAGTATGTTTATACTGGGAGGCAAACAAGCTTACGGCCTGCCTGATGCCAACGATGACGATGCGAATCTATGAATGAAATGAAGTTTGTGACACCAGAAGAATCACAAGCGCGCTGTCAACCCTTTATTAATTTGAGGATGTATTGTGTTGACAGCCAGAGACATGATATGCAGGTTCGACGCTCGCAACTCAACGCATCATCGGGAGCGGGGGTAGATTCATACTTGTGGGAAACAAATCAATTAGCATTCATTGAACAATACATTGATGAACTCAACATTTCCTAATTATACTAGCCAAAATCATTTGGTAAAAGAAACTCCTCAACATCATCTTTTTACAAAAATATTTTCGAATTGTAAAGTGACGGTATGAAACAAGTTATTCTTGACGAGCCTAGTGGGTAGTGACCAGGGCTGTTATTCGCTACGCGCTAATGCCGCTCACTCCGCCGGTCACCCGGCACGAAACTAGACCTCTACCTACGCTTAGTTACAACGTATCGCGGTGTCAAGATATATTTGTGGGTGAGCGTTGAGGTGAGCTTAAAACAACTTACACAATAGGGGGGCTTGCCTACTAAGCTGACGGTCCTGGGTTGGAGCCCTTCTTTCTTTCTTACAGGGAAGTGCAAATATTTGATTCTGAGCCTTGGTAAAGTATCTATCTAATATATCGTCGTCTAGTACCCATAACACAACCCTTTTTGACCTTACCTGGTCCCCAGTGTACGATCTGTGTAACATTGTCCCCTAATATTTAATAATCTATCCGAGGTTATTTATCTAAACTCAAGAGAAAGTATAATCGTGTTAATTTGTATTTCATTTCCACACAAAATTGTCCAGTTTTTTGATCTTAAGTTTAGAAGAAAGAACGCTCTCAGATTTTTTTAAATAACTTTATATTTTTATGAGTCGTATTTACCTGGAGCACTAACTTCTAACTAATCATTAAAGTACATTTAGGAATTGCAACTACACATTTTCGGAGAGTCTCACGCACGCTAGAAAAGCCGATAAAACGTTAACTCTTCTCCTTTGCGCAGCTAGACTATTCGAAAGGATACGGAATATGAAGTCCGAAAATCAAAACTTTAATGAATTTGTTTAAAATTCCTAGAAACATAACGTCGTAAACCAAGGTACGTATAAAATCCCTAAATGCGTCTGTTTCACTTCAGTTGGCCTAACTTCAAAATAACTTTTGTTCAGAACAGCTTTTGTTGAAATCAAAACAATACGATGCGTAAACTTATTAAGTATATATTTTACAGACATTTCCAGTCATAAATTAAAAGTTGCAAAATATGAGTATCCGACAAAACGTGCATTAGGAAAATATTTTTTGTGATTCCGTAAGAACATTAACAAGCGTAGTAATTGACACTCGAACTTATGCTACGGACTCCTTGGAAAAACGCTACTTCCGATACAACCAGTAAGAAACCACTTTTGTTTTAGATGATAACTGAATAAATTAACGAAGACCACATATATGTGACAGACTTATTAACAAAGAGTACTTCCTTATTTAAGATGCTACCATCCTTTTAATAAACTGCTGAATTGCTGCTGTACAAACATAATTTATTGTTTATTACTTAACCGCTCGATACGCATGCAGGTAGGTACTGCATTATATTACCGCCCGCTTCCGTGTTTCACGTGCCAAACAGGAGGCATGCACTCATTTAAATGTAGGTGCGTAGAAAATAATCTGCCCTCATTTGACCTACGCCACACCTTTAAATGCCAAAATGTCCTAACACAGAAAAAAGTAGGTAGTATTTATATATCCCCTTCCTTCAGTAACCTTCAGTATGGAAGAATTTTGGCCGAAGGGAGTCAACTTCCGGCGTTTTCGCGGTCGGTCACCTGGCATTTAGGGTTACACGAAATTGCGTAACAAACGCAGTAATAGCGTGTTTTGTAGTTTTAAAATAAGTTTATATGTATGTAAGCCTGTAAGGTATGTGTAATATGGGCGTTAATTGCCTGGCTTAAATAAATAAATAAAAATAATATAACATGCTTGTGCCAGAAAATCAACACTTTTGTATTATAGAAACTACTCTATCCAGCTACTGAAGTAAGTGCCAGCTCTCCACAGCAATAAAGTCATAGTGACTGGATTAAAGTAAAATATATACTTACAACAGAATTATAAAACGCTCTGCGCGTCTTTCGGTGTAAGATATTGATTTGTCAAAAGAACAACATTGATTCACTTAAGTACATGAGAAAATAATGCTTACAATATTTAGTTGCTAGACTAGTGAGAGAGTACAAAAATATCATCTATTTGTGCCGCGATAAAAATAAGAAAGTATTCATTACCACCCTGCCTTACAAGCTAAGAAAACTATCCTTTGTAGGAGCGCATTGCGCTGTGCACTGTGCAATGCGAACGCAGTAAGTAGATAAATGGAAAGAGTGTTGCCCGCTTACCAGATATACTTGTTTATTCAAAATTGAATGCATAATTACAGTCAGTCGTAACTAGCCTCTTCAGGGAAATACGAGATTCATTTCACGATCGTCGTCTGCATGTTTTCAAAATGTAAGTGCAATTCTTGCTAGGCGACGCGGGGACTGCCTCTTTTTTCGTTGTTGATTATAGTTGGTGTTTTTATAAAAACGTCTGTATTCTTTAAAAATTGTTCAATCACCATAGACTTTTACACTTACTTTACGTCCCCGCTGCAAACAGCCAAAAGCTTTTAAGTACATTTAAATGACTCCCATATTTGTTTTAATTGCCATATACAAAAGGGTCCATATTGGCTCATATAAACTTGATGTGTCGATTTTTTCTAGTAATACCGCTTTGTAATCATAATCATCACTCTTAAATTTTTTTATCTTTCTACCTTTTATGTTCCTAAATTTCTGTAACTATCATTGGAACTCATAACGAACATTTTTTATAAAATTTTTCTTCATAATGTCATCACTAAGAACAGACTTGAACTTATAATTGGGTTTTTCATAACAGTTTCCTTCATAAAGGACATAATATCATAATTTTGTTAGCCCAAATATCAGGAAGTAAGTTTTTCCGCTCTTTTATAAAAAAAATAACCTCGAAGACGAAAGCGGGAGCGAAGCACCCGCTTCCGTCTTCTAACCTATCCACGATCCGAGTCGGTTTTGCCACTAAGTCCCTGTTTCCTACTGCCTACTTGAACTCATACACCACTATTTTGGCATTATATAGTGGTTGTTCTTTATTAATACAAAATTTAGCAATAACTACTAGTATGTATAGAAATACATATGATATTAAACTATATTTTGCAAAAAATCGTTATGATATAAAAGTATATAAACATAGATAGTAACAAAGATACTTATGTTGAATAACATTATGAATATAGACAATTCGCAGTTACGATAGATATTAGCACAAATAATTTTGAATAGTGATCATTATGAGAGCGTTTCTCAAAAAAAATGCCACTTCATTTTTTCGGAGATTTTCCGCAACTTTTTTGTTATTTCTACTCAAAATCACGATCTTTCCATTCCAATAGGAGAAAAAAAGTGTCCCAAAATGTCCATACATTTTTGAACTTTCCTATTGTGTTACCACCATACAAAGTATAAGGTAAATGGTAACACAATAGGAAAAATATCTCTGGGACAGTTTTTTGTCCTACCAGGGTCGAAAGAGCTCCTGATTCTGAGTGGAAATAGTTAACATAAAATTCCTAGAAGTACAATTAATAATAGTGGCATTTTTTTTGAGAAACGCTCATGAGATAAAATTGTAGGAGAAAAAATTTCGGAAATCCAATAATCGAAGTTGCAATTTTATATGAATTTTGGCGCACCCTATACAAAACACTCGCTTTTTGTGATGAAAGTTGCGTGTTTAAAAGTGGCTTAATTGTTTCATTTTAATAAAATAATTATTATAAAATAGCACATATATAATCATTAACTTGAGTTAATGTTAATTGAATGCATTACTACAATATAATACTAATAAATAAACTACACTATAATAAGATATATAGTTTTAAATTAATAAGAAGATTTATAGTTAGATAGATATATAGGTAGATATATAGTTTTAATTAATTTAGTTTTAAGAATTTGGATTAAATAAAAATAAAAAATAGGATTGGATTTCCTGGGATCGAATCCCGGTAACGGCATTCATTCGGGTGACGAGCACAAATATTTATTCCTGAGTCATGTATGTTTTCTATTTAAATATTTAAGTATTTTCCTATCTATTTAAGTACGAGTGTGTTTATCTTCGTTTAGTACCCATCGTACAAGCTTTGCTTAGTTTGGGACTACATCGTTTTGTTTAAGATTGTCCGCAATTTCGTATTATTAAAAAAAAAAATAGGGGACAATCTTACACAAATCGACCTAGTACCAAACTAAGCAAAGCTTATATATTTATTGCTTTGGCGGAAATGGCAATTCTTGAATTCGTAGCCATTAACGGATTTATTTTACTCCGTTTTGTCCCATTTTCCGGCCTGTAGATTAACGTAGTATTAAATACCAACAAAAATAAAACCAGCACCCTTAAGGAACGAAACACCGCAGATGCCAACATTACTATAAATTGACGATCATTTGTTTCCACAACAAAAATCCTATTCTGCAATTATTCCAACTTAATGGGGCATTTTGCAAACGAAACGCACTCTTTCCGAAAATTACAACGAATGTTTTGCAGAATTAACTGATTTGTGGTGGATTTATACGTATTTTTTTGGCACGGAATGGGCTTTGTCCTGTTTTGCTTCACAATGCGGGATTAAGGAATTAGTGATTCACGGGTAGGTAAGTTACAAACGGTAATATTTTGTGCGTCCAGTAGAATTGTGGGAATGAGACGAATTTTAATTTGATTTGACAAAATATTTGAATGTACGTTAACATTGTTCTCTTATCTTTGATATAAGGATTTTTATTGGTCATTTAACACTGCTTACACTTGTTCAACCAAATCTGCTAAATAAGAATAAGAATAAGAATTCGGATAAAAGAAAATACAATCAAAAAGGTCACCTTATTTACTTCTTAATGTTGCGCTGTGGAACTTATTTTACTTTTTAACGAAATTGTATTTGATAATTGTATTTAATATGTGCGGATAGTATCTCATCTTTCTTAAGAAGATTAAAATCATGGCTACTCACCCACTCTTTTTATGACATCAAAGTATTTTACAAGTTACCACAATAATAATGAATATCCATAAACGTGTACAACTTAATTTAAGAATCATGACTTATGACTGATGACTTATTTTCAAAAGCACCGCCGCGCAAGCCCCCCCACAAGGTGCTCGCGGGAGTCCGCTGGATAAGGGTGGCGCAGGACCGGCCATTGTGGCACTCTTTGGGGGAGGCCTATGTCCATCAGTGAATGTCTTTCGGCTGATATAATGATGATAATGATTTTCAAAAGCTATTCGTATTTCATATTGAAAGCTCCCGTGAGTTTCAGGCATATTAATATAACGAAACAGGTCACTTGGGTGCTTTTCGTGTTCTTAAAATTAGATTAAACTATGTTCATTTTGTGTCTAGGAAAAGACTTCTAAAAAAGCTTTTTGCCAAATTAAATAGTCGCTAAAAAATGTATTTGCCGAACACTTTTTGGTAAAACATAATGTTGGGTAAGCATAATCTATTAACCTTCTTGGTGACTAGCAAACATTAGATTTGTGATCGTCAATGCTTTCACATGTAGTATAATAGTAGTTTTCTCAAACATGCTCGGAAATGTATGCGTTAATATCACGAAATGAAGACATGAAGTTTCTTGTTTAAGGCTCCCTACATTTCTTCTTGGCCTTACGCCAAGAAGTAATGTATGAAAACCCTAAGTAAAACCATTATTGTCCGCTACTCTAACTTTTTAAATCTGCTTACTAAAATTACATACTGCCAACCACCACTAGGCTCCGTAAGCATACTTGCGACATAAAGAAAAAACAAAATCTATGATAGGGTAGTACCTACCATAGATTTTGTTTTTTTTTACGATACTTATGTGCGGTTAAACATAGTGCTCGAACGGCTTCTTCAAATGGCATGTTTAAAAAATAAAAAAGGCGTCAAATTACACAATTGTTTACTGATGTTTCGTTCCGATTGTAATTATTTTTATTTCAATATTTCCTCACATCGTTTGAGAAAAGCACTATACAATCCTCGGCCGGAACAGGGATTGCTGGACTCGTCGTATCCGGCCTCGTCTACGACTCGGCCGTCTACCTCAATCTCGTCCAGCAATCCCTTATTTCACGGCCTCTGCAGTAATGTACTATTAAAAAACTAGCAATAGGCCAGCACAGCTGTTCATAATGTAAACATTTTTACTTAGCCCATTTAATGGAGGTATTTTAGCGATTTGATGGTTATACGTAGGCGAATTGAAAAGTTTTGAACCTAAAGTCAAATATAAATTAAACAACAAAAATATACACTAGCAGGTGTAATAAGCTCATATTTTTTTCATCATTATGCACTATCATTTGTTTTACACCTGTCACCTTTATGAAAATCGTGATCAGAATACTAAAAAAAGTTTGCGATTTCTTCAATAATGGATAAAATTAAGCACCGGTCCATAATCAAGTACTTGGAAAAGGAGGGTTTAACACCAAAGGAAATTTTCGAAGACATGTTTCAGACACTAGGGGAATCCGCTCCATCATATGCCACCGTAAAAAGATGGGTCACAGATTTCAAACGTGTTAGAGAAGCCGTTCAAGACGAACACAGGACTGCAGACCATTTACGGCTACTACAGTTGAAAATGTAAATAAAATATTAGTAATGACTAGCTTCCGCCCGCGACTTCGTCTGCGTAGACTCGGGATAAAAACTATCCTATATTTTAATCCAGGCTATAAACTATCTTCGTGCAAAATTTCATTCAAATCGGTGCAGCCGTTTAAGCGTGATTGAGTAACAAACATCCAAACATCTAAACTTTCGCATTTATAATATTAGTAAGATTATGACCAGAGAGCGAAATTATGGTGCCGGTGACGTCATTATGACGCAAAGTCGCATATAGGATGTTTTTTTAAAAACAACATTGCAACCTCAATGATCCTACTTAATATTATAAATGCGAAAGTTTGGATGTTTGGATGTTTGGATGTTTGTTACTCAATCAGGCCTTAACGGCTGAACCGATTTGAATGAAATTTTGCACGAAGATAGTTTATAGTCTGGATTAAAATATAGGATAGTTTTTATCCCGGGTCCACGCGGACGAAGTCGCGGGCGGAAGCTAGTTCTTAATAATATAACAATGGTAATATACAGGGTGTAACAAAAATGGGGTATGAACCGAACAAGGGCTTGACAGGTATCGTGTTCTGATAAAAAAAGAGAAAAAAAGAAATTTTTAACGCGATTTTTTTTTACATTTGTATGGAGCTCGTCGCCCCAGTCGGCCAACGCTCCATACAATTTTTTTTTCTGTTTTTTCTTATCAGAACACGATACCTGTTAAGCCCTTCATCGGTTCACACCCCATTTTTGGTACACCCTGTAAATGTTTGGTATTTAAACAACCAATAATGTAAATATTAAATAACGATACGAATAACGATTTTTATTGTTTAATATAATTCTAACAAAATATATGTTTACTCAAGTAAATGAAACAACACAACAAATGATTCGTTCGTTGCTGTTAAATTTTGCTGACAGCTGGAGCAAGTACAATTTTTACAATCAGAAAAGGAATTTTCTGCAAATACGGCATGCATTGACTCCATAGCGACTTCGCTCAAGCGAAACAATAATACTTCGGTTATATTTACAATTTACAAATAAAAAAAATATTAAACAGAAATTGGTTGGTTTCCAACAATCTTGTTTTTAACATGACAAAGACAGTTAGTTATGTTTTTATACGTGGCCAGTAAGTACGTATAAAAACTCTGAACTCAAGTTTCAATATCAGTAGGTAAACCAGCCAGTAAGGCCAATAAGTTGTTATTTGATTAGGTATATCTATAATCTAGATAAAAACACTGTACGTTACTTGACGTCATACGTCTGTGATCGGCACCATAGTTTCGCTCCCTGATTATGAGTGATAGGCGATTGAAGGTCAGTGAGATAGCGGAAGCAATAAGCATCTCCTATGAACGAGCACAGAACGTCATCACCAACGTTCTTGGATTTTCCAAGGTGTCTGCCAGGTGGGTTAGACTGCCCTAGATTACTTTCAGCTGAAAATAAACTAACACGTCACACGATGTCACAGTATTGTTTGGACTTATTTAAAGCCTCCTCCTCAAGTTATAATGATAGATTTCCTTGGAAAAGGTAAAATCATAAATTCTGACTACTATTGTTCCCTCTTACGACGTTTGCGTGAGGAAATCAAAATAAAAAGGCCTGATATGACAAAAGAAAGTCTTGTTCTACCAAGACAACGCTGCCGTTAACACAGCAGCGAAATAAATGGCACAGATTCGTAATTGTGGGTTTGAATTGTTCCAAATCAGGCGAATAGGGTGGGTCTATGCGCCTGATTTGGCCCTTTCCGACTATCATCTTTTCCCCAACCTAAAAAAACACTTGGGAGGTCAACAATTATCCACGAATATGGAGGTGCAAGAAGCTGTAACTGAATATTTTGATGACAGACTTTTTTTTATACACGGAATAATGAAAGTAGAGGCAAGATGAGAAAAGTCTATAAATGTTTTGGAGACTATGTAGAAAAATAAAATTGTTATAAAAAGTATAGTTTTAATTTCTCAAGTACGGCTCAAAACTTTTCAATTCACCTTCGTACATATAATCCTATATATAATGACTGGTTTGCCTTATGAATATGTTAGTGCTCTAGATGGGTTAGGTCAGCGGGCCGTATCGATTGTTTTTTGCCGTAGAATGAACTTCCGATATTCGTTACTTTTGACTATTAGAGCAGACCTGCTCTCATAATCAAATATTGTAAAAATAATATAGTGAAAATTGGTGAGTACTTATCAAAAACTGAATAACAACGGGCCCAATGGATATTGGGATTAGACCGTTTTCCTCACGATGTTTTCCTTTACCGAAAAGCTAACGGTAAATATTCCCTGCGAAGTTCCGAAAAACTCATTGGCAAGCCGGGATTCGAACCCACGGCCGTCGCTTGACAGCCGCATACCTGAACCACTAGGCTACCGTAGCATCCTGAATTACTAGGCTACCGTAGCATAAATCATTATGTATGCAAAAAGACATAAGTATATCATTTAATAATCGATGACGTGATAACGTGACGTGATGCAAAAGCAGAAAAAGCCAAACTTTAACTTTCCGCCTCGAAATGCACAACCGCAAAAACAAAAAAGACATAATAGAACGTCTTTGGTAGAAGCAAGATGGCATCCTGGATTAGGGGGTTAATCCACTAATTGTGCTTAGTCAGCCTTGCAGCGGGCGGACTGTTCTATTGAACCATGTGTATATTTTTAGGCTTGTCATAGAGGAGGATGGACAACTAGAACATGCGGTGTTATGAACACGAATAAATTTAGTTTTATCTGCATTTAATGTGACAAGATTGTGATATAAACATGCTGAAATATTTCTTAGTCACAACACTGCGCGGATAGTCAGGAGGTTCCTGTCTCTGTCGCCCTGACCGCCGGTAGCTTAGGCCCCGTCTCGCTGCCGGCTGCACCCTAGGTTAGGTTTTTATAATGATTTTATGTTTTGTATGTATAGTTCTATATTTTACTTTTTATAAATTTATTGTACAAACCTAACTTAAGATGAAATAAGAATAAAGAGATAATAATAATAATAATTGTATATACTTTTTATATTTTACTTTTTATATAATTATTGTAAAATTCTAACCTAAGATTGAAGTTGAATAAAGAGAATAATAATAATAATAAATATCTTTATTGCCACAAACTTAACCTAGACATTACATAGAGCTTAAAACGAATAAAATTGAATGTACAAAAAGAAAGAATAATTATTACATATGAAATTGATTAAGTTGGGCAATGGGCCCCAATCTCAGCATATGCTGGGTTAAGTTAATACCCAGCGCTGGTTTTCAGACCGGTCTTTGGGGGAGAGGGCCGGCCGCAGCGTATATCGCGTATAGTTCTTAGGTAAGTATAAGATAAAAGATTATAAAATAGGAAATAATCAAAAATGTTAAATTTATGAAAAGAGAGATACGTGTGTGTGTGTGTGTATGACTGTGTGTGTGTATGTGTGTGTGTGTATGTGTGTGTGAGTGAGTGTTTGCGTGCGAGTGCGAGTGTGTGTGCCTACTATGTAATGCGATTGTTACCGTGTATGTTATAAATACTTATAATGTTGTTTTACATATGCTGTGTTGTCTTGTTCTTCGTTCGAATTCGTTTAAATGTGCGAGATACTTCCACATGGGACCCAAAATGAGATACATTTTTGCTACCAAAGCAAGCCACCAACTCTTCTCAGCTCAACGCACTGACTTCATTCTGTCGAAGGTTTTCCATAAAAGGTAACAAACATACATTTGAGTCAGTACATAAATAGCAGACTTCATATAGTAAATATTACATTTTATGGTAAAATTTACATGATACAAAATATCAAGTGGTTTTTAATTAAGTAGGACGTAAATTATTAGGTGATTAACAAGCACTAATGTACGGTGGCTGTCGCAGTGCATAAGTGCAGTATTTTTGGAGTCTGGCTTCAAAGTGAATGAGTGAAGCAAAACCTTTGAAATGTAACAAGAGTTTGCCCCGACTGCGTTCATTGGGCGCTGTCTTCGAAATAATCAATAATAATAATAATAAATACTATTGCACCACAACAGGAGTAAAACAACTTACAAAAAAAATATCAGCTTGTTATACAACTTTTTTTGCAGAGTAAAGAGGAGTTATGCTTAATCGAAAACAGAACATCTCAGCAGAATCTAAGTCAATAAATAAGACGCAACTAAACCAAAATAGCACAGTTCTATTGTCAAAGGATGTTTTGATGTGAGTTTCGTAAGGATGTAAAGTTTACAACTTATTTATCATAATTATAAGCTAAGATATAAGATAAAAAGAGAAATAAAAATCAATTATATATCAGGTACAACTCTGCGGGGGTTATAATATTATTAGGGTTTTATTTTTGGGGAAAATGGGGAAAAACTTACCGCTTAAGTATTAAATTTGAGATAGCTTATTTGCATTTTGCCAAACTCTTCTAGTAACGCACGCACCAAGGCATTTAAAAAATAAGAGTTATACCCAATTACCGTGGGTTGTTAAACAAAAATTTACTCAGCGTCCGTTTTGTGACTTTTGTGTCACTGTGTTCAGTTTGTATAAAAGAGAACTTTTTCTTTTCAATGTATAATTTTATTGATAATGCATAAACAGGTTATTAAATGTGAAACAAATTCATTTTCACATCATATTAATATGCTTTGTTTTCGTCACAAAGCTGACACTGCATTAGTTCTTGTTTAACAACTAACGTAATTGGGTATACAAATTATTGAAAATACCGGGCACCTACACCTAAAACCAACACATGTTCCAAATTGTATATACAGGGTGTAAAAAAAATGGGGTATGAACCGATCAAGGGCTTAACAGGTATCGTGTTCTGATAAGAAAAAACAGAAAAAAAAATTTTTTGACGCGTTTTTATTTTACTTTAGTATGGAGCGTTGGCTGACTGGGGCGACAAGCTCCATAGAAATGTAAAAAAAAAGCGTAAAATTTTTTTTTTTGTTTTTTCTTATCAGAACACGATACCTGTTAAGCCCTTGTTCGTTTCATACCCCATTTATGTTACACCTTGTATATACTATTAAGTGCTGCCAAATCAATATTTACTTAAAATAACTAACTGTATATTGCGCCTTATTATTGATTGGTTTCAGTGATTCATTCTTTTATTGAATTAATAATATTACAAATATGACCTCGTCGATGACACCAAATACGTTTTAAAAACTGTTAAATTGTTCAGCATTTGAATGTCTACAAGGAAACACTCGTGTTTAAATTCGAAGACACTCGCAGAATTAAAGCAGTGACTTTGAATAGAGTATGCAACTGAAATAGCTCACTAATTAGAACCCAGAGTCTACGGCAAGATTCGATTTGGCTCAATTTAGCGAGAAGCCAGTGATGTTACAAGGAACAGCTTTGCTTATGAGCTCTATTGTTTCTTACCCCAGCGTTGGTGATCACTTTTTGTTTATCAAACATACACTCGTGATTTTATAAAAAAAACCTCTTTGATGTTAAGTATCAGGATTTGACAACTCAAGCGTCATAATCTAAAATTATTTTTGAACAAATGATATCCTTCTTCTTTGGCCTCGCCTTATCCCGTTACGCGAGGTCGGCTTACCCAATCATAGGTACTGCGCCATTTTCTTTGGTCCTGTGTGTCTTTTGTAACAAGGCCCATCACTATCAATTCGTCATCCAGGTAGTTGGAGGTCTTCCTCTTCCCCTCTTTTTTGTAGCTTAACACTTTTTCAAGACATGGTCATCCGCTCGTCGCAACACATGACCGAACCTCATCACCTCATCCTTGACTCTTTTATTTTGTCGGCTATTTTACCTACCTACCTTAAACATCCCACGGAAATACTCAATGCGTAATTTGTCTCTGAGTGTAACTCCGCTGGCCTATCGTAGCATACGCATTTCTGTAGTGTGGAGGTTTTGTTCGCGCGTCTTTTTCACCGTCCAGGTTTCGCAACCGTATAACAGCGCTGGTACTGTTACATCTCCTACTAATAATATAAGTCTGAAAGATACTTAATAGCGAAAAAGTACGTAAACGGATTTTGTGGATCGCTTTTATTCCGTAAAGCATTATCTAAATGAATAGAATTTTAGACCGAATCGGGTAAAGAAGTTCACTCTTACGAAGTCGCGGGCATAAGTTAAACCATTATAACATTGTCCACTTAAATAAATCACAATCGTGAACAAAAAAACGCTTGCACAACAGAAATGATAAATATTTCAGTTGAACTCGCCTCTCCGGAGACAGTTTGGGGACGGCGCGGTCATTAGAGAAGTTTTAGTGGCCATTACGGCTTGTTTTATATTTGCAACGTGCGTGCCGCGGATTTACTACCCAAGGATGTAAGGGATCACTTTTGTTGCCATTTTTTAAGACTCTTGCGGCTATAAGTCGACATCAGTCACAACAAGTATTCCGTGCGCAATAGCTCTCTCGTGGTACGGCAATGAACTTTTATACAACGTACCGTACTTCTCGTGGTATTCGTTTGCGGGGACGTACAATTCGGAAGTACAGATCCTGAAAGCACACGTTCTAGCACCGAGCATATTTATCTAAATTGGTTCACTGGTTTATGCGTCTAGATAGAAAGATAGAGTTAATTTCGCATTTAATATGTGATTCCGATCCGTCTGATTTGTATGTGTATTGGCTACCTGTATTGTAAGCAAAATTATCTTATGCCAAAGACTCCACTTTCCATTCCTATCCCAATTTCACGGTATTAGAGACTAAATTACTTTGACTAATTGGTTGATTGATGAACTGATAAGCAACTTCTGATCAACAAAATATTTTTTTAATGGTCAGCAGTTCTAATCTAACCCAACCTCCTTTTTTGAAGCAGTTCGGTTCAGTGGAGGTCGCGGTTCTAACCGAGCCTAACCTACATTTCTGCTAGTAGTTGCGTTCTGTATTCTGACTAATTAATAGCTTGTTTACTTGGAAATCAATTTTAATAACGGCTTATCAATAAATTTATTTGTGTTTTATGAAATTTTGCTAATCAATCAATTATTTTACTGGACGAAGATTTATTAGGCGGGTTAATATTGGTTACGTTTTTGACTGTGTAACATTTTTTGCATCAAGAGTTGCAGATTGATTTTATTAATAATGCTCGTCACTTTATTTAATCGTTTTTTTTGCGAACCAATTATAAGTACCAGAAGAGAAAATAATTTTCTCACTTTACTTTTTCCAGGCCACATAGATTCACCTTTCCACGTAACCATATTAGGTATCTACAATCCACACTACACTTTGTTTTCCATAGAAACATTTAAACCCTTTTAAACCCACTTTAGGGTTAAATTTTGTAAGACATTTTCTTTTTGCATGCCTTATCTTAAATAAGTAACCTATGTTTCATATTAAACTCCTGGTTCAGTAGTTACAGCTCAGTGTTGATGTGCTAACTCCATATTATGTCGCCCTCTGATTTTATCATGTTAAGGGTAAAATTACTCAATGATATTTACTGTTAGCTTTTTGGTGAAGGAAAACATCGTGAGAATACCGGTCTAATCCCAATAAGGTCTAGTATTCCCTTTAGGTTGGAAGGTCACGCTTTCGTAAAACTAGTGCCTATGCCATTTTTTGGGATAAGGTGTCAAAGCGGACCCCGCGGGCTCCTTTAGGGCACAACCGGGACTAACGCTAGGAGGATGATTTAGGGAGATTTACTCAAGACGATGGATGAATCCTACTCTTACTAATATTATAAATGCGAAAGTTTGGATGTTGGGATGTTTGGGTGTTTGGATGTTTAGATGTTTGGTTGTATGTTGCTCAATGACGCTTAAACGGCTCAACCGATTCGGATGAAATTTGAAATGAAGATAGTTTATAGCATGGATTAAAATATAGGATAGCTTTATCCCGGGCCCAGGCAAACGAAGTCGCGGGCAGAAGCTAATAAGAATATATGTCATTATTAATTCGCAACTAAAGTCATGTGCAGTCAGCTGCAGAAAAACAGGGGGGGGAAGGGGGGTGTCATTCTCTGCAACTGACTACAACTTCTAAGTCAAAAAATAACTTTACTTTCGTAATAAACTTTTCAACACAATTGCTCGTAACGTACCTCTTATTGTGTCGCTTTTAGGCTCATAATCCTGGATATTAAACACGCGTGTTTAATAACATTACGATACTTGTGTGTTATGGTTATATCCCGATTAAGTCACGTTGCC
This sequence comes from Epinotia bilunana, assembly GCA_947049275.1. NCBI lineage: Eukaryota > Metazoa > Arthropoda > Insecta > Lepidoptera > Tortricidae > Epinotia > Epinotia bilunana. Next base: position 9,944,234 of record OX346256.1, read on the forward strand.
ACCTTGCAGCAAGATGTATGCATGCACACGGTGCATTCTTAAACTAACCGGGTTCTACAGAATGTACAGCTTTTTTTTTAATTCTCGGCAAATGGATTCTTACTCGACTAAACACATTAAATCCTTTTTGCTAGTTAATTTACTATTTCTTATTTTCTTTATGATATAGAAACGGTTAATTTAGTAAAACTATTACTACTTTGATAACACTTTACATTAATTAATGAAGATAACATTTTAAAACAAAATTATTTATTTTATTTTGTATTGGCTGTTTAGAGATTTCATCTAATGCGCGCGCACTGCGCAAACTTCACAAAAAAAATTGATGCGCGCCATTATAGGTTATTTCACAGATATTTGTAAACATTGTTAATGCGTGTTTGGTTATTAACAAAAATGTTGATTCGTGGTGACTAGAAAAGTGATAAAAAGAATGGACGCCACTAGAAATTCTTGACGATGTATTCAACATGTGAGTAAAAACCTGTTGACATCCATAAGTAAGGGCCTATCAAATTTTCATCTTATGAAAAGGATTTTTTCCTCGCAAAATGTGTTGAAAAACGTCGTATGAAACGCGTGAGCTTTGATAATTACATCCTCGGCTCTCTTATCACGCTCACCTGCGGCTCGCGTGATAATTCCACCTCTGATGTAATTATCAACATACCTCACTTGTATCACAATGTACTATTACACCCCCTATTAAACCCCTTTGAAGCACGATTATCCAAATAATATGCTTCATGCATTTTATATTTGTGATACCTTCTAAAATAACGACATTTCATACAACGTTTTATTCGCAATATCTGTCCCGGAGGGGTTGAATTTCAAAAAATCCTTTTCTTAGTGCCTCCTCTACGTTATTTGAAGAATAATGTATTTCATGCTTCTTCAGCAATTCCTTATTTAGGTAATATATTAGTAAATTGAATTTGAGGTGGATTTGCAGTTGATAATGCAACATTAACTCGATTGTATACTTTTCATTTTTTACTGCCATTTATTTTAACAATAATAACTATAATTCACCTATTATTTTTACATCACCTTCAGAGGTTTAAGCAGTGCGTTGTTGGTCACTAGTATAATTAACGGTCCTATTAATTAAAGTTATCCTACTAATATTATAAATGCGAAAGTTTAGATGTTTGGATGTTTGTTACTCAATCACGCTTAAACGGCTGAACCGATTTGAATGAAATTTTGCACAAAGATAGTTTATAGCCTGGATTAAAGTTTTTAATAGTTTTTATCCCGGGTAAGTGAAGCTAGTAATATATAATTATGTAATCCATACTAATACTAGCTGACCTGCTAATTTATTTCGTCAGTTTTCTTATGGTTTAATAGTTATTCTACTATTCGGAGCGAAGACAAATCCAAAAAAATACTTAAATCATAAAATTCGGGCCAGTCGTTTTCGAGTTATAAATGATGTCACTAACAGCGGCTTTATTTTTTATATATAAAATTATAATGAGGAAAAGTCTGTTGTAAGTTTGTTTGTTTGTATGAAAGGGGTTATTTCCGGAAATACTCATCCGATTTCAATTTTTTTTTACCTGCGTATAGAATGCACTTTCTGACAGGACTGAGAGCTGATTTATCCCGCGGGTTTGCCTGCGTTCTTTGCAATACGCTGGCGATGCCGCGCGAGCAGCTAGTTTTATATAACTACAGTATTTCATATTACCAATATTTCTTTTTTATTTTTGTATATTGGATACTGTTTTTAATTTAAAAAAATACCTCATTGAATTTATTACGATGGTTTTCCTCGTGGCTGAAGTTTATTATTCACAACCTGAAATTGACATACATACGTGCATGTAATATGCCGAAATTGAAGAAGTCAACTTTATTATTGAGACCGCTATATTATGAAAGTAGATTTAAAAAAAAACAGTGCGAGGCGCGTACGTGGGGGTCGCCAGTAATACATATATTTGCACTTAGACTCAATCCTGGAATGTGTACTTACCTACGGATGTTACATTGGAATTGTATACGTTTGTGACAGTCAACTAATTTAGATGAAAAAGTAATGTAATCGGCTGTCGAAGCATGCAAGCCTGTCTTTGATTAGCTAGCTAGGTCCATTGTTTTCGCATGGCCCGTTATCTGTGACTTGTGCCGCGCACGACCGACCGCGCGCGTTAGCGACGCTTGATCGGGCGCCGTCATGTCGTCAAATCATGTTATATATCTTCTTACATAATATTGTATAATGTGAAACTTAGCATGATTGAATGTATAAATAGGTAGATCAATTTTTTTACTTACGAAAATCTTTATGATTTAGTAATCATGACTTTCATATTAATATAAGAAAAGATAGAAGGGTCAATGGCGAGAACACCTGACACAATTCAATTACTTAGTAACTGGACGAAGCCTGTTCGTGTCCCGACAGGTCAATTAATTTTTTCAAATTATTTGACCTTCGTTTCGAAATTACACAATAACAGGCAAACAGATTGAAATAAATTTTAATCATGTGTTCGAAATTAAAAGATAAAATACTTTTTATTGCGGAAATCATTATTTAAATGGGTGAAACGGGGGTGTGTGTTACTTCGAAATTCAATAGTTGTCATAAAAGGGTGAATGTGTGTTATGTATGAATGCCTGAGATGAGATGAGATGAGAGAGGCTCAGAGCTCCCGAGGATGCGTTGTGTTGAGAGCGAGGGAATTTGTTCCTTCAGCTGTCAACACGGCGAACACGTCAACACGCCCATGTTACTCCTTTGGAGTTGCATGCGTCTATAGGCTCGTCCGCTTACCATCAGGCGGGCCGTACGCTTGTTTGCCACCGTCGTTGTATAAAAAAAATACTGTGAGGTGATGGATGCTAGTCAGTCTACGGTACCGACGTTATTCATTGCTTAAGTTTCTTTTTATAAATAAATAAAATATACATTTACCCCTTCACGGTTTACAGTACTTTAGCTGTGCATTCAGTGCAAATTCTTTTTCTGAAAATAAATTGGATTTTATATAATTAAATATTTATTTAATAATTTAGGAAAATGAATTTACTTAGTGTCTTAAATAAATAATTATTAAGTAAAATAAAATCAAAACATACATGATTATTATATAAACTTGTAAAATAAACCGCCTCTTAAGTCGCCTATGGTGCAAAGGGGCCCATAGTGCTTGCGAACATTTCCCTGTTGAATGGCCAAGGACAACCCTTGTAGCAGAATAGGAATAAACATTGCAAGAGTAATAAGACATCACCATATAATCACCTTTGAACTTTGGTTATGTTGTGTGAAATGTATATTCTTTAACCTATATAGTCAGCATCAGAAGTAGCTAAGCAAAATAACACGCTCAAAATGATCTACACAGATCCTTTTTCCCTTGACATTAGAGTTCGTGTGTAGATCATTTTGAGCACTAGAACTGCTTAGCAACTTCTGCTGCTGACTGAACATACATACATAATCCAAGAATAAAATCCTCTGCATAACTCCACTTCATATAACAGAATAACTACGCTAAAGGTTCCAAGAATCCTGCAAAAAACTTTGAAATTAAAGTGGGAAAAATAGAATTGCTAATAGTAGAGTAAGAAGTTCTGAAAACCAAAGTTGGGCATTACGCGTGTTATGTAAATCGGGCAAGTTCAGACCAGAAGGCATTGCTGAACTGGTTCTTTAAAAATTCAGAATGTTAAATGTGATACCGAATTACGAAAATACTGGATTTCGTAAAGAGTGGAGTTTCCAAGACAATCGTAAGTTTTTGACGAACTGAAATCATACTTTGTTGACGCGCTGCTTAGTGCTTACGCTCGTAGCGATGTGTGTAAAAGGGATGTATATACTCACCAATCTCAAAAGATGGGTTGGTTGGGTTTACGGTGCCTTAACGAAATAGTAACTTAGATTGGTTAAAACGTGGGTAGCATTATCCAACAGACAGCCGACTGAAACTACTGGAGAAGAATACACTGACTATGCTGCGTCGGCAGAGTCAAGATCTTCAGCAATGAGAAGCCGATTGCAGAAAAGGAGGAGAAAACTAAATGCGTATTTTCATACGACAAAATTGCTCACCCGCTACTTTATCACGTGGAAACTTTTCACTTTCTACACGCGATTGACGCCGCCCGATAAACGCAGCGCGGGGTTTAACCGACAGTCTCAACATATTTCAAAGGAAAATCGTAATAACTACACACGGGCTTCATATACGGTTGTGACATTTTTCCCTTGGATAATTTTCCATATCTCAGGCAATTCGAGAGACTACGTGCTTCTAAGGGTTTATATGTTCGCGTTTTTCAGTTGGTTGGCTTTTAAAGTGAATCTACACGGCTTTTGAATTATGTATATTTTTTAGACCTAAATAGATTCGTTCAGGTAATGTGATTTGCATAAACACAACCCGCGCGTGGAATATTAGAGTTGCTAAATAAAAATTATACGAAAACTGACTTCTAATGACACGACCCCATCCGATCCGAAAATGATACATTTAGAGTGCTAATGCATGAGTTCAGTATAGAAACCACCCAGTGTCTAATTGAGAACCAAACTGTTTGGTATTGGCTTAATGTCAGTCTTCAACGTAAATAATTGCAACATCAACAGGATGTTATGATTGAATACAGTTGGCGAACTTAGTTTATCTCATTTATACATAAGTATTTTCCTTATATATGTAATTTGTTTAACACGATATCGATATACTTAAAACACCTCTGAACATCGAAATCGACGCCGAAAATAAGTTGGAGACTACAAACTAGAATTGGAGACAGTTTCGTCAGTAGATAAAGTTTTTTTTAACTTTGCGACGTAATGAACTGCTCTGGCAAGGTTTTGGATTTAACCGGAAATAAAAAGACGGGGTGGCGTGAGAGTTTTGTAGAGCATCGGATTCCGTTGATATAAAATTTGTATAACATTATACGATTCTAGTTTACTCCTTCAATTGTATTACCTACATTTGTTATTCTACGTAAAAATGTATATGTCGAAATTAAAACTAAAATATTAAATGTCACGAGTCACAGGAGCACAACCAAGAGTAAAAATTGCTATTAAACTGATCTTAGCTGTAGATGAATCTTGAAATACATAATCTCCCATTAAATGTTATAAAATTAAACGGGGTTTGCATTTAGTTTGCTTCCATTATGATGTTTAAATGGTGGTCATAACAACATAGTGACGAATAGTGACCGGACGAACACTAAATTACGACGAGTAAATAAATGGGTTGATAAAGGATGATACCAAAAACACAATATCGTGCAGGTAATAAGACCGGGTAGAAGCAAACATTTTATTAGATTACCGTTCATAAAAGAACCTAACTTAATTTCCCCATTATTCAGCCGCCAATCCCTAAAAAACTGTCCTGCTTAAAATTATACGTCCTGCGGTTTCCGTTCCGAAAAAGGACGCATAATGAACGTCATACACAATGAGGCAGCCGGGAGTGTATTTAAAAAAAAATCCGGACGTTTTCGGTTTTTTCCTGAACTCTCCTGAATCCTGGCGCTCTTTAGTTCGAGGAAGTTGGGAAGTTTGGCAGGATTTTATTACGCTTAACAGTTCGGTCAAGTGACATGCCGCGACGTATTACTAATTCCGTTGTAACGGAGAGGCCTTTTTAAAATTAATGTGGCGAGCAAACTCACGGCCTGCCAGTAAGTGGTTACCGTAGCATCCACGTGCTAACCTGCAACTCTAGTAGTCATATATTCGTCGCCGACCCATTATTGATGTAAGGATTCGCTGTGACGACATCAGAAAATTGTCAGACAGATTCCCACTCCTAAGATAGCGGATCTTTGTGAGCTCTAACGCTTACTCATCAACCAGGAACATAACATTACACGCAAGCAAAGCAACGGGAGTGTGTTAGTCATGGCTGCTTTTATTGGTAAGTTCTTCAATTGCTTCTTGGGTGCTCTCGTCCATGAAATAACTCCAACGGTTTTTTTTTTAAATCAGCGTCATTATACAATTGATTAACCATTTCAAATAATTTGAAAGAAACACACATAGTTACGAGAAAGGATATTAGACTTTTTTTAAAACTTATGTAGCCTCTCAATAGTTTTGCCCCCAAAATCGTAAAAAAAAAAATATTTTTCGAAAATCATGAGGTAATAATAGCATGATTTTCATGTTTTAAAGAGAAATCGCCACTACTTGGTTATTATTGGATCAAATCCAAAAATAACTTCGACCCAGCAGGTCTTACACCTGAACCTTGATTACAATTGACTAAATGATAAGAGGTTACGTCCCAAGAATATCGCTTTTATGTCATATTGATGTCTTTGTATATATCCCTACGACACGATTTGATATAGTTTGACATCACATTGCTGAGCAAAGGCCCCTCTTTTTTATCTATTTATCACGGTCTTGAGTAATAGCTGGCCAGGTTTTTAAAAAGGAGTCCAAGTTATCCAACCATCGCCGACGAGGTCTCAGTTTTGAGTTAAAAATCAACTAAATATATCATAAAAAGAAAAATGGCTATTTTTTTCTAAATACTTGTAAGGTCCCTATAACTAAATAATCTTCGATTTAAATTCAAATACTTATCATTTCTAACACAACAAAGCATCCAAGTCAGACCAACATTTTTTTGGTCTAACTTGGATTGGATTTTTTGTTAAATGTAATTATGTAACATTTTAAGTAGGTACTAGCCTTCGTTAGGTAGACTTTTTAGAAGTCAAGTTCCAAAACGGATCGTCAAGTATTCCACCTGTTAACATTTTGGCGGTGTACGTAGGGTTTCTAGCCACCGGCATTTCGTTGCGGCGTGCGTAGCGTAACTCTCATTCGCAGTCGCAGTATGTCAGTACTACTTTCGCATTTCTTTATTTTTTTCTTTTCACTTTTAGAACCTTTTTTGGAGAATGACTTCCGACTGAGGACAGATGACCGACGACTAACTGAATGGAGCCCGAGTTCCCATAAGGGGTACGCAGAGCACACTAAATATATTTTTAGTGTCACTTCTAACAATTGTGGATTGCTGGGTTTCATTAAAGACGGAGATAATTGTGCTAAAACAGTGAGAGGTTGCAAGCCCCCAACACATGACACCTTAAGCTAGTCTCGTAGATAGTCAACTTTTACGACACGCGAAGAAAAGGGGTTGTGCTATGCTATTCTAACCCAACATCACATGGAAAAATTACTTGTCGCTAAATTAATCAGTATCGTTATCGACACTAATTATTCATAATCATAATCAAGTATTTATTTGCTCTAAACACATAACAATGCATGCAAATACATTTTAATAATTTAAATTTAGAGATAAAAAAAGCAAAACACATATTTATAAATTGTACATGAAATTAAAAACAATCGAACAGGCAGCAAAGCAGCAAACAGCCAATATAAATAATAATAATAAATTATTAAATAACAAGATTAAAATTAAAGTCAATGGTATCAGGATCATTCGTCAAACTTTTTCACATAATATTCCTTAATCGAGTAAAACGGACGGGCCACAAAATATAATTTTACTTTCATGTCAAATGTTTTTGGATTATCGCTATTTTTTATGTCATCTGTAAGAAGATTATATACCCTTATGGCAGTGTTATTTAGACTTGTCAAAATTAGTATAATGTACCTTTTCAGGCTATTTCTCTGACGGAGATTGTGAATGTTAGCCTCGCCTTGCTGTAGGTATAGGTGTTTATTTGTAAAGACATAAACACAGATACGGTATAGATAGAGCGAAATGACGGTCAAGATTTTATTATCTTATCTGCAAATATACTGGCGTGTGAGTATTCGTTAGTCTTATGAATATGATTTATTTGGATATCACCGGAAATAATCGAACCCGTGAAACTGAAAACGCTTAGAAGATGTATTTTATGGGGGTTCATTTTAGTTTATACTTTTAATATGCAAAATGTCATTCTAACTAACATGTATTTACTTATTCACGAAGTTACTTTAACATATTTTAGGTTTTACCTTCCGTCAACCCTGAATTAAAAAATGAAAAGATTTTTCTTATTAGTAGCCTTAATAATTAAATCTTCGTCCTAGTTCTAAAATGTCGTATTTTTTTCTTCTATCACTTTGATATTTGTGTTTGCGTAAAAGGGACAAAACACATGTTAGTTAACAGAATTTTGAATAACGAGGTAATTATTTAACTATTTGGCGTGCAGCGGTTGCTTAGGAATACAATTTTTGTAAAACTTTTTTCAGCAATGACTTTGAAACACTGACCAAGGTCACGCCAATCGCAGTACTGTTCATAAACGCACTGTGGCCACGACCCAACTTGGGTCACTTTACACATTTTTGGAATAAACGTAAAACGGTCACATGAATTATCGCCTTAAGGGTATTTGTTTTGTGTTTAAAATAGGTCCTAATAACCGTGGAGGCCTTTATTGGGGTAAACCGGGAATTAAGTGGACGCGTGATCGTTAGGGGTGTTCTTAGTCGGTTGGGGAGGAGGAGTGCGAACTGGATACGAAGTCAGTTAAAATAGTTCAGGGGCCGTAGACAAGGTTACAATCGACAAGCGCTAACGCCAATAGAAAACTAATAAAATGTATGGGAATGACAGATGTTAACGAAAAGTGTTTCGTCGGCATCTGTCATTCCCCTACATTTTATTATTAGGCCTAGGCCCCCTGGGATTACAAATGTGACGTTCCATGTCAGGGATATCCCCACATTCAAACCTCTTTTTTATCAGAACGACCTAGACATGAAAGGTACGGAAAATCCTAGCCACGATCCCTTGTGCCATTTAGCACTTTACAATTTCCATTTATTTTATCTATAAGAAGTATTTTCACTTCTTTATTGCCTTTGCCATAAAGCCAAACTCAATACTCAATACTCAATCATCTATTACGTTCCACAATCTGGGGGCACGGTAGTGCCCCCGCCAAGTCGAGCAAAACAGCGGCACGGCCGTACCATCCTTTTCTCGAAGCAGTTCAGGCCATTTTCGACCCCCCTATAACTTCGTTGCGGATTAAACTAGAAGCCTGTATTTTCATTAACCAAGCACGCATTGTATAAACACGATATATTTCAAATTTCATTCAATTTGAACCAGCGGTTTAAGATTTATAACTAGTCAAAGTTTCTTAATTTTGTCACTCACTGACTGACTCACCGATCATCAAAAGTCTAAGGCACTTCTAGCAGATATAGAAGCTTCAAATTTAGAATACAATCAGTGTTTAGTGTATAAATAAATCAAGACACAAAAAAAACAATTTCACTCCAGTTTTCTAGATACACCAACTGCATAAATAACTTTGTAATCACATATAAACATATAGGATTACAAAGTTATATTTGCAGCGAATGGGACAAAAAATTAAGAATGGGATATTGATAACACAATAACCTTCAAAAAGAAGTGAGATCCCATAAAAAACATTCCATGTAAAAAAGAGGCCCAGTCTCGAAACTCTTCCACCGTAAAAAGTTGTGAGATATTTCGTAGTACCAAGTCTCAGGCATAAATTCTTATTTTTCTTTATTTGCTAGCTAAATAAAATTTTGTGACTTGGCAATCACACAATAGTTACACAGTTTTAGGTATGCAAAAATCCATAAATGCAGTAAAGTTGTGTGATTGCCAAGTTGCAGAAGACTGAGACTTGGTACTACGAAATATCTCACAACTTTTTACGGTGGAAGAGTTTCGAGACTTGGCCTCTTTTTTTCATGGAATGTTTTTTATGGGATTTTAGTTTACAGGGTTTTAGGTAAACTTAAGTTTTAGTTGCTGAGTAATGAGAATAAAACTTAATTGTGGACCCTTTTGGGCACCGCAAAATTAGTGAAGAGAAGACGACTTACATACTTATGTAAAGTTCTGCTTTTTATAATTTGCATATTCTGTGCTACGAACAAATTATAAAGAGAATGACATGTAAGTACTTTATATGTCTATTGTCGTACATTTATATATATGTATAAATATTTAAGTAACAAAACTTGTGTATTGCACATTTAATTGTACATTAATCTTTATAGGAACTTGGTTTTATATCTATACATATTATAAAACTCTTGCGTTACTAATCTATTGACAGACATCGCACAGCCTAAACCACTAAAGATATAAGCATGAAATTTGGAACATATATTCTTTACCGTACGTGGACGTGTACTAAGAAATGATTTTTCGAAATTTAACCCTTAAGAGGGTGAAATAGGGGTCGAACCGTTGTATGGAAATCGTTTATTTGGAAAGTTATAGACTTGAATCTGTGTATGAAGGTATCTTACTGTGGGATGGAAGATTGATGTATGCTTGGAACGGAACGGTAAGAAAGGACAGTGTGCTACGTGTGAGCGAGAAAGGGATAGAATGAAGTTACGTTTAGATGGAACATGCTTCCACGTGAATTCAAGACGACGATTGTACGACGATACGACAGAAACGATGGCAAGATACGCCGAGCAAGCAACGAGGCACCGGCTCGAACGCAGGTCAAGACACGGAAGAAATGATGGCACGCGGCATGCTGCAGTATACCGAAGCTCTCGTGCCGAGGTTCAGCGGGCAAGATAAAAAATTGGAACAGAACGTGTATTATTATAGTATTTACTATATAAAGTCGAAAAACGAGAACGGGATAAAACACGAAGGAACGAGCGAGATAGCGCCTTACAAAAAACACGATCTAAGGCGTCACGTTTCTCAAAAACAACGCAAGTAACACGAGAAATAAACTTAAGAATCAATTTTCTGGATATTACCTAGAATAAGAGCATAAAGGCTCCCGGTTCAGTTGCGTATTTTTTCTACAATCACGTAATGAAATCTCGATAACATAAGAGCATAAAGGTTCTGTAAGTTCTGTTGCGTATTTTTTCTACAATCACGTAATGAAATCTCGATAACATTGACAATTAGAACCGTCGGCCATTGCTCGGAAATGTTCAGATCGGTCTCGCTTACCTTAAGTTTAAGTAGACGCATTTGGTCTCTAATAATACCTTAAGCCCTGCTTAGACTGTGAAACCACTGCTTGTGATTAAAGAAATGGATTAAAGGGGTGCTTCGTCTACTTCGCACAAGTGCAATCCCGATCTGCTATTGAAGGACTGCATAAAGGCAGGCAATACATGTCTGATATTGACGATTGGATTCCGGATCCGCTTTTCCAATTACAGCGCTCGAAGGCGATAATTATCGATCTGTGACGCATTTGGATGCTCCGATTAAACTGCCGTATCAGGAAACCGGACGCGGAAACCTGACGTATGCTGCCTGTCTAAATTGGTTCGTCTGTGTGTGTCTTTTCATGGTTTTTATTAATTTTGCGATAATTCAATGATGATATTGACAAAATAAAACAATAATAACGATGTTTTGTAATTATGTAATGTAGTCCGACAATCATTTTGTATGAAAAGTTCACGCTGACGTTGCACCTTAAAAAGTTGTACCAAGTCGTTGTAAGTCGCGTTTGCTATGATTGTAATTAAAACACAAGGACACTCGCTTCAATTCTGTGGTCTGTATTTACATGAAGGAAATAAGATAAGGAGTGGCAACTTCCAAACTTCGACGCGTTCTCCAGCCGCTTTATAAATACAAAGTCGCCATCTAGCGCTATCGCATCTATCGCTATTCGACGATAATGTTCGACCGATTGCAAACCATATTGCTTAACAGTTCACAACTAAATCTCTGTCCCCTACAAACAGAAGTCAATTTAGTATAACGTGGCCAGTTATTGAAGGGTGTGTTTATAGTTGCTAAAGCGGGACTTAATCGCGTATGCTAAACTATGTAACGTCGGGAAACCTTTAATTTTTTTTTTTTTTTTTTTTTTACATATATAAATATAATCACATTCAAATAATATACATGTCACACAATACATCGCAACAAAACAACACATTAAAATTAGAAACCTAAGCCTACTAATCTAAACTAAAAACTAAGTATCGAATAACCCGGCCCGCGCCACTCCAGGCGCAAAGGTTCCCATCACGCTAGCCGCATTGCCGCGCTGCACAGCTATGGCTAACCTTTGCACCAGAAATGACCCAGAGCGGGGATCCAGGCCTCTCTCCTGCAAACGACGCCCCACTTCCCTAAAAAAGGTTGTGGCCTCCGAGCACCAACACCCAGTCGTCTCCACCGCTAGCGGAACAAATAAATAATTGCATAGGCCCGAGTACTTGTCCCTCTTCCGCATTGCCGCCAGCTCAGCCGCTGCTCCAGGCGCCCGCGAGGTGCGACCAATGTGGGAAGCAGCAAAAGTGCTGACACACGTCGCGTCCCAGAGCAGACACTTGCCTCTCTGCCAGGGCACCAAGGTCAAACCGTCAGGCCTTTTACCGTCAGATCAGCTAAGGCCAGGAGGTTCCAGCATACACGGCACATTCGCCGACACAAGGGCCCTCCTAACAATATCATTAAGGGCGTGGTGACGTGGGAACCTTCCTGCGCAGCGACAACAACTCAGTGCATGATGACCGCTGCTCTCCACCATAGCGCCGCAGATGCATATGTGTGGTTCACAAACATCACAGCCCAGGCGAAGAGCCACGGCCACCCGCAACGAGTCATTATCAAGAAGCGTACCCAAATGCGGAGAAGGGAGAGCGTGTAGCCACGCCCCAGACTCTGGCCTTGATACGGCCATGAGCCTTGCCCTATCCACACCTACCGCGCCCTCTACCAGGCCGTCCAGCGTCCGCTTCCCCCCCACGTCATCCCACAACCGCTGCCGGTCAAGTTTCTCAGGCGCAGGCGCACCCGAGTTGAGAGTCGTCCACGCTGACAAAGCATCGGCAGCAAAAGGTATGGTAGCCTTGACACCATCTAGGGAAAGTATCTGAGTGACAAGGTCCACAACCCCCTCCGCCGACGCCAGGAAAGCTGGCAGACTCACATCCCGCGCGCGCCTTACGCCTAACCCACCGTACCGAATGGGTAAAGATGCCAGGTCCCACTGGTCCGAATTGAGGGAGACATTCAACAGGCACTCCACTGACTCCTTCAACACACAATCAAAAGAGTCAGTGTGCACCGGGTGAAGCCAAGTCGGAACCGTGCGCAAAAAATAGGTAAGTTTAGGAACAGCGAAACAAACCCGTAGCAAAATAAGAGCCACATGCGCTGACAGCAGCTTCAACCTCTCCCCAGCAGACAGAAGAAGCCGCCTTCTCACCTCGAAGGCCTCCGGGATGGCTTCAGAAAAAATGGGAGAACCCAGGAGGGTAAAAGTATGGGTTGACAGCTCTTTGAGTCCCGGAAGCACGGCACTGAACGATGTGAAGGAGGAACCGGAATTAGCACCGCAGGGGAAAAACTCGCATTTACCCGAGTTGACCTCTAACCCTAGTTCCCGAAAGCGTGGAAGGAGCGTGAGCAGATCCTGCTTCACTTCCTCCGGGGTCCCCCCGAGGGTACCATCATCCAGATACCAGATGTTCAGGAGGGATTTAAGCTCAGAGATCACCTTTTGTATGAATCATGATCACTATTTGTATACCTTTAATTAGGTAAATACATAGTTTAGTGTACGCGATTAAGTTCCGCTTTAGTATAAAATATGTGTGAGAATCGTAAAAAAAATGAATATATTGAAGGGTGGCCCGTAATTAACCCCTTTTATCTAAAAAATATTCTATTATAGTTGAATAGAGTTCTTTTTTAGTATGAGGAGGCCAGTTTTTGAACGTTGGCCAGTAATTGACGAGTTATCCTGTGCATATTCTTTAGATTTCCTATATTTTTTGTTTTTGTTTCACGCCATGCCGTTTGCAAGGAGCGGTTGTCCTGCTCAGGGTCCTGTATTTATTTTAAACAAATTGTATTTATGACAAATGGTAACTGAACGCCTCTAAATAGCAGACTAGCACGGCCTAAGATGAATGATTTTTACAGTTGAAAGGACGATGGGCAGATTTGTATGGGCCCCGTCGCCACCCACCAACAGAGCTGACGTTACTTTTAATATGACTGTAATGGTCCATAAAACGTGTAATCACCGTTATTGAGTCAGATATCAATGGGGTTCTTCCAAAAAATTGATAGTGATGGTATTTGTAACTAAAAAATCCCATACAATTGGGTCAGTGACGCAAAGACAGTGGCGCCTATATTGTAACATCAGTTAACGAGCTCAAAATGGATAAAAGTCATTTAGTTTATTATTAGTCATTATTTATACAATAAAGTTCTTAAATAATTGTATTAAACACCCTAATTATATTAAAATGTCCGTTAATTAGCTTTTACTAATGACATCTTATATCGGGTAGCGGAACTGAGTGTAAGTTGCTTCTAGCGGTGAATAGAGGACCTAAATAGTTTGTGTCAGTGTCAAATTATGTTCTATCGGCAACAGAGGTGGCGTTATTAAGCAGGCACACTTCAGGTTCCCGGATCAGGTTGTACGACACGGTTTTAGGGCCAGATTTGGTAGGAAGGTGTGCTTTGAGCCTTAGCCGCATGATAAAATATATAAGGCCCGCACCAAACGTAATGTTCCTAAAGCTCCGCTACACATTATTAAAACGCCACGCGAACCGTTGAAACGCGACGCGCGTTGAGTCGAATCAAATTGTATTGTTTCCTTTAACCCGAATCACACTATGAACGTCACGAGGCGTCACGTCGGATGTTGATAGTGTGATTCTGGTCAAAGGAAACGATACAATTTGATTCGACTCAACACGCGTCGCGCGGCGTTTTAATAATATACGTAGCGGGCTTCAATCTGGCTTTAAGATACGGTCTTGGGATCATATAGGCGTGGCGCATATTGTCATATTCGAGAACTATCGACGCTTTTGAGAACAAGGGCTTGAATATGACATTACAGGCGAGTGCCTGTTTCTACGTCCGACATGGTTTTGGATCAGGAACCTGATCCGGTACCTGTACCAGAACCTACGGGGTACAGGAAAACCCGGAAGTAGTACAACGTCACGTTTGGTGTTGTCGAGCAATGTTTATAAGCCTCAAATGTAGAGCCTTAAGAGCGGTTACACACGGCGACTTCTTAGAGCGATACAAACGCGAGTTTCGTCACGCTACACTAACCATAGATCTATTATAATCACCTGTCTACCATCTATACTGCATCAAGTTTGCGCTGCAAATATTCGTAGTGTGTATACGCTCTAAGAACGGTTTAATTGAAGGTTACAGCATTCGTCTTCATGTATAAAGTTTCATACGCGTCGCACCTATTGACTAATAGAAAACATACAACTATCTTTTTAACGGTCAAACCTTTTTCACCATTTAGTCTCTCTATGACGAACACTATATCAGGTGGTAAACACTTCATATAAAATCTCTCTACCTGCACGTCTATCATGCGACGGCCGCGACATACTCTCGATTTTTCTCGCACTATATCTCTTGTTCTAAGTGTTCTAATAAGAAAGAGACGGATAATGCGAGAAAAATCGAGAGTGCGCGCGCCGTCGCATGATAGCCGTGCAGGTTTGACACGCAAGCAGAGCAGCTACTGTCCCATATTACTGGCAAGCCTGTGTATGGACAACCGTTTATATTTACCGAAGTGTTGCAGAATTTGATTGCCTTTTTTGACTCTTTCCTGTAAGAGTCGTACAGTCAAGTGTAAAAATATGGGTGCATACAACTTACTCATAAATATGTCCCATAACTCTTATGTCAGCGGATTAAGGTTTTGGTACTTATTTATGAGAGTATGTTATCGATACATATTTTTGCACTTGACCGTACACATAATGTCTTCGATCGAAGGTACTTGACGCTCGAGCAGAAAGCAAGGGCGATAAATGTTCGATCTGAGGCTTTATTAATTACCGCCCTTGATGAATACAGTTTTACGTCGCCCCTAGCCAGAAAGTGGGATTTTCCGCACGTGTAGCTGTCGGTAATAGCCAAGTGAAGCCAGACGTCACGTAATAGTATTACAGTATGTACTTATTAGTAGGTATATTATCTGCGCGCAGTACCGCGGTGCCGGCACATGGGCAGGCGTACGTGGCTTCGCTTACGGCTGCTGCTATCAGTTGACTTGAAGACGGCATGCGATCTGCTAGTATTTGTAGTCCGATTGTCGAAATCAGACTACTTGACATTGAAGAAAGAAATGCATTATACGTATCCCGGCGAATCTTGATCCCTATAACAGCTGTCATGTCAGTTTCATTAATCGTTTTAATCCATTCATTGCCGTGAACGCCCATCGACGTCTGTGCAATGCCGTGGACAATCTGTCCAATTTTAACAAGATTTCATGATAAATTCTCGATAACGAAATGTTCTGTGGCAAAGGTAAGACTTATTTTAACTTTCAGAACGTCCGACTATATTGCCGGTTTCAGAAAACAGACATTTTGTTTCTACTAAGAATCCATCTCGGATGCCGTGGACGGCGTAGGGCATCCTATTACTACTACAACTGCGATTCCAGCACCTCGAACGCCGATGAGCGTCCAATTTACATCTATCTGGATGCCGCGGACGCTAATGGGCATCCAATTAAGCTTTATTCGGATGTAGCGTCGGCGGTGGCCTCATTATAGGCGGCTGGAAAACCGATCCTTACGGCCCTTCAGAGGTTGTTCTACTCCATCTTACTGGAAAGGATAACGATAAGGGCATGGAACAGAAGTGTGGTGGTGCTGTTCTGAAAAGGGGTGACAACACCCTGCTGAAGAACTCATCTCAAATCTGAGCCATGACTAGAAAGCTGTTTTGGTGATTCATTACGAATATTTTCGTGCGATGCAGCTCCCGAACAAGCCAATTTCCTAAGATACTTCAGTACCGTAGACCACATCCATATGCTCCATCAGGTTATAAAGAAGGCTGAGAAGTAGGTATAACCTGCCCCTTCATTTAGCGTTCGTGGACTAAGAGAAAGCCTTCGATTCGAACGAAACCTGGGTTTTACTACTCTAGCGGTGCCAATTGTAGACTACCGGACTATCGAAGCGCTGAAGTGCTTGTACAAGAATGTCACTATGTCAGTCCGACAACAAGACCGGTACTCGAAACTTATTCTGCTGCAGCGGGGACTCAGGCGAGGAGAGGTTATTTCGTCAAAGCTGTTCCTCGCTGCACAGCGGGCGTAGCATGGTATAGACATTTGATCACTGACTGATTGCTGACGATATAGTAATCTTGGCTGAGACCACGGAGGACTTGAGTACGATGTTCGATGACCTCAATAAAGCCTCCGAGAGAACCATTTTCGAGATAGATAACCCTTACGTGTTCGCTTTAAAATATCAGCTCCTTGTCCAAAAGCCTTTTTCTTCTTGTGACTCAATAACAAGATATAACACGCGCTACGCACGTAGCCGATCCCGTGGTTTTCCTCGTATGGAGCGGAAAGCGACTACGGCGTAAGTTCCTGGCAATGCAAGTGTTAACAAAATTCACCCGTCCGCACGCTTAAATTAAGTCAGAGTAGAGCACGTAGTCGGTCATACAAATCATACGACTTCAAGCAGGCAGATTATTTAGTAAACACAATAAATTAACTAGGTTACTATATAACAAAAAAAAACCTAATAGAGCTGAGCGATGCTAATGGTTAATAAATGAATATATTTGTCTTGTTTTTAATTATATAATAAATTGCGCTTAATAAGATCACTGATCCTCGGATCTTGTAGGAACGAAGTACCCTGTTGCATGTTAAGCCAGATGTATAGATGTCGGCAATAAGGGCTGGCCAAATTCTTCAATTCTTTCCCTGAAACAGAGATTCACTTATTAGTCATTGTCCTTATATTAACGGGTGTCCAAACCTTCTAAGTAAGGAATATACGTTTACCATACAATATTTATTATGCTATACTAGCTCCCGCCCGCGACTTTGTCTGCGTGGCCCCGGGATAAAAACTATCCTATATTTTAATCCAGGCAATACTATCTTCAAATCGGTTGAGCCGTTTAAGCGTGATTGAGTAACAAACATACATCTAAACATCCAAATATCCAAACAAACCAAAGTAAAATATGCATCCATACTAATATTATAAATGGGAAAGTGTATGTGTGTGTTTGTTTGTCCGTCTTTCACGGCAAAACGGAGCAACGAATTGACGTGTTTTTTTAAGTGGAGATGGTTGAAGAGATGGAGAGTGACATAGGCTACTTTTTGTCTCTTTCTAACCCCCCACTTCCCTAAAATGGGGGGTGAAAGTTTGTATGGAGCTACGATATAAACGACTTCCACGCGGACGGAGTCGCGGGCAGAAGCTAGTTTATAATATTAGTATGATGGTATTTTGTATACCATCATAAAGCATTTAAGATAAACGGGCCTCCAACCCTCTAACAAACTACGCTACTGGAAATGATCAACTGAGTTATGCGTTGATTACCTAAAAATGCCAAAGTCACAACTCTATACTTATAATAATTTAAGAAACCAACAATGCCATACTTAACGCTAGATTAAGTCATTAGTGTGAATTTAAATTATATATTTTGATGAGAAGAGGCGTAGATTGTTACTGCTATTGTGCAAAGAAATTGTATCAAAACTCGTGAATCGTCATCGATGAGCTCCACTGGATTTTGTCATCAAATCTTGACGAATTAATCCTATGTTATTACCACTTTGAAGAAATATAATATATAATGATTTTGAAGGGAAGTAGGGCGCAGCGGAAAGTCATCACCCTTATATTTGCAGCAGCAGCCGCAGTCCAACCGGGGTAGTACCTCCACCATACATAAGACCGCAGCCCAACTGGGGAAGTACCTCCACCTTACAAAAGACCGCGCAGCCTCTGCTGGCTCTGTTGGTATGTGGTGTTGTTGTTCCTGGTAATGAGTGAAGTCATCAGAGCCCCCGAGGATATGTTATGTTGAGAGCGAGGGACCCACGTTCGT